>CM073575.1:148590234-149190234 GCA_037074715.1 Magnolia kwangsiensis | reverse complement strand
GATGCTAGCGGAGGATATGGGGCTCATGGCCTGCATTCATAGTCATGGTCATGGGATCTGGCCTGTTGATGTCGAATCTTCTAATCTGAAATTTTCATTTCTTCATTTTTTAGGATTTTGTTTCCTCCAACAAGACCAAAATCAATAGGAAACTAAATTAGGGTTTGGCTTTTCAATCTCTCTATCTGATTCAGGCTTGGGCTTGGGCTAAAACATGTGAGCTGGACTTTTTTGGCCCATGGAAGCCTTGTCTGGGCTTGGCCCTACGTTGGATAATACAGACTGGGCTTGGATGGTGCTCGGTCCAACCCTAACCTCGCCTGTGGACTAGGCTGTCAACGGGCCGGGCCTGGTTTAGGTCACCGCTATTTAAAATTATATTTCTTCATGCCCGAGCCCAGCCCATTGACACTCCTACCTGCAGGACAATAACTAATAACATTCTAACAAATAACAACAACTAAAATAATAAAAGGCAGTTGCTCCCTTACTTTTTCTGCACTTTTAGAATTTCACAAACTGTTTTTCCAACATGTAATCCATTTCTCATGCATATAAAATTTGACAAAAAGCAATCAACGAGGTCGGACAATCATTTTGTATTTTATGTCCAGCGTCTTTTCTTTTGCTCTGAGTATTGAAGGTACGGTTGTCTGCCTAGATTTATATTATTTTGGGCCAGTCCATTGGCCCCAGCCCAACCCGGCCAGTGACAACCCTATCTAAGGGTGCGCTTTTATTCGTACTCAGCAAATTGGCCCGTGCCTAAAACTGCCGGTGCAAACTCCAGCCCGGCCCTAAACTGCATTTTGCTCACTTGCCCGTCCAAGCCCTGTTTTATGGGCTTTCTCCCAGATCAGCAACAACACTATTAAGGATGAGTAGTGTTTTTTTTTTTTTTTTTCACTAAGAGAAATGGCTATGGCTGGCAATAGGTTGGGCCCACCCATGGGTCAATTAGCCCAACCTGCTAAGCTGGGTTTGGCCAAGCCGGATTGGGTTGTGGCTGGGCTCACGCCAAAAACTAAGCCCATTTGAATAAATGGATTGGGCTCAGGTTTAGCCCAACCTGTCCATGCAGTGCATCGATGGGCGGGGGCAAATGACCCAACCTGACTCGACCCATGATGTAAAGCGGGTCATAGACACTTTCACGGCAAAGATGGACCAGAGAAGGCCCGGATATGAAAATTATCTGGACCGTTGGAACCTAAAAACATTTGTATCTTGCAAATTGGGATAAGTTTTTGGAAATATCATATATGATTTTAGAGTAGGAGAAGATACTTTACCCAATCAACCCCACTACACCAGACTGCCCACACCGGATTTGCAAGATTCCATTAGATCGCTGATCAAAAGCTCATTTTGTTTTCATTTTTACTATAAACAATAAGTTTTAGTTGGTGTTTTGATTCTTTGAGTTGTAGGAGTCGTGCCCAACATGAAAAGGGCTTAGAAAAGTTAGGAGAACAACATGGTTAGGCTAAATTGGACACTTACTATTTTTATCCGAAAACCATGAAGTCTAGTAGGAATGGTGACTTTTTTTTTTCTTTTTTTTTTTTTTTAATTTTATTTTTTGACTTTTTTTTTTTAAAGATGAAAGTCACCTGCTATGTCTTGATGGGAGCAAGATGTACAATTGAGATTCAGGTTGGCCCCACAAGGGTTGACCAAACCTATCATATGGAAAAAGAACAAATAGCAAAATCTGCAAGGCGAACACAGGAATTGGGGCAAATGGTGAAAAGGCTAAGGCACTAAATGCTAACAAGCAGAGCCGAGAGGACCTCCTAGGAAAAGGATAAGCTGCACAGAAAAACTGAGGCTGGCAACTGATGTAGAGCGGGTCGCGGACAATTTCATGGCCGAGATGGATCAGAAAAGGTACGGTCGACAATATAAGTGATCCGGACCATTGGACATTAGATCGGGCGTATCTTGCAATCCGGAATGAGTTATCTGACGTAAAATATATGATTTTTGGGTAGAACAAGCTACTTTAGCCAACCAACCCTCCTACGCCAGGTTGCACAGACTGGGTTTGCGAGAAACCCCCTGATCGACGGTCGTTTCCCCGTTTTAATTTCATTTTTACTATAAATAATAAGTTTTAGTTTGCTTATAGCTCTTCATCTGTTGGGCTTTAGGAGTTGTGTCCACCATGAAAAGTTCTTACAATAATTAGGAGAACGGTTTGGTGAAGCCAAATAGGATAACTCCTAATTATTCTAAGAACTTTTCATGGTGGACACAACTCCTAAAGCCCAACGGATGAAGAACTATAAGCAAACTAAAACTTACTATTTATAGTAAAAACGAAATTAAAATGGGGAAACAACCGTCGATCAAGGGGTTTCTCTCAAATCTGGGCTGCGCAACCCGGCGTAGCAGGGTTGGTTGGCTAAAGTAGCTCGTTCTACCCCAAAATTATATATTTTACGTCAGATAACTCATTCCGGATTGCAAGATACGCCCGATCCAAGGTCCAACCGTCTGGATCACTTATGTTATCAACCGTGCCTTTTCTAATTCATCTTAGCCATGAAATTGTCCGCGACCCACTCTACATTAGACTCCGCCCACATTGCGAAGAAGGCAGGAACTATAGAGAGCTTAAATCAGCTGATCCTAGTTTTGGACCTGGAGAGCCTAATCTAGCCAAGATTAGCTTTATTTAGCAGCATCGAGCCTCTAGTGGGCCGCGGGGTCATTTGACTCGAGGAAGAAAGAGTAGGAATGGTGACTAGTAAGTTTAGTATTTATAGCAAGTCACATTTTTAGGGAGTTTGATTTGGAGTTTGAGTCTAAAACCCGGTAGAAGTTTGAGCTCATTATTTAAAGGATAAAAAATTCATTATTTTAATCATCAATCAATTTATTTTGAATTTATTAAAAATTATTTATATTTTTATTCCACCTGGATTTGAGGAAGCTCTATGAGGAGTCCAGAGAGCTCTGTGAATTCAAAGTACTTATTCCCCAAGGAAGATGGTGATTGACCTATGTCAACCCATAACTGAAAACAAAAGTACCCATGCCATAGTTTTAGTCCATTCAAAATCAAGAGAGAATCTAAAAGCCAATGCATGCCAACAAGGCGCAAGATCAATGAGAACCAAAGGAGGAGCCAGAACCACGCTGCTTGGACACAAGTTGAAATAGACAGTAGCAGAGGTAATCAAGAACCACACTCCTTTTGACATAAGTGGCAATAAACAGCAGGTGAGGTACTCTGTATCCGAGTTGGGTGGGGTGAGTCAGATGAGCCTTAACGGATTATAATTAAGTGGGTCAAGTCTAGCTCAGGCTCAACAAATTTTAATTAAATGGGTCAGATCGGTCGGGTCACAAGGTAATGGGTTAGGGTCAGATTTCTTGGCTGGTTTATTAAATAGGTCAGGCTTGGGCTGACCTCGACCTGGACTGAACCCAACCCATTGCCAGAGCTGGAAATGGCCAATGCCCAAACTGCCAGTAAGGATGAGCTTCCACATGGAGTGGGCTTCCAAATAAGGTTTCTGAGCTTTCTAAACAAAATCCTATCAAAAACTAAAAATGGGTGCTGTTCACGTAATGCCATACGTGCATTTCTGTCTTTTCATTCATGGTCCAGTCCTAGTCATCAGATAGGTGGACCTTTTACTCTTGTTCTAGGTGCCCGTGGGTTGATCAGTTGGTCTTTTTTTTTTTTTTCTTTTTTTTTTTTTCATGCGTCACATTGTAGGTGTGCCAAAAGCCCTCAGGACAACAAATGGGCCAGAATTAACAAGGGCTTGCAGCAGGCTGCGTCTACAATGGATTAGTAGCCTAATGACATCTATTTTACATGTGCAATTCTTCTTCCTTTAAAAATGAGCAAAAAACAGGTGAGAATTAGTTATCTCAGCAAAAGGGTGAGATTGCAAAACATAGGAAAAGTGAGGATTGCCAATTCCCTGAATTCCAATTACCCCTATCCACACTACCAAATGAACCCAAGATTCCGAATACCCTCCAATCCTCAATCCATGATGCCAAAAGATCCCTTAGATTATTATCCAAAGCTCTTAATGAAATGGGAGATGCTTTGGTGGAGGAGCTTTTGGTTCATTGCATGTCCATCTTGGGGCCACCAGCTGAACAGTTTGAATCACTCAATAAATAACCCAAAAAACTGAAGAAATTTAGAGATAGCTGTTCACACATTCTTACGGAAGTGTTCACATAAATCTTGTGATCGTCTTGCTCAATAAATTCATTTATAGAATTTTACAATAAGAAGAAATAGAGTTCAAGAATAAGCACGAGAAGAGATGAGTAAATAGAATTCAGGGAGGGGAATTTGGTCGCTGATGCTTTGGTCAGGGCGGCTAGCGAGGGACGCCCAGATCAAATATTTCGTCGCCGGTCAGACCTCCCAAAGATTGCTAGAGGTGCGATGGTTTTAGACAGTGCTGGTTTAGGAGCAATCAGATTCCCCTGACCTCGACCCTGTTTTCTTGTAAATTTTTGGTTTTGTCTAGCATAGCAGGTGCGTATATGATAGGTGTGGCCCTTGATTTTTTGTTGGGGCCCACCTGAATGGCTGTAAATTTTCTGGATTGAATGGAAAAAAAAAAAAGTTAAAACCAAAAAAAAAAAAAAAAAAAAAAAAAAAAAAAAAAAAAAAAAAAAAAAAAAAGAAGAAAAAGTAACGGAGAAATAAGAGGACAGTAATGAGAAGAAGTAGAGAAGCAGGAGAGTAAGAGACGAGTCTCAAGAGAGAATCTCTCAAGTGACTTCCTGCACATGTGTTAGACGTGTGGGGGATTTGAAGTCTTTTATCAAAAACTTCTACTATCGTTTTACCCAAGCTGTGCCACTAAGCCCCTTTTCATGTGGACCGTTGGTTGTAATCGTCCATTTGGAATCCACCACATTTGCTAGAATCATCTGATAAGGGAGATGGTCCATCCCATGACAGAACCCTATCTGATCAATGGTTTAGGTTACTAAAAGGCAGGCCACACTTATACCATTGGTAGGCAGAGCATGACATGATGTTTCTTCTATTGATCATCCTATAATGCCTATTCGTATTTGTGTGTATATAATTTAATTCTGCTTTAATGGTAACATGTGATGGAAAAGGAGCTGTTGTGTTGCTTGGATTGCCACTAAAATCTTCTGTTGTTAATTGAGCTATTGAGCATATCTCTGTTGGTAGCTGGCAATGGCTCCGTCACAGCCTAACAGTGGGCTGTTTGTTGGGTCGAATAAAGGGCATGTCGTCACAAGAAGGAAATCTGCTAGAGAAGGGGTACGTAACGTAAAAGCGATGTACATTTTATGTGTAAGTTTGTTCAAGTTGGTTTTCTTTAATTCTTGCTTCATCAGTTTTTTGAATTTTGAATGTCTAATGATGATTGAACATCTTAGCATTCAATATTTTAGTAGCAGGTTGGCATCAATTCCTTGTTGAGAGTTTGTTGACTTTTCTAGAAACGGAAATGAAATCTTTTATATCTGAGTTATTCTTTTCTGCAAAATAATATTGTGTTGGACACCAATTGAGAAACCAATAACCATACTGATCATGGGCTGAAAATTCACATTTTGCTGGCCTTAAATAAATTTGCTTTGGAGGCTTAGTTGTTTCTATCTGGGATCATTTTGGCTGATTGAGTTTGTTTTGCTCTTGTTGGTTAGCTGCGGTCCATGAAGTTTGCTAATCCCACGCGCACTGCTCTGCTAGAACCTGTCCATGAATATGTGGGATCTCCAAGTTGCTCATCTAGTGATCGAATTATGTTGTTGACCTGGCTTTAAAAATCAGTCCATTCCCGTCCCATGTGTTCATGGATCACTGGTCCTTCCCTTTTTAAGCCAATTTTTCATAGATGGGGCCTCGCCTGATGAGTGGAGGGTCTTGTTTTTGAGCCTGGTTATCTACATGTGTTCTAATGTGTAGGTTTATGCGCAGAGGGGCACGTGTTTGCATACATACCATTGGTACTGTGAGAGGCTTTTATGGATCCATCCGTTAGAAGTACTTCATGGAAGTGATCTTAGCCAATCATGCATCCAACCTCATGTAGATTGGCCTTAGCTCAGAAATTACCCAAATTAAACTTCAGCCTGTTGCACGCAGCAAATTTGCTGGATTTTCAACAGTCAATTGATAGTTAGGGTTGATTGATTTGAACAATTTTCGGTGTTGTGGCCAATTAACTGTATGGTTTCGTGTGACTTGTGAGGCATTAGAGAGCGCTTTTACTTTTCCGTAGGCCCAATTAATTGTCGGAACAAAACAAGTGTATGACGATAGGTTGATTTGTTTTGGGAATTCTTTCCCTTTGTTCTGACTCTATTTTTTCCGTTGTATTTGACTGCAAGGTAGGCCCCACTGTAAGGGTTGCACTGTCGCATTGTCTGAGGTGAGGGGCCGGGTTCTCACCTTATCTGCTCCCTACTTGCAACGGAATTGCTTCAGGTGTGAAATTTTCATGGGTCCCATGCATGATAATGTATTTCTTTAATCGACACTGTCAATCCAGTTTTTCATATCATTCTACGGTATGAGCCCAAAATTAATGAAGATCCAAATCTGAAGTGGACCACATCACTGAAAATAGTAGGAATTGATGCTACAGTCAAAAACTTCTTAGGGCCACATAAGGCTCTAATCAAGCTGATATTTATATTTTAATTTCATCCAGGTATGTATGATCTTATGAATAGGATAGATGGGAAGTAAGCTCCATGGTTGGCCCTAAGACACTTTCAACATTATATAGTTTGTTCAATCCCCAGGCTTTCTATGTGGTGTAATCCACTTGAGCTTTGTATGTACTTTTTTTTTTTTTTTTTTTTTAACAGAGACCAATTTCATTGAAGGTATGAACAGAGATGAACAGATTAGTATTTCAGGTGGGCACCACAAAAAGGCCGGGCCCTACCTATCATATAGCCTAAAGATCTAGCGAAAAAGAGCAGGAAAAAAAAAGAAAAAGTACAGCCATCCTGCAGAGAACAGGGCATAATTGAACCCCCAGCTACTGCGAAAAAGGAAAGCTTATCTAGACTGGAAACTGCTTTGTATGTACCTCATTTTTGGGCTCATATTCTAAAATTATATGAAAAATTGATGGACGGTGTAGATCTTACATAAAATCATGGTGGGTCCAAGAAAAGTTTCACACATTAAAAGTGTTGTTGTGTAGCATGTAATCTATTTGGAGAGAGAAATCCAGCATATCTTGTAGGGGGACCTTTGGAAAATGATGTGGACCAATGAGAAGCTACCACCCTGGAATTTCTTGTGTCTTTAACACAGGTGATCTGCACTAAAAATATATGTATTATCTTGTACGATGGGCGGTAATAATAATAATAACATAGGTTCTAATATTTGTGTTAGGATGTATTCGTAGTAGTAATAATAATATATATAATAAACTTGTACTTAAAGCGCCTTCTCATCTTTCGATCCGCTTCATTTTTAGGCTTATGCTAAAAAATGATGCGGCATAATGGATGGATAGTGTTGATATAACATACACGTAGTGGGGCTCACATAACTTTGCCACGTACGTCAACACAGCACTAACAACGGGTGATGTTTATTTTTCAGACATGCACACACACGCTCACTCACGCTGCAGTCTGATTTCCCCACCCTGGCGTTGAAACTTTTGTACCAGGGGTGATGTGTTCTACACGGGCGCGGATTAAGTAATACCCCCCAAATCCCGCCTATTCCGAGCTCGGGACTGCCAGAGTCTCCGAGGGGAACAAAGGGCCACTAAGATGTGTAAACTTTATCCACACCGTTCATACATTTTTACATATCATTTTAGGCTTTGAATACAAAAATAACGAATTTCCAGTGCCCAAATGGACTACACAGTTGGATTTAAATTCTTACCGTTGAAAATTTCTTAGAGACTAAAGAAGTTTTGGATCAAGATGATATTTGTTTGGTCCCTTCATCCAACTGTATATGACCATATCAACAAGTTGGATGGAAAATAATCGATATAGTAGACCCTAAGAAGGTTTCAATGGTGTGTGTACTTAGTACTGCTGCTTCCTATGGTGTGGTCCACCTGAGCCTTAGATCTGCCTTGATTTTGGTTCAGCAATTTAAAATGATATGGAAATATGGATGGACGGTGTGGATAAAACTCATAAATCACAGGCCGGTGGCCCCTCTGTTGCCATCCCGAGCTTGGAACAGGCGGGGGGTAGTACCTAATCTGCGCCCGTTCTACGCAATGCAATCAAAGTCCAGTTAAGCAGCTGCGACTTGGAACCAGCGAAGTGGGTGAGACCGGACTATGGACCACCTTAATATATTTATTCATCCATTTTTTCTGCTTATTTTTTTATTTTTTTTTTTTCTTCTCATCTTTTACTTATTTTATTTTATTTTATTTTATTTTTTTATTTATTTATTTATTTTTAGAGTCTGGTGATAAAAATGAAGTAAATGTAAATTTGAAGTGGACTGCACTATAGGAAACAATGGTTGTTGGTCATTAAAATCTTTGTGTGGGTACAAAAGTTTTGAATCAAACTGATATTTGCATTTTCCCTTAATCTAGGTCCGTGTAGCCTTATCAACAGGTTAGATGGCCAACAAACATTACGGTAGACCCCGGAGAGCTTTTAAACGGTGGACGCGGATTGCTTCGTACGTACCCGCATGTCTCCGACTGAGAACGGGCAGGAGCTTTGAGTTGCCATTGTTATGTATGGGTCTTATCCACACCGTCTATCCATTTTTTTCGTATCATTTTAGGGTATAAACTTAAAAATGAGGCAGATTCAAGGCTCAAGTGGACTACACAATAGGGATTAAACTCTTATCATTGAAAACTTGTTAGGGGGCACAGATGCTTTGGATAGATCTTATATTTGTATTTTCTCTTCATCCAAGTCTATGTAACTTTATGAATAGATTGGATGGAAAATAAACATCACAGTGGGCCCTAAAAAAGTTTCAATGGTGAGAATCATTATCACCGCTGCTTCCCGTGGTGTGGACAGGGCGGATTCCATACATGGAGTGAGACAGCCAGGCTGCCACCGAGGTCGCTTGTTCCAGAATCCAGGGTTAGACAGCTTTAGGGGTATACATGGAGTCGAACCGAGTACTTGTATTTACTGCGCACATGGGTGAATGTACATGGATCTAGATTGATCATCCCATATGGTTCAGTAGTTTGTTGGCCGCCATTCGTATCAACATGAGTCATGGATTCGGAATATATATATATATATATATATATATATATATATATATATATATATATATATATATATATATATATATATATATATATGGGAAAAGGTTTCATACGCTCGACCTCACGATGAGCTCCCATGAGGTCAAGCTGTGTGGGCCCCACCGTGATGTGTGTCGACCATCAATATCATGTATTTGATGGGTCCCTTTTAAATTATGCGATATTCTAAAAATCAGTCATATATGGAACGTAGGTGGGCCATACCATCTAAAATCATGTGGTACTATGCGTTGGACCTCACGATAAGCTCCCGTAAGGTCGAGCTGTGTGGGCTCCACCGTGATGTGTGTTGACTATCAACACTGTGTATTTGATGGGTCCCCTTTAAATTATGGGATAACCCAAAAATCAGCCATATATGGAACTCAGGTGGGCCATACCATCTAAAATCATGTGAAGACACTGTTAAAACATATAAAAGCACTTGGTGGGGCCCACTTGAGTTTTAAGTGATGCTGAAACTTGGTATGACCCCTCATCCTAGTGAGACACACATAATGGATGGGTTGGATTTGCAAACCACATCTCGGTTGGCCCAAAAAATGATTATGAATGTTTTAATGATGCACGGCCCCTCTCTACTTCTGTATGCGGTGTGGCCCACACAAGTCACGGATTGACTTGATTTTTGAGATCTAGGCCCACGATGGAATGGTGCATCCGATTAATAGGGTAGATGTTCAAAACGCATCACGGTGGGGCCCACACAGCTCGACCTCATGGGATGGACCCGTGAGCTCGAGCGCGTAGTACCTTTTCTTATATATATATATATATATATATATATATATATATATATATATATATATATATAGGGAAAAGGTACTATGCGCTCGACCTCACTATAAGCTCTCATGAGGTCGAGCTATGTGAGCCCCACCATGATGCGTGTCGACCAAGAACACCGTGCATTTGATGGGTCCCCTTTAAATTATGGGATATCCCAAAAATCAGCCATATATGGAACTCAAGTGGGCCATACCATCTAAAATCATGTGAAGACACCATTAAAACATATAAAAGCACTTGGTGGGGCCCACCTGAGTTTTGAATGCTTCTGAAACTTGGTATGACCCCTCATCCTAGTGGGACTCACATAATGGATGGGCTGGATTTGCAAACCACATCTCAGTGGGCTATTAAAATGATTATGAATGTTTTAATGGTGCACGGCCCCTCTCCACTTCTGTATGAGGTGTGGCCCACACAAGTCATGAATTGACTTGATTTTTGAGACCTAGGCCCATGATGGAATGGTGCATCTGACTGATGGGGTAGATGTTCGAAACGCATCACGATAGGGCCCACACAACTCGACCTCATGGGATGGACTCGTGAGGTCGAGCGCATAGTACCTTTTCCTCATATATATATATATATATATATATATATATATATATATATATATATATATATATATATAGTACTTTACAAAAGAAAAAAAAAAGGAAGAAGAAAATCTTCTAATATTTAGGGTATATATTTTAAAATAAGCTGTCACCGCGAATAGACGACATAGATGTAATAAATATATGAGTGTGGATCCTCTACCTCCTGGAGGCAGGAACTCCCTGCCTCTAGCGTTTTCATTGGTCAACGTCACTATAAGTGCCACGTCATCAGATTTTTTAAATATATTAAAAAATATATTTAATAAAAAGTATAATGGAGATGCTTAAACTGAAGCGGTTTGTATGCTGAGTAAATCATTACGGTAAGCGTACTAGTAAAGTCTGTGGAGCCCACTGTCATTCGTGCATTGTATCAACTCCATCCATCTCTTTTATCATCTAATTTTAGGGTTTTACAATAAAAATTAATCATATCCAAAGATCAAGTGGACCACACCACCTGAAATAGTGTGAATTGAATTCTACCGTTGAAAAGTCGTTGGGGGCCCACAAAAGTTTTATATCAAGATGATATTTGTTTTTCCCATTCATCCATGTCCTTGTGATCTTATGAATAGTTTGGATGAAAAATAAACATCATTGGGGGGTTAGAAACATTTCAATGGTGAATCAATACTTCCACTATTTCCTTTAGTATGGTCTACTTGGGCTTTTAATATACTTCATCACTTTATCTACTAAAATTATATGTAAAAATAGATTAACGAAATGGATGAAACATATACATTATGGTGGAGCCCACAAAGTACAGACCACCACCACCACCGGGCTGGTGGTAGGGGAGTAGCCAATCCGTTTTTATTTCCATTTGGAATTCAGTGCCATATTGATCAGTGAAACTCGCTACTGAAGTGATGTCACTTATTTATATGGGTCCCACTATGATGTATGTTTTGTATCCACACCATCCATCCATTTGGAGAGATCATTTTAGGGCATGAATCAAAGACTGAATCAGATCTAAAACTCGAGTGGAACCCACCATATAAAAAAGTGGAGAGAGTCACGCTCACCATTTATTACGACTAAATCCAATCCAAAGCTCGTCACTTTGTTTATTGAACCCCATCACTTTGTACTGCAACCCCGTCACTTTATCTACTGAACCCTGTCACTTTGTACTGCAACTTCGTCACTTTGGCGAGGTTGTAGTACAAAGTGACGAGTTTGCAGTACAAAGTGATGGGGTTCAGTAGATAAAGTGATGAAGTTGCAGTACAAAGTGACGGAGTACAGTAGACAAAGTGACAAGGTTGCAACACAAAGTGACGGGGTACATTAGACAAAGTGACGGGGTTACAGCACAAAGTGACGAGGTACATTAGACAAAGTGATGATGTTGTAGTATAAAGTGACGAGGTTCAGTAGACAAAGTGACGGGGTTGCAATACAAAGTGACTGGGTTCAATAGACAAAGTGACAAGGTTGCAATACAAAGTGACGGGGTTCAGTAGACAAAGTGAAGGGGTTGCAGTACAAAGTGACGAGGTTCACTAGACAAAGTGACGAAGTTGCAGCACAGAGTAACAAGGTTCAGTAAATAAAGTGATAGAGTTACAATACGAAGTAACGGGGTTCAGTAGACAAAGTAACGAGATTTGGATTGGATTCAGTTGTAATAAATGGTGGGCGTGACTCTCTCCACTATTTTCTATGGTGGGGTCCACTCGAGTTTTGGATCTAATTCATTCTTTGGCTCGTGCCCTAAAATGATGTATGTGTTTCATCCATTCTGTTAATTTATTTTTACATATAATTTTAGGGGTTGAACCCAAAAATGAGAGGGATATAAATCTCATATGGACCACACCACAGGAAAATAATGGTGATTGGATATGCATCATTAAAGTCCTCCTAAGGCCCACCGTACTGTTTATTTGACATCCAATCTATTGGTTTGGTCATAAACACCCAGATGAAGGGAAAAAAATAAAGATTAGCTTGATCCAAAACTTTTATGGCCCCCAAAAAGTTTTTAATGGTCAACGTTCATTCAACACTGTTTCATGTAATGTGGTCCACTTGAGATTAGGTTATACCTCATTTTTGGTCTTAAACCATAAAATGATCTAGAAAAATAAATGGACGGCATGGATGAAACACATACATTATGGTGGGCCCACATAGCACCAAGTGGCAGGGGAGTAGCCAGTTCGTTTCTAATGGAAATCGTGGACGCGGATTCACCGGGGAAAGCCTTTTGCATGAAGTTTCAGCGTTGGGATGTATGGTGGGGTCCACCATGATATTTATAAGAATTCCAATTCATTCATCCATTTTTAGAGCTCATTTTAAGAAATGTAACCAAAAATTAGGATGATAAAAAACTCAACTAGGCCATACAAGATGAAACAGTGGAGAGAGAAATTCCTACGGTTGAAACCTTCGTAGGCGTCTTGATGTTTATATGCCATCCAAACTGTTTATAAGGTCATTTTTACTAGAATGAAGTGAAAGCACCAAAATATTAGACCAATACAAAACTTTTGTGGCCATATAAATATTTCAACGGTACACTATAAATCCCCACAGTTTCCTCTCGTGTGGCCCGTTTGAGTTTTGTATACAACTTAGTTTTGGTATTATGTCTTAAAATGATATCTAAAAATGGATGAACGGGTTGGATTTATTACAAACGTCGCAGTGGGCCCATCCAGAATTCTTGCGCAGGATCTTACTGCAGAAGGCTTAGTAAGAAATTCGCATCCCAGTTAGATACGTGAAATTGGATTGCATATCGAGTCTTATCGTACTGAGTAAACTCCATTGGGCCCACTGTGAATTCATGTGGTTTCTCCACGCCGTCCATCCATTTTTTCATATCATTTTAGGGGTTGAGACCAAAACTGAAGTATATCAAAAGCTCAAGTAGACCATACCAAAGGAAACAGTGGAAGTATTGATTTTCACCATTGAAATGTTTCTAAGCCCCCAATGATGTTTATTTTTCATCCAAACTGTTCATAAGATCACAAGGACATGGATTAATGGGAAAAACAAATATCATCTTGATATAAAACTTCTGTGGACCCCCAATAACTTTTCAATTGTAGATTTCAATTCACACTGTTTCAGGTGGTGTGGTCCACTTGATCTTTGGATATGATTAATTTTTGTTGTAAAACTCTAGAATTAGATGATAAAAGAGATGAATGGAGTTGATACAATGCACAAATGACGATGGGCTCCACAGACTTTGCCCAGTACGCTTGCTTACCACACTGATTTACTCAGCACGCAAACCGCTTTCGTTTAACGTCTCCGTTATACTTCTTATTAATTGTATTTTTTAATATATTTAAAAAATACGATGACATGGCACTTATAGTGACGTTGACCAATGAAAAAGCTGGAGGCAGGGAGTTCCTGCCTCCGGGAGGCAGAGGATCCGCACTCTAAATATATTATTCTGGACTCAAAGAGTGTAGTGGTAGAATCCCTGAAGCTGGGCACTGTGGGCTATACGCTTCAAATGGTCTACTTAACTTTTCCGGGCACACGGAGGATAAATGAGAAGGAAACTGCAAGTGTTGACTATCAATGTCTCAAGTCTTTCTAGCCGTGGGATCGAATCCCATATCAAGATTAATGGCTAGATACACACATTAACAACAAGACGGGTTCGTCAAAGCCGCCAACGCCGAAGCCATCATTGCCAGAATCGAACACAAATCCCACAAAATTGAAACCCTACTCAAGCAGTCTAAACCGGTTGAAGCCCTCAAAACCTCTCTCGAAGGATCTCCTCCGAAGACCCGAGATGAGAGATGCAAGTCAGAAAATTGGATAGTGGTGCATCGGGTGATGATGGCCATCAAAGATGTGGATGGGATGTTCTCCTCATTGGATCCGGAATACTACGACATCCTCATGAAGTATTTGTATAGAGGGTTGGCAACTGGAGACCGACCTACATGCGATCATTGCCTGCGGATTCACGAGAAACTGACGGAGAGAGCTGGTTTGGGATGCATACTGCGTTCACTTGCCGACACCGTCAATACCGTTTAATACCGCCATTTGACAAAATCTACGAAGGACACCACTATAGTCTCTGGTTCCAGTCTGTTTGTAATTTACCCAACATAGGTGTCTTTTGTTAATTTATTGAGAGTTGCTTTAAAATATAAAGGATTTAAAGATACAAGTTGACTCAGACAAGTAGGCAGTCCGGGTGAAGGAAAAAAAAAAAAAATGTTACGTACGCTAGGTGAAGGAAACGCCAAGTGCTGACTGTCAACGTCTCTAGTCTTTCCAATGTGACGTGGCATCATCATCTTATTCAAACTTGATTGGAAAAGAAATCCGACATGCATTGATTTTTTCGAAATGACATGGACTAATGAGAAGGTAAGAACTGAAATTTCCCGTGCCTTCGATAAAGACCATCCGGACTTTGAAAAAAAAAAAAAACAATCTTATAGCATGGGTGGTGTTGGGTAAAAATATGTCAAGTCCGGAGACTCGGATTCTAAGTAGGTCGTCTTTGCTGACGCTGCCCGAAGAGTCCAAGACAACGGTCAGAGCTGAGAGAATAAGGGATAGGCCTAGAGGCATAGGTAGAAGACGATTAAAGTCGCTCTGTCGGAGTGATAACCTCGTCTGCATAAGCTTACAGAAGGATGAGTATGTTATAAGCCACCCAACCGATAGAATAAAACTGACCTAACGAGTTGGTTCTATCGGCCACGGAGTAAGGAAGGACGACGGATAATCACCGAGACTATTCCATCTGTGAGAAGGCAGAAAACTTATATTCTCAACTCGGCCGAGACTCCCCTTGAGTTGGTAGCGACTGAGCCGAGACAAGAGAAAGCGGTATCAATGCAAATACCGTTCTGAAAATCTAGGAATACGGGTATCCGATCCCGAGATTCTCGGGATCGGGAGCAATCAATGAAATCTCCGGATAATCAGGAGAAGAATCCTCGTATGATAAGGATTCCTAAGATCTATAAATATCAGAGCTTTCCACAGAGAAAGGTACGAAACACAAAACTCATAAAATCCCTTTGTCATTGATCAGACGACTGACTTAAGCATTGGAGGCTCCCCGGCTCTAGCCAGGGTCCCCTTAATAGTGTTGATTGTGCAGGTGGAAGAAGATCCGATCCAGAGGAGCCGTTCCATAAAAATACACCAACAGTTTGGCGCCGTCTGTGGGAATCGGACAAAAAGCCATTTTTTGCAATTCATTGAATGACAAGAACTAAGACGACAGATCCAGATGAAGCGAGGGAGGCCGCTGCTAGCATAGCACAGGGAGCTCCCCCAATAGCACCGCCTGTGACTACCAGCCGAGGAAATGCATACTTGGATCGAAAAGTCCAAGAGATGCATTCCGAGATGGCGGTTATGAAACACATGCTGGAACAACTGTGTAATCAGCAGATGCAGCAGCGTCACGAGTCGGCACGGGTTCTTCCACCAACATCTGTAGCGCAGCCTGCTGCTCCACAGTCGCCTCGACAGCCGACTCTACCCCAGGGACCGAGTCAGTATCAAGGACCAAGTCAGCCAGCGCCAGCTCACTCCGCAACGGCCGTTCTGCCTCCCTCTGATCTGCGACATAGAATAGATCAGATGAGGCGAAGTCAGCTCCCTGTAGAAGAAACGGAGAAAAGTACGAAGCCCTGGAAAGCCGATATGCAAGATTTCAAGAACGAGGTCCGTGAAAAGATGGGAAAAGAGATGGCGGACATGAAGCACGGTCGGAACTCAAATCCGACCAAATTCGAGGAAAAGGCTTCTCCATTTGTGAAGTGATGCAGGTGCGGTTGCTGGAAAGGTTCCGTCTACCCCAAATAACTCTCTTTTTCTGAAAAAATCGATCCGACAGAGCATCTTGAATGCTTCAGAACCTATATGGAGTTGCACGATGCCTCGGATGCTGTTATGTGTCGAGCCTTCTCTCTTACCCTGACTGATGTGACCCGACTTTGGTTTAAGCAATTAAAATCGAGGTCAATAACGTCGTTCGCCGAGTTTAGTGATGCCTTCCTCAATAATTTTATCCGCGGAAAGAAGAAGCTGAAGCCGCCCACACATCTGAACAACATAGTTCAGAAGGAAGGAGAACTGTTGAAGGACTACATCAAGCGCTTTAACTTCGAATTTCTGCAGGTTCGAAAGCATTCTGAGGAGACAGCTCTTAACGCTCTCATGCAAGGTGTGAAGATAAACCCTTTTTGGCGTCATTAGACGAGAATTCTCCTGAGACCCTTGGCGAATTCATGGTTCGGTTGGACAAATACGACGACGCTGAAGAGACCCGACTCCTACGAGAGAAGATTCAGAATGCGAAGCCCTCGGCTAAAGAGCCAGCTAAGGAAGAAGCTGACTCAGTCGGGAGGAAGAAGCGAAAAGATGATAGGACACGAGACGATGGTAAGTCGGGAAAGCGACCCGACAGGAGATTTTTTGCATACACCCCCCTGAACAAATCTCAGGAACAAGTGTTGATGGAAATTAAGAACGAAGGTTTCGTCAACTGGTCCGGAAAGCTCCGAGGGAACTCGAATTGACGGAATAAGAATAAATACTGCCACTATCATCGTGATCACGGTCACAATACGAGTGACTGTTTCCAGTTGAAGGATGAGATCGAGCGGTTAATTAAAGAAGGCCGACTCAGAGAACATACATAAGAGTTTGGTGTTACAGCAGGACCAAGTGAAGATCGTCTTACGGAAGAAATCCGAACGATCATCGGAGGGCATCAGGGCGGCGGAGATTCAAATAACGCCAGGAAAAATCACGCCAGAAGCATCGATCGCCCGGAGTCTGAGATTCTTCTACTGTCCCAACCTTCCAAGGAGCAGAAGAGAGAACGATATTGTATCTCATTCACTGAGGATGACGCCCTAGGCATCCATCATCCTCATGATGATGCACTTGTCGTTGCTCTCACCATCGCCAATAGAAAGGTGTTCCGAATATTGGTGGACACAGGCTCATAGGCGGATGTACTGTTCACCCAAGCATTCGACAAAATGGGCATCGGACGATCGACCTTACGGCCGGTCCGAACCCCACTGATAGGATTCTCGGGTGGACAGGTACTTTTCGATGGAATCGCCTCACTACCACTCACTGCCGGGTCTGCACCTCATCAGACAACAACAATGGTTGACTTCCTGGTTGTGGACCAACCGTTGGTGTATAATGCTATACTCGGTCGACCTTCCCTGAGCCTCCTTCAAGCCGTGGTATCCACTTATCACCTTTCCATAAAATTTTTGACTGAGTCGGGAGTAGGAATTGTGAAAAGAGATCAACAAGATTCTCGAAGGTGCTATGCCACCGCAGTCAAGGCGCCGACGGAAGTATCAATGATCGAATCGCTCGACCCTAGAATCGAATCTTAGGAACGAGGGCAACCGATGGAAGAACTCGTCTCGAAACCGTTAACCGAGACAGACACATCGAAAGTCATGCTGATCGGCTCGTCTCTGAGTCCACCTCTTAGGGAACGAGTGATTTCCTTGCTTCAGCAGTACACAGATATATTTGCTTGGAGCCACGAAGACATGTCCGGGATCGATCCCTCGGTCATTACGCACCGACTCAACATCGACTTGACTTACAAGCCCTTCCGACAGAAGCGTCGCCCTCTCGGCCCGAAAAGGTACGCTGTCATTGAAGAGGAAGTCGGAAAGCTCCTTAAAGCCAAATTCGTCGAGGAGATATACTATCCAGAGTGGATAACCAATGTTGTACTCGTGAAAAAAGCTAATGGGAAGTGGTGAGTCTGTATGGATTATACAGATTTGAACAAAGCCTGTCCTAAGGACAGCTTCCCTCTTCCTCGCATTGATCAGCTGGTAGACAGTACTACGGGCCATGAATTGCTTAGTTTTATGGATGCTTACTCAGGCTACAATCAAATTGTAATGCATGAAAATGATAAATCAAAAACTATCTTTGTCACTGACAAAGGCCTTTACTGTTACCGAGTGATGCCGTTTGGTTTGAAGAACGCCGGGGCAACCTATTAAAGGTTAGTGAACAAAATGTTTGCTCGGAAAATTGGCCGAACGATGGAAGTGTATATCGACGATATGCTCGTCAAAAGTGTACAAGCAGCTGACCATGTGGCGGACCTGGAAGAAATGTTCCTGACTTTACGTAAGTATGGAATGAAATTGAATCCTAGCAAATGTGCTTTTGGTCGGTTTTCTCGTTAGCAAACGAGGAATTGAAGCGAATCTCGAGAAAATCAAAGCTTTACTTGATATGGAGTCTCCGAAAAAAATCAAAGACATCCAAAGGTTAACAGGAAGAGTAGTCGCGCTTAACCGCTTCCTGTCCCGAGCCACAGATAAATGTCTCCAGTTCTTTAAGCAGTTAAGGGGACGACAGACGATGAAGTGGACGAACGAATGTGAAAAAGTATTTCAAGAACTGAAAACTTACCTCGGGTCCCCACAACTACTGTCTAAGCCCGAGCCAGGAGAAGATTTATTATTATATCTGGCTGTCTCCGATGCAGCAGTCAGCTCGGCCTTAATACGAGAGAATGAAAAGAGGCAACTGCCAGTGTACTATGTTAGCAAAGCTTTACTACCGGCAGAGACGAGGTATCCTCAGGTCGAGAAAGTAGCCTTAGCTCTGGTTGTATCTTCGCGGTGACTCCGGCCGTATTTTCAAGCTCACACTATCATTGTTGTGACCGACTTACCGCTGCGCCAAATTCTTCAAAAGTCAGAAGCTTCCAGCCGACTTACAAAGTGGGCTATCGAATTGAGTGAATTCGACATACAGTACAGGCTGAGAATGGCTATAAAAGGACAAGTTGTTGCCTATTTTCTTGTTGAAGTAACCTCCAGCCATAACACAGCACATGATTCTGAGAAGGTTACTGAACCAGTGGCTTCTTCCTCTCTCGACCCCTTGCCTGACTCAGCACCCTGGAAGCTATTCGTCGACGGTTCTTCCAATTCCAAAGCAAGTGGGGCCGGGGTGGTATTAGAAACTCCTGATCAAACTTGTATGCAGTATGCTTTGCGACTTGAATTTTAAGCGTCGAACAATACAGCAGAGTACGAGGCCTTGTTGCTCGGCCTTAGACTCGCCGCGAGCTTAGGCGCCACTCATCTCAACGTTTTCAGTGACTCGCAGTTGGTCGTCAACCAAGTTTCTGGCGTTTATCAAACTCGGAAAGAACAACTGAAGGCGTATATGGAAAAAGTCAAAGAATTAATCAGCAAGTTTCAGGAATGCAAAGTTATTCGGATACTCAGGGCCGACAATGCCAAAGCTGACTTGTTAGCCAAGCTCGCTTTAGCCGACGAAGACACCATACCTCGGTCGGTTCCGATCGAATTTGTTGTAAAATCGAGTATAAATGAGCCGGCAGACTAGGCTACAGACTCGGCCATACTTTCTGTCATGTCGGAACCCACTTGGTTTGATCCAATCGTTCGTTATATCAATAATGGAGAACGATCAGAGGATCACGCCGAGGCACGGCGTCTAAAAGTACGAGCGTCGCGTTATACCATCTTGAATAGTGTACTGTACAAGAAAGAGTTTCACGCTCCCCTATTAAGATGTGGACTCCCATGAAGCCGACTATGTCCTACGGGAAATACACGAAGGAATATGTGGGAATCACTCAGGCAGACGTTCGCTCGCCAACAAAGTGTTACGGCAAGGGTATTATTGGCTGATGATACAACATGATTCTAAAAGGTTCGTCCAAAAGTGCGACAAATGTCAGCGATTTACAGTTGTCCCGAGACAACCCCTCGAGGAACTCACTCAGATGTCCGGACCATGGCCCTTCGCACAGTGGGGAATCGACATCATTGGACCCTTCCCTCTGGGGAAGGGTCAGACAAAATTTATTGTTGTTGCAGTAGACTATTTCACGAAGTGGGCCGAAGCTAAGCCATTAGCGAAGATTACTGAGCAGAGGATCACTGGCTTTGTTTGAAAAAATATCATCTGTCGGTTCGGAATATCTCGGACCATCATTACCGACAATGGGAGGCAGTTCGATAATAAGCAATTCCGTGAGATCTGCAGCAATCTCGGGATACGAAACCTGTATGCCTCGCCTCATCATCCTCAGACGAATGGACAAGTAGAGGCTATTAAGAAAATCGTAAACCAACTTCTCTGAATGAAGCTCGATGAAGCAAAAGGAGCATGGGCCGAAGAACTTCCGAATATATTGTGGGCCTATCGAACTACAGCTCGGACTGCCACGGGAGAAACTCCTTTCTCCCTTTGTTTTGGCTCAGAAGCTGTGGCCCTAGTTGAGATCGGTATTAGCTCGGCCCGAGTCAATACATTTGGTGAAAAATAAAATGATGAACTTCTGTTAGTCGGACTCGATCTGTTGGAAGAGAGAAGAGAAGGAGCTTGATTACGAATGATGGCTCGACAGAGGCAAGTGTCTCGATTTTACAACAGACGAGTCAAGGTCAGACGATTCCGAGCCGGTGATATGGTCCTCCGAAAGACATTTTCAAACACAAAGGAAGTTGGGGCGGGCACATTGGGACCCAATTGGAAAGGTCCCTATGTCGTCTCTAGCACTATCCGCCCTGGGACGTATCGCCTGGAAGACTTAAATGGGCAACTGTTGCCTCACCCATGGAATGCCGAACATCTCAAGGTCTATTACCCTTGAAACAGAATAGAAAGTGCTGAAGAATAATGGAAGAGAGATATAATTGAAGTTGATTCAATAAAAATGAAGAAATTCTATTTTTTCTAAAGTGTTTAACGTCGGGTTACAGATTAGGCTAAAGATACATGAAAAATGAACGATAGAGAGAGTTATCTCCCTCGGTCAATGACCGTTCTTCATGTAGTCCCGGAAGGGTCGACCTCGTCAGCAGCAGCAGGGGCTCCCCCGTCAGTAGCGTCGTCGCCAGTAGCCTCGGCCTCAGGATTGTCGGTATCAAAGGCAGAGAGATCAAGGTCGGGGAAGGCAGCCTTCATCTCCAAAACGCAAGCCCTATAATCGCCTTGGTAAAGGAGGTCTCTTTCTTCTGCAAGCTTTGGTGATTGAAGAAAGGCGTCTACGACGCGCTCTTTTACCTCATTGGCTTTTGCAGCAGTCTTCTGCTGCTTCGAGGGCTAAGACCCCGACAAAAGAGCCGACATCGGAGGGGCCCTCACTTTGGAGATTGGCTTTAGGGACGGAAAAGATCCGGCCATGTTATCAGAAGTAGGAGCCGACCTGAGAATTGGACGAGCCTTGGGAAGGTCTGTAAAGAAGAATGAAGAGTTAGACAGGAAACTGAAAGGACGAAGCAGAGCGGGATGAGTTACCTGAGACGAATGAGTCTAGACCCGCGAGATGGAGGCGCTTGGGTTGCAGCAGCAACTTCCAAGACCGTTCCTCCGCGCTCAGCTTCCTCAGCTCTCTTATTCGAGCTAGAGCCCCGGACTCAAGTTTTCTCCTTTTTTTCAAAATATCTGCAAGACATTATGAGGTCAGATCAGCTATAAAAAAAAGAAAGGAGAGAGATTATCGAGACGGGTCACCGAATCACCTGCTCTCCGGAACGTGCGAGAAACTTGAGGCTCGTACGACCACGTATTGGCCGACTCCCACTGACCGCAAGCCCAAAATCACCTCTCCTTCCAGTACTTGTTAGAAGTAGGTGGGTCGGTTATCAAAGACCCCCCTTTGCCTCTCCATGCACTCAAGAAGTTGAGGCTAGAGAAGTTTGAATTTGGTCTGACTTGGTAGAGGTAGAGAAACTCGTCGACCGTCAGCGGAGGCTGTTCTAACTCGGCCCACATTACAGAACACCCGAACAAACTCCTTCACGCGTTCGGGACAATTTGACTGGGAGCTATTTTAACTCGGGACAAGAAATCACGAGCAACGGGCTGAAGTGGCAAGCGTAAGCCACATAGCATCGCGACTTGGAAAATTGCGACCATCCTCGCAGGAGGATGGTCGGGCAAATCTCCCGAACGAGGGAGACAGAGTATGACCGAGTCAAGGACATGATATCCGGTCCTGATCCGGTTTAGGTCAGATTCGGTTAAAATCGAGCCGACGAGGGCACTCGGCTTGTCTTCACCTTCTTCCCCCTTTAAAGAGGATTCAGAGACTTCCACAGTTTAGTTCACGGGGTTTGGAACAGCTGCCCCTTCGCCTATAACAATGTCGTCTACTTCTTCTTCCTCCTGCTGATCCATCCCGAGGTTAGGTCTCCCTGGACGGGTTACCAGAGACACTCCACCACTGGACAGACCGGCCTGAGTGGGGCATTCAGCCGATGAGTCATCGGCCTCCCTTACAAGCCGGAATGCAGCATCAGGCCGACGACAAACTCTGTCAGTAGGGAGGGCGGTTCCGCAACGTCCCAAAGATGTTGGGACACACCTTCATCGCCGAAAATCTCCTCCCGGGGGCTTTGAGAGTCATGCGCAGCCATTACAGTTTAAAGAGATGGGAGGAAAGAACTCACCGAAAAGAATGACAGCGAACGTAAAGGGAGTTGACGAAGCAAGGAACGACAGCGGAGGGAAGAAGGAAGAAGAGAAAGAAGACTCGGAAGCAGATGCGAGCGGGAGGGAAGAACGCGAAAATAAAATTCGCACAGTCCTCCCACCCGGCCTATTTATAGTAGTGCCACGTGGCGGGGCTTTTAATGGAAAGTGAATCGTCATTCGTCTTGGCTCCCCCGCTTGACACATGGCACACGCTGACTGACAGCGGTAACGTCTTTGCCATGCGTCCAAATCTCATACGCGGACGGAACGACCTGACGGCTGGCCGCACGTGCGGCCTCGGAGAACGCAATGTCATATGTTAGAGACGACTCAAGGAGCATTAAACGCCTCATCATAACTTCGGACTCTAATACGAACCGACCTAAAAACTCGTTACCTCTAGACGCCACGAACGACACAAGGAGTAAGGGGGCTTATTGTTGGGGAAAAATATGTCAAGTCCGGAGACTCAGATTCTAAGTAGGTCGGCTTTGCTGACGCTGCCCGAAGAGTCCGAGACAACGGTCAGAGCCGAGAGAATAAGGGATAGGCCTAGAGGCATAAGCAGAAGACGATTAAAGTCGCTCTGTCGGAGTGATAACCTCGTCTGCATAAGCTTACAGAAGGCTGAGTATGTTATAAGCCACCCGACCGATAGAATAAAACCGACCTAACGAGTTGGTTCTGTCGGCCACGGAATAAGGAAGGACGACGGATAATCACCGAGACTATTCCATCCGTGAGAAGGCAGAAAACTTATGTTCCCAACTCGGCTGAGACTCCCCTTGAGTCGGTAGCGACTGAGCCGAGACAAGAGAAGGCGGTATCAATGCGAAATTCAGGAATACGGGTATCCGATTCCGAGATTCTCGGGATCGGGAGCAATCAATGAAATCTCTGAATAATCAGGAGAAGAATCCTCGTATGATAAGGATTCCTAAGATCTATAAATATCAGAGCTTTCCACAGAGAAATGTACGAGACACAAAACTCATAAAACCCCTTTGTCATTGATTAGACGACTGACTTAAGCATCGGAGGCTCCCCGGCTCTACCCAGGGTCCCCTTGATAGTGTTGATTGTGCAGGTGGAAGAAGATCCGATTCAGAGGAGCCGTTCCATAAAAATACACCAACAGGTGGTAACATCTGTTCAAGTATTTGTGTGAGGGTGTGTGCGTAATAATAATAATTATTATTATAACTCAGAATTTAAAATCATAGGCAACTGGATCCTCTGTTTTGTGGAAAACGTGAGAAGCTGAATCCACCATTATTATTGGTCCACTTCACTGTAAGTGCCACATCACCATTTTAAAAAAAATACATTTAAAAAGTTAGAAAAAATAAAAAAATATAATTAAAAAAATTAGAAAAAGTTGAAGGTAACGTTTGACGTTTGGAAATATGGAGTACAGGAGGCTCTTAACGTACTGAGTAAACTCAGTTGGGCCCTTTACATCTAATTTAAGGGGTTGAGCCCAAAATTAAAGTATTTCCAAATATCAAGTAGATCATACCACAGTAAACAATGGGAATAATGATTTCCACCGTTGAATCCTTTCTAGGCCTCAGAATGATGTTTATTTGTTATTCTACCTATTCATAAGATCATACAGACATGGATGTGGGGAAAACACAAATATAAGCTTGATCCAAAACTTTTGTAGTCCATAAGAAATTTTCAATGGTAAATATTCAATTCCACTGTTTCCTATGGTATGGTTTATTTAAACATTTTATATGCTTCATTTTTAGTCTCAAGCCCTAAAATTATCTAGTAAAATTGATGGACAGAGCAGATAAAATACATAAATCATAATGGACCCCACAGAGTTTACACAGTAGGCTAACGTGGTGCGACGCAATCCGCTTCCTTCCATTCGCGGATTCAGCGCACGGATTGAGCAGCGAGACTCGCTACAGGGCACGTCCGTAGCTCAAGTAAACAACCGCACAGAAAACAGTGAAGATTAAACGACTAACTTCAAAACCTTCCTGAGGTTTTTTTTGCTAGTAATATCTTCTTAATTTCACAGTCCTATAGAAGTAAAAACACAAATAAATTAGAGCTGTGGCCTCAGGAAGTTTTCAAAGTTGGCGTCAAATTCTGATTCCTTTAGTGTGGCCTTGAGCCTTGGATCTGCCTTGCTTTTGGCCTCATGCCCTAAAGGTATGAGAAATGGAGGGACGGTGTCGATCTAGCACATTCATCATGATTGGCTCATGAACGTTTCATATGGTAACAGTACTTTCTGTTTTCTTCTCTCCATCAAGCAACCAGATTTCTTGACCTGTGAAATTTGCATGGGCCTCATGACAATGTATTTCTTAGATCTACACTGTTCATCCAATTTTCAAATTATTCTTAGATATTAGCCTAAAAATCCAAAGCTCAAGCTGACAACACCACAAGAAATAGTAAGAATTGCTGCTACGGTTTGAAAACTTCTTGGGGTCACAGAAGGATTTGATCAAGCTGATATTTTTGTTTTACCTTCATCTAGGTACGATGACCTTATGAACACAAGTAATTAAGCCTCATAGTTGACGGGTCCTTTCTCTTGCCCCAATATTGGTAGACTCCTACGAGTTTCAACACCCGGTCAAGGCTTCAAGCTCCCATAGGTGGTGAAATTCCACTAATGCGTGAGTGTGCGCATGTGTTTAAAACAAAATTAAAAGAAAAAAAAAAAAAAAGAGGCCTCATAGGTGGCCTTAGGAAGGATTCAACGGTGGTTTGCTCAATCCCCATATGTGGTGTGATCCACTTGAGGCCTCATAGGTGGCCTTAGGAAGGATTCAACGGTGGTTAATTTGCTCAATCCCCATATGTGGTGTGATCCACTTGAGCTTTGGATGTACTTCATTTTTGGGTTTATGATCTAAAATTATATAAAAAAATGATGGATGGTGTGGATCCACCATGGAAATCATGGTGGGGCTTAGTGACGTTCCATGTGTTAAAAGTTGTATTGTGTATTAGAAAATCTATCGGAAAGAGAGATTCCGCATATTTTGTGAGAAGAGTCATAGGAAATGACATGGACCAATGAAAAGCGCCCGCAATGGAATTTCATGTGCTTTCTATATAGAGGATTGACACTTTATTTGTTTATTTATTTATTTTTATTTTTCTATGGATCACATTGCGAGTGTGCCCTTAGAAGTCCACCATAAAACGAATGGGCCAGAATTAACATAGACCCACAGGACGACTTGGAGACTTTGATAGTCATTACTTGACTTTCCTTCCCCTTTTATCTTCCACACGCGCTGTAAAACATGTCAAAGCATTGATCCGACTTTAGAAAACATTCTAGAGAGTATGACCTCCGATACAAGCGTGTGCATGTACGCCAACCTCCCAAGTCCGGGGCCCACTGAAAAGGGTGAATTACTTTAGAAAAAGGTTGAATTACTAAAAGGTTGAATTAAGCTCCTAACCATGCATCCAAAAAGGTTGCAGCTCATATTTTTATTATCCTGGGCCTTACCTATCAAGAATTTTGAGTTTCGGATAACTGACTGTCTTATTTAAGGCTGAGTTTTATATTTGGACTAAGAGAAATGGCTAGGGCTGGCGCTGATGGGTCAGGTGGGAGTACAAGTCAATTAGCCTAACCTGCTTCTAAGCTGGGTTCGGCCAAGTCAGGTTGGGTTGCAGTTAGGAGCAGGCCAAAAACTTAGTTCATTTAAATAAATGGGTCAGGCTTGGGTTTAACCTAACCTGACCTAACCTGACCATGCAGTGCATTAATGGGCTGGGCTAAACAACCCAACCTGACTCGACCCATAATCTAAAACAAAAATACCCGTACTATAGTTTTAGTCCATTCTAAATGAAGAGAGAATCAAGCGGCGCCAATGCATGTAAACAAGGCAAGATCAATAAGAACCAATGAACGAACAAGAACCACATGCAATAAACAGTAGCTGACACACGTAGGAATCACACTGATTGAGGTATAAGTGGCAATAAACAGTAGTTAAGTCCAACCTGATTATAATTAAATGGATTGAATCTGGCTCAGGCTCAAAAAATTTTCAATGGGTCAGGTTAGGTCACAAGGTAATGGGTTAGGGCCCTATTTCTTGACTCGTTAATTGAATGGGTCAGGCTTGGGCTGACCCCAACCTACATCGAAACTGATCCATTGCTCGACTTGCTGGTTCAAAATTTAGCCACAGGCTTCACTTACTTTGCTTGCCCTTTCAAGCATGGTTTGATGAGCTTCCAAAAACAAGGTTTATGCACTTTCTAAACAAAACCCTATTGAAACAACAAATGAGCACTGTTCAGGTAATGCTATATGTGCATTTCTGTCTTTTTCATTCATCGTGCAGTCCTAGCCACTTACTGTTGTTAGCCGCCGTGCCTATCGGATTAAAGTTGGAATTTTTTTTTTTTCATGCATACCACTATTGGTGTGCCGAAAGTCTTCGACACCACAAATGGACCAGAGTTAACAAGGGCCCACAGGTTTTGTAGCGTCCTAAGTACTTGAAAAGTGGCCCAGTGTTTCACTTTCCTCCTGCCTTACCTTCCACGCGCCATCCAATATGGAAAAACATGGCAAGGGGTAATCTTTCTAGAGTGTATGACCATCCATGAAGCCATGTACACTAACCTTCCAAGTCCAGGGACGCGGTTTTGCTGTTGACCCAACACCAGCAACCTCGCGGGTGTCAAATGCAACAACGCTAATTAATTTTGTACTATGCACATTTGTTGTCTGGATGTCTTTAATTTGAGGTGAAGTAGGGGATTAATTAGATTGGTCTCTAGATAGCTTTGGACATCTTCGATCATTGAACTTGTCGGATCAATTGATCATGAAAATTCTAAATTGCTAAGTTAGTTATCTAGACACTTTTGAGCATATTCGATTGATAGAACTGTTGCGTAGCACGCCAACAACGCAGTGAGCCTAGATCCAATCTCAAGCCTCACGCACAAACGATAAACAGGAAGAAATATAAACTAAAAACAGATCAAAGCAATCAAAACAAACCACAAGACAAGATATACGTGAAAAAACCCCAAACTAGGATAAAAAACTACAGATGCAAACTTTCATTATGAAGAAGAACGAAGATTACAAGGCAAAATACTAACCTCTCCTTTGGAAGAACATATAAAACCTTTAGCATACACCTTAGAATAACCTTTTTCATACTTAGAAAAGTCCTAGGAATCCCTATTTATAGTTTATGCAACTTCCCTTCCGCACCCTTGCGAAAGGCGACACCAAAATTTTCAGTCCACATCGGATTCGGAAATGAATCTATGTAACCACGATCGGTCGAGCACCTCGGAACCAAAAAACGATGCTCGCTTGACTTTGAGTCGAGTTGGTCCACGACTGGTCAAGTGAGCCCCTATGACCAGTCGTGCATACCCCATTACCAGTCGAGGACGGCCCTAGATGGGGCTCCACATCTCAACAATCTCTCACTTGGAGACACATCATCATAAACATTTGTCTTCTTCATCCGGAGTGCATCATCTCCCCATCTTCAAGCCTGAAGACCAATCAAAGCTGAATAGAGCTTCAGCTTCTCCCGTGTGACCATCTTGGTCAGCATATCTGCAGGATTCTCACTTGTATGAATCTTCTCTGAGCAATCGATCCATCTTACAGTAACGAAGGTATGAATTGATATCTGATGACAATATGCTTGGTCCTTGAATGAAAGTCTAAATTCTTAGCCAAGTGTATTGCACTCTGACTGTCACTATACAGCTTGCATTCTGCTTGCTTCTTACCCAACTCTTCTATGAAACCTTACATCCACACCATCTCCTTGCATGCTTCTGTATCCGCAACATATTCTGTTTCTGTCATACTGATAGATACTATCTTTTGTAACTGAGAGACCCAACTGATTGCAGCACTATCCAGAGTAAACACATAACCTGTAGTGCTCCTGCTGTCGATATCTCCTGCCAAATCTGAATGCACGTAGCCTTGTAGCTTGATTTTCGATCCACCATAACACAACGCTACATCCTTAGTACCTACCAGGTATCTAAGGATCCACTTCATAGCTTCCCAATGTTTCTTCCTGAGATTGTTCATGAACCTGCTAACAACTCCCACTGCTTGAGCAATGTCTGGCCTCATACTCACCATAGCATACATGAGACTCCCAATAGCTGACGCATATGAGATTTTAGCCATGTAGTCTCGTTCCTTCTGCGCCTTTGCCCCTTACTCCTTAGATAGCTTGAAGTGGTTGGCTAATGGAGTGTTAACCGACTTAACACCTCCCATATTGAATCGATCAAGTACCTTAGCTATGTACTCTGCCTGTGACAAAATCAGTTTCTTGTTTTTCCTATCACGCTTTATCCTCATGTTTAGGATTTATTTTACAACTCCTAAATCCTTTATGAAAAATTCTTTAGACAGTTGTCTTTTGAGATCTGAGATGTTCTTCGTGTTTGAATCGGCCACAAGCATATCATCAACGTATAAAAGAAGGATGATGTACGATGTATCAAACTTCTTCAAGTAACAACAGTGGTCTGTATGACATCTCCTAAAACTGTTTTCCGACATGAAACTGTCGAACTCCCTGTACCACTGCCTTGGGGCCTGCTTCAGTCCATATAGACTCTTCTTCAGTTTGCACACTTTATTCTCCTTTCATGGTGCCACGTATCCTATCGGCTGATGCATATATATATCTCTTCTTTAAGGTCCTCATGAAGAAAGGCTATCTTAACATCTAGCTGCTTTAGATATAAGTCTTCTGTAGTCACTATACTCAAAACTATACGAATTTTAAATATTTTCACCAAAGGTAAAAATATTTTGGTGAAATCGATACCTACCTTCTGTTGAAACCCTTTTATAACCAGTCTCGCCTTGTACCGTTTCGAACCATCATACTCCTCCTTTAGTCTATAAACCCGCTTGTTATGAAGAGCTTTCTTACCTTTAGGTAGAGTGACTAGCTCCTATGTACGATTAGGCTCAAGAGAGTCTATCTCCTCATCCATGACCTACTCCCACTTAACCCGTGTATCTGATTGTAATGCCTCTTCAAAACATTCTGCCTCACCATTATCTGTCAGCAATAGATAATATAAGGAGGGTGAGTATCGGACCGTGGGTCTCCTCTCCTGAGTAGACCTCCTCACAATCGGTGTATGCAGCTCTGCCTCATAATACTCTTGTACATGACCATCCTGTAGTGTTGTAACACCCGTATCTAATAACTCTTCCAACTCTATGAATTCCTTTTCTCCGGCCTTATTTTCTTGCACACAGTCATTATGCATCAATTTTTCATTAAAGACTACGTCTTTACTTTTGATGATTTTTCTGTTTTCTACATCCTAAAATTTGTAGCCAAAATCATGTTGCCCGTAGCCTATAAACGTGCACCTTCTGGATTTCGTATCCAGCTTATTTTTGTGCCTTACATTAATGTGAACATATGAAGTGCAACCAAACACTCTGAGATGTGCAAGGTTCACTTCTTTCCCAGTCCACGTTTCTTCTTGTAGCCCACCATCCAATGGTGCTGAGGGACTTCTAGTGATAAGATATACGACAATATTCACAGCATCTGCTCAAAAGGTCTCGGACAACCCTACATGCAACCTCATGCTCCTGGCACGCTCAAGGATGGTCCTGTTAATGTGCTCAGCCACACTATTCTACTACGGTGTCCCTGGAATCGTTTTCTGATGTTTGATTCCACTTGCTCCATAATACTCCTAAAACCTCTTATTACAATATTTTACCCCATTATCAAATCTGAGACACTTTACTGTTTTACTTGTCCTGTTTTTTACCATAACTCTTCACTTCTTAAACGCATCAAATACATCAAATTTATTCTTTAAGAAAGAAATCCAGAGTTTTCTACTAGCATCATCAATAAAAGAAATAAAATAACGCGAGCCACCAAGAGATGATACCTGTGCTGGTCCCCACACATCAGTGTGTATAAGCTCCAATAGATGCATCTTTGGAGCGCGTCCTATCTTCTTGAAGCTTACCCTCTTCTGCTTGCCATACACGCAGTCCTCGTAGAATTTCAAGTCAATAGACTTCAGCCCTAGTAGCTTCCCCTTTGACAATAGTACTTTCATCCTCTTTTCACTCATATGTCCCAACCTCTGATGTCATAACTGCCCATTCACTCCAGTTGATGCGACTGTGAGTGAACTATGTGATCCTAAAGTCACGTATAAAGTACCTTCTTTTTTGCTTCGAAATATCACTAAGGCATCTTTTGTGATCTTCCAGGAATCACTGATGAATGTCGTCACATAACCGGTATTAGTTAACTGCCCCACTGAGATCAGATTCCTTCTCAAACTCGGTACATGTTTAACATTCTTCAATTTCAAAACCATTTCATCTTTCTAATTAACCTGAATGTCTCCCTTTCCAACGATACTGCACAACTCATCATCACTAGGTAAACTCTCCCAAAGTCACCTGACATATAATCATGCAGAACTTCCTTACATGAAGTGGCATGAAACGAAGTACCCGAGTCTATAACCCAAGACTCATTCCTCACATCAAGAGACAAGATCAACGCCTCTGTGTCGTTCTCCTCAGATAGATTCACTGAATCCTTCCCGTCTTAAGAGTTTTTATCTTGTTTCTTAAGCGCCCTGCAATCATGTTTCATGTGTCCCTTCTTGCCGCAATGCCAACACCCATCTTTATTTTTCGGTCCCTTGGACTTCTTTCTTGATTTAGAACGCTCATGTTTATTGCCTCCTTTGTTCAGCGATCTTCCTCTTTCTTCAACGTTTAGAGTAGAATCTCCTGAAACTCCTGATGCCTTCCTTCTAGATTCTTCGCTGAGAAGTAGACCGGCTACATCATCAAATTTTAGCGTTGTCGACCTTGAAAAATTGCTCACAGTAATCACCAAACCATCCCAACTGTCTGGCAGACTGGACAAGATCAATAGTGTCCTGACCTCATCCTCAAAAACGATATCAACGGATTCCAACTGGCTTGTGACTGTATTGAACTCATTTAGATGTTCAGCCACTCTTCCTCCATATGACATCTTTATATTGAATAGTTGTTTCACAAGATGAACCGTGTTAGACGCTGAGGGTTTTTCATACATGGTGGTTAAGGCTTCCATTAATTCTTTTATCATTTTCACCTTGGATATATTGAAGGCGACGCTCTTAAACAAAAAGAGTCGAATCGTTCCTAAAGCCTTCTTATCCAGTAAAAATCATTCATCATCTGTCATCTTTTCTGGTTTATTCTCTTTTCCTCCTAGAAGAATATAGAGGTCATTCTGATACAAATAATCCTCCATCTGCATCTTCTAGAAGCTAAAGTTAGAACCATCAAACTTCTCAATTCTAGTTTTCCATTCTTCCGCCATCGCTCCCAATAGAACTAAACCAATAGCTCTGATACTAGTTGTTACGCAGCATGCCAACAACGCAGTGAGCCTAGATCTAATCTCAGGCCTCACCCACAAACGATAAACAATAAGAAATATAAACTAAAAACAGATCAAAACAATCAAAACAAATCATAAGATAAGATATACGTGGAAAAACTCCAAACTAGGATAAAAAATCACGGATGCAAACTTCCACTATGAAGAAGAACGAAGATTACAAAGCAAAATACTAACCTCTCCCTTAGAAGAATATAGAAAACCCTTAGCACACACCTTAGAATAACCTTTTCATACCTAGAAAGGCCTTAGGAACCCTTATTTATAGTTTAGGTAACTCCCCTTCCATACCCTTGCGAAAGGTGACACTAAAATCTGCAGTCTGCATCGGATTTGAAAACGAATCTGCGTAACTACGACCGCAGACTGCACGACCGGTCGAGAGGATCCCATCCTTGACCGGTCGAGCACCTCGGAACTAAAAAACGATGCTCGTTGGACTTTGAGTCGAGGCAGTCCACGACTGGTCGAGCGGGGCCCTACAACCAGTCATGCATACCCTACGACCGGCCGAGGACGGCCCCAGATATGGCTCCACATCTCAATAAGAACATGTGGCTTTCGATTGATTGATTGAAGGTCACTTACTCGATTAGGGTCGGTTGATTGATAGTTAGATCAACAACGCGCAAGGTTTTACATAATTGTGCGATTTGTTTCCTATTTCATATGTAACAATATATATATATATATATATATATATATATATATATATATATATATATATATATATATATATGTGTGTGTGTGTGTGTGTGTGTGTGTGTGTGTGTGTGTGTGTGTGTGATGCAGGATTAGGGAAGAAAAAAGAGAGCTAAATCATTTATAAGGTTTTAAAGGGAGAGAGTTATGGTTTTGAAGGAGAGTTTCACATCCGTAAGTTAATCTAATCTCTTGTAATTCGTTTTTATAGTGGATTGTTCATCGCTTTGCTGTGATTTTTTTATTTTTTATTTTTTGCAAGGGTTTATCCACGTAAAATCATGTGTTCATATGCACAATGCTTGGCTAAAGTAGTGTTTGTCCAAGATCGGCACATTTCTTGGCTGAATTAGTTGGGTCTATCATTTAATCTATGAGATGCTTTACCTTTTTTTTATTTTTTATTTTTAACTTCTAGAATTTCATTGATCAGAAAGGCCATGACCAGCTTATAAGAACTTCGGGAAAGCCCAAAAATAAAAAGGGAATGGGCCCTCCTATCATATGAGCTAAGAGGAACAAAAAAGAAAACAGCGAAGCCTAAGATTGATGGAGTGAGCCGAGCCCAACTTTGTCAAGAAACAACAGCCCTTTGATGACATGAGGGAGGGAATCTCTTCTCAGGAAGTTGGAGTTGGCCTGAGCTTCGCTCCCCAGGCAGGCCAAACCATTCACAACCGTGTTCGCTTCCCTTGGGGTATGAACAATTTAGAGTTGAAGGGAGTGGGGGAGGAAGGCAATTCTAGCCTTCAAGTACCAGATTTTTCAGGAAACGTTAGCCGAGTCTGACAGGACCTTCACTACCACCAAAGAGTCACTCACAAGAACTATTCTAGAGTAGCCAAGTTGATGCACTAGAGCAAGTACTTTCAAAACTGCCTTAGTCTCAGCTCGTGTGTTTGTACCGATATCGTAACCTAGAGACGCACTACCTTAGAAACATATGTTCATTCAAACCGGCAGTTGAGTAACTGCTCTATTCGAAATGTTTTATTGTGAAATCTCACATACCTTCATTCTATATAATGCCTAATAAAATTTGAGATTAAAATCTCTCACATAACTTCTCGTTGTAAGACTCATATCAGGTGGGCCACACATAATTATCGGTTCAGATCTAACCGTTAGATTATTCAGATTGAGTGATTCAGTGGGTCCCACTCAGTTGTGATCATTATATACAAGTTTTTTTTTTTTTTGGAGGGGGGGGTGGGGGGGTGGAGAGATGCTTGAACCGCGGTCCTTATACTCAATTATTAAGCCAGATATGAAAACCTATGGTGTGGAGACCCTAAAAGGGAAAAGTGTGATGAGTTAGCTTATGACCCTTTTCCCTATAAATAGATGTCTTAGTTTCCTCACTAACACAAGCGAGAAAACCCTAGTTCTATTGAAGGTTCTCCTAAAGGTGTAAGGTATGGAAGATCAAAATTCATATTGGCAGAACATCTTCCCAATCAGGTACGCTTTTAAGTTATGGTTTTAAATATCTATTGTTGATGCATAGACGATCCATCAATTCCACAGTACAGGTATAACATTTGATATCAGAGCAATATATACATTATCTTGGAGTTCTTTTGCTATGAGATTGTTATCTCTTCATTCCAGAGGGCATCATTGAAACCTGAGAAAGGGATTAGAATTCGGCAGTGTCACGATAGATGTCTGAAAGCCCATAAGCTCGGGCCTATTAGGGTTGTAATTTTTATTGTTTAAATATGTGTGTATTTTCGTGTGTGTGTGTGTGTGTGTGTGTGTGTGAGAGAGAGAGAGAGAGAGAGAGAGAGAGAGAGAGAGAGAGAGAGAGAGAGAGAGAGAGAGAGAGAGAGAGCTCCATGTAGTGATAAGGCGGGCTTGAAGAAGGGGTCATGGATGCTATCAGCGGATATGAGGCTCATGGCCTGCATTCACAATCATGGTCATGGGAACTGGCCTGTTGATGTCTAATCATTCAAATCTAAAATTTTCATTTCGACATTTTTTAGGGTTTTGTTTCCTCCAACCAGACCAAAATCAAGAAGAAAATAAATTAGGGTTTGGCTTTTCAATATCTCTATCTGATTCAGGCTTGGATTTGTGTTTGGGCTTAGCCAAAACATATGAGTTGAACTTTTTTGGCCCATGAATTCCCTGGATGGGCTTGGGCCTATGTTGGACAATGCAGACTGGGCTTGGATGGTACTTGGCCTAACCCTAACCTCACCTATCGACTATGCTGTCAACGGCCCGGGCCTGGGGTAGGTCTTGGCCTAGAATTCGAACTGTTTCAGGTCGGGTCAGGCCGTGAGGCCATCCCTATTCAAAATTCTAATTTTTCATGCACGAGCCTGGCCCAGTGACACTACTACTGTTGACACCCCTATCTGTAGGGCAAGAACTAATAACTTCTACCAATAACACACAACAACAACAAAAATAATAAAAGCTAGTTTATTCCCTTACTTTTTCTGCACTTTTAGAATTTTAGAAAAAAATTTTCCAACACATTATCCATTTCTCATGTGTATAACATTTGATGGAAATCAATCAACCAGCTTGGACAAAATCATTGTATATTTTATGTCCGGAATCTTTTCTCTTGCTCTGAGTATTGAAGGTAGTGTAGGGGATTTTGATCTGCGGAATCACACAGATTTAGATCTAGGATAGCAATTCAATGGCACCAAGCACACAAGAGAACACAGAGAACACCTAGATTCAACGTGGAAAACCCTTTTAGGAAAAAACCACGGCACAAAGTGACAGATCTCCACTATGAAAACAAAAATTATAAAAAGGGAGGATTTACCTGATTCGAACAACCTCGAATCTCACCCTTACTACACCCTTTAATTTTTCTAAAAACCCTTTAGAAAGCTTTCCCATACCCTAAAAAAGCCCTAGAAACACCTATTTATAGTTTAGGCAACTTTCCTTTCACATCCCAGTTGCGAAAGGAATCAGATTTTCGCAATCCGCAAAATCGCGGAACGAATCCGCGTAACCTACGACTGGTCGAAGGAGAGCTAGGACCAGTCGAACTAGGACTGGTCGAAGGAGAGCTAGGACCGGTCGAAGGACCCCTACGACCGGTCGAAGGCAGTGAAGACTTTCTCAACAGGTAGGGTTGTCTGCTATCAGGCCTCAGGTTATCTGCCTAGATTTTTATTATTTTGGGCCAGCCCATTGGCAACCCCATCTAAGGGTGTGCTTTTATTTGCACTCAGCAAATTGGCCACTGCCCAAAACTGCTGGTGCAAAATCTGGCCCTAAGATGCATTTTGCTCACTTGCCCGTCCAAGCCACGTTTTATTGGCTAGGGCTGGCGATAGGTTGGGTCCACCCATGGGTCAATTAGCCCAACCTGCTAGGCTGGGTTTGGCCAAGTCAGATTGGGTTGTGGCTGGGCTCAGGCCAAAAGCTTAGGCTATTTGAATAAATGGGTCAGGTTCAGGTTTAGCCCACCTGCCTAACTTGCCCATGAAATGTATTAATGGGCCAGGGCAAATGACCCAACCTGACTAGACGCATAACCCAAAACAAAAATACCCACGCTCTAGTTTAGTCCATTCTAAATCAAGAGAGAATCTAACTGTATGCATGCCAACAAGCCAAGATCAATGAAAACCAAAGGAAGAGCCGGAACTACTCTGCTTCAGACACAGGTTGAAATAGACAGTAGCAGAGGTCTGCGTTAGACATTAGTGGTAATAAACAGTAGCTGAGGTACTCCGTATCCTGAGTTGGGTGGGGTGAGTCAGATGGGTCGAGTCTAGCTCAGGCTCAACAAATTTTAAATGGGTCAGGTCCGGTAACGAGGTAATGGGTTAGGGCCAGATTTCTTGGCTAGTTTATTAAATAGGTCAGGCTTGGGCTGACCCCGACCTGGACTGAACCCAATCCATTGCCAGACCTGGAAATGGCCAATGCCCAAACCGCCAGTTCAAAAATTTCCCATTGGCCTCACTTTGCTGGCGCTTTTAAGCCTGGTTTGAGTAGGCTTCCAAATAGGCATGGTTTCTGCGCTTTCTAAACAGAATCCTATCAAAGCTTATATTTCATCAACCGTTGTGTCAGATATTTTAATTAAAATCAAGAAACCAGTGCAGTTAAATATCTAGGGTCAAAACATGTGCTTCCAGTTCTAACTATTATGAATGGAGTATAAAGAGCAGCAAGTCCCACCTTCATCAAGAACTACTGTTGGGAGGGTTTGGTCTCCCTTCATGTTTCGCTGTAAGTGGCCCTATGAGGCTGCAACTACGTTCCCAATACGGACAGTCCTGCCAAGGGATCTGTGGGGCCATCGTGATGTATATATTTTACCAATGCTGTCCATCCATTTTTTCGGATCGTGTTAAGGATACTAGCCTAAAAATGAAGCGATCCAAAGCTCAAGTGCACTATACAGTGGGGATTGAATGCCTACCATTAAAAACTTCTTTGGAGCTGCTGATGTTTTGATCAAGCTGATATCTGACTTTTCCCCTGGTCCCGATCCATGTGACTTATGAATAAGTTGGATGGCAGATAAGCATTACCGTGGGCCCTAGGAAGATTTCAACTGGGGACATCATTATCATGACTGATTCCTGTGGTCTGGTCCACTTGAGCCTTCCATCTGATTCCTTTGGGATCATTCCCTATAAATAATCAGGCAAAATGGATGAATGGCATGGATAAAGCATATACATCACAGTGGCCCCAGAAAGCCCCTAATAGGACCGAGTTCGCAGTCCTCGTGTCATTTATTTAAATGGGTTAATTATTTTGGCCCGAGCCCGCTTGCAACCCAACCCGACTTGGCCATACCCAGCCGAGAAACAGGTGGACGACTCTATATGGAGTTTCAACACTAGTTCGAGCATCCCTTGTAGTAAGTGTGCAAGAATGTGTGGGGTGGGTGTCTGTAAGTGAGTGCGTGTGCATAAAAAATGCCTAATTTATATTTATTCATGTTTACACACGACACCCTCACACCCACACACCAAAATGGGTACTGGAAACTTAGTGTTTACCACCAAGCCATGAGGAGGGACCAAGAACAGGTCCAATTGACTCATGGGTCAACCCAACCCATTGCCAGCCATAGTGCAAATATAAAACTCAGCCTTGAAGACGGTTGTCAGTGGTCCAGGCCGTGCCTAAAAAAGTCAAAATTTCTAATAAAAATGGCTAAAAATAAAAATAAAAAAACTTTAACTTTTTAATAAAAATGGCTAAAAATAAAAATAAAAATTCTAGACTAATTTCCATGGATATAACATATTGAGGATCACTGTTAAGGTGTGTTTGGCCAGACCGATCCCATGGGATTAAGAGAGATGGAATGGATTTTAAGATAACGATGATGGCGTCAGTGTTTGTTCCTTGATCCCATGGGTCTGGGATAGCCCATAAGATATACAGTAGCCTGTTTGGACCATCACAAATAGATGGGTTTGTATCTCCACATCTTCTTGTGGTGTGCCCCACTCATTGTTTTATATTTGCCTCAAAACAAGTTTATGGCTGAATGTGGGCTGATAAAAATGATGGAGGGAGTGGATATCTCATTGATATCTCAGTGGGCCTCACAAAGCGGTGAAAACTCCTATCCTAGGATTGACAAATCCATCTCAGATTTGGACGCTTTTTACAAAAGCAAGGCACATCCTGCCATCCCAAACAGTGGATGAGATGGTAGGGCGCTGGATAACCCTCCTAATTCCATCTAATACTACATTCAGCGCCTGGCCAAGCACACCCTTAAGTTATAATGCTCCTAGTTGCATCAGGTTACTTGGACATTCCAATCCATCAATCTGAACTGTCCCTTGAATTAGAACACTTTCCACGTACTATCAGACGAAAATCTCAATGATCGGATATGATCTAATCCATCCTTAATTTAGCCTAATTTTTATAGCCATCTTATTTGCAAACCACTGATGGGATTGTTACTTTTGCATAAGAAGAGTTATTCTTCATAAACATAAGCAATTCATGATGGTCCTAATAAATAGATGGATCTAAATGTTGATTGGAACTATTTTTCTGTAAATAATCTTGACCATCCATGTGAGAAGCCATTAATCCAATGGTCAATATGTCTGCGAGTCGTCTGATAGTCTCCATGGTTGCCCATGAAATCGTCATTGTACCTAACGAGCATTCTAGATCAATGGATTGGAAAAAGTGTCAAAGTAGAGTCGGGGGCACAATCTCCGACAGCGCCTCTCCAGCACACGCATGAGAAAATCTCACACACCAGTTAATACTGGATGTGAATACATTTCAGCCTATCACATCTATCACATTTAAAATTTAGATAGGAGCCCGTGTCAAATTAGAGTCAAGGGCACTATCTCCGACGGCACCTCTCCATCACACGCACGAGAAAATCTCACACACCAGTTAATACTTGATGTGAGTACACTTCAGCCTGTCACATCTATCACATCTAGCATTTAGACGTCCAGACGACAGCCAGTTCTTATCTTACACCAAGTCCACAGTGTCCAAATCATCAGCCAATCCCTGCCCGATGTGCATTTGCTCCGGATTCATTTGCTAAAAGCATACATACTTGCTGGACCAATAGATTAATTTGGGCTTCAAATCTAAACCGTTTGTGACCCAGGGGCCTCAATTAGAGCCCGTGCCCACCCATACTAGGGTAGGCCAGAATGAGCCAGCCTGGATCATTCTCATCTCCGAGGATGCGTTTGTGCGTGGAGCTTGAAACTATGGAGCATGGAATTGGCATTCCAGTTTCAACAAAAATCGGAATCAATGGTAGTTACATTATTTAAGGCTAAGTCACTAATAGCGTGTTTGGTTGGGCATTGGATATGATATTAAATGAGATTAAGAGGGCTATTGCACACCATCCTATCCTGTGTGCTGTTTGGGATAGCGGGATGTATTTCATCGGCCGCGTTCTTGTAAGTACGGCCCAAGTCTGATATGGATTCTGCCAATCCAAGATGCGAGTTTTCACTGCTATGTCGGGCCTATTGAGATATCAATGAGATATCCACTCCTTCCATCGTTTTCACCAGCCTACATTCAACCATAAATCTGTTTTAAGGCGGATATAAAATAGTGAGTAGGGCACACCATAAGAAACAGTGGAGATGCAAACTCATCCATTTGTGACGGTCCAAACACACTGCTGTATATCTCCTAGGCTATTCTAAACCCATGGGATTAACAGACAAACATTGACACCACCATCATTACCTTAAAATCCATTTCATCCCTCCTAATCCAATGGGATCGGTCCGGCCAAACATGCCCTAAGTTCAACGGTGCAGCCTACCCAGCTAACTTTGGAGTAATGAGTCACGTGGGTGGGCCTATCATAAATTGTGACGGATGAGGATTTCCTGCGAAAGCCAATGCTGGGTGGGGCCACCGCGATGATTATGAGCATCCATAGGCAGGAACTTCCTGCTTGTTCACTAACATTGCGGTGACCTCCATCCAGCATCCCCTGCATAGGAACTTCCTGCTTTTGCAGTAAATCCACGTCTGATTGTGACCATGAAGTTGGAATAAAAGGTTCACCTGCAGAGGCATTTTGGTCGTTCAAAATGACTTTTCTTCTTCTTTTCTGGCTGTACTGGCAAGACTATAGGAGGTTGTACAACGATGGGGACTAATCAATTGTACACTGGGCTTGTTTGATATATATCAATACAGCCGGCCATCCAAATCATATTCCCATTTTGCCATCTGTAACTTAATTACAAAGATTGAATGGTTCTAACCAGCCAATTATACAGCCGGCCGTCCAAATCATATTCCCATTTTGTCAGCTGTAACTTAATTACAAAGATTGAATGGTTCTAACCAGCCAATTGATTGCCATCAAGTGAGTTCAATTTTGAACTTTAACTGCACCAAATTGATTTACATTGTTTAGGCTTTTTTTTTTTTTTTTTTCTTTGTCCTTCCAACATCCAAGTGTTCCTTCGAGAAACTAATAAGACTCCTCCAAACCTGATGTATTTGCCAAATTCAAGAGAAAAGTCAGGCGCAAGCTAGAAAATCTAGAACATTATTTTTAGCCCAAGTGCATTCATTATGCATGGCTCTAGACCATATTGCATGCATACAAAAGGAAATAATTTTCAGCCGGTCGATGGGATGGCCCACATGGGGAGTGAGTTGTAAATGTCCATCTTCATCGACCTTGTGAATGACCTTCCGTCTCAGATTCGGGGCTTGGTTTTCTTGAATAGAGTAGGCCTAGGATCCATTCAGGTCTTCCTAGAGGGTCGCTACAGAGGTTTTGTACAAGGTTAGTCATTTTTGGCTGTGTTTATGATAGGTGCCCCCAGTTTTTTTTGCTGCTGTGGGGTTCCCAGATGTTCCCGATGGCTATACATCATAGTTGCCATTAACGAAAATTTTGTTGAGTTTAAAAACAAAAGGAAATAATTTTAAAATTAAAGTATGTCTTAAGAATATGTTTTGCATGATTTTGAAAGTTATTTCTTTGTTTTGAAATAATGTAGCAATACATTGAAAAAATATGATTGTTATTAATGTATTTGTGAAGAATGGTTGTAAATGGTTTATATAAGAACCTATTTTGCAATGAAAAAGAAAATCATGTTAATATATATATATATATATATATATATATATATATATATATATATATATATAGAGAGAGAGAGAGAGAGAGAGAGAGAGAGAGAGAGAGAGAGAGAGAGAGAGAGAGAGAGAGAGAGCATTTAGAGCAAGTGGTTAATTGTCCTTTATCAAATTGGAATCAGAGCAGGAGGTCTCGTGTTCGAGACTCCTTACCAGGGGTGATTCATGCAGGAGCATTTTCACATTATCTTGTATCAAATTGGTATCAGAGTGGGAGGTCTCGTGTTCGAGACTCCTCACTGGGGGTAATCAATAGAGGAGCATTTTCACACTCCGACCGTCTTTTGAATCGATCTCGGATTGTGGTCCATCCGGACCGATCTGACCCGAAACCCGAACCGAATGGATCCGACCTGAACCGATCTGATCGATCCGGAACGGGTACTTCCTATATATATAACTTTTAAGTTTTTTACCCTAATACTTTTACTCCTCTTTCTTTCTTACCCTACCCATCGAACGAACTTTTACCCTCTTTCTTTCTGATCCTACTCGTTGAACGATCCTCTCTTCTTATTCGTCAAATCTTGATCCGAAGCCACGGCAACAATTCTGGCCGTCCCTGATTCGAAGAAGACAGGTATGCTTTTTTATGTTTTTTTTTTTTTTTTTATTTAAATTTCTTTTTCGTAAGTCCATAACCGAACGATTTCAAACCCTAACCTAAGTCAGATAATCAGATCCATTAGGTTGGAGATGTTCATCTGGTGCAGAAATCAACCCTATTGGCTCCTCAAGTGGGCCACACATGAGAACAATGTGTAGCCATTGATAAATAGAAAAATGTAAATGTGGTCCACCTGATGAGTCGATATGGAATATTTACATATAAGGTGATCATCATGTTGGTGCCAACCTATTGGATGGTTTAGATGTTGTACAAACATGAAAGGTTGGAAGTTATCTACTAGCTGTACCATAACTTACAGTCCAACCCTTTAGACTTAAGACTTGATATATATATATATATATATATATATATATATATATATATATATATATATATATATATATATATATATATATATATATAGAGAGAGAGAGAGAGAGAGAGAGAGAGAGTAATGGTCTCCTGCGAACCATACCCCAGGATACCTTGGTGCGGTCCAAATCGCACCGCAAGAGACCCTGGTGTGGGGACGTTGCTATTGAATTTGTGGCTCCACCATGATATATGTTTTATATCCACACCGTCCATCCATCTGAAAAGATCATTTTAGAGTGAAATCCAAAGAATGAGTGACATCCAAAGATCCAATGGACCCCACTATAGAAAGCAGTGGGGAGAGTGATGTCACCATTAAAAACTTCTAAAGGTGACAAAAAGTTTTCGATCAAGCTTATATATTTATATTTTCCCTTCTTTGATGTCTTTGTTAACTTTTGAAGAGCTTAGATTTTGAAAAAAAACATCAAGGTGGGCCTTAGAAAGGTTTCAACAGTGGGCATCAATCTTCCCGCTGTTTTTTTTTTTTTTTTGTGGTGGGGTCCACTAAAGCTTTGGATCTGCCTCATTCTCTGGCTCATGGCTTAAAATAATATCTCCAAATGGATGGATGTTGTGGATATAACCCATACATCATAGTGGGGTCCACGGAGCTTGGTGATGTCACTTCCGTAGAGTGAGGTCCCGTCTTAGGAAGCGGATTGCGTGGTGAGTAACTCAATACGCTTAGCATACTGAGTAAACTCTATGAGGTCCACCATGGTTTATTTATTTTATCTACTCCGTTCATACATTTTAACAGGTAATTTTAATACTTAAATAAAAAAATGAGGTATATCCAATGTTTAAGTGGACCACACCATAGGAAACAATTGAATTGAATGTCTACCATTGAAAAATACTTGGAGGGCCACAGGAATTTTGGATCAAGCTTATATTTGGTTTTACCCTTCATCCATGTCTGTATGATCTTATGAATAGGTTGGATGAAAAATAAACATTAGTGTGGGGCCTAGAAAGGATTCAACGGTGGAAATCATTATCCTCACTGTTTCCAGTGGTATGATCGACTTGATCTTTGGATATCCATCAATTTTGGGCTCAACCTCTTAAATTAGATGGAAAAACAGATGGACGGTCTAGATAGACCACATACATTCAACGTGGCTCAACTCTGTTTACTCAGTACGATCACAGCGGCCTGAGTAACTCATTACGCAATCTGATTTCCACGTACAGATTGGGGTGGCTGGTAGTCGGTACTCTATGGGTCCCACCATGATGTATGTGTTTCATCCACTCCATTCATCCATTTTTAAAGAAGGAAAAATATAAATATAATCCTGACCGAAAATTTTTTATGGCTTTTAGAAGTTTTTAACGGCGGCGTCAATCTCCCCACTCTTCTATAGTGGGGTCCACTGGAGCTTTGGATGTCACTCATTCTTTGAATTTCAACCTAAAATGATATCTCCATATGGATGGATGGCATGGATACAAAGTATATATTATAGTGGGGCCACAAATTCAACATCAGCTAGCCAATGTGCGCCCTTAGAAGGGTCTCTTCCGGTGGGAATTAGACCGCAAGAAGGTATCCTGCGGAATGGTTTGCAAGAGACCGTTACTCTATATATATATATATATATATATATATATATATATATATATATATATATATATATATATATATATATATATATCAGTCAACCTGTCAGAAATCGGATTGCGTACTGAGTTACACCTATACGCTTTTATCATACTGAGTAAACTCAGTTGGGCCCACTGTGAATGTATGTGGTTTATCTACACCGTCCATCAATTTTTCCTGCTAATTTTAAGGGTTGATCCCAAATTTGAAGTAAATCCAAAGCTCAAGTGGACCATACCACAGGAAACAATGTGGAATAATGATTTTCACCGCTGAAATCTTCCTAAGGCCCACAGTAATGTTTATTTGTCATCCAACATGTTTGTAAGATCACAAAAACATGGACGAAGAGAAACCACAAACATCAGCTTCATCCAAAACTTCTGTGGCCTCTAAGAAATTTTCAATGGCAGAGGTCTAATCACACTGTTTCCTGTTGTGTGGTCTACTTGAGATTTTTATATGCTTCCGTTTTGGGTTCAAGTCCTAAAATTATCTATTAATATGGATGAATGGAGTGGATAAAATAAATAAATAACAGTGGACCCCACAGAGTTTACTAAGTACGATAAGGGTATGAGTTACTCAGTACGCAATCCACTTCCAACCTGTCAGTAGCTAATCGGCGTCCCACTCCCACACGCCAGCTGCATAGGTGACAGGCTGTGGCCTGTTGTAAATGCATGTCATGCGAAGACGAGTGCATACGCGCCTCGAGCTCTGAGTTGTACACACGACTCAAATGAGATCAAAGTTCCATGGCTCCACCATAACGTTTATTTTCCATCTAATCTTTTAATAATATTAAAAATACATGGATGAAGTGGAAAAACAAATTTCATATTGATCCGAAACTTTTATGATCTGAAAAAGAGTTTCAATGGTAAACGATCAATCCCCCACTACTTTTTGCAGTGTGATCCAACTGATCTTTAGATCTGTCTTATTTTTTGGCTCAAGCCTTAAAACAAGCTCTCCAAATAGATGGGCGGTTTGGATATAACACAATACACCACCACTAGCTAATTTGCTTCCAGTTTGTATCGCCCACTTCTCTCTTCCTATCCGAACATTACTCAACCTGATCCGATACAGTTTTTCTGACTGAGTCGAACTCGATTCGGGTTAGGCTAGCAGTGCATCGGATCGGATCAAGTGAGATGACCCGAACCCGATCCTTGATCGGATCAAGTTCGGATCCGACCATGTAGAATACTCACCGAGTCGAGTTGGACCCAATCTGGTTCGACTCGGTCCGATACCCAACTCTAGGCTCGAGTGGGGTCGCCTGTGGGATGCAGGGGCACACTCAGGGTGGGTGACCCATGTGATTGGGGGCTCACGGGGGAGGTCTCGTGTTCGAGACTCCTCACCAGGGGTGATTAATGTGCATTTCATACTGAGCTCAAGTAAGGTAGCCTGTGGGATGCAGGGACACACTTGGGGTGGGCGGCCCATGTGGGCCCATGAAGGGGGTTCGGCCAAGGTCCTAACCCATGAGATATGGGGCCTGGGCTATGAGGTAAAGGGATTAATTCGCTATACTCTAACAATTTGAGCTTTTAGAGTAAGTAGTTAATTGTCCTGCATCAAATGTGTGTGTGTGTGTGTGTGTGTGTGTGTGTGTGTGTGTGTGTGTGTGTGTGTATGTCTTCCTCATTGGTTGTGAGCGAGTCCAACCTATATGGTCCAGTGATTTATGGTTTAACAACAATTCATCTAGTTGATCGATAATTCGTAGTTGAAGAAATTTTCAAATTTGATAGGTTTATTACTGGTAATGAATTAGTGTAATTTATTATTATTATTATTATTATTATTATTTATTTTTATGAGTTCTCTTGATCGTCTTTGAAAAGTAATACACCAAATTTGTTGGATAAATTTATGCTAGAAATAATTGAGGTTTTATCATGTCATGGTTGGACTTTGTGCAAGTTAGATTTCCATACGACCTATCAGAAAAGGATAATGTATCTTCTTCAGGATCATCTGGAATGCTTTCCAAACCTCTGTAAATTTTAGGTTCAAATCTTCGTGAATGACTTTTGGACGCATACAACATCATCAACTATAAAGTGGTTTTTTTATTTTTTATTTTATTTTTATTTTTAACGAGAAGGTGGGGCGAGGCCACCAAATATATTCAGCGGAGAAAATGTATAGCCATGTAGGCCAGACCTGACAAAAAGGAACGAGGAGCGCCTATCGTATAGGACCACAAACGCTAAGTACGAAGGTTGCCAATCACTGCATTGTCCAAGACCAGGAAACCTTTGATGATCTTAGGCAGCATAGTGCGACTCGAAAAGAATTGCTTATCACAACCTTCACCGGCTAATCTCGCTAGGGCGTAAGTGACAGAGTTGCCCTCACGGAAAACATGCCTGAAGGAAAGATTAAGCAACCTAGATAGATAATGGATAATCCCCATCCTGTACCAAAGCTTCCATGGGCATTTCGCCGAAGGACTAGACACTGGTTAAACCACAACTGAAGAGTCAGATTCAACGACAATGTTAGAGAGGCCCAGCTTGAAACAAAGGATAAGGCCATTGAGCATAGCTTGGGTCTCCACAGTCGAATTGGTGGCTTGGCCGTAGTATCTGTGAAAAATAAAAATCATTCGGCCTTGCGAATCCCTGCAAACACCTCCTCCCCCACTCTCCCCCAGATTCCCAGGGGAAAAGCCATCGATATTCAGCTTGATCCAACCTGGATCAGGCCTCACTTAACGACAAGGGGGCATGCAGTCGGGGAAGATCCAGGGGAGCCGAGCTGAAGGGCCTTGAGAGTGCAAGAGTAGCTAAGAGATCAGGAATCATTGGTTGGCATCTGGGGGCCCACTTCTTGCAGGCTTCTCGCAACTCGGGCAATGATCTGGCGAACAGACATGGAAGTAGCATCGAATCTAGAGGCATTGCGGCTCAACCAAATTCCCAGCAGATAAAAGAGGGAGTGAGGCCAAGAAACTAGCTGAGTTGGGAGGACCAAGCCGCCTTTGAGGCCCAGAGCTTGATCCTCTGGTGGATCGACTGGTGCAGGATAAACATGATATCGAAAATACTGAAAAAGTGTTGCCAGACACCTCTGGCTACATTCTCGCCGCAAAACAGATGGTGAATATCCTCCTGGAAATGGGCTGGGGTAGAGGGATGGGGATGATCGAGAGGTTACCCTTGTAGACCTTGTAAGCCAGGGGGACCAGCTGGCTGATCATGCAGACCGAGGAGACCAGCATACGACGACCTGCTGGGAGAAGGATGTTGGCTGGGCTGGTCCTGAGAGAACCCACAGAGCCCCTGGCTCGACTGACGCACAAAATTCTGGCAAGTAGGGGACCCAAAATTGTTGATGTTGTACACCTACTCTGGTTCCTCATAGCAACATTCACATTTAGACATGAAACTGATATCAGATCGCTGAACAGCAGAATCCACAGGAACCACATCATGCATGATCTTCCATACGAATATACCAATCTTCAGCAACAACAGCTTGTTCCAGATCCAACCTGCCTAGTGGAGCTTCGAGCGATGAGGCCGAATGTCGTTCTAAGCAGATTTTAACGTGAAAGCTCCCGAGGTGGTAAGGTCCCAAGCCAAGATATCTTCCCTAGCCGACAGAGAAATAGGGCAACTAGAGATGGACTGGATTATTGGGGTAAGGAGGATCTCCTGGATGAGAGACAGGTCCTACCTTCCAGCTGGGTTAAGAAAGTCCCTAACCATTGTAATTTAAAGGTCGGGCAGAATCGGTCTTGAGGAAGAAGAAGCTAAGAAACCCAGACCAAACCAGTTATGGGTCCAAAATTTTGTCTTCCCTTCGCCAATGAGCCATTTGGAGTGAAGGATCGCAAAAGGGAGAGATCTATGGATGTCCTTCCACACTATAGAAGTTGCAGTCAGAGATCTTCCTCGAACAAAAATGAGCTTGTTGAAGTATTTAGCCGACATAAATCTCGCCCAAAGGGACTTCCCTTCCAGGAGGTTTCTACCCATTTTAATTCTGAACGCAGACATGACATCTTCCATGCTCCTAATACCCAAACCTCCTTTAAGAAGAGGCAAATAGATCCTGAGCCATCTAAGCCAATGCTTCTTATTCTTCCCTTCTACATTATCCTAGAAAAAATTTGTAAAACCTGATTCAAGAGCATGACAAATAGCTTTGGGAATGCACATAACAGACATAATGTGAATAGGAATGTTGGATAGTACATGCCTAATGAGGATTTCATGGGCTGCTAGGTTGAGAACTTTCGTTTTCCACCCTTCAATCTTCTTAAGAATTTTCTGAACAAGAGGCCCCATGAGCGGGGCACGGATTTTCCCTTTCATGAGTGGTATACCCAAGTACGTGCAAGGAAAAGTTGCGTGGGTGAAGCCTGAATGAGCCTGATTTTACGAATTGAAATCGTCGATACTTTCTTTGGGGCGAAGAAAGAAGACTTGGCTACATTGACCCTCTAGCCGGACGCAACCTCGTATTCGGAGATGAACTTGAGGAGATTATGAACAGAATTAATCTTGCCATTAAGGAACAAAATAACATCTTCAGCGAAGAATAAGTGAGTTACCATGGGGCAGTTTTGGGCTAGCTTGAACGGGTGACAGGCACCTGAAGAGGAGATTTCGAATGTCCCGACTGAGGACTTCAGCTGAAAGAATAAAAAGGGAGGGAGAGAGAGGGGGTCTCCCTGTCTTAAACCTCTGGAGGATTAGAAGAAGTCGAAGGGTCTGTTATTGATGAGGATAGAAAACCAAGGGTCTAACCAGCACCGCTACACTTGTTGAGTCCATCTGAGGTCGAATTCAAATTTCTTGAGAACCATGACTAGAAAAAGACCAATCTACACGGTCATAAGCTTTCTCCATATCAAGTTTAAGAATCAGGTTGCCTTCGAACACCTTGCGGTCTAGCTCATGGGCCATTTCTTTAACAATAGAAATATTTTTGGTGATGGATCTGTCACGGACAAAAGCACCTTGCTCATTGAAAATAATAGATGATAGGATGGGGGTCAGCCTGGGAGCAATGATTTTAGAGAATATCTTCACAATGACATTGCAGATGCTTATAGGTCTAAAGTCCTTCATGCATTCCACATTCCTCTTCTTAGGGATGAGGCAGATCTGGGTGCAAAGGAATGATCTAGGAATAAGCCCTCCCTTAATGAAATCAGTAGGTGTTTCAAAAATATCACTGCCAATAACATCCCGGCAAGACGAGAAAAAAGCTACTCCAAAATCGTCCTGGCTAGGGGCGTTGTTGTAACACCCCGAGTTTTCAGGGGCCGTGTAGGAACTCGGCTCCTAAATTCTTAGGTGTTATGGGTGCCCTAATGGGGTTCAAATTTTAATTATATTTGAATGATCTCATAAACAATGGAGATTTAGTAAGGCATGAAACATAAGTAAGTCATAAAGCAGTATCAAGTGCCACTAAATATAAAAATATCTAAACCACAAATCTCAAATAATCTAAATAGGGAACTAGTCCCACCCATACATGACCCAAAGCGACTAGAGCCCTAGCCCATACCCTGTGGTAGCTCAAAATTAAATTAAAAGGATCCGCTAAAAGTCTGGAAACAGGGAAGCTCCCCTTCCTTATCCATACTCACCTTGCTTGGCTCATTGAGCTCCGTCTCACTTACATCTATTAAAAGGTCTGGTTGGTGTTTTAAAACACCATCTCAGAGTGGGAGTGAGTAGCTAACTCAGTGGTTACTATTAGCCTTAAGTTACAACAAACATCAATTATATGATGAATTTAATGAAAGACATATATCCACAGATCTCTAACTAGTCTTGTTAATGCATATGCATGCATTATGATATGATATATGCCCTCGCAACAACACTCTCCCAAGAAACTTCGTCTAACTGTCGCACATGACCAACACTCCCTCATTGCGACCTCAACTGTCGAGTCGCCAAATCTTAACTAATGAAATGCTTGATTAATATTAGCCAAGTATTTAGTTAGTTTTTGTTCATCCAGTAGATTGGAAAAACTGGTACACCCCACGTATCATTGCTTTCAACTAGTTACGAGGCTAAGACCCCACAACGTGTGAGGCCAGGACCCCATGATCATTGATCCCATCGGGTTTTCCATCCCCGATTTCAAGCACATGGGGAGTGCTGAGAAGAGGGATCACCCGCGGTCACTATGGGGAGGCTTGTTACCCCAGCATAGGCCAACAGCTCAGACACAGTGTCCTATTCCACCATGCTCGGCTCTCGAGTCAGTGGATCCACCATAATCGGCTCTCGAGTCAGTGGATCGGTGTCAAATGACTATCAATTGGCTTCAGTAGTTGAGGGGTGTTCTAGGTTCATACAGGTGTGAGCAGACAAGTTAACAAACATGGTTGGTCAGTAAGTGAACTAAACCATGCGATTTCAAGCAAGTACATGATGGATGACATCGGGTACAAGCGACCACCCATGTAGTCTAACTACTGTCGCCCATCCGCATCCACCCAACTCTGCTGATTTAGCCGCAGGATGGTCCTACCAATGAGACCACCTTCTCCCACCTCAGTTTCCTGACCAACCTAGGGGTTTTATGACATTCAATAATATTTCATCTTCTACATGATCAGTGAAGTCATTCTCTCATACATTAAACATAAAATCCATATTTTTCTACAATGCACTTACTAACAAAAAAAATATATAAAATTAATGTGCACGTGTGTTGTGATGGGGTTAACAAAGAGAACAAGAACTACACATCATTCATAGGATAAACATACAATAAGGACTAATACAATCATACAAGCCACAAGAAGGGTTACACTAGGATCGCATATGAGATGAACATATTATACCAAATCAAGCCTAATCATGTTGAAAAGTAAATAAACAACACTAAATCATGTCATGGAATTTAGTAAAATCATATATGGGATGAACACGCCACAACAAAATCAAACCCAATCATGTTAAAGAATAAATAAATAACACTTATTCATTTTATAAAATTTAGGAGGACCTATCATGTAGGGTCTTGGCTAGACTCTCTCTAGATTATTTAATCATCTCATCCTAACATTCATAATCATTAAGCTCATAGTAAAATTGGTGCTAAGCCACCTGAGGATAATAGTCCGCACCTTATGACGAATCGCTTGATTTATGACGCCCGTAGGGTTATGGTGTTAGGAAATCATTGTTGAAATGCCTAAATAAGCATACAAGCTTGTAAGAATTGGAAGAAATTTAACCTAAGACCTAAACCTAGAAACATAACTCCATACTTACCTTTAATCATTGCCGAATCGACACTAATGAAGGATGATGTTGCTATAGAGGAGATGAGAGAGTGAAGGTACACAAACCCTCATGCTTCCAAGCTCTCCCTTTCTCTTTCTCCTCTTTTCTCCTCTTTCTCTCTTCTCCCATTCTTTCTTCTAGAAAAAATTCCTATGGGGAGAGAGGGTGCCCAAATGAGGCCATTTTATAATGTTAGATTGGTGTAAATGGCCCCAAGGGTTGGATTTTTACTATAATAGCCCTATGGAAGAGTTTTTCTAGCCTCTAGGGCCTACTATGGGGCGTACATGTTGATATACACCATAGGATAATTAGTCCTAATGATGATCTACGTATGGACATGATCGGCCTGCCATTTGGATGCCCCGATCGACAGATATGATTATATATTTGTTCAGTGGTCACTGATGGTCGATCGGGCCCACGGCTATATAGATATGAGTAGAAAAATATTCTTACTCTACGTGTGAAGTTTGGTTGTAAACCGACGGTTCGAAATTCTCAACTTTGCATAAGAGTGGATGACCCAATTCACTTAAGTTTTAGCTTCTTCCTTTAGGGTATTTACATTTCTCATGCACTCATCCTTTAGCTCAAGTTGAGCGGTTTTGAACACTACCCAGGTCCGACTCCTGTAATGGATGTCGAGCATAGTAAGACGAACATTATTCTATAGTTTTGGAACTAGTGGCCTTCTAATGAGCGGTCTAAAGCTTGTTCAGAAAATCGGGGCAGTTTTAAAATGAATTAGGTATTGAGATTTCTTGTGAGCAATTATTAGGGTTTGGATTAATTATATTCATAGTATGGCTTATTTATAACTAGTGAAAGTGGAGATTTGGTCATGGTTACTCTAAACCATCGGTTTTAGGCTAAAAGAGTAACGAGACTGATTTGGTCTATTAGTCAAGATCCGGACCTTATCTAACTCAGCTTCGAGTAGATTTTTTAATTTAGTTACGATTATCTTGATTAATCAGTGGTAGGTCGGTTAGATTTAGGCTCTGTGTGAGCAAATAGTGTGGCTAAATTCTGTGTTTAAGTGATCGGGCAGATTCATTGGCTTCCTATGGTTGATTAACCAGACTTGTGCAGTTCTTTACTGGTACCACTGATGTATAAACTAACATTGAGTATTAATAGTCAGTAAGTGATAATATAAGTTAATTATATAAAAAAAAATTTAAGAATTTTTAAAAATCCAGGACGTTACAGTTGTTGATAGGGATAGACGCAACTGCAACCTTTACCTCCTCAAAAGAGACCGGATTTAGCAGGTAGTCGTTCATGCTCCTGTCAACAAGCGGCGGAATGGAAGATAAAATGGCATCACAAGCCACTCTATCTTGTGCTTGAAAACTGGTTTGAAAGAAATTGATTGCAACCCTGACAATGTCCTTGCTCTTCTCCAAGATCTCGCTTGAAGCAGTTTTGATTCTATTAATAGCTGATCTTCTCCGATTATCCAAAACTGAGTCATGAAAGAATTTATTGTTTCTATCCCCCTCCTGCAGCCATTTAATTCTTGATTTTTACTTCCAATAAAGCTCCTCTTGAAGATGGGCCTTCTTCAAGTTGAGCTAGGCCGTGGAAAGCCTGTCTTCATCTGCTTGTGATCGCGATATGAGGAGGGCAGCCTCAGCCCTGATGACCTCATCTTCAACCCGTTGCACATTACAATGAACGTTTCCAAAGGTAGATTTGTTCCACTCCTTAAGCGTCTTCTTAAGGATCTGCATTTTGATCATGACCTTGAACATAGGGGCTGCTGCAACATCAGTCTCTCAGGAGGTCTTAACGATCCTCTTGAAGTCTTCGTGGTCAGTCCACATTCGCTAAAAGCGGAAGGGGCGGGGGACGTTTGCTGAATCATTGTTGAATCTTAAGAGGATCGGAGATGGTCAGGCAGGTCCAAGCAATGCGATCAATTCTAAACATGGGGAGTGTGGAAATCTAGTTAGCATTAATGAGCATTCTATCGAGCCTTGCCCATATATGCCCATAACCCAATCTGTTATTACACCAAGTAAAGCAAGACCTGGAGAAACCAGCATTAATCAGCCTGATGTCATTTATGGCCTCTTGGAATTTCGTTATGGAGTTGGATATAGAAGAAACACCTCCCAACCTTTCCTCAACATGAACGGTGGAGTTAAAGTCTCCACAGACCAACCATGGTCCAGGGGAGATGTTCGAACCAACTTGAGCTCATCCCACAACTCTTTACGACAGTCCCTATGACAGCTAGCATAAATAACTGAAATGAAGATAACAAGGCCATTGGTGCAAGTTGCGGAAACGGTAACACACTGTCTGGTCACTTTGAGAGTTTGGATTTAAACTCCAGCTTGTGCTAGAATCCATATCCTACTGTTGCAACCTCTTCCATGAGATGAAAATGGAATCCCAGCCTGACAGCAATCATATCTCTTTTGGACTCTTTGATCATAGGTTGTTGGAGAAGAAGGATCGCAACGTTATGTTTCTTAATTAACTGCTTCAGATGGTAGAAGTGTGGGCGTTGCCCACTCCCCTCACGTTCCAAGAGAGGATGCTAGACATCAGAAATCCAGCCTTTCCCCTCGGTCCTTCTGAGGTTACTTCTCAATCTTTGGCTCTTTCTATTGAATAGTGGCGAGGCTAACCTACTTTTCTTGTTCCTTTTCTGGTTACCAGCTGTAGGAATGGAAATCTCCTTACCCACTTGGCTGGCTGAGTCAACAGAGTTAGATTCTATGAAATGATTCTTAACTGCAATATTAACCCATACGGATATCCCTTCCCCATTCTTATGGGCGAAAGTGAGGGAGGGTTGGTCTAAATCATTGAGGCTATGCCCTATCACTTGGGGCGCATTGAAAGCCGATTCCATACCTTGCTGACTGTTGTTAATTTCTGACTTTAGAGCTTCCGCTCTGGCCACATTGATGATAGGTCTGTTATTGTTAGTACGGAGGATCTGACTCTCTTTAGAAGCCACCCTCGCTGGATCTGATTCATTTCAGGAGAGAGAGGTGAGGTGCTGAATAGAGGGTCCCTCACGGAACTGCTAGTAAATTTCAGACAACCATCCTTCCCACTCCACAAGCACGTTCCTATCTAAGGTGATCATTGAGTGAGGCGTGGCCAAAGGCAGGGGGATGGGTGCCGTGATGTGGTAATGGTGGGAGGAGAAGGAAGAATAGGAGAGGGGGTAGGATAGGCTGTAGGTCATTTGGGATTAGGCTAAGTGAGGGTTGAAATGAGGCAATGCTAGCTGGGAGGGGGACGAACTGAGGAGGAGCCATAGCTCCAAGAACTGGGGACAAATGGAGACTGGGAACTAGGTTTTGAGGGGGGGCAGATGTTCCAAGTGAGGGCTTGTGGGCTGGACCGGCAGTAGGGATGGGTTGAGGTTGGTTGTTGGTTGGGCAATGCTGAGGAGTTGGAGCACAAACCTGCTCTTGGATAGAAGACGGCTCGTGAAGGAGAGTCAGAGGCACATTTCATCGAGCATGAACAGGGCATCCTCCTTCCTTATCTAAGTCGTTCTCCTGGTGGGATTGTTGATTCCCCTTGGAAGAAGATTCATCAGCATGATGATTGGAAAATGATCTCACCACCCGTTGCTTCATCCTTTCCGGTTGATTCGCTGAGATAGACCCCTTTCTACTAGGCTCAGAGACGGAGCAGTCAGCAGCTTCTCTCTGAACCAAGATCAAGAAAGTCCTGCCCTCTACCATGAGATATAGCAAGGAAAATGGGACGGAGTTGGCGCGGGGGGCGATTTTAATTCTAGCATACCATCTATTAGAGCCTGCTGCCGAAGCTGAATCTAGTTCAATCACCTCCCCAATGATGTCAGCTATCTGGCCAATGGTGTGATCACACTAGGCATGCATAGGGATCCCCTCTATGCGGCACCACGCCCCTCTCCCTAGGACCTTCATGGTCGGGCCCCATGATCTGATATTCAGTAACCCTAGCTTCTGGTGGAGAATTTTATCACGAGAGAAGGCGAGAACAACTTCCCTGGTGTTGAACTTTAAAACACAAGCAGTTGCTGAAATCAAGAAAGCTTCGACCTCAGAAGATCGAAAGCTTGAGGACTGGATGCATGTAAGCAGAGAATGAGTATCAAAGATGCTCTTTGAGCATTCACCGATTAAGGTGAACACAAAGTCACCTCTGCCTTTGTCTGAAATCTATGTGAGCACTATGATCGTCTTCCTATTTAGGGGCGGAGGAGCTGGAATCGACATGTGTTCACTCCCCAAGTGCAGGGTTGTGATGTAGTAATAACTCGGTAAGACCGAGGTCGAATCCCAAGGGACTGAAACTGTACGTTATCTAAAACTAACTAGAACTAGAACTAGAATGAGATGAAATCTAAATCAAATAAACTTTAATGAAGAATTGTGAGATTATTATCTAAAACTTAAGGGGAATCAGAGATAGAAAACTAGGGATTCAGAGGATCCACTTGTAGAGATCAGGGAGATCTTATGTCAGCTTAAAGAATCATGGAGTTTAACTGAACTTCCGTTGATATAGTTTCAAAGAGATGAAAGGTATATGAATTAGAATGGATTCCATCACCAAACCATGCCCAGGAGACTATGGCAAACAACAGAATTAAACTAATTACCAACCATTCACATGTATGAAGGCTAAGAAGGGTATTGATATCCAACCATGCCCAGGTGACTATGGTGAACAACAGGGCTTCCTGACATCATAAACATAAAGGAGAAAAGGACATGCTCCAAGCCATTACAGACCCATTGTAATTTCAGTCACAACAGACCATTAAAGACTAAATAAAACATGCCATTAATAATCAACTAAAATCAACGTCAATTCATGAATTAAAATTAAATTAAAAACATAAAATAAAATCTCCCATCTCACTACAAGCTTCACCTCTTAGCCCTAGCTAAGAGGTTTATCCCAACATGAATAGGCTAGATCTCTCAAAACAAAATAAAATAAAAATAAAAATAAAAGAAAAAATAAACTCAACTCTCTCTCTTGCAGACGTCCGACCTGAGCCTTCCTTCCCAGCTCTGAATGAATGCTCTCCACGTCCAAAACCTCCTTATATAGTTACTGGAGTGGTGAAAATCAGATTTGAATTGGATTTGGAAAGCTATGCATGCCCAACTAAAGCTTTTTCGCAGCCAAGTTCGGTGCCTCAAAAATCACTACTTTTCTCACTTAATTTCTAAAGAAACACCGTCTTTTAGAATGCTTTTGGGTCCTCTACATGATAGACGGTTCAGATCTGCCATATGATCAAAGATGGTGGGCCACAACCGCCTGAAAAAGTCAATTTTCACGGATATGTGAAACCTTTCGCACCATTTCACTGTTGTGATCGGTGGGCCCCACAGAAGTATTTTCTAGAAAATTCACCCTGTCCATTGGATTCAAGATGAAATTTCAGTCAAGAATGGGTGGTTTTGAAGGTCCATTGACGTGTCCCAGAGAAGAAATCACTAAAAGACCAGATTTGAACGCTACAGGGCAGCCCTTTTGTGGCCCCTGTATCTCACACATGTGCTTGGGTGGATGAAAAGTATAAACAAGGTTTTGTAGTGCTCGCGGCTGTCTACATGGTGGACGGCTTGGATCATTCATACGTATCATGGGTGGGGTCCACAACCATTCGCAAAACCGACCGTCGGTCGGTTATGCAGTTGCTGAAAACAACAACTTTTCATTTTACATGAGGAGCGGGTCAGCAGTCATGCAGGCACTGGTCAGCGCTGCTGACCAGTTTGGTGCTCGTGGCCACTTTATACAGTGTGTACGCACACGTACACTTGTGGGACCAACTGTAATGTTTTTACAAAATCTGCACCGTTCATCCTTTTTTCTCATGTTATTTCAACCGTCAAGAACAATTTTGAGGCAGTTCCAGATATCAGGTGGGCCCAGAATCAACTGTTTATGGGCTGATCTATTGGTTGAGGCACTTCCATAGTGATCCAATGGCTGAAATTTTATGTGTACGGTTAATTTATGGCCCTCATCCCATGTATGAAGTTTCGAGTTGATCGGATGGTGGGAACCTTGTGATCTTGCATTCTGAGCTAATTTCGGGCCACTTGAGCCTCAGTTTCTCAATTTTCTCGAATCTCTGGCTTGTAATTCCATCGATCTTGGTCCCCTGGAGTGTGTCCCTTGCCTTGGTGTATCTTGAGCGCTAAAACCATATTTTTAACACCCATTTTCAGTTCAAGCTCATAAAGACACCCTGCATCACAAACACGATTAAATCGGGCTATTAGACAGTACAATGCTAGCAAATCCAGGTAATAACTAGGGTCTAATATGTAATATTTGACCCTCAACACAACCCCCAACCAGCATTTTGCTAGTTCCGAGCAAATTATGCGAAAAATAAGTTGAGAATTATAGGAGAACTTTCTATGAAATCGAGTGAGATTTTGAACAAGATACGAGAAATTTAATATTCATGAATGTTGGAAATTGTTTTCTCCTGGACTCAAGCACACAGTAAACTTCATTAATCAAGTTCAAAGTATTAATCCATCAATTAGAATAATTCTAAGCACTAAGTTCCATGGGTGTATAGTGTAATCTCGGCTTATCAACATTAAGAGATCCAATCGTCAATTTCATGATATCCTTGGTATCTAACAAAAAATTTCATGATAACCAAAACCCGAACCAAACCTGCCTCAGAAATTCCAACTTTTAATTTTTCTCTTAAAAGTAATGCCAAGGAGGGGAATCGAATCCTTACCTATAGGGAGCAAACCTATGGTAAAGACCAGTCACCTGATAATTTTTGAATGTTAACCTTGGGGAACCAAACCTTCACCTGTAGGGAGCAGACCTGCAGTGAAGGCCATTCGCCCAACCCTGGGTATTTTCTTTTTCTTCAATTCTGCTTCTTTTTTTTTTTTTTTCTATTGATTATAATAGGCAAATTGTCCAGGCTGGTTCCTTCCATGCTTAGTTATTACCAAGTTAACCCTTCAATATCAGACTGAAACCTTAATGTGACAGCAAGATGTGACATGTGAAATCATGACTCAATCAATGTTCACAACTTCTAATCATGGATTAATAATTCGATCTTAATTGTGAAATCTAATAGATAACTGAAGTCAAGAGTCATACATGACCAACATCACGTATCTTGAAAATCGAAATCAAAGATATCTGTCAAAATCACTTCAAATTCACAGGAATTTTTAAAAAAATTTTAAATTTTTTTATAATTTTTGCTCATGACCAAGAAAAACATTGATTAGGTAACCTAATCCCCCACCCCTAACCTAAAATTTACATTGTCCTCAATGTAAAAGAGATAAACATGCAATACACATGGGACAATGAAAGTAAATGAGAAGTGATGGGAGGATAGTACCTGGATAACGAATCGAGAGAGATTTTTCAAGAGATCGCTGGGAGAGACCAGGTTAGTACGAGAGAGAAAGTAAAACAAAAATAACAAAAATAAGATCCTACCTATACCACTTTCGCAGGTACTCTCGATTGCATTTAGCGTATGTAACAAGCCTTTAAACCCCTAGGTTTCCCCTAGTGGACGAGTTGTAGTCTCGTGAGAGTTTGTAGTAATGTTACCCACAAACATTGAATCGATCACAGAACTTAATCATGCCACAAGGTTCCTCTTCCGGCCAATATCTTGATAAGTTTCTCAGTAAGTTTCTCAACAGGATCATCCAAAAGTCCTTTTTTCAATAAGCTTGGATGCCCTGGAGCTTGACTTTCCAGAGAAACTTATTTACCTCATCAAAAATTTGTTGTTGATTCGCCTGAGGTATCCAAAGTATAAATGATTCACCTGTATCAGAAAAAGTTTCAGAGTTAGTATCCCATGGTGAATCAGAGACTACAGATAGATCAAGTTGAGAAAAATTTTTAGGAAGAGGAGTAGTCTCAACACATTCCGAAGTAGCAGACTTCGGTTCAATTTCCAACTCCTCATCCCCTAATGGTAAACATTCAGGATCTATGGAAGAAGGGGCTTCAGAGTAAGGGTTCTCTCAGTCAGTGCTGACTGTCGAGATGTTGTCTTGCAAGGCATTCACTATGTCTCTTATCATGGGATCATTTGAATCTGCAAAGTATGTCAAGCAATCATCAAAAGCGTTGGGACATTTAGCTGAGAGTGACTTATTTTCCACCTTAGAGCTCGTGATAATCTGCCCAAGGAATCCATCATCCTTCAAAGTGGACGGATGTATGCTCTCTTGCTCCAGCCCTGCATAGACAGATTGAGGGTCAGTATACGAAGCATTGATATGCAGAGTCATATCGAGTAACTCGTCCGTCTCCCGAATCATATCATCATTTAATTCAGGGGAGTGGTCCAAACATATCTCACAAGAGATAGAAGGGTCGGTTATAAGGAGCTCCCCCACTTTTAAATCAAACATGTCAAGTGAGTGAAGTATCTCATTATGACCGTTCTCTTCGCATACTTCTTGATCATTGACTTGGACCAAACTTGAGATTAATTCCATGAGAATTGTGGTTATACATTCAAGATCGTCATCTCAATACTCATCATATTTTGGTTCAGTGTAGTGCACACTTGGGATGGAATCACTTTTCTCATATTCTTCACCTAGAATGGGTTGAGGTTCACATAAACTAACATCTTCTTCATCATTAGAATCTAGTGTGTCATGTGATTGAAGTGTGTTATCATCATTATATTTAAAAGACACCCATGTATCTTCACTATTCTTTCGAATAGTCATCGAGATCGACTCATTGGGAAATTGAATCACATGCTTATTAACAGAATCCAACTCCTCATTCCAAATTCCAGATTCTTTCAAAAGTGAATGCGGATCACTTTCCTTGCATTGTATTTCTGGATTGGGTCGTGGCTGGGATGACCGAGCCTCCTCTATCCTATCAAGGGGCGCATTGAGTCATTTCATTGCTTTTCTGAATTCTGCAAACCACTCCATGTTATGCTGAATTAAATTTTCCTGGATCGTTTCTGGTTGGATCTCAATGTTAGGGTATCCAAGAGGATAATTCTTATAGCATGTTGTTGGTTCATCTTCCCGACTTTGATGTTTTCACTGGTTATAGTCATACTGATCATACATAGGAGAATATGATGGCTGATAATAATCCTTATTCCCATAATTACGATCGTATACAGCCCTATTAACCGATGGAAGATAACGTTCTAGTCGGTTCTCAATGTCTGTTTGTGATGGAGAAAAATCTTGAGGTATACGTTGAATTCCACAACCCTCGGGCATTCCCCAATATCTCCTATCCATCTCAGCGTATGCACGTACCCACGATTCCATGGTAGAACCCTGACTCTGAGTATAATCCTACAACCAAAGAAAAGTCCTATAGCAATATGAAAAGTAAGAGACGAAGTTAGAAGGATGTTACCAAATAAGAAGTTCATATGTTAAGATCCTGTAGAAGAAAACAAAACAAGTTAGTTTCTAAAACAGTTAGTTTAAGATTAGAAAATTTCTAAAAATTCTAATAGAGAAAAAATAAAGAAATTAGAAAAGATATCACCAAATTAGAAGTTTCTATCTCAGAATCCTACAAAACAGGAAAGACAAGTTAGTTCTAAAAAAATCAGAAAAATCTAAACCTAAAACTGAAGTTAGTAAAAATCCTAATCTTAAACTAATCCTAAAACTAATTAATTTCAGAAAAACGTAGCCGTCAGTCCCCGGCAATGGCGCCAAAAACTTGTTCACTCCCCAAGTGCAGGGTTGTGATGTAGTAATAACTCGGTAAAACCGAGGTCGAATCCCAAGGGACTGAAACTGTACGTTATCTAAAACTAACTAGAACTAGAACTAGAATGAGATGAAATCTAAATTAAATAAACCTTAATGAAGAATTGTGAGATTATTATCTAAAACTTAAGGGGAATCAGAGATAGGAAACTAGAGATTCAGAGGATTCACTTGTAGAGATCAGGGAGATCTTATACCAGCTTAAAGAATCATGGAGTTTAACTGAACTTCCGTTGATATAGTTTCAAAGAGATGAAAGGTATATGAATTAGAATGGATTCCATCACCAAACCATGCCCAGGAGACTATGGCAAACAACAGAATTAAACTAATTACCAACCATTCACATGTATGAAGGCTAGGAAGGGTATTGACATCCAACCATGCCCAGGTGACTATGGTGAACAACAGGGCTTCCTGACATCATAAACATAAAGGAGAAAAGGACATGCTCCAAGCTATTGCAGACCCATTGTAATTTCAGTCACAACAGACCATTAAAGACTAAATAAAACATGCCATTAATAATCAACTAAAATCAACGTCAATTCATGAATTAAAATTAAATTAAAAACATAAAATAAAATCTCCCATCTCACTACAAGCTTCACCTCTTAGCCCTAGCTAAGAGGTTTAGCCCAACATGAATAGGCTAGATCTCTCAAAACAAAATAAAATAAAAATAAAAATAAAAGAAAAAATAAACTCAACTCTCTCTCTTGCAGACGTCCAACCTGAGCCTTCCTTCCTAGCTCTGAATGAATGCTCTCCACGTCCAAAACCTCCTTATATAGCTGCTGGAGTGGTGAAAATCGGATTTGAATCGGATTTGGAAAGCTATGCATGCCCAACTAAAGCTTTTTCACAGCCAAGTTCGGTGCCTCAAAAATCGCTACTTTTCTCACTTAATTTCCAAAGAAACACCTTCTTTTAAGATGTTTTTGGGTCCTCTACATGATAGATGGTTCAGATCTGCCATATGATCAAAGATGGTGGGCCATAACCGCCTGAAAAAGTCAGTTTTCGCGGATGTGTGAAACCTTTCGCACTATTTCACTGTTGTGATCGGTGGGTCCCACAGAAGTATTTTTTGGAAAATCCACCCTGTCCATTGGATTCAGAATGACATTTCAGTCAAGAATGGGTAGTTTTGAAGGTCCATTGACGTGTCCCAGAGAAGAAATCACTAAAAGACCAGATTTGAACGCTACAGGGAAGCCCTTTTGTGGCCCATGTATCTCACACATGTGCTTGCATGGATGAAAAGTATAAACATGGTTTTGTAGTGCTCGCGGCTGTCTACACGGTGGACGGCTTGGATCATTCATACATATCATGGGTGGGGTCCACAACCGTTCGCAAAACCGACCATCGGTCGGTTACGCAGTTGCTGAAAACAACAACTTTCCGTTTTACATGAGGAGCGGGTCAGCAGTCGTGCCGGCACTTGTCAGCGCTGCTGACCAGTTTGGTGCTCGTGGCCACTTTATACAGTGTGTACGCACACGTACACTTGTGGGACCAACTGTAATGTTTTTACAAAATCTGCACCGTTCATCCTTTTTTCTCATGTTATTTCAACTGTCAAGAACAATTTTGAGGCAGTTCCAGATATCAGGTGGGCCCAGAATCAACTGTTTATGGGCTGATCTGTCGGTTGAGGCACTTCCATAGTGATCCAATGGCTGAAATTTTATATGTACGGTTAATTTATGGCCCTCATCCCATGTATGAAGTTTCGAGTTGATTGGATGATGGGAACCTTGTGATCTTACATTCTGGGCCACTTGAGCCTCAGTTTCTCAATTTTCTCGAATCTCTAGCGTGTAATTCCATCGATCTTGGTCCCCTGGAGTGTATCCCTTGCCTTGGTGTATCTTGAGCGCTAAAACCATGTTTTTAACACCCATTTTCAGTTCAAGCTCATAAAGACACCCTGCATCACAAACACGATTAAATCGGGCTATTAGACAGTACAATGCTAGTAAATCCAGGTAATAACTAGGGTCTAATATGTAATATTTGACCCTCAACAACATGGCCTCCACGTAGGACTGGAGATCAGGTCTGGACCTGACAGCTGAGATGGCAGATTTGCATATCTGAGCATTGACTTGGGGGGGGGGGGGGGGGGGGGGTCAATGGGATTGTATTGAGTGGGAGTTCTCTTACCCCTAGAAATCCCTCCATCCTTACTCGACGGGCGTAGGAGAGCCAGATCCACCGTCATTCGTCTTCTACCCAGGAAACGGTTGTTCTGTAGCTCTATGGCACCTTTAGTTTCATCCAATGAGGCAAAAGTCATGAAGGCATACCCCTTACTTTTGCCATATGTAGGAAAACTGGGAATGTATACATTTGAGATAAAGTCAAACTGATCGAATCGAGCTCTCAAGTCGTCCTCTGTTGTTTAAAAAGGCAAGTTTCTGATGAAGATCCTTTGATCCTGGATTTGCGGTCACCTGCGTCCACCTCCCATTTACCATTAACTCCTTCATCAGCAGTGGCCTGATCCCCCATAGTGGTTTAGGCAACATTTAATTTAACATTAAAAAAATGGTGAGTGCGGATCATCTTATTCCAGAGCACTGAGATTTTTATGCCCTCAATTTTAATTGGTCCACGTCATTTACACTAATGCCAACACTCATTTAATAAAATAAAGAATTATTTACAAAATACTGCTTGATTAACGCAAAAAATTGCACTATAGCGACTTATCCTAAGGACATGTGTTGGCTACAACCCAGGATCCAGTGATATTGTCGGGGCTACTTCCACCACCTTATTCAAGGATGCATCTTAGTTGTGACTAAGATAGGGTGATGTCGGTGATACCTAGACTGTGGGCCCACCTCAATGTATGTGTTGTATGACTATGTCGTCAATCCATTTTGTCCTAAGATTTTAGTACATTGTCAAAAAAGAAGGATACACAAATCTTAGGTGGACCACACCACAAGAGAGTGGTCATTCGATCGGAGGCCCGTATCAGATTAACAAAAAGAACTCTAGGCTTTCAAAAGGCAGAAGTCCAGTTCACTTACCTCGGTATCCCAATCTTCCAAGGGAGAGCAAAGAGAGCGTACTTCCGGAGTTTGGTAGAGAAAATTCAATGGAGAAGAGCAGAATCATATCCCAAGCTGGTAGATTGACATTAATCAATAATTTCCTGTTGAGTGTGCTGATTCATATTCTAGCAGCCATGGACATCCCTGCTAGCATCCTATCCAACCTTGAGAGGGCATTCTCAGATTTTTCTGGGGTTGGGATGGAAATAAAAAAAGATGTCATTAGCTTATTTGGAACAAAATGACCCTCCCAAAGCTAAAGGAGGTCTGGGCATGAAGAACCTTAAATCTGTGTTGCAGGTCTTCAGGATGAAATTTGGCTGGATGGTCAGATTTAGGGGAGTGGATAGTTGTTGGTGTAAGTTTTTAAGAGCAAAGTATCCGGTGGACAGCCTTTCTTCAAATGAAGGAGCCAGCCCACCTGCCTTTGCTTCCCCTTTTGGAAATATGTTTATAAAGTTATTCCAACAATATCTGAATGCATGAGATGGCTTATCGGGAGAGGTGACATTAGCTTATGGGATTTCGATTGGCCAGGCCTTGGTCCCTTGTGCAATTTCAGTCTTCAGTCGGCTCCTCCTGGTCCGTCAACAACTTTGGTAAAGGATTTCATCACCCCCAATGGTTGGAAGTCGATAGCAAAAGCAAAACGGATCCTCCCGTAGTAGGTCATTGATCATATTTTGAATGAAGGCTTTTACACGTCACCCACAGAAGACAAGTGTATCTGGTTGGATTTCGATAATGGGGAGCCCCTAGTGGGGCGGGCTTGGCAGTCCATCAAGCTAAGAGTGGATCAGAAATCTTAGGCAAAGTGGGTGTGGCACGCTAAGCTTCCGTCGAAAATCTCCCTTCTAACCTTAAAAATCCTCCACGGTGCAATCCCAATAGAGGTATTTGTGCAGAAAAAGGGTAACAGTTTAGCTTTAAAGTGCATTTGCTTCTCCCATCCATCCACTCTAGATCTTGAGTTCATAGTCCATGTGTTTGCGAGTAGTGACACGACAACCCAAGTCTAGGACTTCTTCAGTAGGGCCTGCAATGTGCATCACATGGGGCCTAGTTCAGCAATGTCCAGAGCCACTCGTTGGTGGGCATCCTCTCATGCCTTGAGGTCTTTCTCCCTTCTCAAAGGCCTTATCCAAGCCTTCATATTCTAGGAGATTTGGATGGCAAGAAATAAGGCTTGGTTTGATACCATGTTATGCACGCTTCTGGGATCATCTCATATGTATTCCATAGGGTCAATCTTAAGGCCCCCATCCTTCTGAGGCCAAAATCCCTTAACTTGCTTCTTCTCCTCACGATCAAGATGCTTGGAATTCGTATCCCTCCACTCAAGCAGCCCGCTCCATTCATAGTGAAGTGGTCTAGGCCCTAATGGGGCTGGGTCAAGGTGAACGTAAATGGCTCTGTGAGAGGGAACCTGGTTCCTTCTGAAGGGGGATGAGTGGGAAGAGACTGTAATGGGGAATTCATGTTTGCGTTCGCCTTTGGGTATGGTTGCGATTCAAACACAAGGGCAGAATTTAGGGCGATTTTGGATGACATCAATTAGTGTGCACAATTGGGGTTCTCTAGAGTGGAGATTACCAACGACTCTAGTTCGGTAGTAGCGACCCTCACCAAGGAGACCCATAGGTCCTGATCCTTGTGGTATTGGAGGAAGAGGATAGATGCCCTTAGACGTGCCATGGATGTATGAATCTCTCATACTCCATGGGAAGCCAACGCTATTGCAGATGGGTTAGCCCGATTGGGTAGTGAATCCCAATTGGGGTTGATCTTCCGATCTAAGGAATCCCTTCTTCCACCATCAAGGGGCATATGTTTCTAGACAAGTTTAGGCTACCTGTGTGAGGTCTAATCCTCTCGAGGTCTTTTTGCTTTCTTTTCGCATACAGGATAGGCGGGCCATCCCTCTTTTTGTCATTGGCTCTACCCAAAATAGTTTTAGTCTTGTATAGCCTTGTTCTACCTTTTTGGAATCCAATAAATCTTTCTTTAAAAAAAGGAAAAAAAAGAAAAAGAAAAGGAGAGAGTGGTCATTGAATGGCCACCATTGAAAGCTTCGTAGTATCAATGTTTATTTGCCCACAAGAGAGTGGTCATTGAATGACCACCATTGAAAGCTTCCCAGTATCAATTTTTATTTTTCTACCATGAAGTTTGTGAGAAATCCACCCCACTCATTTGTTTGCTAGATCATGGATGGATAAGATGAATTTCTTTAAAGTGGTAGGCAATTTGTGTCCATAAAAATTTGCTCTAAAATGTCTAGCAACCCTTTTACTTTATTTAGTAAACCAATCACTTTGTTTAGCAAAATCTAGTCACTTTGTTTTGTGTGATGCCAGTATTTTGTTTGGCGAAACTCACTCACTTTGTTTGATAACCCCATCACTTTGCCTAGTAGGATTCCATCACTTTGTCAGGCAACTCTATCAGTTTGTCTTGTAAAACCATATCACTTTGTCTGATAACACCATCATTTTACCCAATAGAATACCATCAAATTATTTGGTGAAACCCTGTTACTTTATCTAATACAACCCCATCACTTTGGCTAGTGCAATGACGGTACTTCGTTTGAAAATTTCGTTACTTTGTTTAGTGGAACCCTATTGTAATGCCCTAAAAATCGGGGGTCGAGCAGAAGCTCAACTCTCGAGTTCCAACGCATCACTTATGCAACATAGATAATGATGATTAAATGTTGTCCGTATTAGTGCATTAAATATGAGTGTGATTATACTAAAACAACATATCATACTCCAGAGATAAAGTAATTAGGCAAGCAGAAGACTGAGATAGATATATAGAGCATATAAGTGTTTCGAAACCTCCAGAGTATGAGTATGTTACCAGGCTGAATTTATACATGAATAGTTCCAAAATTTACAAAATATCAAAGTGTAGACGTCTAACTAATCTATAAGTCCCTATAATCCTGTCAAATTAGCACGGGGTCTACATAGACCCGTTTGAGAGCTGAACGTAGGAGAATCCTTCTTTCTCACCTATGAAGTCCAACTCCGCTGTATAGACTTCGCCATCACCTGCATCTAAATCAGAGTCTGGTTGGTATTTTCAAACACCATCCTAGGTGGGAATGAGTAGCTAATTCAGTGAAACTATAAAGCAAAGGTTAACATATTATCAATTCAATCAAGTAGTAATGATAAATCAGTACAACAATCATATCCTAAGTACTCTTGTTAATGCAAGAATGGTATATGATAATAATGCATGCCCTCGCCTACACTCCCTCTGCGACATCATCTCATGATCGCGGCATACACCCCTTCCTCTGTGCTCAACTCCAACGCCAAAGGCACATACAAATGTGGTGCATGTACGTGATTAGACAAGTTCTTAATTAGACTTATTCATACAGCAGGTTTGAGAAGCTAAAGTACCTCCCTTTATATCATTTACCCAAATGATGATCCATCTAGGGTCATCAATTCTAGTTAATCATATACAATAGGTAAGTTCATGAGTTTACATTGTAGGTTGCTACAGGAGGTCGTCACCTCAGCGTAGGCTTAATTCACACTCGAAGTCACACCACCAACGCTCTACCAACTAACAGTCTATTTTCGAAGGCTCGTCACTAACCCGACTAGGGACCACAGCTAGGCTGCGCCGAGGTAGGCATATTTTATACTCGAGGTAACTACAGAAAGGCTCGTCACCTTAGTGTAGTCCTAGAGTATACTCGAGGTCACTACGAGAGGCTCGTCACCTGATCGTAGGCCGACAGCTCGAATACAGTGTCCCATACCACCATATTCGCTCAGGAGTTTGGTTTTGCTCACTGGACACTACGGGGAGGCTCGTTGCCCTAGCGCAGGCCGACATCTCGACCACGGTGTCCCATACCATCATGATCGGCTCATGAGTCTTTGCAGATCGTGGTACCAAGATTAAACGGGCCTTTCGCTAGTAAGTTGGTACCTTAGATTCAAGCAGTAGCGTCCATATATGATAAACATACATTAGGCCAATCGGGTTGCTTGACAAGCTCAACTGGTACGAACGTATGTTGACTTAATCGACATGGAGTGCATAAGCATTCCGAGTGGCTTAACTACTGTCGACAAGCAGCGTACGACTCAGATTCATCGAACGTATCCGACATGGCTAAAATAGTTCAACTACCGATCGTAAACCATTGCCGATTGCCTGGACTACATAGTAGCCCCAATCACACTCCAAACAATAGCATTCACATGTGATAGTCAAGGACAGCACGTGACAACCAATTTCAGTATCAAACTCATTTAAGCATTTCAACAAACACGTAATACATATGTTATCATACATAGGCATTTCATCCATAAATCGCATAATAGTAAAGTAGGTTACATAAAGGAAATTGTAACTATAGATAAGGGAATTGAGAATCATATCTCAACACCCTAATTAAATGCATTTCAACAAGCATTTTCACATTCAGGAATTTTATCAAACACTTAGACTACACATATAAACATACATGTAATATATCAGTAATTATCATGTGGTTGTCATGGATGGTCCCCTGTTTTATGTAAAGGGGTACATCAGATGTATAGGTGATGTTTTTTTGGGAACGAAAAAGAAAAGGAGAGTTACATGGTAAAAATAAAAATAAAAATACATGTAATATATTAGTTACAACGTATATTATAGCAAATCCTTTCACAAGGGAGTTGTCACACGTACAACAATCATATATTCTCAAACAACAATCATAGCAAGCACAAATTGTAATTTCATATTCATATAAATATTTTAACAAACACATAGAATGCATTAATTTCAATATAATTCATATATATATATATATATGTGTAATACGCGGAAAACATCGCATCTAAGCATATGTGATAGCAATCAAGTTAGTCATAAATCATTAGTTGACATTGAAAGCCTTACAAACCATAACCTAAACGTTTATAGTTCGCACCTTTCGCCAGTAAACCCATACCGAGCTCAGTTTGAACACTACATCTTTGTCTACGGCACAACGACTACCTGAATCATGAAATATGTTAGTTATTTCGTTGATCTACCTATTTGAATACCTAAAACAGATTAGGGTTAGGATATCTTACCCAAAAATAGAGTTGAAAGCGATGGTGTAACATCCCGAAAATCAGGAGTCGGGTAGAAACCCAACTCCCGAGTTCCAGAACATCACTTATGCAACATTTTCAATGATGGATGAATGTCGGCGGGAATAGTACATAAAACATGAGGTGGATTAAGCCAAAACAGCATATCATACTCCAAAGACAGTTAGATTAGCGAGCGGAAGAATGTGATAGATATATAAAATATATAAATGATTGTAAGTCTCCGGAGTGTGAACATGTTACCAGGTTAACTAAATACATGTATACTCCAAAATAGAAAGAAAAGAATATACATGAGTGCTCCAAAAATATAAAATGACAAGTGTCATGGCGTCTAATCAACCTCCCTATAATCCTGTCGATCAGAACCTGCATATAGGAGGGATCCTCCTCATCATCATCAAGTTCGGCTCTGCTTCGCAATCATCGCCATCATCTTAAACTAAAATGGGGACTGGTGGGTGTCCAGAACACCATCCCGTAACGTGAGAGTGAGTAGCTAACTCAGTGGAATCATAGATCAAAAGTTAGCATGTTATCAAATCAATCAAGCGATAATGGTAAAGCAAGCAAAACAAACATTCCTAAATACTGTGATTAATGCAAGAATGAAATGACATGATGGATGCCCTCACCGACATACTCCCTCATGCGACACCATCTTACGTCCGCGGCATGCTTTCTTCCCTCAGTGCTCCACATCTTCCAGGCATATGCAGTGCGATATGAATATGATTACCGAGTTGTTATTAGTCCTTTTCATACAGCATGATTGAAAAACTAGGGTACTTCCCTCATATCATTCCCAACAAGAATCCTGTCTAGGGTCGTCACTCCTAGTAGTCTTATACGATGATATATTTCTAGTTTGCTCTAAGGGCTGCCAGGGGTGTTGCACGCACTCGTTGCTCCACTCCCCCATCACCTTATCAATACAGGCCTAGTTGTACTCTTGTTGCTACGGAAGGGTCGTCGCCTCACGTAGACTCAGAGTATGCTCGAGGTCACTACAAAGGGCTGTCAGGACTATTACTCGCACTCGTTGCACCCCTCCCCCATCACCGTATCAGTGTAGGCCGACAGCAAGAATATAGTGTCCCATACCACCATAATCTGCTCACGAGTCTGGGTTGTTCACTGGTCACTACGGGGAGATTTGTGGCCCCAGCGTAGGCCGACAGCTCGACCACGGTGTCCCATACTACCATGCCCGGCTCATGAGTTTTAGTGGATCTAGGTACCATGGTTATCAGGGTTTTCACTGGTAAGTTTAGTACCCTACGTTCAAGCAGTTATGAACAATACAATGTGAACATACAATGGTCAGTCGGGTTACTTGATGAGTCAGACTAGCGCGAGCGCACATTGAATCGATCGACATGAAGTGCACAAGAACTTCGTGTGGCCTAACCACTGCTTACGATTCTAGTACGACTCAGGTTCGTCATACACATCTTTCGTGGTGAATAGAATCCAACCACGAATTCTAAACTGTTACCGACTGCCTGGACTAGAGTATATCCCCAAACACAAAGATGTGAATTAGTAATCATATGAGATAAATAAAATTAAAATAACAAGTAATCCAAGCATGTTAGCAACATGTTATAAGATACAACATAGGCAATTAAACCATACACAAGTACTTCACACATAAGGAAATCAATTGAAATACGACAAGCGTAGAGGAATCATATATATCATCAAATTAGTTAAGAATCCAGTCTCAACGCTAATCTACAACACCATATACTCAATACTTACTAATACATAAATTTATACAAACACTTAGACTACTCAACTCCAGGGTACTTGACGTATGTTGATTACCACATATAATATGACAGATCCTTATATCAAGGAGATGTCTAATACACAACAATCATGTTCTTATATTCAAAACATATGACAGGCATAAATCATATTGATTTAGGCATTTCAACAAACACTTAGTCTACACACATTAGTGTACATAGCATATGTCGGCCAATATGTGCATTAGGGCGAATCTCTTCGCCAAACAGATCATACATGTATAACTAGTATAGGTACATGGTAAATACTCATGACAATCATATCAACAAAATACGTACGTATACAATATTTCTTATAAATACCTAAAATATCCTAAATCTCATATTCTTCGTATGTATTCGAAATGAAAAACGGATAGCATGTTCTACATGTCAAACAGCATGCTTATCAGCAATCTATCATTAAACGGCATTGAAAGCTTTAAAAAAAGGTAATCTAAGCGTCTAAAATCTGCACCTTTCGTCGTATAAGCGTAACGAATCGAACAGAAACTTTACGCTTCGTCAATGCCTGTATGACGACCTATAGCACAAGATACATCAGCTACTTCGCTACTTGTATCGAAGGAATCTCTAAAACAGGTTGAGGTTAGGGTTTTCTTACCTAGAATGAAGCCAGAATCGCCGAAATAACGATGCAGGTGGATGGCTTCGACACGTGGAGCAGCAGGGAAAAATCTCAAAAGAAATCACCAGCTTCTCTCTCACTTTCTCTCTCTTTTCTCTCTCTCCTTCCTAGGGTTTCTAGCAAATTCATATGGGTTAGAAAGCTAAGGGTTTAAGGCCCTTTTATAAGCCCAAACATAACCAAAACAGACTATAAGTCAAGGTATACTTGGGTTATAGCCAAATCGGGTCTTTTCCGATCTAAAAGAGCATTTCGGGAGGTCCCCTGGCCGAATGCGGTTGGACTTAAGCTCATGTATATTGGATCCTGCTCACACCAAGTTTTCAGTTCGGTAGTGTTCCCAGATCTCACGTGGAGGTCCAGTTTCAGTTCAGCGGTCACGGAGACTCGATCGAGGATTCCAAGTACACTGACCTGAGTGAGAAATGTTCCCTGATCCGAGGGTGTATTTGGGTCAGATTTCGACGGTCTGAATGCTTATACTTAACCCGCAAGCGAAACGTGCCAGATTTATTTAAATGACATTTAATTTTTAATGAATTTCACTCTTTCTCACACTCCTTGCTCCAGGCTCAATGAAATAGCCTCAGAACATCAGTTGGGCTTGATTTTCAAAACTATTGTCAAGTCCAACAAGGCGGTCGTAATTTTCTAAGATTATCGCTATCGAACTTTCGACGCGCGGTCTAGATCCAATACAAAGTTTCAAAGGGTTCCTGAGAACAAACAGGTTTAGAATTTGATCCTGGATTTTAGGGTAAGATAGCGTCAATGATTTCATAGGTTTTGGGTCTTACAGATCATATTTAAAGTGGTTGGTGCTAATTTCACAGGTAATCTAGTGTAGCGCTGGCTAAATCACGTTAAATTCTAAAGAATTAGGTTTTAAATGATTTCTTTGGCTTTGAAAATGGGTTCTGAGAGGTTAGCAAGGTGTTATGGTCGACCCATTGCCTAAGGACGTCTAACCCTAGGTTGGCAAAAATCTGGGGTGTTACAGATGGTGTAGCGACAAGAAAGAGAAGATTCGATACATGGAGCAGTGGGAATGAATTCCGGCTACTAACTCCAGATCTCTCTCACTTCTCCTCACTTTCTCCTCCTCTTATCTCTCTTCTCTCTCCTAGGGTTAGGAAAATCATATGGAATGAGGGAAGGGTGGGTTAAAGGTCTTATATAGGCTCATCTGGATCGTCCATTTCCTACATATAGTTTGGGAAAAGTTCCCTGACATCGGATCAGGTTAAGATTTTGGTCCGATCGGATCAGTGGATCGACCGTGGAGGATCAGTTTCAGTTCAACGGCCATCGTCACTCGATCGAGACCACAAGTACACTGGCCTGTGCAGGAAAATTTCCCTGATCCAAGGGTGTAGTTAGGTTAGAATTTTGACGTCCTGAAATCTTAAATTTGGCCTACAAGCGAATGGCCCAAATCACTTAAGTTTTAGTTCAGTTTTTAAAGATATTCGTGTTTCTCACACACTTCGCTCCGGGATCAAGTTGTGCATTTCGGGATATTATTCGGACTTAATTTTTAAGATGGTTGTCAAGCCTAGTAAGGCGGTCATAACCATATAGTTTTGCAGTAATAAGACTTTCGACGCGTGGTCCAGGCCCAATACGGAGTTTCAATGTTCTCCATCAATCATTTTAAGATTGATCTTAGGTGTCTAGGTAATATTGGGTTAGTAATTTTAATATTTTTGAGTCTTGTAATTTGTATAGAAAGTGGTCCAAGCCAAATCCATCAATCGTTTAGTTTAGTACTTAACTAAATTTCACCTTAATTATGACAGATAAGGTCCTAGGGTAGTTTTATGTCCCTTTTTGGCACTTTTAATTAGTATATTATTTTAATTATTTTTCTAATAGTTCATCATCAAGTCTACTTCATCTCCACCAAATTTTACTAGATTTCGTATTGTAAAAAAATTCTAAAAATTCTAGAAGTAGCAGTTGTCCGAACTAATAATTTTTGGATAGTTGTCACATCAACTTATATTAAACTATATTAAAAATTTTATTATATTTTTTATTATTTTTATATAAAACTAAACTTATCAAGTTTCAATCTAGATTTTAAATCACCTAATTCGGAGTTATAACGAGGGAGATATGACTTTTTGAAGTTGATCAAACAATGTAGAAAATATACAACGAGGGTCTACCAAAACTTGGTGCACCAGCGGCGTGCCGGCGACCGGGCGGTGGCGTCGCTCGCCTGCTGTGATGTCTGGTGGTGGTTTTGCCATACGATTCTTGAAATGAGTGTATCTTACAAACTGGAATGAGTTATTTAATGTGCAATATATGATTTTGGGGTAGGAGAAGCTTTTCAATCTAAATAACCTATTTATTTTATCATATTCCATAAGGTTAATGGTTAAAAATTAATTTTATTTATTTATTTACTATTTATAGTAAATTTTAGTTTAAGTATTATTCTTCATCATTTAAACTTTAAGATTAATGTTTAATATGAAAGTACTTAGAAAATTTTAAGAATTAGATGGTGAAAAATGAGATTTTTGAAGGAAATGGGTTGAAAAGGGATTTGAGACTTTGGGATTGGGTTTTTGAGAAGTCGATAAGGTGTTATGATAGACCCATTGCCCAAGGACGTCTATTTTCAGGTTGGCAAAAATCTGGGACGTTACATCTGTCACTTTGTCCAGTAATCCCGTCACTTTGTCAAGTAAAATCCCATCACTTCGTTTGACAACCTTATCACTTTGTCTTATGGAACCTTCTCACTTTTTCCGATAACCCATCACTTTACATAGTTGAACCCTGTAACTTTGTCTAATAGAACTCCGTCACTTTATTTAGTGCAACCATGTCACTTTATCCCGAAATCCTGTCACTTTTTCTAATGGAATCTGTTGAGGGTCAAATGTTGCATATTAGACCCCAGTTATTATCTAGATTTATGAACATGGTACTATTTAATGGCCTAATTTAACTGTGTTTATGTTGTAAGGTATATTTACAAGCTTGGACTGAAACAGGGTGCTAAAAGCATGGATTTAACGCTCAGAATGTATCAAGGCAAGGGACGGACCTCAGGGGACCAAGATCGACGGATATACACACTAGAGATCCGAGAAAATTGAGAAATTGAAGCTCAAGTGGCCTAAAAGATGTATAAAATACAAGATCACAGGGTTCTCACCATCGTTCGGCTCAAAACTTCATATATGGCCGAAAGACCATAAATTAACCGTACACGTCAAAATTGAGTCATTGGATCCTTGTAGAAGTAGCCCAAAGGACAAATCAGCCCATAAGTCAGCGATTTGGGCCCCGCTTGGTATCGGGAAATACTATAAGTTTGGTCTCAACCCCTTAAAGGGGTGGCAACGCAGATGAATGAAATGGATCTCTTAAAAACATCACATGTGGACCCCACTGACCATGCTAGTGCACTAAAAGTGCTCTGGACCAAAAGGTCCGGTTAACTTTTGCTGACCCTCTGCACAAAATAGCGTCCGTTTCTGCGGACACTGATTTTTTCTAGTGGGCCCCACTCATTGCCTAGATCCATGATCTGGACCGTCTATTGGTCCTATAGGGCAGCAACAACCCATGCTTAGGTGTCCCTTCTCCACGATGTAAGCATACATGTGAAGATCTCAACCGCACGCAAGATGAACGGTAGCACAGACAATCTTATAGGCCACACCGAATCCAATCTGAAACCAGTCATTTCTTACTGGTTTTTTGAGAGGATCACAATGAACGGAGTGGATTTCTCCATCGAAGCCTATAAAGGGGCCCACCATCATCACAGTGTCAACTACGCTACTCTGTTTCGCAGTTTGGAAGAACCGGACGTTCTGAATCGTCTAGCCCACCAGTGATGATCGGATGTCCGATCTGAACCGTCCATCATGGACGCTGTCCAAAAACGTCCTAAGGGACGTTGGTTCCATGGAAAAGAAGAAAGGAAAGTGAGGAGTTAGTGTCGCCTCAGTTACTGCGTAAATAATCTAACGCTCGCTGCCTGCGTAAATACTTTTGCAGGAAACGACTGCCTCATGCAGTCCGATTCGAAGCCGACCTAAGAACATATATATAATTGAGAGAGAGAGAGAGAGAGAAAGGAATTGAAGGAAGGATTCAGGGATCCAATCTTTGGGAACGTGGAGCAGCCGTGGAGGCATCTGATGCACATGAAAGAGTTTTTTTTTTTATCTTTTTATTTTTGTTTAAGGGATTTAGCCAATCATGTTGCTAGGCTAAACCTCTTAGCTAGTGTTAAGAGGTGAAGTTTGTAGCTTGATTAAGAAGGTGGCTTTGCTTTGACTCATGGTTATTGAACTCTTATGGATTCTAGTTTGATTATTAAGGAATATTTTAGTTTTTAATGGTTTATTGTGACTCAAATTACAGTAGATCTGCAATAGCTTTGAGTCTGTTCTTTTCATTAAGAGATTGTGAACTTGGAAATCCTGCTGTTCACCATCATCTCATGGGCATGGTTGGGTGATGGAATCCTTCCTAATTTTCACAATTCTCTCATAATTGGCTGTGAGATTGGTAAATTGTTGTGTTATTTGTCAGTCTCCTGGGCATGGTTAGGTGACGTAATCACTTTCAAATCTACACCAATCGTATCTGTTGATGATTAGTTCCATGAGACGTTCAGAGATCTGACAAATCTCCTCTTACCAACTAGATAAGATAGGACTCCGATTCCAGTTGTGTCCTTGAATTATGCAAGGTACCTTCCCAATTGCTACAAATGGATCCTTGGTATCCTATTCCCTACCTTTGAATTCTACATATTTTAGTTTACTATTTCACCATTATTCCCTCATATTCAGTTAATTTAGATTTCATCTTTATCTAGTTCTAGTTCTGGTTATTTTTAGATTACGTTTAGGTTTCAGTCCTTGTGGATTCGACCTCAGTCTTACCGAGTTTATTACTACATCACAACCCTATATTTGGGGTGTGAACAGAATCTCATCTCTTTGTCTAGCAACTCTGTCACTTTGTCTAGTGAATCCCATTACTTTAATTTATTCGGTAATCATGTCACTTTGTCAAGTAAGACCTCATCACTTTATCTAGTGGAACCACGTTACAATGTTTTGAAACATTGTCACTTTGTCTAGTAAAACTCCATCACTTTGTAGCACAACCTTGTTACTTCGTCTAGTAGGACCTCGTCACTTTGTCTAGTAGAACTCCATCACTTTGTCACACAACATTGTCGCTTTGTCTAGTATAACCTCGTCACTTTGTCTAGTGAAACCCCATCATTTTATCAGAGAATCCCGTCACTTTGTCTTGTAGAACCCTGCCACTTTGTCTAGTGGAACCCCGTTGTAACGACCCTGATTTTCGTAGCCTACTTGAGACCCCAACTAAAAAAATTAATATTTCATTTTCCTTTATTAATAAAACCAAGCACATAACCTAGTTAGTAAAAGCTCTTTTGGTAGATGGATATGTATAGTAAATTGATCCCACACACTGTAGGATTTATATTTTTGCTAAAATCTACCAAAATCGTAGTGGAATCTTCAAGAATCAAGACTCTCACTCTATTTAAATGGAATGTCTGAAGGAAATTCTTGTAGAAATCCCTAAACCCAAATGATCAGTCGTAACAGAGAGAGAAACCTTGCGGTAGGAGAGCCTCCATCGTTGAAATAGGAATGCCGATTCCATGCTTCACAGCTTCAAGCGCTGGACACAAACCAGCCCACGGAGGTGAGTACAAGCAAGGCTAGCCTATTCTGGTGCAGCCTAGTATGGGTGGGCACGGGTCTGCATTCAATGCCTCTTGGTCATATATCTAGTTAAGAAAAAAAAAATTAAATTTCTTTCCAAACTAGATTTGTAAAAGAAAAACTCAAAATGTTTTATTCCACATTATTATGTAGAAGGAACTTAAAAAGTTTACATGCTATCTCTCCCAGTATTCTTAATTGGAGACTTAAGAGAGAAGAAGGATGGCCTTGTGTTTGCATGGGAACACTCACACATGCAAGCATGGAATGTGTAGTAGGCTATGAGGCATTGTGGTTGTAAAGGCATTATTAGCATAATTTGCACTTCGCACATGTGCATCATATTGTGAGTGACACTCCCATCCTATGCCACATTACATTGAAAAGACTCAAGACATTGATGGCCGAGTGTTTCCCAAACACACCGTAAAGTTAGAAAGAATTAAGACAATGATACTCAACACTTGGTGTCTCTTTCTAATTTCTCCTCCACGTGCCCAGAGAAATCATGTAGACCATTTATATATAACAACGGATTGCTCATGGTTCCAGCTTCAGGGAATCTAGCACTATACTCTTGGTCCATGGTAATATATTTAATTCATGATGTTCATCTCATCGGTTTTACAAGCTCATTTTAGAACATAAGTCCAAAATATTATGATATATATATATTTTTTTGTATATTTGTAAACGATAAAAAGATTTTATTTATTTTTTTATTTTTTTAACATGGCGATAGTGAGATTTCACCCCAACAGGGTACTCCGAACCTATGACCTCGAGTTGATATTTACGCAAATACAAATGGCTGAGTAGTTGGTAGCTAACGAACAGATTGGAGCCTTGGTATGATCAGTATGGTATTGGGTTTTTTCAAAATAAGAAAGAAAAAGAATTTTAATTTATAAAAGGTTTTTGGGAAAAGGGTTGTGGCTTTGGTGATTGTTGGTAACCATTCATTTGTGAATGGTGATGTCTCTTGGTAAAGGGAGCATCATTTGACTTTAGAATGGAAGGATGCCATTGTTGCAAGGACACCACCATTGTTGAAAAGACACCATGGAAGAAGATGTCTTTTCATGAAAATGGTCTTTAACATCTCTTGTAATTCTATAAAACCCATCTTTGGGTAAATCTGAATTCACAATTTCAACAATCTCCTCTCCATCTTCTTCTTCTTCTCCATTTTCATTTTTGAAAGTTTTTTGAAAAGTTACAGTTTTCAGGCCCTAAACTGCAAATAGTTTTTTGGGCAGTAAATTGCAAACAGTTTTCATGGGGTAAATTGTAACAGGATAGAAGTCATGGGTATATACTGTAAAAGTGTGTTCAGGGCGCAGTTTTTCAATTTTACAGGCCAAAACCCACATTTCTCTGGTCTTGGAGAAGATCCTTATTGTATCCTAGAGGCGGATTTGCTGTAACCCTCTTGCAAATTGGTTAAATCACCAGTAGGGTATGAATATTGCTTTAAAGATAGCGACATCATAACGCACCTTAAGTCTATCTTTAAGTGATTAATTTTCAATTTTCTGCCTTCAATAATAATAATTTTAAGGAAATATTATGGCCTCTTCTATGAGCCATCCTGACTTTGTTCGAATTACACTGTTTGATGGCTCAAATTTTCTTCGATGGCAATTAAGGGTCCATCTCTTCCTCACATCACTCAAGTTGGATCACATGCTCACTCAAGACCCTCCTTCACCACCATCTGACAATGATACGTTAGAGCAAATTCAAAAGAGATAAAATTGGAAGCGTAACGACTACGTATGTAAAGGTCATATCTTCAACACTCTTTCTGACTCGTTATACGCTGTTTACTGTCAAAAGAAAACTGCTAAGGATTTGTAGCAGGCGCTGCTCATCAAATACACACCAGAGGATGAAGATAATAAAAAATTTATTGTAAGACAGTTTTTAAAATTCAAAATGTTGGATGAAAAACCTGTCCTTGATTAAGTACACAAGTTACATGTTATCATCCAATAGATTATTGTCAATAACACTAACTTGATGAATCCTTCCACGTATCAACAATTATTACTAAACATCCACCTAAATGGAAGGATACTAGAAAATCATTGAAAAAAAGAAGAGAAAATGTCCTTGGAGGACCTCCTAATGTTTTTTCAAATAGAAGAATCAAGGTTTCGTGACAAATAGGAAGAACAACAGGAGGCCTTAAGTAACGCTCATATAGTCGAGAATAGTGTGAATCAGGAATCGAAAAAGCCACTTTTTAAGAAAGATGATAGGCTCATACCTAATAACCAAGGGTTCAAAAAGAACAGATCCAAGAAGGGTCGATGCTTTTTTTGTAAAATTTCTGGTCATTTCAAGAAAGACTGCCAAAAATACAAAAAGAAAATATAAATTAATATGACAAAAGACATGAATATGATAGCAGTCGTCTCCGAAGTTAATATGTTAAATGAGGATGTTGAATGGTGGGTAGATTCTGGCGCTACCAGACATGTTTGTAGAAATTACAACATGTTCAATTCCTACAAAATAGTGGGGGATAATCAAGAACTATATATGAAAAATGCCTCCACAGTTAAAGTTATAGAAAAATGGAAGGTACGTCTTAATCTAACTTCTAAAAAAGTTCTTACTCTGAACGATGTGCTGCATGTACTGGATATTAGGAGGAATCTTATATCAACTAGTCTACTAACTAAGTTTGGATTCAAACCCTTATTTGAATTAAATAAATTGATTGTGCCTAAAAATGGGGTATATGTAGGAAAGGGTTATGTATCCAATGGAATGTTCAAGTTGAACCTTATAAATGAAAATTCTTCTTTCATTTATATGCTTGATTCACATGATGTTTGACATGCTAGATTTTTTTTTTTAAAAAATGTGGAACAGGCTCACCAAATTTTATAAATGAAAAAGATGTACGTCCATTCGGGCAGGCCCCGACAAAAAAGATATGTGCCTCGTCTATCGTATATAAGAACACCCTCTGTACTGAGCACAATGCAACACTAGAAGCAATCCAAGGACAACCAGAGGAGATAGCCTGGGCGAATCTGATGTCCCAAACCACCCAAACCAAAGAAATCAAGTTCGCAGGATACCCAGGCTTGATTGGTCGAGAACTAAGGAGCCCTTGACACAGCGGGTCAATTCTGACTGGGATTTATAAAACATGTTCTCACACCTTTCACTGGCCAGCCTTGCTAGAGCATCAGCCACAGAATTGCCCTCACGAAAAATATGCCTAAAAGAGATGTTGAGAGACCGGCTGATATGGTGAATAGCCCCCATTCTATACCAAATGTTCCAGGGGTAATGAACCAAGGAGTCAGCCTCCACCACTAGCTTCGAATCAGATTCCACGTCGATGTTGGAAAAGCCCAACTTGCTGCATAAGATAATCCCATCAAGCATTGCCTGAACCTCCACACTCGTGTTCGTGGCGAGGCCGTAGTACCGATGAAATGCAAAAATTAGCCGGCCTTGATCATCCCTGCAGACTCCTCCTCCACCACTCTCCCCCGGGTTCCCCCGAGAAGATCCATCAACATTTAACTTGATCTAGTCCTGGCTTAGTCTAAGCCATTTGACTGAAATGGGTTTCTCACCTGAAAAAACCCTGGGCATCTCAAGGCGAAGGGCATGGATGGTAGCAGAATCCTTGAGGGAATGTGATTTTTTTTCCACCATCAAGTTTCCAACTTCCTGCAGCCATCTAGAAATTCAAGCTATTATCTTGCAAGCAGACATCTTAACACCTTCAAAGTGGGCAGCATTTTGGCTCAACCAAAGTTCCCAGCAGATGAATGAGGGGGCCAGACCAAGTAACACCTTGAGACAGGATGTGAAAGATGCCCTTTCTGACCAGAACCTGATTCTTTGCTGGATGGACTGACTGGGGATGAACGGGACATCAAAGACCCGAGAGAAGTGCAACCAGACTTCAACGGCAATGATTCCCAAACAGAGGAGATGATCAGCTTTTTCTACTTTGTGGGGAAGGTGGTGTTGCTACTGCCCAGACGATGGGGGTTGTGGATCGAATTGAATCTGCAATGAGGGGTAGCCGTTAGCGCTGAGAGAGGGGTCACGAGCCAGGGACAAAGAAGTACGGATAATATTAGTTATCCTAGTATGGATAATATGTCTAATTTAAATCTAATTCCTAAGCATACAAAACCTAATGACAAATGTAGTATTTGTGTACAATCCAAAATAATTAGAAAACCGTTTTCAAGGGTGGAAAGAGAATCACAACCTTTAGACTTAGTTCATAGTGACATGTGTGAAATGAACGGTTTAATAACAAGAGGGTGAAAGAGGTACTTCATAACCTTTATAGATAATTTCTCTAGTTATACCCTAGTATACCTATTGAAGAATAAAGATGAGGCATTATAAAAATTTAAGATATATAAGGCAGAAGTTGAGAACCAGTTAGATCGAAAGATTAAAATTCTAATGTCGGACAGGGGAGGAGAATATTTATCCTTGAAATTCTCAGAGTTTTGCAAAACTCATGGTATAATTCACCAAATTACAGCTCCCTATTCACCCCAATAAAATGGGATAACAGAACCAAAAAATAAGTCTCTTATAAACTGTAATCCCCCGAGTTTTCAAGGGTCGTGTAAGAACTCGGCTCCCGAATTTTTAGGTGTCATGGGTGCCCTAATGGGCTTCATATTTTAATTACATTTGGATGATCTTATAAACAATGGATGATTTAGCAAGGCATGGAGCATAAGTACATCATAAAGTGTATCAATTACTACTAAATATAAAAATATCCAAACCATGAATGCAAAATCATCTAAATAGGGAACTAGTCCCACCTATACATGACCCAAAGCGACTAGGGCCCTGGTCCATACCTCGCGGTAGCCCGAACTTAAACTAAAAAGATCCGCCAAAAGTCTGAAAACAGGGAAGCTCCTCTTCACTGTCCTTGCTCACCTTGCTCAGCTCTGCCTCACTTGCATCTAGTAAAAGGTCTGATTGATATTTTGAAACACCATCCAAAGTGGGAGCGAGTGATCAACTCAGTAGGTGCTATTAATCTTAAGTTACACAAGCAACAATTATATTATAAATCGAATGAAAGGCATACATTCATAAAGTCTCAACTAATCTTGTTAATGCAAATGCATGGAATATGATATGATGTATGCCCTCGCAACAACACTCCCTCGAGCGACTTCATCTAACGATCGCTCATGACCAACACTCCCTCATTGCGACCTCGACTGCCAAGTCGCCAAATACTAGCTAATGGGATACAAGAATAATATTATCCGAGTATTTAATTAATTTCATTCATCAAGCAGATTGAAAAAACTAGTACACCCCATGTATCAATGCCCTCAACTGGCTGCGAGGCCAAGGTCCCTCAACGTGCGAGGGTAGGACCTCGCGATCCTTGATCCCATCAGGTTTTCCATCCCCGATTCAACCACATGGGGAGTGCTGAGAAGAGGGATCGCTCTAGTCACTATGGGGAGGCTTGTCACCCCAGCGTAAGCCGACAACTTGGACACAGTGTCTCATTCCACCATGCCCGGCTTTCGAGTTAGAGGATCAATTTCAAATGGTTGAAGGGTATTCTAGGTTCCATACAGGCATGAGCAGACAGAATTAACAAACATGGTTGGTCAGTAAGTAAACTAGACCGCACGAGTTCAAACGAGTACGTGACAGACGACATTGGGTACAAGCGACCCATGTAGTCCAACTACTATCGCCTATAAGTACCCACCCTAATCCATGGGTTTAGCCTCAGGATAGTCCTACCAACTGGACCACCGTCTCTCACCTCAGATTTCTGACTAACCTAAGGGTTTGATAATATTCAATAACACTTCAATAATCAAGGTTTATCTACTAACACAAGCGATATCATGCATTCATATTTCCAAACATAAAAATTTAAATTTTTCTACAATGCAAATGCTAACAATATTATGAAATAAAGGTGTATGTGTATTGTGTGGGTTAGTGAGGTAACCAAGCATTCATATATCTCTTAGTACAAAAAAAAACACACAAGGGTTAGTGCATCCAACATGTTATGAGGAAAACATTATACAAGAATTGAGTAAGGAATGTGCAAGCAATCATCAAATGCATACCCAATCATGTTGAGAAACATCAAACAATCTATAATCATTCTGTATTAATTTGAGGAGAATCTAAAGTATAAAGTCTTGTCCAAGTTTCTCTAGATTATCCAAATACATCACCTAACAAGAAAAATCATTAGATTCATACTAAAATTGGTGCTAGGCCACCTAAGAATAATAGTTTACACCTATGGATCGTTGAGATCTTGAAAAATGACCTAGAAGCTCCAACTCGGTGTCGATCAACCGGAATCCTAAGTCAATGCACTTGCATGTTAGGATTTCATGCAAATCCTCTCTCAACGAAAGGGGTTTCAAGAAAAGATGAGAGATTACTTACCCAATCGGTGGAGAGGGGTTTTTCCGGTCCTGGTGGAGGTTCTTCCTTGAAGAAGAGGTAGGGAGGTGCAAGATTGAACTCCCTTGGGCCCCACCTTGCCTACGGTCCACCTTCACTCTCACCTTCACACTCTTCTTCCTCTCTTCCTTCTCCTTTTTCTCTCCTGTCTCCCTTTGTTCCTCTTAGGGTAAATTCGTATGGAGGGGCCAAATAAAGCCTTTATATAGTGCCAGGTTTGGTGTAAATGGCCCTAAGGGATGGGTTTTCACTATACTAGCCCTAAGGGGTGTTTTTTTTACCATTTTGGGGCTATTACAAGGCGTAGGAGTCGACACCCACAGTTGGATAGTTGGCCCTAATAATGATCTATGCATGGATATGATTGGCCCGCCATTTGGATGCATCGATCGACAGATATGATTAGAAGTTTGTTCAATGGTCACCGATGGTCGATCCAGGCCGCGGCTATACAGATATGAGTAAGAAAATATCCTTACTCCATGTGAGAAGTTTGGTCGTAAACCGACGGTCCGAAATCCTCAACATTGCATAAGAGTGAATAATCCAAATCACTTAAGTTTTAGCTTCTTCCTTTACGGTATTTGCACTGCTCATGCACTCGTCCTTTGGCTCAAGTTGAGTGGTTCTAGATAGTACCCAGGTCCGGCTCTCACGATGGACATCGAGCCCAGTAAGACGGATATTATTTTATAGTTTTGGAACTAGTGGCCCACCAACAAGCGGTCTAGAGCTTGTTCAGAAAATCGGGGCATTTTTGAAATAAATTAAGTATTGAAATTTTTCGGAAGTAATGATTAGGGTTTAGATTAACTATATTCATAGTGTGGCCTATTTATAACTAATGAAAGTGGAGGTTTGGTCATGATTACTCTAAACCGTCGATTTTAAGATAGAAGAGTAACGGGGTTGATTTGGTCTATTAGTTAAGATCCGGGCCATATCTGACTCGGCTTTGGTTAGATCTTTAATTTAGTTATGATTGTCTTGATCAGTTAGCGATGGGTCGGTTAGATTCAGGCCCTATGTGAGTAAATCATGAGGCTAAAGTTGATGTTCAAGTGATCGAGCGGATTAGTTGGCTTCCTACGGTTGATTAATTGGACTTGTGCAGTTCTTTGCTGGTTCCACTCATTTATAAACTATCATTGAGTGTCAATGGTCAGTAAGTGATAATATAAGTTAATTACATTAAAAAAATTTAAGAATTTTTGAAAATCCAAAACAGTGAAAATTCAGAATGTTACATAAACATGGTAAACTCTATGCTCAATGATGAACGTTTAAGTTCAGGATTTTGAAGAGAAGACCGATTGACTACCTGTCATATCTTTAGTAGGATACCTCACTCTGAGACATGTAAGACTCCATATAAACTATGGAAGAATAGGACACCTAACATCTCATATTTCAAGGTATAGGGTTGTAAAGCCTTAATTATGCTTACTGATCCTAAAAGGCCCAAGATAGGATTGACATCTCTTGAGTGTATTTTCATAGGATATGCACAAAATAGTAAGGCTTATAAGTTTTTAATTGTATAATCTAATCATACGATCTCAATAAAAACCATAATAGAATCTAGAGATTGTGAGTTTTATGAAAACTTATTCTCTTGTATAACTAGAAAAGAGACAAGACCTCAAGATCCTAATATAAGAAGTAGTTTTCAAATACCTGATCAAGATATCAGCAGTCTTGATAAAGTGGACATAGAACCTAGAAGGACCAAGAAGATCAGAATAAGTATATCTTTTGGACCCAATTTCTATCTTATGTTAATAGAATGAGATAAAGATAACATAACAAAGGAAACTATATTGATATATAACATATAAAATGATCTAGTAACAATAGATGATGACCCTAAATGTCAGGATATTTCTTTTTAGAAGGAAACTATAAATGGTGAGATGGATTCTATATTACAAAATGGAACATAGAAACATATCGATCTACCCTAAGGATTAAAACCAATAAGCTGTAAATGGATTTTTAAAAGAAAATTAAGACCAGATGGAATTACAGAAAAGTTTAAGGCCAGATTAGTGACTAGAGGATTTGCACAAAAATAAGGTATTAATTTTTTTGATACCCATGCTCCAGTAGCAAGGATATCAACTATCTGAGTTTTAGTTGTTTTGGCATCCATTCATAAGTTAGAAATTCATCAGATGGATGTAAAGACAACTTTTCTAAATGGTGACCTCTATGAAGAGATTTATATGGAGCAACCAAAAAGTTTTATAGTTCCAAGATGGAAAAATAAAGTGTGTAAATTGATCAAATCACTACATGGACTTAAACAGGCACCTAAGTAATGACATGAAAATTTCGATAAAGTAGTCACCTCATATGACTTTAAGATTAATGAATCTGATAAATGTGTATATTTGAAATTCTTTGATAATAAAGGAGTAATTATATGTTTCTATGTAGATGATATGCTAATATTTTGTACATGTTTAGAAGTTATAAATAATACTAAAATATTCTTATCATCTAGTTTTGACATGAAGGATATGGGTGAAGCTAATGTGATTTTAAGTATCAAGTTATTAAGAAACAATAATGGTATAAATTTATCTCAATCACATTATATTAAAAAGTTACTTAAAAAGTTTAATTACTATGATAAGAACCTAGTTTCTACTCTTTTTTATTCTAATATCAAGTTAATTAAAAATGAAAGTCGTAGTGTATCTCAGTAAAAGTATTTCAAGGTGATTGTCAGTCTTATATATGTTATGATTTCTACTCAACTTGATATTTCTTTTCCAGTAGGTAAATTAAGTAGGTTTACAAGTAATACAAGTTTAGATCATTGGAATGTTGTCTCTAAAATAGTCAGATACTTAAGAAAACTATTTACTATGGTTTACACTTTTCTGGTTACCCTAGTGTGCTTGAAGGGTATAGTGATGCAAGTTGGGTCACTGATTTTAATGAATCTAAGTCTAGCAATGAATGAATTTTTTCACTTGGAGGAGCTACCATTTCTTGAAGATCCAAGAAGCAAACTCGCACATCTCACTCTACTATAGAATCTGAATTCATAGCTTTGCAACTAGTAGTAAAGAGGCAAAATGGTTAAAAAATCTATTATTAGAAATACCATTATTGGTAACGTCTTTACCACTGGTTTCTATCTACTGTGATAGTGAAACAACACTATCAAAGGCATATAACAAGACTTATAATGAAAAATCCAAACATATCAGTCTAAGGCATAGTTTTGTGCGGCAACTACTTAGTGACGGTGTTATAACAATACAGTATGTATGATCTATCCAGAATTTAGCGGACCCATTCACCAAGGGACTGGTAAGGGATGTTGTCAGTAGAACATCAAGATGAATATGAATTAAGCCAATTTTACAGACACCAGATAAGGAAAATCTAACCTAAGTTAATGGGTTCAATGGGCAAAGTACCTCAAAGAAAGTGTCTGAAGCAACACTGTACGTATTCTGTCTGTCTCATTCTTGGATATATGTATAGTGCTAGGTACCTGTAATGATGAAAAAGAGGATAAGTTGTTGCTCTTAATGAGTCCTTTCAAGGGTGTTATAGTTACAGGGGTATTCACAAGGACTCACCTATATGAGAATCAGAAGTGGAGCCGCTTCCTGATGTTCGAGAGTTTTTAGCTATTCTTATGAACTCGATCATGAATCCAGGACAGAGCACAAGGCCGTTAATGTGATATAATTTTAGAATACATGACAATTGAAATATGTGTGTGTAATATGTCCGGTTGTGTTATAAAAAATACTTAGTTCAAGACCATGGTCACTAAGTATTCTGATTCAACTTTGATTTGTTTAGACTAAGTGAAGGTTCAAGTTCATAAGACACTTTCTCCTATGTGCATATTTTCCTTACACACCCTGACTTCTGTATTTTGAAAAATAGTGGAGGATTGTTGAGTTTTTTCAAAATAAGAAAGAAAAATAATTTTAATTTATAAAGGATTTTAGGAAAAAGGCTTGTGACTTTGGTAATTGTTGGTGACTATTCATTTGTGAATGGTGACATCTCTTGGTAAAGGGATCATTATTTGAATTTGAAATGAAAGGATGCCATTATTGAAAAGACACCATGAAAGAAGATGTTTTTGCATGAAAATGGTCTTTAGCATATCTTGTGATTCTATATAAACTCATCTTTGGGTTAATCCAAATTCACAATTTCAACAATCTTCTCTTCATCTTGACCAGTATTCCCATCCACATGCTTTCAACTATTAGCATAACTAAATCCATCTCCAAATTTATTGAACGGGCGATTGCAAATTTCTTTTGGGGCTCCTCAGAAAAAGGCAAGAAGTTACATTGGATTAAATGGTAGACCTTATATAACCCCCTTCCTGAAGGAGATCTTGGCCTAAGAACATTTGAAGATACCATGCGGGCATTCAGAATTAAAATGGGATGGCGGCTTCTTCAGGGTAAGTCTCTCTACTCAGCAAAATATTTTCAGAAGATTGTTGCAGCAAAAGGAACTAACGGATCTGCTTGCTCATCCTCTTGGAAAGAGATGTTTAGATCATTGCAATTCTCCATTCACCATTCGAGATGGCTGATAGGGGAAGGGAAGATTAACATTTGGTCCTAAAACTAGATGGGCAGGGGCCTTCTTGCAGGTGCGATCATCAGGACCATCCCATGTCACCTCAAAGAAGCTTTAGTTGGAGATTTTTTTGCTCACCCTTCTTCCCGAAATCTGCAAGACATTCAACCACTTATCTCCACAGCAGCAATGCAGACAATCACAACTCTCCCAATCGTAATAACTGACAGGCCTGATCGACTTATTTGGGTCCTATCTGCGTCCGGTAAGTTTTCAATCAAATCAGCTTGGAATGTGACGGTCTTCCTCAAGGATAACTACTCCGAATCCACGGAGCTTCTCTGGACTCCTCACAGAGACTTCTCGAATCCACGAGGAAAGAAAGCAAGAGAATAGGAATAAACTCTAATAAATTCGAAATTAATTGATGAAAAAATAAAAATGAGTTTACACCCCTTTAAATAAGGGAACCAAGCAACATGAAAGAAATCAGACTCATACTACAACTAAAACTCTTAGAATTCGCAACTTACTATAAATAGTAAACTTACTATTTATAGACGGTCGTGATGTCTACTAGTGCGCAAGGTTTTCGGCCAAAAATAGTAAGTGTCCTATTTGGCTTCACCAAACCGTTCTCCTAATTATTCTAAGAACTTTTCATGTTGGACACAACTCCTAAAGCCCAACGGATGAAGAGCTATAAGCAAACTAAAACTTACTATAAATAGTAAAAATGAAATTAAAACGGGAAAACGACCGTCGATCAGGGGTTTCTCATAAATTCGGGCTGCGCAACCTCTCGTAGCTGGGTTGGTTGGCTAAAGTAGCTCGTTCTACCCCAAAATTATATATTCTGCGTCGGATAACTCATTCCAGATTGTGAGATACGCTCGATCTAAGGTCTGATGGTCCGGATCACTTATGTTGTCGACCGTGCCTTTTCTGATCCATCTTGGCCATGAAATTGTCCGCGACCCGCTCTACATCAGTGCCCTCTACTTGAAAAGAACTCGTCCTCGAGTTCTCGTCCTATGCTGGTTCATGATACTCGGTCAGGTCCGCAACGTTGAAAGTCCGTGAGATTGCCATGTCATCTGGAAGATCAACAACATAAGCATTGTCATTGATCTTTCGGATGATCAGTACCGGTCTAATCTTCTTATTCTTTAGCTTGTTGTACGTCCCGGTCAGAAATCTTTCTTTTTGCAAATGGACCATTACCTGGTCGCTCACCTCGAACACCTTTTGTCGACGATGCTTGTCCGCTTTTCCTTGTACTTTTCGTTCGAGGTATGTAACTTAGTCTGCACCTCCGCATGAATACCCATGAGCCTGTCTGCCATATGTTCTGCTGCAATACTCATGCCTGGGAGCTTGGGCAGAGGGACCAAGTCTAGTGTGTGGCGAGGTACTCGTCCGTAAATAACCTGGAACGGGAATTTCCCTGTCGAGCGGTTCACCATGTTATTGAATGCAAACTCCGCTTGAGACAAGGCCAAATCCCACTGCTTCAGTTTCTCTCCTGAAATACATCGAAGGAGGTTTCCCAAAGTGCGATTCACAACTTCGGTCTGCCCATCAGTCTGTGGGTGGTAAGCACTGCTGAATTGAAGTCGTGTATTGAATCGAGTCCACAAAGTCCACTAAAAGTGACTAATGAACTTCGTGTTACGATCAGAAGTAATGGTCTTAGGGACCCCGTGTAGCCGTACGACCTCCCTGAAGAATAAATTCTCCACATGTGTGGCATCAAGGGTCTTCTTGCATGGGATAAAGTGCGCCATCTTGGAGAAACGATCGACCACTACGAACACTGAATCCATGCCTCGTTGTGTTCGTGGAAGACCAAGCACAAAGTCCATTGATACATCCTCCTAAGGATCGTCAGGCACAGGTAACAGGGTGTAGAGGCCCGTATTCTGAGATTGTCCCTTGGAGGTCTGACAAATATGACAACGTTGTATGGCTCTTCCCACATCACGTATTAATTATGGCCAGTAATACTGCTCTTCCACAAGAGCTCGCGTTTTGTCTCGCCCAAGGTGTCCACCGAGGCCACCTCCATGTAGTTCCTGAATAATCTGCTCCCTTAGAGAACCTTGGGGGATGCACAATCAATTCCCTTTGAAGAGAAAACCATCCTGTATATGAAAGTCACTGGGGTGACCTTCTTGGCACTTCAACCAAGAATCTTTGAAGTCTTCATCCTCAGCATATAGCTCCTTGAGACAGTCAAAGCCGACCACCTCATTGCTCACCGTAACAAGTAGTGACGCACGACAGCTAAGTGCATCAGCCACCTTATTCTGCTGACCTGACTTATGCTTCAGAACAAACGTAAATTTCTGTAAAAATGTAACCCATCTAGCATGCACACGATTCACGTTAGTCTGACTATTAATAAACTTTAATGCCTGATGGTCGGTGTACAGAACAAACTCCCTTTGAATTAGATAATGTCGCCAATGTCGCAGCGCCTGAACAACTGCGTACAACTCAAGCTCGTAAGTTGACTACTTCTTTCGGGCTTCACTGAGCTTCTCGCTATAGAAGGTTACCGGCCTGCCTTCCTGTGATAATACTCCTCCTATTCCGACATATGAAGCGTCACATTCCACCTCAAACAATTTATCGAAATTAGGAAGCACCAAGACTGGTGTTGTAGACAAATGATGCTTGATCTCATGAAAGCTCTTGTTAGCTTTATCGGTCCACTGGAATGGCCCTTTTTTCATGCAGTCTGTTATTGGCGCGACTATGGTGCTGAAATCTCGCACAAATCGACGATAGAAAGTCGTCAATCCGTGAAAACTCCTCACCTCATGAATGTTTGTCGGGATCGGCCATTCCCTAATAGCTTGCACCTTTTCATCGTCCACCCGAATGCCTGTGGACATTACAACAAATCCTAAAAACAACAGGCTGTCAGTTAAAAAACTACACTTTTTCAAGTTGAGGTACAACTTGTTATCTTGTAGGACCTGCAGCACCTGCTTGAGATGTTTCTTGTGCTCCGCCTCATCCTGGCTATATATCAATATGTCATCAAAATATACTACCACAAATCGGCCAGTGAACGGTTTTAAAACTTGATTCATCAAACGCATAAAAGTACTTGGTGCGTTCGATAGGCCGAAAGGCATGACCAGCCACTCATACAACCCTTCCTTTGTCTTGAATGCCATTTTTCATTCATCACCGGGTCGAATACGAATCTGATGGTACCCGCTCTTTAGATCGAGTTTAGAGAATACTTTAGCCCCTCCTAACATATCGAGCATGTCGTCCAACCGTGGTATTGAAAATCGATATTTAATAGTAATTTTGTTAATTGCTCGACTATCGACACACATGCGCCAGCTTCCATCTTTTTTTGGCATTAATAATGCTGGTACAGCACATGGGCTCATGCTCTCTCTCAATAGACCCTTACAGATCAATTCCTCCACTTGCCCCTGAAGTATCTCACACTCCTTCGGACTCATCCGATAATGAGGGCGATTGGGTAGGCTAGCCCTAGGGACGAAGTCTATGTGATGTTGGATGTCCCTCATGGGGAGTAATCCATCAGGTAAATCTTCAGGCCAGACTTCTTTGAATTCGTTTAGTAACAGTCTTAAGCTTGGAGGGATGTTTGAGGGTTCCTCTTTCTCGCCCTTCACCACTACAACATATACCTCGCCGGTTTCCTTGGACTCCTCCATGAAATCCTGAATGGTCAAGAGAGAACTCCCCTCCACTTTAGAGGCTTCAGGGTGGTTCTCTGGTGTCATAGGGGCAAGGATTATTTTTCGACTATCCTTGACGAATATGTAAATATTGTCTCGCCCCCGATGGGTCGCATCACGATCCGACTGTCAGGGTCGACCGAGTAGCATATGGCAGGCTTCCATGTCAACCATGTCACAAAGTATCTGATCCTTATAATGTTTACCAATTGAAAACGAGATAGTGCATTGTTCAGTTACCTTGGTCTCGTTCACTTTTTTTATCCAGCCAATTGAGTATGAAGAAGGATGTTTCGTCGTTGCTAGCTGCAACTTATCCACCATTACTCTTGAGACGATGTTCTCGCTGCTACCACTGTCTATGATCACATCACAGACCTTTCCATCGACAGTGCACCGAGTACGAAATATATAGTGCCGCTGTGGATGTAATTTCTTTCGTGGGGTATACAGTAGTCGTCTCACAATGAGAGATTCGTCACGATCCTCGCCTGTCACTTCATCGCCACCTACTATTTCTTCAGTGGTTTGTTCATGTTCATCAAAGCCATGATCTTCTTCTGCGGCCTCATCTTCAGTGTCCCCTTCGTTTATAGTCAAGTATGCTGCCGGACGTTGAGGACAAGTGTTTGATAAGTGGCCGGTTGGCCACAGCGGTAACAATTGTTCGGCCTTGGCCGGGCATAAGGATTCGGAATCTTACTCGGGCCAGCTGTTGTGGGTGCTGCCCGTTGAGGTCTGGATGGTCCGCTCCCTGTATCATGGTTCGCGGGTGGAGGTGGTTGAGGACGTTCTCCTACCGGATCTTTTCCTCGAGCCAGCACTGGATCCTGTTTGGGACCTGTCATAGGGGGTCGATTTGAAGGATAGGGACGAGCAGGAGCTCTTGCAAGCTGTGTTTCTACCATTCCTGCCAATTGAACTGCTTCATCTACGGTCCCGACTGAATACATCTGAACTCGATCCTGAATTACCGGTCGCAACCCACCTATAAATCGTGCCACTTTCTGTGACTCAGATTCTGACAAATCGTTTCGTGTAGCCAACCACTGAAATTCTTCAGTGTAATCTGTAACAGTTCGATTTCCTTGTCGACAATTCTGGTATTGCTGAAATAATATCTGCTCATAATCACTGGGGAGAAATCGTGAATGAAGAAGACGTCTCATCCGAGGCCATGATGCGATGGGCGCCTTGTTCTGGCGGGCTCGTGAGAGTTGCAATTGTTTCCACCATGCAGAAGCACCAAATTTTAATTTAAACGCTACCAATTTCACCCTTTTATGATCTGACATATTCATATAATCGAAATATCTCTCTACTTCGGCTAGCCAATCGAGAAAATCTTCGATACGTAATAAACCGTTAAAACTAGGAAGTTCAGCCTTACCTCGATAGTCTCTTTCAGCACGATCTAGACGATCGCCCCCATGGATTGGTCGTCGATCAATACCCTCATTAATGTTCTCATCGCTGGAACTAGAATCATCTGATGTAGCCCTACGATTTACCGCTGGTAGTGCTCTACGATAATCAGGGTCACGTCGTACAGCAACCACAGGTGGTGGGGCGACCATAGGTGGTGGAGCACCGCCTAGGGCTCGGGGCGGAAGTAGCGTATCCGCAAGACGGTCGAGGGTTGCTGCAGCCCTTGCACGGTCAACTGACTCTCCCGATGGAAAGCTTCCATTCTTTCCAAAAGATAACGAATCCCTGGATCACCGTCCACAAGATTTTGATTCATACCTTCGTTGTTTGCCATCGGCCCGAGGGAAAACCTTGCTCTGATACCAAATTGACGCAGGGATGAACGTGATGAGGTCGAATACCATCTTCCTCAAGGATAACTACTCCGAATCCACGGAGCTTCTCTGGACTCCTCACAGAGACTTCTCGAATCCACGAGGAAAGAAAGCAAGAGAATAGGAATAAACTCTAATAAATTTAAAATTAATTGATGAAAAAATAAAAATGAGTTTACACCCCTTTAAATAAGGGAACCAAGCAACATGAAAGAAATCAGACTCATACTACAACTAAAACTCTTAGAATTCGCAACTTACTATAAATAGTAAACTTACTATTTATAGACGGTCGTGATGTCTACTAGTGCGCAAGGTTTTTGGCCAAAAATAGTTAGTGTCCTATTTAGCTTCACCAAACCGTTCTCCTAATTATTCTAAGCACTTTTCATGTTGGACACAACTCCTAAAGCCCAACGGATGAAGAGCTATAAGCAAACTACTTACTATAAATAGTAAAAATGAAATTAAAAAGGGGAAACGACCGTCGATCAGGGGGTTTCTCACAAATTCGGGCTGCGTAACCTCGCGTAGCTAGGTTGGTTAGCTAAAGTAGCTCGTTCTACCCCAAAATCATATATTCTGCGTCGGATAACTCATTCCGGATTGTGAGATACGCCCGATCTAAGGTCTGATGGTCCGGATCACTTATGTTGTCGACCGTGCCTTTTCTGATCCATCTTGGCCATGAAATTGTCCGCGACCCGCTCTACATCAGAATGGGATCAGGCGTCACCAGCCTACCCAATGTTGGGCAAAATGGATCTGGAACAAGACTCTGCCCCTCGAAAATGAGCATCTTTGCTTGGAAAGTGCTCCATCAAGCAGTCCCAATGGACTAGGTTGTGCAGACCCATGGCATTGCTCTTGCTTCCCATTGTGAATGTTGTGGGCTGACGGCTTCCTCTATTCAGACCTCGACTACATCACTGCCCCTTTCCTCTCAAACGGTCTCCCATTCATCTTCAAGCCAGCAAGGATTTCTTCAGGTGAGAGACCACATCACCTAGCATTCTAATCCTATCCCAATTGCTCATCAACATTCACCCAGCAAAAACCAGCAACTCCGCCAATCGCCTTCGGATCTACTTCAATGTAGGCCGAACAGGGGACAACAGGCCTCCTCTGTTCCTGGTTCCGGTACAGTGGAAAACCAGGACCACCTCTTTAGTCTGGGTGAGATTGCCACTCAAATTTGGAGCCATTTCAGCAAGCTTTTTGGTGTCGCCAATCCTCCAAATCAAACAACTGTCTAGCGCCTTCTAATCTGGACCTCCAAGGCAAGTAAGAAATCCCGAATCTCATACCTCATTGGTCTTGATCCTACCATCATTCTTTGGGAGATATGGATCAGCCGAAACCAAGCTTGATTTGAAGGGTATATGATGTCGACTAATCAGCTCTTTTTCAGAGTTAACTGCTGGCTGAATGAACTCGGCAGTAGCATCTTCGCGCAAGATTGGAACTCTATGTCTGACTTCATCTCCCTTCTAGTCTTGATCAGGATCAATAAAACTCAGCCTCTCCCCTTTAGAAAATTCATCAAAGTTAATTGGTCTAAGCCCCCACAGGGCTAGTTGAAGTTGAACGTTGATGGCTCCTCGAGGGGTAATCCGGGTCCAAGCGGGGGAGGAGGAGTTTTTCGGGATCATCATGGCAACCTCATTTTTGCCTTCCACAGAAGCTATGGACATTCTTCTAACGCTATTGCCGAGGCCCAGGCCATGTTAGATGGCATAACGATATATTTGAACATGGGACTTTCAAACATAATCATGAAAACAGACTCGATGACCATTCGTAAATCAGTTGATGACCCTTTCTGCTCCAACTCTTGGCATATTTGGTACAAGTTAGGTGAGATCCAGCTTTATCGGCGATCCCTGAACCTTATATTCAGCTACATTTATCGTGAAGGTAATTCAGTTGCCGATGCCTTAGCCAGAATGGCTAGTGAAGGTTGCCCAAATAGATTGTATGACTCCCGTGCAGCCCTTCCGAGTCAAGTGCATGGAAACCTCATCATTGATAATATTGGCATTGGGAACATTCGGCTTCTGTAAAGGGGACTTCTTTTGTTTCTTGTTTCTCCATTTCCTTTTTCGGGAATTTCTTGTGCAATCTGAGTTATACGATGGGAGTGGTCCGACCCTTTTTTGTTGGGACCCTCCAGAATTTTTGTAAATTTTTTGATGAATAAAATAGTCCTTGTTTCAAAAAAAATAAAATAATAATCTTCTCTTCATCTTCTTCTTCTTCTCCATTTTCATTTTTGAAAGTTTTTTGGAAAGTTACAGTTTTCAAGCGCTAAATTGCAAATAGTTTTTCAAGCAGTAAATTGCAAACTATTTTTAGGGGGTAAATTGTAACAGGACAGGAGTCAGGGGTATATGCTATAAAAGTGTGTTTGGATTGCGGTTTTTCGGTTTTACAGGCTAAAACTCACATTTCTCCGATCTTTGAGAAGAAGCTTATAGTATCCTAGAGGCGGATTTGCTATAACCCTCTTGCAAATTGGTTTAATCACCAGTAGGATGCGAATATCACCTTAAAGATAAGGACATCGTAACGCGCCTTAGGCTAATCTTTAAGTGATTAATTTTCTATTTTTTCACCTCAACATAACATCTGGATCCTTGTACATTCAGCTCTATAGATGTTTGTGCAATAGAGAGTCATCACTCATCGCCACTAAAACCTTCCCTTTTCATAGGAAAACTGGAATACAAATTTTAGCTGCAGCCTCACCCTAGATTTTAATTTTAATAAAAAGGCATAAATAAATGTTAGATTCTAATTTTATTTTATTTTATTTTTTGAAAAGAAAAAATCACAGGACCTATACTCTTGACCTTCCTCTGATTAATAGAAGTCGGTTGAGCTTGCCTCATTGGCCTTTCTTTTCAATTTAGCCCTTCTTTTTATAACCACCAATTGACAAATAAAATCATCCATCCAATGTAATTATTGGGGTACGACGTCTCATATGCGGGATCCTTCATTTGAATGGATTAGATTAAGGTCCATATATGCCATGGTCATAGTGTTTGTGCGGTGGTGTTTGAATAATCATAATCTACCGGATTATCAAATCTCCCGTGTAACTTGGGTTACCTGGTTGTTTAAATCCCACCTTACTTGGGACGCGGATTGCGTCCTACTAATCCGTCCGGGCGGGGCTCTATGGGGCCACCGTGATGTAAGTGTTTTATCCACGCCGCGCTTTTCTCGTATCATTTTAAGGCATTTAACTAAAATTGAAACAGGTTCACAGCTCCAGTGTACCACACCGGAGGAAGCTACGTTGATAATGACACCCACCGTTGAAACCTTTCTAAAGGCCACCGTTATGTTTTTTTAATCATCCAACCTATTAATAACGTCATGTAGACGTGGATGAAGTGAAAAAACAAGTATTCGCTTGATCCGAAACTTCTCCAACTCCCAGGAAGTTTTTAATGGTGGACATTAAATCCCCACTTTGTGGTCCACTTAAGCCCTGTACCTTCTCAGTATTTGGCTCATACCTTAAAATGATCTAAAAAAGCGATTAACGGCTTGGATAAAACACTTACATCGGTGGGCACCAGAGAGTCCGTCCGGGCGAGGGTAGGACGCAATCCGCGTCCCCTTACTTGTAGCGAAGGCAGTACAAAAGTAAACAAAACAAACTTCCGCTCTTTGATAATCTCCAATGGCTACCATCCTTGCCTTTCTCCTCTTTCTCTCCACATTTTCTACTGCAACAGCTCAACCAAAACATCTAAACATAACCATAGATTCTTATATCTCTGCCACAACCCACCCCACTTCATGGAGCTCACCTTCTGGTCTATTCTCTTTCGGTTTCTACCGTGAAGGCGCCGGCTTCAGAGTCGGAATATGGTTGGAGACAAGTCCAAACAAGACAATCGTATGGACCGTGAACCGGGATGACCCGCCTGTTTCCGGAAACAGTACATTGGTCTTAATGAAGAAAGGTTTCTCTCTAAGAACGGCAGGAGTCCAAGATAAGTTCTTTCCAAGTGAATTCCCATACCAACATAATTCCTTGTCATCAGCTTCGATGTTTGATTCAGGAAACTTGGTTCTCTACTATTCCGATTACGAAAACCCTTGGGAAAGCTTCGTTCGTCCAACTGACACCATCTTAGGGGGCCAATTCCTTCCGACAGGGAATAAACTGTTTTCAAGCGCATCAGAAACTGACCATTCGACTGGACGCTTTCAGCTGAGCTTGCAAGATGACGGAAACGTGGTGTTATTCCCGATAAATTCCACTACTTCTTTCGATGCATATTGGGCAGCAGAGACTAATCAAAAAGAGCGCGTGAGCCTAAATCTCTTCCCAGATGGCTTCATGTACCTAGTCAATGATACTGGATATAATAATAGTTTCCTGGCACGAGGCGCCGTTGCTAACAACGGAACTGTCATCTACCGTGCGACCATAGACTTTGATGGGATTTTCCGCTTGTATTCCCACAGCTTCACACGGAACGGTATCTCAACAATGAGGAGTGAAGTATCTGCCTTGTCAAGTAAATGTCAAGTGAACGGTATCTGCGGATATAACAGCTACTGCAGGTTGGTGGATGACCAACCCAATTGCCTTTGTCTTCCTGGTTACAATTTCATCGATCCTGATCACCAGTTCGAGGGCTGCAGCAGAAACTTCACTATGGAACGTTGCATGGCTAAGAAAGAAAATTTAAAATATTTCATCTCTACGATGGTGGATGTGGAGTTTGGAGACAGTTCGTATACCACTTTACCGATCACTAAAGACGAATGCAGAAATGTTTGTTTGGACGATTGTGATTGTGATGCCGCAATGTTTCTAAATGGCACGTGCAAGAAACTTAGGCTTCCATTGAAGTATGGGAGAGCAAGCAAATCAGCATCAACTAGGACTTTCATCAAGGTGGGTAGCGGGGGTCCCTCTTTGGTAGTTCCAAATACTAATACCTCATCGGTGGTTGGAAAGACAAATACCTCTCCAAACATCCGAATGGTAGGTATAGTTGTTGGTATATGTTCAGTTGTTGCCTTTTCCATTTTCGGTTTTCTTCTTTATAAGAAACGGACAAAATGGTATAGAAAGAGATTTTATCATAGAAATATCGATTTGTCTGAGACAAGTGGTCTGAGATCTTTTTCTTACAGTGAACTTGTAAAAGCAACAGATGATTTCAAAGAGGAGGTGGGAAGGGGTGGTTTTGGAACTGTTTATAAAGGAGTCTTATACAACAGCCACACGAAGGTTGCTGTAAAGAAACTTGAGAAATTGGTTGAGGAAGGAGAAAGGGAGTTCCGTACTGAGATGAGGGTGATAGGGAAAATCCATCATAGGAACTTGGTGCGATTGCTTGGCTTTTGTGACGAGGGTTCTGTTAGGCTTTTGGTTTACGAATTCATCAGCAACGGATCGCTTGCAAACCTGCTATTTAAAGCCCAAAGCCGACCACAATGGAATGAAAGATTGAGGATTGCACTAGATGTCGCCAGAGGGATATTCTATCTTCATGAAGAATGTGAACCGCGTGTCATCCATTGTGATATAAAGCCTCAAAACATACTCATGGATGACGCTTGGACTGCAAAAATCTCTGATTTTGGGTTGGCGAAGCTGCTTATGGGAGATCAAACAAGAACCCTTACAGGGATCAGGGGGACGAGAGGGTACCTGGCACCCGAATGGCACAAGAACATCCCGATATCAGTGAAGACGGATGTTTATAGCTTTGGGATCGTATTATTGGAAATTATATGTTGCAGGAGGAATTTCGAGCTTGAGGTTGCGGATGATGAGATTATTCTCACTGAATGGGTGTACAGATGCTTCAAGGCAGGAGATTTGCATAAGCTATTGGGTGAAGAAGATGAAGTGGAGTCAAGAATTTTGGATAGTATGGTTAAGGTGGGATTATGGTGTATTCAAGAAGAACCAGCTCTTCGTCCGTCCATGAAGAACGTGATTCGGATGTTGGAAGGGAACATGGACATACCAATTCCCCCACGTCCCACTTGATCTCAATGTGTATGTCTTCTTTAGAGAAGTCTTTTTGTTAATATTTTAAGTGTATTTTCTAGTTTTAGTTTCTTTAATTTTTAGCTTGAGTAATATAGTGAGGTTAATAATATAATTTTGTGTAGGTGGGATCTTTTCTGTCTGAGATGGTTAAGCCGGATATGGTCGATCGTGTTAGCTTTTTTATGGGTGGGGGCGGCCTGATTGAGTGAGATGCTGCAAGGTCGGTGGATGCTGTCAGCTGGAATGAAGCAGATACTATTCTGTTAGAGGACAACTGCTATAGATTTTGAAGCTATGCCTTGGACCTATGTTCGTCACAGCTATATGCTAATTAGCTAGTGGCAGGGATCTCTTGGTATCTGAAGGCTGGCTTTCTTTTTCTTTTGGAATGGTAAACGGGGCTGCATAATCAGGCTGCTAGCTTAGTAGATATGATATCTGGGCAGTAGTTTATCAGTGCAGAATCTGGTATAGGGGGCATAGTTGGCTGAGGAAGAATATGATGCTCGAGAGGTGAAGAAGCTCCTGGAGAAGCTATCTTAAGGTGATTTCAACCTTCTGAGTTGATAACACAGATCAAAGAGACGTAGATAACAAGTCAGGTCCATGTTTTTCGATTCTAATCTGCCGATCTAGATACGCTAGCAGGAAAATCGGGCAATGGGTCCTTTTTCAATGTTTTTATTTTCTTATTATATGATAGGTGAGGCCCGTCTTTGTGGAGCCCTCCTTAAATCTTCGCTTTGTACTCCTCCTTTTGTAAAGACATAGAAACGTTTGAAAAAGAAAAAATCATTTGAATGAAAAATAATATTTTTTTCTTCACATGTTCATCCCTCGGTTTGTTCTTCTTTCTTCTTTGGTGGTTCTGTTGGCCCAAGTCTGGCCCACCGGCCTAGATAATAGGTTCAAACTTGTTCCGAAGCTGGGATGGGCTTGCAGAGCTAGGTGGGCCGCGTGCCATAACCCAATAATTCCTCTCTAAAATGCCATTGCCCTCTTCCGTGTTTTTTTTTTTTTTTTGTTTGTTTGTTTAATCTGTCTTGAGATCCATTCTTCGTGTGGCGACATCTCCATGAAACAATCAACGATTGAAAACACTCCATCAAATGGCCCAATCACCCGACGTGCATGAATACATCCACTATATTCCATTCAATTCATCAAAATATTACATAATAGAAGAACGATGTATAGTTTATAACCCTATAGCCGACACTAATCTGGCCCACTTGTCTCTTAAGCGAATCAACCGAAGTTACCACGACCACTTCAAACCATAACACGTGTCAGGACGAGATGACAGATGCGATGAGACCAGCAACCACAGCCGTTGGATCTCCAATAAGGACAGAGATGATGAACTTGAGAGCTATTTTTTAAAATCCTCGAATACTTATTAATTTTCCCACTTGCACCGTTATTATTTGGAAGTGTCAGCTGGAGCCTTTGAACGCTGGTCTCCAATGCGAGACCATTCTCTCCAACTTCTCCATACAGACCGAAATACCCCTTCTCCCATCTCTCCACAAGCATGTCCTTCACACAAGGCACATGAAAACAGTACCCTTCACACGTGGACACATAGGAAAAGACGTGGCCCACTTTCTACGCATTGTCGAGAGCTTGAGGAATCGACCTAGAGTTGCCGAACTCGCGGGTCGATTTATAGAGATCTTGAGTCAAACATACTTGCATGTTAGAATACATGCAAGGCCTAGCTTAATATAATAAGTTTCTAAAGCAGAAGAGTAGTTACTTACACAATCAATTGAAAATCGTGTTTGTAGTTGTGGATAGGGAGTTTCTCGAGAAAGAGGGAAGAGGGGTATAAGATTCTACCTCCTTTGGGCTCATCTTTCTCTCCCTTCTTCATTCTCTACTTCTCTCTTTCCCTCTCTTCTCCTTCACAAAGCTAGGGCATGAAATTCGTATGGGAGAAGGGGGTGCCCAAATGAGGCTCTTTTATAATGCCAGATTTGGTGTAAATGGCCCCAAGGGTTGAGTTTTTACTATACTAGCCCTATGGGAGGGTTTTTCTAACCTTTAGGGTCCATTTTGGGGTGTACATATTGATATATACCGTAAGATAGTTAGCCCTAATAATGATCTATGTATGGATATGATCGACCCGCCATTTAGATGCGTCAATCGACAGATATGATTAGAAGTTTATTCAATGGTCAACGATGGTCGATCGGGGCCGCGTCTATACGAAAATGAGTAGGAAAATATCCTTACTCTATATGTAAAGTTTGGTCGTAAACCGATGGTCCGAAATTCTCAACTTTGCATAAGAGTAGACGACCCAATTCACTTAAGTTTCGAATTATTCCTTTATGCTATTTGCACTCGTCCCTCGGCTTTAGTTAAGCGGTTCTGGACACTACTCAGGTTCGACTGCCATGATGGACGTCGAGCCCAGTAAGAAGGACATTATTCTATAGTTTTGGAACTAATGACCTACTAACGAGCGGCTTAGAGCTTGTTTGGAAAATCGGGGCATTTCTGGAATAAATTAGGTATTGAGATTTCTCGTGGGCAATGATTAGGGTTTGGATTAACTATGTTCATAGTGTGACTTATTTATAACTAGTGAAAGTGGAGATTTGATCATGATTACTGTAAATCGTCGATTTTAGGCTAAAAGAGTAACGGGGTTGATTTGGTCCATTAGTCAAGATCCGGACCTTATCGGCTTCGAGTAGACATTTTCATTTAGTTACGATTGTCTTGATTAATTAGTAGTAGGTCAGTTAGATTTAGGCTCTGTGTGAGCAAATCATGTGGTTAAATTTGGTGTTTAAGTGATCGGACAGATTTATTGACTTCATACAGTTAATTAATCGGACTTATGTGGTTCTTTACTAGTACCACCTGTGTATAAACTAACACTATGTGTTAATGGTCAGGAACTGATAATATAAGTTAATTACATAAAAAATTTAAAGATTTTTGAAAATCCAAAACAGTGAAAATCTAGAACGTTACAGCCCCACTGTGATGTGTGTCAAACATCTACCCCATCAATCAGATGCAACATTCCATGGTGAGCCTCAGGCTTTAAAATAAAGTCAATCAATGAGTTTTGTGGGCCTAAGGGGTTACCCTCCTATTAAAACATTCATAATCATTTGTTGGGCTCATCGAGGTGTGGTTTACAAATTCAGCTCATCCATTAAGTGTGTCCCACTTGAATGAGGGGTCAGACCAAGTTTTAAATGCATCTAAATTTTAGGTGGGGCCCACCAAGTGATTTTATATGTTTTATGCATGTCTTCACATGATTTTAGATGGTCTGGCTCACTTGAGTTCTGTATACGACTGATTTTTGAGATATCCTATAATTTAAAGGGGACCCATTAACACGCATCATGGTGGGGCCCACATAGCTCAACCTCATGGGAAGTTCCCATGAACTTGACCGCATAGAACCATTCCCCCCTAGTATGGCCCAATTGAGTTCTATATACGGCTGATTTTTGAGATATCCTATAATTTAAAGGGGACCCATCAACACGCATCATGGTGGGGCCCACACAGCTCAACCTCATGGGAAGTTCCCATGAGCTCCCCCCCCCCCCCCCCTCCCAATCCTATGAACCATCCCATAGTATACCTTGGTGTAGTCCACTTCCCACCATATGAGACCTTTGTGCAGGTTGAGTAGCAAGACTACTACTGAATTTGTGGCCCCACCATGATATATGTTTTGTATCCACGCTCCATCTGGAGAGATCATTTTAGGGTAATATCCATAGAGTGAGTCACATCCAAAGCTCCATGGGACCCCACCACAGAATTTTCCTGTGGGGAGAGCGACGCCCCCGTTAAAAACTTCTAAAGGCCACAAAAGTTTTTGATCAAGCTTATATTTGTATTTTCCCTTCTTTAATGTCTTTATTAACTTTTGAACAAGTTGTATTTCGAAAAAACATCATGGTGGGCCTTAGAAAGGTTTCAACGGTGGGCAGCAATCTTCCCGCTATATTTTGTGGTGGGTCCACTAAAGTTTTAGATCTGCCTCATTCTCTGGGTCATGGCTTAAAATAATATCTCCAAATGGATGGATGTTGTGGATACAACACATACATCATAGTGGGGTCCATAGAACTTGGTGATGTCACTTCCGTAGCGAGTCTGGCTACTAAACCGTATCTACTATGGGTCCCCTTTGTGCACTCCACCTCCCTATCCTCTTGGGAACATAGATAAGGTGGGCTATATGGTAATGTGTACATGAAATTTACTTCGACCATTAGGTAACTATTGGAAATTTAGCCATAGGGTTAAAATAACAGGTAGATTTATGATTAAGGTGGGCCACACTAAAGGAAACAATGGAAGAAGGGATGCATATCATTGCATTTTTACATGGTCCAACATACTTTTTATGTGAAACCAGTCCAACCATTAGCTTATTGAGAAAATTCATAGTTGGGGTATAACAATTATACGTATGCTTGATTTATGTAGTCCAAATCGAATGACACAGTTTGGATGGTGAGCATCCCCCTACCTGTTCCTTTCATGTGGCCCACCGTAATTACTGATGTGGCTGATTTTTTAACAATATAGCTAAACATTTTTTTAAAATTTTTTTTTTATTTTTTTGCTAAGCTTATGGATAGAGTGGATTTCACATACATATCATGGTGGGGCCACCCCCAACCCACCCCGCAAGTGCCTTTGTTGGAGTGCCGTCATGCTGACCAAGGTAGCAGTTAAACAATTGGTTTGTAACATGAAGGACCTTTGCCCAAGCATATCAAGATGGGAAGAGCTTGGACAGGCCCATAGTGATGTGTATTTGAAATCCACTCCAATCATAGGGTGTGTGATGTGAATTTAGATACAAGGCTAAAACATTAGCCACATTCATAATTCAAGTGGGCCACATAAGAAGAAATGGTGTGTGTGTGTGTGTGTGTTTGTGTGTTCCAATGCTCACCTTCCCACCAATTATCCCTAGTTCTCGTGAAAACTTTTTAAGAATTCATCACACATGAATGGTCCAAGTGATACAACATCCATGAAACCCCCTTAGCTCAACTTTTACCATGATCCGAAACTTCAGTGAATCATGGCAAAAGAAAATAGCTTCCTTCATTAATATGCATTTCTCTTTGCTATGGCCTACTAAAGTTTTGAATTAGGCTGAAAATTTGTCATGAGAGGTTTCATAGGGTGCTACATCATGTGGACAGTTCAGATTTTGTGCCCATGACAGGTGTGCAGTGGTGCCCACATGTGCAAGTGAGCATTCTTCTCTCTATATATTAATTGTTCACAAGTATTTTCAACATTTTACTTTTAGTTGGATTTATTTTTTTATAGTATCACAAGAAAAATGTCGAAAAATTAAAAATCTACAATATCCCGGCCAAAAAATGCTGGGAAGAAGAGTTGTCACCTCATGAGATAAAAGCAGGGATATTATACGAGTGCCACATTATCACGTGTGATGGAGATAGACCTTTTCAATATCTTCCCAATGAAATGATAAACAAGGTAATTTGCATGATAACTCCTTTTCTTCTTCTTCTTCTTCTTCTTCTTTTTCTTTTTTTTTTTTTTTTTTTGCGTTTTATTCATGTGAAGGATGTAGCCCACTCACTTGGCAAGATTCTCAATACTCTCCCAATGCATTGATTATCGCTGCATCAATAAAAGAATATTGTAAGGCCCACTTTACCATTTTCAATGGTTGCAGAGAAATGGTCACATGCAGCCACTGTACCAGAAATTTCACATACATCCCATCTTTATCACCATATTGTCATTTTTGTGCAACATCCAAACCGTTAAAAATCTCACAGACACCATGGAGACCATATGGACAAAAATTAAGTGTGTCTGTGTATTGGATGGACCATACCAATAAATCAATGGATACTGATGATATAAATCACCTTATAGATCTGGCCAAGTTAATGAATATATCAACCTAAATTTTAAAGAAGATAATTTTCTTGGTGTGACCCATCTTTCGTGCGGTTCAGATTTCCCATGCTCATGAAATGTTGGTGGGAAAGACGTGGATGAGTATGGAAAGTGGAGGTATGGTGCCTGTACGTTATCATCTTTCCAAGGGCGTGAAGGTGTTCACGTGAAAATCAGTGGCCCACTGAATATTAATATCAAAACGACATTTGACTCTAAAATCAGTGGTCCATATCTGAGCATTGTAAATCACCGTTTGTGACGCTTTTGACATACATCCATGATATCAGAGGAATATATATATATATATATATATATATATATATATATATATATATATATATATATATATATATATATATATATATAAAAGAAACACTATTCTGCCCGAATCTTTGGACTCGAGAATGGTAGAACGAACGGTTCAGATGCTCTTGGGGAGGGCCAAAAGAGGGGTAAAAAAACAAAAAAAAAAAAGAAAAAAAGAAAAGAAGATAATAACCCATGTGATTTCCCATTTCTAGATATGAGATCTGGGTAGAGAGATCGCCTACCGTCTATTGCTGGTTGGTGGGAATCCTATACCACGTTGAAGTTCCAAAAACAATTTCCCAAAACGTAGGTGGGAGGCGTGCATAGGGATTTCCACTCATGCTAATGTGTTCCTATTGGTGGGAAGCGTGTTTGTCTTGGTTTGCATGATGTGTGGGTTGCACGTGCGTTCCATTTCCACCGTTCATATGACTAGATGTACCGAGATATGGTCCCATCGTGGATTGGCCATGGCCCAAAAAACAAAACATTTAGTGGTCTAGAAATCAATACATGTGGCCCACCTGACGGGTGGATCTGCCTTCAGAGAGAGAGAGAGAGAGAGAGAGAGAATATGGCAGGATGTTATTCTCCGTATGCTTTCAATTAACAATTTTACACGTGGCATGCATATACACCGTTGAGATCATGACCCCGATTAGAAATGGGCCATGATCCAAAATATCACAATGTAAATATGAACCTAACCCTATTGTTTTGGGTCTCGAATATAGTTGCCTAAAAGGATAAAGGGCCAACGGTCCACATTCAACAACAGATTCATTCCGACATCAGACTCGTTTATCGATCTGATTTTGAGGCTACGTCCCCTCTTTAGGTGTACGAGCTTTGTGCCCATGCGCATGTAAAATCACATGTTGCCAGAGTATCAAATACCTCCCCGTTCAAGGAAACGTTTACGTCCATCTCAATGGATGGGAAGGTACCGTCCATTGAGTTGTACATGGTAACGTGTCCAGGAATTAGACATCCAAGCCGTTGAAAAAGGTTGGCTAGGCCTTGAAGTTCATGAAGTACAAAAATCAGGATGATAGGATGATCCGTTTAGCGGGTGGGGCCTGCGTGTACATTGAATCAATCAATTGCTCCTAGCTGCATTGGTTCAATTGGACAGTTCAATCAATTGATCTGGACTGTCCATTATGTTGAGAACACTTATCATGGGAATTATGCACAAATCATAATTAGAGATGATCCAATTCATCATTAATTTGTCCCCTCTTTTTGAATCCATGGATGGATGCTTATGATTACCTAACAGAAGTGATTCTTTAAAATCACAAGCAATCCACGATGTCTCTGACAATACTTAAGGCCACTGATCAAATGGTTAATATTTGTTTGATGGTTCCCAAGGCTTTTAAATTGCACATGATCGTAATGTCCTTATCATTGATCTGAGCTCATTCATTCATGAAATTATGTACTAAGCATATGAAACCATCACGAAAAAACGGACATTCAATATTGAGCAGAAAAATAAAATATGTCCAGTCATCAACTTGAATTACACAGTAGATAAATCCCATTCTGGTTTGCTTATGGTTTCAAAGCAGTACTTTAGTTGGATGTTTTTTTTTCATTTATAATTTGTAAGCAATGGACTATAGTAAAAAAATTAGCAAAAATAAAAAATGTTTTCTTCGTAAATTATAGAATCAGGGTTAGGCCAATGGTTACAGTAGTAAATGGTGCTTAAGTAGTAAAATAATTGAAAATAAGTAATGATTACTTAGGCCTCTTATTGTATGGTGACATCACCTATATTTGATTGTAATGATGAGTTAACTTTTTAGTTTTCAACCTGAATACTCATTTATTTTTTTTGTGCTTTCTTGTCCTTTGACGGCTTCATCAAGTCATAAGTATGGTTTTTTATGCAAAGAATCTATCTTTTTTTACATATGTTTTACCTATAGCTTTTTATGTTCATCGGTTTGAACTCCTTGATATTTCTCTAGTTCACTCCCGTTTATAAGCATAACATACGCATGAGGTGAGTTCTCTTAAATGGTTAACTTGCTCTAATGAACCTTCTTAACTAAGGCTCAATTGGTGGTTCTCGAGGGGGGCTTCTCCCCTTATTCTTTATGTTCAACATCACCAACTATTTTTTCATGAACCTGCTCATCTCCCCCATCATCATGCATCATAGGAGGAGGAAGTAGATCGACATCAATAAAATCAACATCACTAAGATGAGACTTTTCAACGTTTTCAAAGTCTTTAATTATTTGGTTTTCAAGAAAAACCACATCTATGCTTCTGATCACCTTTTTGTTAATTTGATTCCATAAATTGTAATCAAAATTTTCATTTGCATAACCTAAGAAGATACACTATTTTGCCTCGTCATCAAGGTTGAACTGCTTATTTTTGGGTACATGCATAAATGTTCAGCAATCGAACACCTTTAGGTGTTCATAGGAAACATTTTTTTTGGTCCATACCTTTTATACAACATGTCCATTTAGAGGAGTTGAAGGAAGGATTAATTAAATACCAAGCAGTTCGCATAGCCTCTCTCCTAAATGATTTTGGCAATTTTGCTTATAAAAGCATACACCTAATGCTTTCCAAAATATTACAATTCATCTTTTCTTCTATACCATTGTGCTGTGAAATCTTAGAAATATATTGCTCACGTCTAATTCCATATGGCCTTTGCAATACTGCTCAAATGACTCAATACATTCACTACCATTATCTATGCATGTACGCTTCAACGATTTACTTATTTCCCTTTCCACAGTAACATGAAAATGCTTGAATATATTCAAGACGTGGTCTTTAGTCTTCAAGGCATATGACCGTACATTTTTAAAAGTATCATTTATAATGGTAACAAATTAAGATATACCTCTTAGAGTTTTCACTTTCATGGGACCACAAACGTCTGAATAAACTAATTCCAAAACATCTTTTTTCTTTTGGAGATTATTTTTATGAAATGAAAATCTATGCTATTTTCCATCCAAGCAATGAGTGGAATTATTTAAAGGCGTACCTTTTATGTTAGGATTGAGTTTATTCTTAACGAAAATTTGTAAGCCCTTCTCACTTATGTAACCTAACTGCTTGTGTCATACTCTTCTTGCTTTTCCTTTCCTTTTTTTCTTCTTTTCTTTTTTGGGCTTTCGGTAATCATTTTGGTAGTGGCCTACCATATTGTAATTATAACAATTAACATCCTTTCTTGACCTGGATTTTCCTTTTAACTTCTCACAGTAATGAGGTTTTCTACTTTTGTTTCTCTTATATTTTTTATAACAAGTACTTCTGATCGAGTGGAAGTCTAGAATTTTCTTCTTGTTTCTTCATTCCATAAATTATTTGTTACTTAATCCATTATAACAACTACATTTGAAGCAGAGTTATTTAGAGACACCACTAAGGTCTTCCAATTGTTTGGCAAAAAACTAAGAAGCAACAAAGCCTTCAACTCATCATCTAACATCTTCTTCATAAAAGAGAGCTGATTTACAATACTTTGGATTTCATTCAAATGCTCTGCAATTGAGCTTCTTTCTTTATATTTGAAATGCACAAGCTTCCTAATAAAAAAGGTATTACTGTCCGCAGTCTTTCTCTCGTACAACTCTTTCAATTTCTTTCAAAGTGATTGCAATGAAGTTTCCATAGACATATGATGAAAGACATAATCATCCAATTATTGCCAAATAAACCCAACACTATCGTCACAACACCTCTTATGGGTGCGTGCAAGCTCTCGCAATACAAAAATCTTCTATACTGGCTTTTTAAATCATCTAATTGTTTCTGTTTAAATTAACCATTTGATTTGTCATCACCTCCATGATTCATACATAAAATAATTAAAATTAAAACTAGAGCTTTGATGTCATTTGTTGGAAAACCACACAACTTTTCCTTTTATGTGCAAATCAATGACATTAACAATATAAAATATTAAGTGGATAAAAATCACTTCTAATATAAACAAGTAAATTATTAAATATATACAATGTAAGAGACATCAAGATTTTTTACATGGAAAGCCCTTTGATGTGAAGGAAAAAAATAAATATGAGACTTAATTCGGCATAAATCCATTATAATAATAATAATGGAAGTGTAATCCTTAAGTGACCTCTCTTGGATACCCAAACTAATTCACTTAATGGTGGATTACAAGCAACAATGGAAGAAAATGAATTTCTCACAAACTAAGCATTATAGAAAATCCCTAACACAATTCTTGGAGAAGATAATCAAAGAAATTGGCATTATGGATGGATTCTTACCAACTTGGATGCCAAGAATTTAATAGTAAAAGCTTCTTGATATTCTCTTCTATAAACCCTCATATTCTATTATCTTCTCTTTCTCTCGTTCTTTATTCAAGAAATAGAACTTCTAAATGTTGCTATTTAATTCTCTCTAAACAAAAAAGCTAATTTTCTCTTATTTTAATTGTTTAGCCAAAAAACCAAAATACACCTCGCACATGTGATACTAAAAGCTATTTAAGCCCACACATGTGACTCCCACTCAACATAAGGAAGGACCCCAACAACCCTATGCTCGACAAGGTCATTGTGATGTCTGTTTTATACCTACTCTGTGGTTCGGTTGAACCAACTCATGCTAGTACACGATTTCAAAAATTCATGCGGATTCCAAACTCCGGTATTCAACAGCACTATCAATGCCAATTGAATGCTCACCACTCGAGCCTTCCTAGGACAAGAAGTTTTAGACCAGATTTATATTTGTGTTTTTGTCACGCTGAAAAACAGAGCCCGAAGAACATGAGGGATGTGGTCCTCAACTGCTGCAATATCTATAACAAAGATTGAGAAAATGTTTCTTTTTAATTGTCAACTATTAAATAAATAAAAAAATACCATGGGATTTGAAAGAATGGGTCACACGCATAAGTGTGGTTTTGAATGATTCTGAAAAATCAGAAGTACTACCGTTTTCACTCCATCTAGATGTAAAATGCCATAGAAACATCCGAATGGACCGGGAAAGGTTTTCAAATGTGGTGTTTGACCCACTGTTTCCTGTGACGTGCGAATTGAGTTTTAGATATAGAATGGGACGCGGATTGCGTCCTACCCCACCCCTTTAGCTGGAACGGGCAGATCCGTGCGCTCGCCCCATGTGATTTATGTGTTTACCTATGCTTAAGTGGACCACATCACATATGACACTTGCATTTAATGCAACTTGCATTCCTTACTTTGTGCATTTAATGCAGCCAAGCTTATTATTTGGCGTGGCCCATTTGGACGGCGCAGACAAACAGATAAATCTCAGTGGCCCGCCCACAAAACTGCCCGTTCCTGGCTGGAGACGGGCAGCGGTAGGACGCAATCTGCGTCCCTTAAAATGAGCTTGGGGCTGCACTGGGGGCGGGGCCACAAAGCTCGGGGCTGCTGGACCGTTAGAGTGAAAAATAGTCACTAGCCTGGGTCCACACGCAAACATCAGTCAAATTGAGTAATGAGTTGGAAGCAGATTGCGTCGTGAGCAACTCACTGCCCTTAGCGTACTGTGTAAGTTATTTGAAGTCCACCAAGATTTATATACTTTATATTCGCTCCGTCCATCCATTTTAAAAGATCATTTTAATGCTTGAACCCAAAATATCCAATGTTCAAATGAACCATTCTACGGGAAACAGTTGAATTGAAGTGAACGTCTACTGCTGAAAAATTCTTAAGAGCCACAGAAGTTTTGGATAAAGCTTATATTTTTTGTTTTCCCTTCATTCATGTCTTTATGATCTCATGAACCGGTTGGATGACAAATAAACATCACTGCCGGGCCTACAAAGGCTTTAACGGTGGAAATCATTATCCCCATGGTTTCTAGTGGTATGATCGACTTGATCTTTGGATATGCTTCAATTTTGGGTCAACCCCTTAAATTAGATGGAAAAACGGATTAACAGGGTGGATAGACTACATACAGTCAAGGTGGGCCCAACTGAATTTACTCAGGTAAGAGCGTACCGAGTAACTCAGTACGCAATCCGATTTCAGTTGAACATGGGGTCATGACCTGTCTATGAGTGTCCGACAGGTGCACAAAATAACGAATATTGAGTGCATGAATGCAAACAATCCCAATCTTATGGAGGGTAAAACCATCAAACGTGTTCCTGGCAGCGGCAACGGGTCAGTCACTGACTCAGTCGGACACGATTCTTCCGAGTTGATTCGGACTCGTTCGAGATTGGTGTAGGTGGCCACCCTGATTCAACCTATCTCGATCGGGTCCACCCAATTTAAACGTGACTTAGGTGAGTATTGACTCAGCTTGTACCCGAATGAGTCAGGACAAGCCACCGAGTCAAAACCATGCCTTGGCCCACCAGGTTTTGGGTATATGGTCCGATCAGGGTCGCGCTCTATAGGCCTGTGGGTCGGGTATTGGCCTTTGGGTTTGATACCTGATTAAATGAATTAGTTTCGGTCTAAGTTTGCAAAAATATCTTTGTAGTTCCAATTTAGAGCCCACAAATAGGTCCGTTGATGATGTTCCGAGTAGGACCAAAAGTTGGGTTGAGTTGGGTTGGGTTGGGGTATAGAAACCTTGGGTTGGGCTAGGATTGAGTGGGGTTGGGCTAGGATTGAGCGCACCAACCCAACACAACCCAACCCAAAGGGTTGGGAATTCTCAACCCAAGTCCTAACCAAGTGGGTGGGTCAAGTTAGTTGGGTGGATACATGCTAATATTTTTGTTATTACATTAGTTTATTATATTTTAATGTCTTATTTTTTGTACCTATGATTTTGTTAATTATTTATCTTAAATAACTTCATTTTTTCTAAATAAATAAGCTAAAATACAGGACAACTACCCCCTTTAAAAGTTATGCTGTGTAGCACACGGTCTATTTGGGAGAGAAATCTAGCATATCTTGTTAGCCTGAGTCATTGGAAATAATGTGGACGGCACGGGAATTTCTTATACCTTCAACACAAATGATCCATATACAATTATATTGATAGTGTTTGGGTTGAGTCGGGCAACACAAGACCTTAACCCAAACCTGACTCAAGTTTTATTAGATTGGTGTTTGTATAGCCCAAGTCTGAGACTGAACCCGATACATCCCTCCGGAACCTAACCCAATACATCCTGCCCTACTTTCAGCCCTAGTTCTGAGTGGAATCGGGCCTGAAATCAGGTCAAGTCATTTTTGACCGACGTGACCTGGCTTCAGATGTACATGTCTTGTATGCTATATGCTAGTTTAATCCTTGATTAGACAGCCGATGCATCTATGCAGACCATTGATTTTGTTCCTCTAGCGTCTATTTCTCAATTCATGTGTTGGCCCACTTGATCAATGGAGAGACTAGGAACGTTCAAGTGGGAGATAGTGATTTATCATTTTTTTGGGCCGGGGTGAGTCGGACCCAGGTCCAGTTTTTTTTTTTTTTGCTTTGGGCCTGGGCCTACTGTGCTGGTCATGCCGGATGAAGGTAAAACACAAATACATGGATGAAAGGAAAACGCAAATCTCAGCTTGATCCAAAACTTCTGTGGCCCCAAGTATTTTTTTAACTGTGGGCATTCAATTCACACTATTTGCTGTCATGTGGTGCACTTGAGCTTTGGATATGCTTCATTTTGGCCTCAAGTCCTAAAATTATCTGGTTAAATGGATGGATGGAGTGGATAAAATACATAAATCATGGTGGGCCCCACAGAGTTTATTCAGTATGCAATCCGCTTCCATCTGTAAGATCCCAATGTATGTGGGCCACAATGGCAAAAATTCAGTAATAAGGGATCCTCACCGTTGATACAAAAGAAGGCTAGTTAGAAACTGTTCCAACTCACTTTGCATATAGCCCACATTCAACTTCACCAATCCAATCATCATCATCATCATCACTAAGATTACTGGTCCATAGGCCATTCCAAATGGCAAACAGAGCGTGGAAGGTTCTGATCATCAGACCCTTACATGTGGGCCCATCAGGGATTCATGCTTACCCTGCGTCGGTCCAAATGAGGATGAATATGATACACGAATCAAAATGCATCCACAGGAACATTCGTGGTCGGTCCACCTGTACATTAACATGGTAATACATGAATTCATGTGGATGGTTGATGGGTGGCAGAAAATGTGGAATAGGGGTGTCAATGGGCCAGATGGGCAGGGCTCAACCAACTTTCATTCTTGGGCTCAGGCCTGTTGTCCAAGGGCCGTGTTGGGCTCAGGCCTTGGATGTTAAAGTGTTGGGCTAGGCTAGGGTTTAGGATGGCTTGGCCCAAATCCGGCCATTGCCACTCCTAGTATTGATGGGCCATACTCTAAAAATCACAATGTTGGGGTGATCTTAGCCCCAAATCCTGGTCTGATTAGCTACTGAATCCGACAGTAGCAGTCACGCTACTGAAGTTAGGTCACCACGTTTTGTGGCCTCATCATGATGTATGTGTTGTATCCACACTGTCCATCCATTTGGAGAGATCATTTTAGTAGATTATCCCAATGATGAGGCAGATCCAAAGCTGAAGTGGACCCCACCAAAAAACAGTTTTCGATTAAGCTAATATATTTTTATTTTTTTTCCGTTATTCCATTTTTCTATTAACTTATAAACAGGACATCATGGTGAGCCCTAGGATGGTTTCAACGGTGGGGTCACTATGCCTACTCTTTTCTGTGGTGGGGTCCACTTGAACTTTGGATCTGCCTCAGTCTTAGCTCATGCACTAAAATGATGTCTCCAAATGGATGGATGGTGTGGTCAAAAGAACGTGGTGACCACACGGAAACGGATTGGCTACTCCCCTGCCACTAGCCGGGTGGCTGGTGGTCGGTGCTCTGTGGGCCCGCCATGATGTATGTGTTGAAATCGGATTGGGTACTGAGTTACTCAATATGCTCTTAACGTACTGAGTAAACTCTATTGGGCTCACTGTTAATGCACGTGGTTTATCCACGCCGTCCATCCGTTTTTACGGATCATTTTAATTGTTGAGCCCAAAATCGAAGCATATCCACAGCTCAAGTGGACCATACCACAACAAACAGTGGACCTATTAATTTCTGCCGTTGAAACCTTTTTAAGACTCACAGTGATGTTTATTTGTCATCAACATGTTAATAAGATCAATCAAACATGGATGAATGGAAAACACAAATATCATCTTGATCTAAAACTTCCATGGCCCCTAAGAACTTTTCAACGGTAGATATTCAATTCACACTGTTTCCATTGGTGTAGTCCATTTGAGATTTGAATAGGATTAATTTATGGGTTAAAGCCGTACAATTATCTATTAAAATGGATAGATGGAGTGGATAAAATGCACGAATGACAGTGGGCCCCACAGAGTTTACTCAATATGCTTAAGCTACTGAGTTACTCAGTACCGAATCCGCTTCCGTATGTGTTTCATCCATGTTATTCATCTATTTTTAAAGACCATTTTAAGGCTTGAACCAAAAAATAAGAGGGAAATAAATCTCAAGTGGGCCACACCACAGGAAAACAACAGTGATTGGATATCCACCATTAAATTTCTCCTAAGGCCCACTATACTATTTATTTGACATCCAATCTATTGATTAGGTCATGCAGACGTAGATGAACGAACACGTATAGCCATATGGACAAACGAAATAACCGCCATGTGTCCAGCGACACCCCATTACCTCGATCTCATCTCACGCGTGCAAGTCTTTTCCGGCTTTCAGTGTTCCACCTTCGTAAATAACCGCAATCCCAAGTCCATTTAGCAATCGCTCCCTTTTAAGAGGAAACACCCCCCCAAAACCCTAACCCTAAATGCCGCAAGAAATCCTTACAGGGAACTCACTTACAGGTGGTGTTTGGAGGAGAAAATTCACTTGTAAGTAACTTACAACCTGTAAGTCATTTACAAGCAAATCTACCAAAAAATTGCAGGGGGATGGGGGTGATAAGTCACTTTCTTATAAGTGACTCACAACTTAAAATAATTTACAGGCATCCAAACAGGCCGTTAAGTTTTATTTTGAATAAATATACAATGCTCAATCCAAACACACCATTGGCTTTTTTGTTTGAGTCAGCATTTTGTGTTGGTGGACCCATGGTCCAGACATCTTATGTGGACCCCAGTGGATGGGCAATCCTTCAAAGACTCCTACTGGATGAAGCTGGCCATCCAGTTGTTGGATTGTTAATGGATGTGTACAAATCAGGCTGTCCATTGGCCCAGTCCGGTGTTGGGCTTGGGGCCGGATTTTTAATAGGTCAGTATGGGCTGATTGGGCTAATAACCAGCGTGATTCCACCTCATCAAAACAATTTGAAATTCAAAAGAATTTGAATTTCAAAATGACCAGCAAAATCTGCAATGAGTTAAATGGGGATTCTGCATAGCCTTACAAAATCTGCAAGGAGTTAAACAGGGATTCTGCACAGCCCTACAAAATCTACAATGAGTTAAACAGGGATTCTGCACAACTCATTAGTTAATGAAGGATTTTGTACAGAATATCTTGTACTAAAAATATACTTGTATTGATTTCTATAAAGAAGTATAACTTATGGCTCTTGTACTCACGTTCAATTTTATCACTAATAAGAAAGTAATACTTTCTTATTATTGATAAAATTGAACGTGAGTACAGAAGAAAAGTAAAATACTTCTTTATATAGACCAGTATAAGATATTTTTGTACTCACGTTCATTTTTGTAGAGATCAGTACAAGATATTTTTGTACTCACGTTCATTTTTATCAATAATACTTTCTTATTATTGATAAAAATGAACGTGAGTACAGAAGAAAAGTAAAATACTTTCTTATTATTGATAAAAATGAACGTAAGTACAAGAGCCATAAGATTTACTTCTTTATAGAGATCAGTACAAGTATATTTTTAGTACAAGATATTCTGTACAGAATCCTTCATTAACTAATGAGTTGTGCAGAATCCCTGTTTAACTCATTGCAGATTTTGTAGGGCTGTGCAGAATCCCTGTTTAACTCATTGCAGATTTTGTAAGGCTGTGCAGAATCCCCATTTAACTCATTGCAGATTTTGCTGGTCATTTTAAAATTCAAATTCTTTTGAATTTCAAATTCTTTTGATGAGGTGGAATCACACTGGTTATTACCCTCCCGCAAACTTGGCCGGTGAAAGAGGCGAAGTTTGTTTCTGAAATGTTGTAAGAGTGCTTTTGACAGTGGCTTGGTGAATATGTCAGCAACTTGATTGCAAGCGGAGACATGATGAGTAACAAGAAGACCAAGCGCAACCCGCTCTCGCACAAAATGATAATCCAGTTCGATGTGTTTGCTACGAGCATGAAAGATGGGATTAATAGTCATATGTAAAGAACTCATATTATCACAGAATAAACCGGTGGTCGTGGCATTGGAATCTTTAAGTCATGAAGGAGAAAAGTGAGCCAGATGAGCTCAGCAGTGGCATGGGCCATGGCTCGGTATTCAGCCTCCGTACTAGAGCGAGAGACAGTGTTTTATTTTTTTGCACACCAAGAAATGATATTGCGTCCGAGAAACGTGCAGTAACCAGAAGTGGACCGTCTCGTGGAAGGACATCCTGCCCAATCTGCATCAGAGAAAGCACATAGATCAAGTGTAGAGTGTGAAGAAAAATGAAGACCAAAGTGGATAGTACCCTTGATGTAACGAAGTATCCGTCGTACCATCTTCATATGTGCCAGCGTAGGTGCAGACATAAATTGGGAAGCATAATTAGCACAAAATGAAATGTCAGGTCGAGTGAGTGTAAGATACTGAAGTGCTCCGATAATACATCTGAAGTGTCGAGGATCCTCGAGTGGTGTGGTGTCATCAAGACCTTTGGTTTTGGACTCCATGGGGGTGCTTATGGGTTTACAGTCTACCAATTGTGTTTTTTCAAGGATAGTAAGAGCATAGTGAGATTGTGACAAGTGAAGTCCATCTTGAGTTGGTGTAATCTGAACACCCAGGAAGTGGTGAAGAGGGCCAAGATCCTTCATAGAAAATTCGGAACTCAAAATTTTGATGAAGTTGTCTAATAACATTTGACTGGATCCTGTTATAAGCATATCATCCACATATAGAAGTAGAATTAAGGTGCGATGTGGAGAGTGTAAAATAAATAATGAAGGATCAGCTAAACTGTAAAAAAAAACCATGATGGATTAGAAAAGCACTAAAGCAATCAAACCAGGCTCGTGGAGCTTGTTTTAAACCGTAGAGAGCTCGTTGTAGCTTACAAACATGATGAGGATGGTTGGGATCAGTCATGTCAGGAGGTTGGTCCATGTAGATGTCTTCCGTGATGTGACCATGGAGAAAAGCATTCTTTACATCAAGTTGATGTATGTCCCAATGTTGAACCAGGGCGAAACTGATGACCAGTTGTATGGTGCCAGGTTTGATGACTGGTGAGAATGTCTCAGTATAATCTATCCCGTCTTGTTGATTGTAGCCTTTGGTAACAAGTCTGGCTTTCAACCGATCAAGTGAACCATCAGCTTTGAGTTTTGACTTGAATACCCACTTTGATCCAATGACATGCATGTGATGTTGACAAGGAATGAGCGTCCAAGTGTGATTACGATGTAGAGCCTCAAGCTCCTCAAGCATTGCCGACCTCCAACCTGCATGACTAAGAGCAGACTTTACATTTCATGACTCTCGAGGGACATCTTGTGTGTTGACTAACAACGCATATTTTGGATTTGGTTTCTGAATTTCATGTTGTGATCGGGTAACTATTCTATGTGGGGATGACGAAATGGGCACTGCTGTTTCCTCCGGTTGTGTACCATGGTCCTGTAAAGGCACCAAAGAATCAATGTTAGAAAGATGAGCAGTGTTATCATCACGAAGAGAATCTGGTGGAGAGGAAGGATGCTCAGTTGTGAGGTGCATATTGGATGATGAAGCTGGCAGGTCTAGATGAGATGTTAGTGAGTCGTGTCTCATAGTTGATGGTGAAGAAGGCGGGTCCAGGTTAAGTGATGGTGCATGTAAATAGCCTTGATATCGAGGTGAACTGTCCAGGTGTTGAACCACCTGCACATTTCGTCCTCTGTTATGAGTAGGGGTCGTATTGCTTAGGACGTGTGGATTTGGTAGAGGGATGTTAAAAATAGTAGATCCTGCACAAGAGATAGAAGAGTTAGATTGATCAGTAGGCAATGTAATCCAAGAGTCAAAAATACTAAGCCGTCGATCCAGGGTTGGCAACATGGTACGTGTACGATTGTGTTTGAAAGGAAAGCTGGTTTCATCAAAGACTACATGTCGTGAGATGAAGACTTTTTTGCTGAAAGGGTGAAAGCATTTGTACCCTTTGTGCCTGTCACTATAGCCAATAAAGACACAAGTGACGGTCTTAGGATCAAATTTGTTTGTCCGTGTATCCCAAGTATAAGGAAAGCATTTAGATCCAAAAACACGTAAGGAGGAATAAATTGAATGAGTTCCATGAAGTTTAAAGAATGGTGTATCATTTTTAAGAGCAGAGGAAGGAAGGCGGTTGAGAAGATATACCACAGTTTGAAAAGCCTCAACCCATAGGTATAGAGGGGCACCAGAGTGAAATAACATAGTCATACCCAATTCTCGAATAATGCGATGTCGTCTTTCAACCATTCCGGTTTGCTCCGGTATGTAGGGACAGGAAATATGGTGAACTATACCCTGTGCTTGAAAGTGAGACGTTAGTCTTGTGTTAACAAATTCACCACCACCATCGGAATAAAAGATTTTGATTTTTTTCTCAAATTTTCGTAGGACATATTGTTCAAAAGCTAAAAAAGCATCTACAAAATCAAACTTATTTTTTAAGGGAACAATCCAAGTGTATCATGAATGATCATTAACCAAACAAGCATAATAACAAAATTTTTCTAAAGAGGTAACAGGCGCAGGTCCCCATAGATCACAATGAATTTTAATAAAAATGTTTGAACTAGTATTGTCTGAATAATAAAAAGGTAGTTTACTCAGTTTGCCAAACTGACAACTGTCACAAATATGTCTTAACTTATTGGACCCTGAAACATCAATCAATCCCTTATTTTTGAGAATGTGAACAGTAGACTCTTGAGGATGGCCGAGACGCTAATACCATATTTCTGCAGACCCAGATCTGGACCGATTGGAATAGTGAAGTTCAGGTGGACTGCTGAGGACATAGAGATCACCCTTGCGTGTTCCTGTCATTACCGTGTGACCTGTCTTCCGATCCTTAAGACAAAAATTTGTATTAGAAAAATCATAAGTAACAGGATATTGATCAGTTAATTGATTAATGGAGAGAAGATTTTTGGCCAAGTGCTGTACAAGCAAAACATTATGTAAAGGAAGTATTGTGGTTTTATTTTTAATATAGGCATCTCCAATGGATTTAATTGGAAGAGGTGTACCATCACCAATCAGAACGGAGTCTGAGCCTATATAAGAACGTAAATTTTTTAACATACCTTTGTTACCTGTCATGTGATTGGAAGCTCCTGTGTCTGTGGTCCATTCAGTGTCAGCAAGGGTGGTGTCAAGGGTGAGAGCAGCCAAGGCTTGTGGCACTTCGTGATGCTGCAGTGGAGGCTTGGGCACATACAAGCAAATCTTGGCAATATGACCCATGACACCACAATACTGGCACCGATCATTTTGATACATTTTTCTTTCAACGGAGGTCATTCTACGTTGGCCAGGTGGAGGTGGTCTTCGGGCCATACTAGCTTGATGGTTTTGATCATTGTTGTCTCGGCGAGACTGCTGATTGGAGTTTGAACCTGCAAAAAAAGTGGAGCCTGTAGGTTTTGGTGAGTTATTATGGGCTTGAAAACCTCTACCATTGGAGTTGAATGGAACTTGTGACCCTCAGCTATGATTAGCTTGTTGTTGAGAGCATTGTTTCTGGCCATAGAAGGCACATTGCGGAGTTTGAGAAGAGGCTCCAAACAAGGTTTGTCTTTGTTCATATCCTTGAAGGAGAGATACCAGCTCAGTATAGCTTGGACGTGGAGATTTGAGCATCGTAGTGGCAAAGGTCTCATAGTTTGGACCAAGACTTGTGAGTAGAGAAAAAACCTTGATCTTGTCCGTTACTGGGCAACCAATAGCGGCAAGGCTATCACACAGACTTTCGAATTTGCAAAGATGTTCAGCCAGAGTGACAATCTCATCTTTGCGAAGATATGTGAGTTACTGATGAAGAGTATACTCCCTTTCCTGAGAGTCCTGTGCGTAGGCCTCCTTGAGAGTATTCCAAACAACTTGCGAAGTCTCTAAACCAATGACTAAGCCGAGAGCTTGCTCAGTAAGAGTGCCTATGAGCCAACCTCGGAGTAGCCTATCAGATTTACGCCAAGTAATGAATTCTTCTGTAAGATCAGTTGATGGTGATGATTTGAATTTGGTAGGAGCTACTGTTGCACCTGTGAGATGTCTGACCAAATCCTGGCTTTCAGCTAGAGCAAGGGCTTTCTCACGCCATAATGGGTAGTTTTCTTGGGAGAGTTTGAGAGTGATGAAGTTTCCTACGTTAAGTGAAAGGGACGCCATGAAATTTGTGTGTAGGGGGCTCTGGGTACTCACACTGCTTTGATACCAAGAAGAAAAGTAAAATACTTTCTTATTATTGATAAAAATGAACGTGAGTACAAGAGCCATAAGCTGAACTTCTTTATAGAGATCAGTTGACGCAGGGAAGGACGTGAGGTCGAGCACCGTCTTCCTCAAGATGATAAATATTCCGAATCCACGGAACTTCTCTGGACTCCTCACAGAGACTTCTCGAATCCACGAGGAAAGAAAGTAGAAAATAAGAATAATTTCTAATAAATTCAAAATTGATTAATGAATTCCAAAAATCGAGTTCACAACTCTTTAAATAAGGGAACCAAACAATAAGAAAGAAATCAGACTCAAACTACAACTAAAACTCCTAGAATTCGCAACTTACTATAAATAGTAAACTTACTATTTATAGACGGTCATGATGTCTACTAGTGCGCAAGGTTTTCGGCCAAAAATAGTAAGTGTCCTATTTGGCTTCACCAAACCGTTCTCCTAATTATCCTAAGCACTTTTCATGTTGGACACAACTCCTAAAGCCCAACGGATGAAAAGTTATACTCATACTAAAACTTACTATTTATAGTAAAAACAAAATTAAAATGAGAAAACGACCATCGATCAGGGGGTTTCTCCCAAATCTGGGCTGCGCAACCCGGCATAGCAGGGTTGGTTGGCTAAAGTAGCTCGTTCTACCCCAAATTCATATATTTTACGTCGGATAACTCATTCCGGATTGTGAGATATGCCCGATCTAAGGTCCGATGGCCCGGATCACTTCTATCGCCGACCGTGCCTTTTCTGATCCATCTTGGCCATGAAATTGTCGGCGACCCGCTCTACATCAGTCCCCTCTACTTGAAAAGAACTCGTCCTCGAGTTCTCCTCTTTCGCTGGTTCATGATACTCGGTCAAGTCCGCAACGTTGAAAGTCCGTGAGATCGCCATGTCATCTGGAAGATCAACAACATAAGCATTGTCATTGATCTTTCGGATGATCGGTACTGGTTCAATCTTCTTATTCTTCAGCTTGTTGTACGTCCCGGTCGGAAATCTTTCTTTTCACAAATGGACCATTACCTGGTCGCCCACCTTGAACACCTTTTGTCGATGATACTTGTCCGCTTGTTCCTTGTACTTTTTGTTCGAGGCATGTAGCTTAGTCTGTACCTCCGCATGAATACCCATGATCTTGTCTGCCATATGTTCTGCTGCAATACTCATACCTGGGAGCTTGGGCAGAGGGACTAAGTCTAGTGTGCGGCGAGGTACTCGTCCGTAAATAACCTGGAACGGGGATTTCCCTGTCGAGCGGTTCACCATGTTGTTGAATACAAACTCCGCTTGAGACAAGGCCAAATCCCATTGCTTCGGTTTCTCTCCTAAAATACATCGAAGGAGGTTTCCCAAAGTACAATTCACAACCTCAGTTTGACCGTCAGTTTGTGGGTGGTAGGCGCTGCTGAACTGAAGTCGTGTATTGAATCGAGTCCACAAAGTTCACCAAAAGTGGCTTATGAACTTCGTGTCACGATTAGAAGTAATAGTCTTGGGAATCCCGTGTAGTCGCACAATTTCTCTGAAGAATATATTCGCCACGTGTGTTGCATCGAGAGTTTTCTTGCATGGAATAAAGTGCGCCATCTTGGAGAAACGATCTACTACCACGAACACCGAATCTATGCCACGTTGTGTTCGTGGGAGACCAAGCACGAAGTCCATAGATAAATTCTCCCAAGGGCCATCAGGCACGGGCAACGGGGTATAGAGGCCCGTATTATGAGATTGCCCCTTGGAGGTTTGACAAATTTAACAACTTTGGACTGCCCTTCCCACATCACGTACCAACTGCGGCCAGTAATACCGTTCTTCCACAAGAGCTCGCGTCTTGTCTCGCCCAAGGTGTCCATTGAGGCCACCTCCATGTAGCTCTTGGATTATCTGCTCCCTTAGCAAACTGTTCAGGATGCACAATCGATTTCTCTTGAAAAGGAACCCGTCTTGCATATGTAAGTCGTCGGAGTGACCTTTTTGGCATCTAACCCATGCGTCCCTGAAGTCGTCGTCATCGGCATATATGTCTTTGAGGCACTCGAACCCGACGACTTCGTTGCTCATAGTTACTAACAAATTTTCACGGTGACTCAACGCATCGGCTACCTTGTTCTGTTGTCCTGACTTATGTTTTAGCACGAACGTGAATTCCTGTAAAAACGAGATCCATCTAGCATGCATACGGTTAATGTTAGCTTAACTATTAATAAATTTGAGAGTTTGATGGTCCGTGTAAAGTATGAATTCCCTTTGAATCAAATAATGTCGCCAATGTCGCAGTGCCTGGACCACCGCGTATAACTCGATCTCGTATGTAGACCACTTCCTGCGTGCATCGCTAAGTTTCTCACTGTAGAAGGCTACCGGCCTACCTTCTTGAGACAAATCTCTCCCAATTCCAACATATAAGGCATCACATTCAACTTCAAACAGTTTGTCGAAGTTGGAAAGTACAAGAACCGGGGTCATAGATAATCTGCGCTTGATTTCGGCAAAGCTCTTGTTGGCTTCGTCAGTCCACTGAAACTGCCCTTTCTTCATGCAATCTGTGATTGGTGACACAATAGTACTGAAATTTCTCATGAACCGATGATAGAATGTCGCCAGTCCATGAAAACTTCGCACTTCGTGAATATTTATGGGAACTGGCCATTCTCTGATTGCCTTCACCTTTTTCTCATCCACTCGAATGCCCGTGGACTTTACGACAAAATCCAGAAATGATAGGCTATTAGTCATGAAGTTACACTTCTTTAAATTGAGATACAGTTTATTTTCAGTAAGCACCTGAAGGACCTTCTTGAGGTGTTCCATATGGGTAGTTTCATCTTGACTATATATCAAAATATCATCGAAATAAACCACAACGAATCGTCCAATGAAAGGTTTCAGAACTTGGTTCATCAATCTCATGAACGTGCTAGGCGCATTCAAAAGACCGAAGGCCATGACCATCCATTCATACAATCCTTCCTTGGTCTTAAAGGCCGTTTTCCACTCATCACCCGGTCGTATTCGAATCTGATGATAGCCACTCCTTAGATCCAATTTAGAAAATATTTTGGCACCCTCTAACATGTCCAACATATCGTCCAACCGGGGTATAGGAAACCTATACTTTATGGTGATTTTGTTGATGGCTCGGCTGTCGACACACATGCGCCAACTCCCATCTTTCTTTAGAGTTAACAGAGCTGGTACAGCACATGGACTCATGCTTTCTCGAATAAGACCCTTACGGATCAACTCTTCCACTTGCCCTTGAAGAATCTCGGACTCATTCGGACTCATTCGATAATGAGGCCGATTGGGTAGACTAGATCCGGGGATAAAGTCGATATAGTGTTGGATATTCCGCATGGGAGGCAACCCATCGGGAAGGTCATTAGGCCAGATTTCTTTGAATTCATGTAGCAAGGGCTTTAGTTTTTCAGGGATGATGGTAGGCTCAAGTTCTTCCCCTTTTACAATTAATGCATAAGTCTGTCCTGTTTCTTTAAATTCTTCCACGAAGTCCCGTATGGTTAAGAGAAAATGACCCTCCACTTTAGAAGTTTCAGGTGGTCCCTCTTGATCCATAGGGGCCAATATGATCTTCCGGCCATCCTTGACGAAGATATATATGTTATCTTGCCCTTTATGAGTGGCATCACGGTCAGATTGTCAGGGTCGACCGAGTAGTATGTGACATGCTTCCATGTCAACCACATCGCATACTACTTCATCCTTATAATGTTTACCAATTGAAAAAGATATGGTACACCGTTCAGTTACCTTTGTTTCACTAACCTTCTTGATCCAACCGATTGTATATGGAGAGGGATGACGCTCTGTTTTCAATTGTAATTTCTCCACCATGACCTTAGAGACGATATTTTCGTTGCTACCACCATCAATAATTACGTCACAAACCTTTCGATTCACCGTACACCTAGTGCGGAAGATGTTATGCCTTTGTGGATGCACTTCTTTTCTTGGCGTATATAATAACCGCCTCACGACGAGTGACTCGCCGCGATCTTGCTGAACCCAACTTGATTCATCTACCTCATCCTCGGTGGTATGCTCCTGCTTTTCATCATCTGGATCTTCATCGGCGTTATCAACACTACCATCATTGAGGGTGAGGTTTGCCACCTTTCGCTGGGGACAAGTATTTGATAGGTGGCCCGGTTGGCCACAACGATAGCAGTTGTCAGGCCGGGGTCGAGCGTAAGGGTTCGGGACTCTACTGGGACCAGCAGCAGTCGATACGCCCCTTTGGGGTCTAACTTGTCCGCTTCCCTGATCTCGGCTCTCAGACGTAGGAGGTTGAGTGCGTGCTCCTACGGGTTCCTTCCCCTTAGACTGTGTAGCTCCCTGGGGTGGACCCGCCGTAATGATCCTTGCGGTAGAATATGGCCGTGTGGTAGAACGTTCAAGTTATGCTTCTGCCCGAGTAGACAACTTGATCACATCATTCATCGTCCAGACGGGCTGCATCTGGACCGATCCTGGATCGTCATACGCAGTCCACCGTTGAATCGGGCGACTTGCTGCGATTCGGTCTCGACTAAATCGTTACGCGCCGCTAGGCGGTAAAATTCTTCTGCGTATTCTCTCACCGACCGACTACCCTGTCGACAATTTTGGTATTGTTGAAATAATACCTGATCGTAATTGGTAGGGAGGAATCGGGCATGTAATAGCTGCTTCATCTACTGCCATGTGCGGATTGGTGCTTTCATCTGTTTAGTTCGTGCGAGTTGCAGTTGTTCCCACCAAGCTGAAGCTCCTCCTTTCAACTTGTAGGCCACAAGCTTGACCTTCTTTGCTTCAGGGATATCCATATAGTCAAAAAATCGCTCAACTTCAGAAAGCCAATCGAGAAAATCCTCAATGTGTAGTTGGCCATTGAAGTTAGGAATATCAACCCGCATCTTAAATTCTCGATCTGTCCGATCTACTCGATCGCCGCCTCATCTGGGGTGTTGAAAGATTATGTCATCGATTTCCTCCTCACTGGATCCCCCTTCCTCAGGAATGACCCGTGAATGCATTGCTAGTACTATCCTGCGATCAGGGCGATTGCGAGTTTCAACAATCGACGGTGGAAGATTACCATCAGGAACACGGAGTTGCCCTAGGATTTCCGCCAAGAGATTCGCTATGCGGTCCATAGAAGCCTGCAGCCCTTGCATGACTTATCGATTCTCTTGCATGGTTGCTTCAAAAACTGCCGCCGTTAAAGGTAAATTCCCTGGGACACTGCCCATGGGATTGTTGCCCGACCCGTCGTTAGAAGCCATCAATCCGAGGAGAAACCTCGCTCTGATACCAAACTGACGCAGGGAAGGACGTGAGGTCGAGCACCGTCTTCCTCAAGATGATAAATATTCCGAATCCACGAAACTTCTCTGGACTCCTCACAGAGACTTCTCGAATCCACGAGGAAAGAAAGTAGAAAATAAGAATAATTTTTAATAAATTCGAAATTGATTAATAAATTCCTAAAATCGAGTTCACAACCCTTTAAATAAGGGAACCAAGCAATAAGAAAGAAATCAGACTCAAACTACAACTAAAACTCCTAGAATTCGCAACTTACTATAAATCGTAAACTTACTATTTATAGACGGTCATGATGTCTACTAGTGCGCAAGGTTTTCGGTCAAAAATAGTAAGTGTCCTATTTGGCTTCACCAAACCGTTCTCCTAATTATCCTAAGCACTTTTCATGTTGGACACAACTCCTAAAGCCCAACGGATGAAAAGTTATACTCATACTAAAACTTACTATTTATAGTAAAAACAAAATTAAAACGAGGAAACGACCGTCGATCAGGGGGTTTCTCGCAAATCCGGGCTGCGCAACTCGGCGTAGCGGGGTTGGTTGGCTAAAGTAGCTCGTTCTACCCCAAATTCATATATTTTACGTCGGATAACTCATTCCGGATTGTGAGATACGCCCGATCTAAGGTCCGATGGCCCGGATCACTTCTGTCACCGATCGTGCCTTTTCTGATCCATCTTAGCCATGAAATTGTCCGCGACCCGCTCTACATCATCAGTACAAGTATATTTTTAGTACAAGATATTCTGTACAGAATCCTTCATTAACTAATGAGTTGTACAGAATCCCTGTTTAACTCATTGTAGATTTTGTAGGGCTGTGCAGAATCCCTGTTTAACTCATTGCAGATTTTGTAAGGCTGTGCAGAATCCCCATTTAACTCATTGCAGATTTTTCTGGTCATTTTGAAATTCAAATTCTTTTGAATTTTAAATTCTTTTGATGAGGTGGAATCACGCTGGTTATTATGGGCCACACCTATTCAAAATTTTATTTCTTCTTGAGTCGGGCTTAGCCCATTGACAGCCTCATTTGAAATAGAGTATTTTCCTCCGTATGCAATGGGAGATACTTGGGTGGACGAGCTTTCGGTTCATTGCATGTCTATCTTGGGGCCACCAGATGAGTGGTTTGAACCACTTAGTAAATAACCCAAAAAATTCCACTATCGGTTTATCCAAGCTGGTCCACTAGGCCTGATTAAATGGTGGACTGTTGGTTGCAACTGTCCATTTTGAAGCCGCCCCTTTTGATACCATCATCTGATAAGGGAGATGGTCCATCCCATGACAGAGCCCCATACGATCAATGGTTTAGGTTCTTAAAGGTAGGCTGCACTTGTACCATTGGTGGGTAGAACATAATATGTTGTCTCTTCTATTGATTGTCATGGTTTGGTTGAATGGTTCCGGTTGTGGGTTTCCTCCCCCCCCATAAACAGGAGTTCAAGTTCCCTCTCTGTGAATTACCTGATGCATGTGATTGGCAGGTGATTGTGTGCATCAGTAAGGAATAGTCTCACCTTAAAGGAGCGGAGACACCCTGTCGTCATAAAAATATATATTAAAAAAAAATATCATATAATGACTATCTGTATTTTTTGGTTATGCTTTAATGGTTACATGTGATGGAAGCGGAGCTATTGTGTTGCTCGGATTGCCACTAAAATCTTTTGCTGTCAATTGGGTTTTCAGGCATAGCTTTGTGGGTAGCTTGCAATGGCTCCATCACAGCCTAACAGTGGGCTGTTTGATGGGTTGAACAAAGGGCATGTCGTCACAAAAAGGGAATTGGCTCCTCGCCCTTCTGCCAGAAAAGGGGTATGTAATGTAAAATTGATAACTTTTTATGATTGGTTTGCTTTAATTCTTGCTTCATCAGATTTTTGGGTTTTGAATGTCTCACGATGATTGAGCTCTTTAGCATTCAACATTTTAGTGGCAGGTTTGCACCAATCCTTGCTAACTTTGTCGGGTTTTCTAAAATGGAAGTGAAATCCTTTATATTCTCTTGCATTCTTTTTTGGAAAATGATATAGTGTTGGACATCAATTGAGGAACCGTACTGACCATGGCGGTGAAAATTCATATTTTGCTGGCCGTAAATAAATTGGGTTTGGAGGCATAGTTGATTCTGTCTGGGATCATTTGGCATGATCAAGTTTGTTTTGCATTTGTTGGTGAATTGCATATGTTTTGGTTCCATGAAGTTTGCTAATCCCACGCACACTGCTTTGCTAGAACCTGTATGTGCATGTGGGGATCTCCAAGTTGCTTATATGGTGGACCGAATCATGTGGTTGTCCTGGCTTAAAATCAGTCCCGCCCCCTTATCAGGTGGTCCCATGTGTTCATGGATCACTGGTCCTTCCCTTTTTAAGCCCATTTTTCATGGATGGGGGCCTGCCTGATGAGTGGACTGTCCTGTCTTTCACCCTGGTTATCTACATGTGTTCCAGCGCGTGGGCGTGTGTTTGTAGAATTGCCATTGGTTCTGAAGTTGAATTGAACTTTTGTGAGAAATGATACCGTGTGAGGCCTTTATGGATCCCCATCGGTTAGAAGTAATTTGTGGGAGTGATCTTAGCCAATCATCCAACCTCATGTAGATTGGCCTTAGCCAAGAAATTACTCAAATTGGACTTCTGTGTATTGCAAGTGGCGACTTCACTGCATTTTCAATCATCAGTTGATGGTTAGGGTTGATCAATTGGACCATTTTTTGGTGCTGTGGCCAAACTGTATGCTTTTTGTAACTTGTGAGGCATTAGAGAGCTTTCACTTTCCTTTCTAGGCCCCTTTTTTGTCCTAACAAAAGAGGTGTCTGAGGCTCTGAGCATAGGTTGATTTGTTTTGGCAATTATTTCCCTTTGTTCTAACTTTTTTTTCCTTGTTTTTAGTGGAAAAATGATTATTAATCAGAAAAAGTATTGTTATCTTATTGTTTGTATATTACAACCCTAGTAAAGGTTTGAAATTGTTCTGTTATGTAAAGTATCATTCACCATCGATACCATTATGCATTGCCCCATATCAGGCTGTTTTGGTCTGATGTGGGGCCGATACACCAAGATCTTTCATAAGCAATACTGGTACTTATCGGGTATAGGTATTGGTTTTGGAAACCCTGCCCCTAGTAATTTACCATGTGTTATGAGCTCTGCGCTTTCTTTCTCAGAAAACTAGCAAACGGGTGCATTTCGTTCGGGGCATCATTAGGGAAGTTGCTGGGTTTGCTCCCTATGAGAAGAGAATTACTGAGCTCCTGAAAGTTGGAAAGGACAAGCGTGCACTGAAATTGGCAAAGAGAAAGTTAGGTACCCACAAAAGAGCGAAGAAGAAGTGTGAGGAGATGTCCAATGTTCTTCGCAAGATGAGGTGACGTTTTTCGTTTCTCATCATTTGATATATAGATGCTATCTGCTAGTGATTCTAGTAGGTATGATACCACATGGAAAGTATCTTACCCACATTGCACTTTGGGCATACTCTTGAAGTTTTTGGCTTATGATCCTATCCATAGGACCTAAAACTTCCCTACACATTTAGGTTCCTCCTTGACAAAAGGTGCTTAAAGTCTACAAATGTCCTGATAGAGCTCTTTTGTGACAACATGCACCTCTACATGGATCACTCGTGTGTGGGACCACAAGTTGTGCATCAAAAAGTGCCTTTTTGTAAATGACCTTGTTCAATAATCCACCCAGTCAAGTTGCAATCATGCAACATGTTCAAATCAAGTACCAAACGAAGGTTGGTCTAAAGAACTTTATGTTCCTGCTGCATCTGCCTGATAAGCGGACTGGCCTGTGATATCGGCCAGGTCATCTGAACTGTGGAGCCCACCTGATTCAGGGCTCGGATGTTCCATCCATTTCCCAGAGTGACACATGTGGCCCTATGCATATTTTTGTCGGGTGTGTTGGTGCAGGGAGGAAAGTGATTGTCCTGGTGTAGGCAATAGACATTATCTTTTAGAGCCAGTTTATAGAGTTAATGAAGACATGTTGAATGAATGTTGTAAGATTGGTCAGATAGAAAGAAACCAACATTCTATGTTTACAACTTCAAAGTTTTGATAATTATTTCAACCAAAGGAAAGACATTTAGAGAGAAGCAAGTGCAAACATCATTGCACAAAAGGTTGCATCATGGGTGCGTCATCTTGATTGTGCCAGTTACCATCAGTGTTTAAATTGCTGACGATATTATTGAGATATCACCGATAATATTCGCTGCATTGGCGACACCGAAACCCCAAAATTTCATTTCTCTATGGAATATCGGCGAAATATCGGTGAAATTTTTGTTATTGTCGATAATTTGGATTCTCGCCTAAATTATCGACTGTATTCTTGTATAAATACGTAAAAATTGAAAAAAAAGTTAACAAAAAAAATCAGAACAAACCCAGAAAATCGAAAAATATATATATAAAAAAGGAAAACTTTCAAGATTGCATTCGGTACCTATAGAAGAGGGCCAATCGATCGAAGCGGTGTGCCGTTCGTAGGTAAGTGCGAAAAAATCTCGGATTCCCTTCAATTTCGGAGTGTATAGAGAGAGAGTTTTTCAGATTTAGCGTTCTGGGAGGAAGAATCGGAACCCTCTCTGGTTTCCCAAAAAAGGGCTTCGGTTGCCATTTTCACGAACGCGGATTAGGGAAGCGGACTGCTGCATTGGCATCAGCAAGTTCTGTAGGTCTGATCATGAGGTGTGTGTTATATCCAAACCGTTCATCCATTTGGCGAGCTTGTCTTAAGGTTAAGACAAAAATAAGATAGGTCTAACGATCAAGTGGACCACACTGTAAAAAGAAGTAGGGGATTGAGCGTCTACCATTGAAATCTTTTCTGGGTCACAGAAGTTTTGAATAAATATGAAATTTGTTTTTCCTCTTCATTTAGGTCTTTGTGACCTAATGAACAGATTCGATGGAAAATACACATCATGGTGGGCCTTATGAATTTTTTAACGGTGAAATTCATTATCTCGGCTGCTATTTGCGGTGTGGTCCAGGTGATCTTTGGATATGATTCATTTTTTGCATGATGCTCTAAAATAATCTATAAAAATAGATGAACGCTGTAGATATAATAAATACACCACTGTGGGGCTCATGTAACTTGGATCTCCTTTGAACCGTTCGGACCACTTGGAGCTCGAGGAGCGTCAGTGCTCGTCTTCGCACGACACGTACCTACAGCAGCTATATAGCTGATGTGTGGTACGCAGATTAGCACCTAGGATGCGAATTTCCTGGGAAAGCTTATGATGCAAGGTGGGGGCTGCAGTGATGTTGGTGATAAATCAAAACTGTCCTTCCTTCGTGGGAGTTCATTTTAGTACATGCGACTAAAAATGAGTTGGGTCGGACGAGAGGGAAAACTAGGAAAAGAGTTTCCTACCGTTGACAACTTGCTGGCATCTTACTTTATATTTATATGCCATCCAAACCGTTTATAAGTCATTCCCACTCGGATGAATTAAAAACACCAAAAATTTCGCCAAAAATATCGCCTGATATGAACCTTTGTGGCCATACTATTGGTTCAAATGGTGGTTATTAAATCTAAATTGTTTACTCTTGTACGGACCACTTGAGTTTTGGATACATCTCATTTTTTGCATCATGCCCTAAAATGACCTCCCAAAATAGATTAACGGTGTGGATTTATAGAAAACAACATGGTAGGCCCCACCTAACATCCCAGTGCTGGAACATCCTACAGAGGCTTTCGCAGGAAATCTGTCTAGCCACTGAGCAGCGAGACTCCCTAGTCCCTACCGAAGTTACGTCACCAAGTTAAGTGGGCCCCACCATGATGTATGTGCTGTATCCACACCGTCCATACATTTGAAGAGATCATCTTAAAGCACAATACAAAGAATGATTCAGATCCAAAGTTCCAGTGGAACCCACCACAGAAAACAGTGGTGAGAGTCCCGCCCACCATTAAAGACTTCTAATGGCTACAAAAGTTTTAGATCAAGCTGATATTTGTTTTTTCCCTTATGTCGTGCCTGTGTTAACTTATGAAAGGGTTGGATCTCAAATAAACATCATGGTGGACCTTAGGAAGGTTTCAACGGTAGCGTCACTCTCCCCACTGTTTTCTATGGTGGGTCCACTACTGCTCAGGATCTGCCTCATTCTTTGTCTCGTACCCTAAAATGATCTCTCCAAATGAATGGACGGTGTGGATACAACACATACATCATGGTGAGGGCCATAGAACTTGATGACATCAACACACCAATGAAAGCGGTGGTGTGGCAAACATGCAATCCGCCCTGATTTTAGAGGGAGAGTTGGGTGAGACCAACGATGTGGGTGGGATCCTCATCATAGGGCTCACATCTATTCATTCATTGTATATCCATGTCATCCATATATTTTTTCAAATTAAATTAGGCTATGGTCTTCCAAAAAATGAAGTAAATATAATTTTCATGTAGACCACACCATAGGAAACAATGGTTATTGGCTATTAAAAACATTAAAAAAGTTTTAGATCAAATAGATATTTGCTTTTCTTTCATCCATGTCTGTTTGGCCTAATCAATAGGTTGGTTAATCAACAAACTGTTTGCTGTGGTATGGTCCATCGGAAATCGCTTCTTCATTTATTAGACCACACTTTAAGTTAGGTTGGAAAAATAGATGAACGGCATGGATATACAATGCAAGCATTAAGGTGGGCCCTACGGTCAGCGTCCCACTCACATTGATATTCTAGGGGGGCGCCCAAGTCGGGAGCAGCTTTAATGGTTATGTATCCATTGAGGTGGGTGGAATCCCTAACCTTGGGGCCCACTGTGATGCATATGCCTTATATCCACTCCGTCTATTTGTTTTGAAAACTCATTTTAGGGCATGGTCCAAAAAAACAAGCAGATCTTAATAGTAGGTGGACCATAATATAGGAAACAGTGGTAATCGACCAATAAAATTTATCATGGGTCATGAAAGTTTTGGATTATGCTGATATTTGTGTGGTCTCTTGATCCATGTCTTTGTGACCATATCAATAGATTGGATGGAAAATAAACATTACAGTGGACCCCATGAAGTTTTCAGTGGTGATGATTTAATCACAATGGTTTGTTTCATGTGGTATGGTCCACTTAAGATTTGGATCTTGTTCATTTTTCTGATTATGCCTTAAAAGGAGCTGTCATATTTGATGGGCGGTGTGGATATAAGGCACATACATCACAGTGGGCCCTACAGTTATGTAATGCAAATTTTTTATTTTTTATTTTTTTAATTTCTAAATATGCAAATATGTGTATTCAGGCTTGTCATGAAGTTTCACTAAAAAATTTTACCGTTTTCCTCGTGTTATTCCCTTTTTTTCCTGAATTTCCAGTTATCAAGAATATTATCGGCAATAACCATATTATATCATTATCTCTGGCTAAGCAACACTGACAACTCCAACACTGGTTACCATGAACCTCTTGACTTAACTTTTGTATGGGAATGGAAAATGTCCAGCGCTTAGGTGTGATCATGGTTTTAAACTGTCAGGTTTCTTAAAAATGCAGATTTAACTTGATAATGAAAGAATCATGGCTGGATTGCAGTGTGTGTTTACCACATCTAAAATGTGGCAGATTGTCCACCTTTATGCTTGGCATGCTCATCCAAATAATCAGCCCCATTTTGGATTGTGGATGGCCCAAAATTTACACTGATTGCACAATCATAACTGCTTCCAAGTGGCCATCAAATGGATGGGTGAAAAGTAAAAAAGGTCAGCAGTGCAAATGTAGTTGCACAATCAGACAGTAAAGATCTTTTTGTATAATATGTTTCGCTATAGATCAAAAACAGAAAAAGAAAAGTGATGGTTGAGATCATCTTATCAGTGTGATTTTCTGGCTACGCCACATCCATGATGGGTAGCTTGTGATTTTGATATTCTGGATGGGCATACATGGATGATAACTACAAGTATCACAAGTTATAACCTTTGGCATCACACATTGGCCTTCAAAGAACTAGGCAACATACTTACGAGTATCTCACACGTTATAGCCCTTGGCAACACACATTGGCCTTCAAAGAACTAGCCTACACAAATTGAAGACTGACCTTTGTTTCAAAAATATTGGTTGATTCATCAAATATTAGGGGTTGTGTTGATGATGTGTCAATTTCAATTACTGCTCCTGGCATGTCGATGCCCTTGGTTATTAAGGTTTTTAACTTCTGGATCTGCAATAAAAGAGATCCAAAACAGAGGGGACTATTCCCATTTGGTGTTTCTCTCTTATGAAGAAGGCTGTGGGGACCACTTGTAGTTGCCACGGTGGATCACTTTCATACGTTATTCGCGGCGCATGCTATAGTTTGAAGTTCAGATTGACATTGCTTGTGTGATTTAGACATAAGAGTGTGCCTCTAAGATCTTCATGCTTGCCTCTTACAAAAAATCAAAGTCCATGTTGGCAATATTGCTGGGCATTTTTATGTCACCATGGACACAGGCCTGACTGAGATTTACTGGAAATCAGAAATGCCGGCTATGAAGAAATTTTCTATGCCCCTTCATAGCTACCTGCATGTGTGGGACATTGGGTTGGTTCCATGGTGTGTATATGACCTGACTTTAAAAAAGGCCAGCCAACTCATGTGGTCACCTTCGGGGACAAAAAAAAAAAAATGGTTTTTCAACGCTTTAGAAAAAAAACGTTGTGGGTGGTCCACATGAAATGCATGTGTATGGCCTGATGAGTGGACTTGCCTGGCTTCTGGACCAGTTCATCCATATGGTGTGGCCCACAACTCTGTAAAACCCATTGCATCACCAGATTGCAAAAGACTTCTGTAAAATTTTCCACAGCATGGGGATTTGGATTGCTTCCAGTATCGGTTTGGGGTGTGGAACATGTTTGTGCAACTTTCTGGTTGCATTGTGCTGGTTGAATATTTGGCAATGAGGCTTGCTTCATATATGGTGTTTTGTGCATGCAGATCTGCCGGAGTAACCGACAACAAGAAGTGATGAAGCATTGATAACCTGAAATTCCTTGGTTTTATATGGGAAATCTTTATCAAAAGTGACTCCATGTGCTGAGAGATTTATGGATCTCTGATACAGTTTGAATTGAGATTTTGATTAGCAGGATTTGTTTAGATCTTCAGGAGCTTCATATATCATTTTGGATTTGGATGTGAATTTTCTGTTTAAGTCAGACTTCACTTGTGGTATTATGGTAGCTTCTTTTCTGTTATTATGGGTGGAATTTTTGCCATTTGTGCAGGTAGTGATTATTTACCTGCAATCTCACCATTCTTAGGCATCTTTTGATGAGGCTATAAGGCCATGGGCCAAAAAATGCAGTAATCGGACCACTCTAACCATACAGTTGTCAGTTTTGCCCATTAAATGTGTACCATTGCACTTTTATGAGTTAAAACTCTCCCATTTCCAGACGGCTGTTTTCATTGCTACATAGCTCAAATCCATTGATTTTCATTACATCAGCCAATCAATGTTCCTAAACCAGCTAAATGCCAGTGCTGCCTGGACATTTTTGTTATGGGGCATCATGGTAGGTTTAGGGTTTTGAAAGAAATAAAGAAAAAAAATAGAGAGGACTGGTGCTTCTGCATCTCGAATTGAATCACATGTCTCGTTATTGATTGGATGTTTAGCATATGCCCATGTAACAGGTCAGGGGAGGGAGTGGTGACTGCTTGGCCCTTCCTGTGCATTTTTTGTGGAACTAAGCCATTACAAATTCTTGGCGGGATTATCTTCAAGACTTGGCAATGGATGGTGATTGTCATGTCATGCATAAACCGAAGATGTGAAAAGAGCAAGATGTGATAAAATGCTCTTAGCCATCTCTAAAGATAGAGAAAACTTTGAAACAAGGCATGTGGACCTGATCAACCAAAGCAACAAAAAAAGCTGTTCATTGGTTCCAAGGCACATTTCATGAGTTACCAAGAAAATATGGCTTGATTTGAATGTTATCCAATTATCAATACAAATGCACATCCTGAGGCTTAATGTAGTACGTTGGAAATTGATTTCACTTGATGGCCACCAATTGGATGGTTAGAACCACTCAATTTGCCTAAAATGAGATGGGTGTTCACTCCCCAAGTGCAGGGTTGTGATGTAGTAATAACTCGGTAAGACCGAGGTCGTAACCAAGGGACTGAAACTTGTACGTTATCTAAAACTAATCAGAACTAGAACTATATTAAGATGAATTCTAAATCAAGTAATAATTTTAGAATAATTATGAATTAATTAATCTAAATTTAAGAAAAATCAGAGAAAGAAACTAGGGATTCAGAGGATCCACTTGTAGAGATCAGGGAGATCTTATTCATGTTTCATGAAAATTAACTGAACTGTCATTGATCTAGTTTTCAAGAGATGAAAGGTATATGAATTAGAATGGATTCGATCACCAAACCATGCCTAAGAGACTATGGCAAACAATAGAATTACACTAATTGCCAACCCATCACATGTATGAAAGTTAGGAAGGGTACCGTCATCCAACCATGCCCAGGAGACTATGGTGAACAACGGGACGTCCTGACGTCATAAACATAAAAGTAGAAGGACATGATCAAAGCAATTGCAGACCCATTGTAATTTTAGTTACAACAGACCATTAAAGACTAAAACATGCCATTAATTAAATTAGCATCAACATTAATTCAATTCATAAATTAAATAAAAAATTCATAAATTAAACTCTCTCATCTCACTACAAGCTTCACCTCCTAGCCCTAGCTAGGAGGTTTAGCCCAACATGAATAGGCTAGATATCTCAAAATAAAAATAAAATAAATAAACAAACTCAACTCTCTCTCTTGCAGACGTCCGACCTGAGCCTTCCTTCCCAGCTCTGAATCTTCCTCCCAAGACCCTGAATGAATGCTCCCCACATCCAAAACCTCCTTATATAGCTGCTGGAGTGGTGAAAATCAGATTTGAATTGGATTTGGAAAGCTATGCACGCCCATTGAAAGCTTTTTCGCAGCCAAGTTCGGTGCCTCAAAACACGCCACTTTCCTCGCTTAAATTCCAAAGAAACACCGTTCCTTAGGACTTTCTTGGGTCCTTTAGATGATAGACGGTTCAGATCTGCCATATGATCAAAGATGGTGGGCCAAAACCGCCTGAAAAAGTTAGTTTTCGCGGATGTGCGAAACCTTTTGCACCATTTTGCTGTTGTAATCGGTGGGCCCCACAGAAGCATTTTATGGAAAATTCACCCTGTCCATTGGATTCAGAATAAAATTTTAGTCAAGAATGGGTGGTTTTGAACGTCCATTGACGTAGCTCAGAGAAGAAATCACAAAAAGATCAATTTTGAACGTCCAAGGGTAGCCCTTTTGTGGCCTCTGCAACGCACACGTGTGCATGCATGGGTGAAAAGTGACAACATGATTTTGAAGTATTCAATGTCGTCCACACGGTGGATGGTTCGGATTGAGCTTACAGGGCACGTGTGGGGCCCACTAGCTTCCGCAAAACGGCCAGCTGCCGTACATTACGCGGACGTTAAAACAAAAACTTCTTTCACTGTGGCACTTGTGGGGCCCATTTCGTTAGACACTTGAGAAATCCAATCCGTCCACCGAATTTCTCTCGAAATTTCAGTAAGAAATGACTGCTTTCAGGTTGCTTTTGATGTGGTCCACCTGATTTTCTGATCTACCGTCCAACCTGTGTTTGAACGGTTAAAAACCAATCTTCATGATGTCTTTAAATTTCGTCAGCTAGGCATAGATTATGGCTGATCCAGGGAGTGAATGAACGGTTTAGATTGTCCGTTTGGGTAATATATGGGGCCCACTAAACAAAACCCAAGTGACCAGCGTCCGTTCGCTGGACGCTGGCTGCGTGAAAGAGGAAGAGGGTGCGGTCAACCTCAGTGTTGACCGGCCTCCTTGTTTAGTGCATTTTGAGTGCACTTGTGCACTGTGCACATCCATGGTCAATGGGGTCCAATAGGGATGTGTGTAGGAAATCTGTTTCGTCCATTCCTTTCCATCATATCATTTAAACCGCAGGGACCGAAGATGAAGCATATCCAAACATTAGGTGGGCCCAGAATCATGATTCTAAGGGCTGATTTGTCCGTTAAGCCACTTTCACCAAGATCCAATGGCTGAAATTTGACATGTACGGTTTATTTATGTCCCTCAGACCATGTATGAAGTTTCGAACCAAACGGATGGTGGGAACCCCATGATCTTGCATTCTGGCTAACTTTCAGGCCACTTGAACTTCAGTTTCTCGATTTTCTCGGGTCTCTGACGTGTATATTTGTCGATTTTAGTCCCTAGAGTCCATCCCTTGCCCTGGTGATCATCAGAACTTTAAATCCAAGCTTTTGGCATCCTTTTTCAGTCAACTCTCCTAATCACACCCTGCAACAAAACACGATTAAAACCGGGCGTTAAACGGTATAATGTTCGTAAATCCAGATAATAACTAGGGTCTAATATGTAATATTTGACCCTCAACAATGGGCCGTATTGATATGCATCAAATAAGCTCAGTGTACCATGGATGAGTCACCACCATTGTACTGCATCCCGTCGTCTTTCCAGTACAGTAAAAAAAGAAGAAGAAAAAATGTCACTTTCAATGGAAAATTAAATGTTTGTGCAGATGAACCTTTTATGTCCAGATTCATTGTCACAATCCATGATGAGACCTGTTGATGCTAAAATCCGGTCAGCCCTCCCTCCTCGTCGATCACCACGTATGATCCCTAGAACCTGTACCAGGAAAGCAGGCAAAGGTGACCCTGGCTAAGCCGGGAGACCCTCCGATACCTAAGTCAGGACAAGGGAATCAGGGTCTGAGTAGAGTGTAGAGGAGAGCTCGCTCGATTTTGCGTACCTGTAGATATGGCGTGATGTAGTATTTATAATTGGCTGTCGAGTGGTCCGGATCTGATAATCTCGGCATGATCAGGGGGATTCCCAGATCGTAGAGATACCCCCCATAATCTATCGATCATGTAGCGTATCTGACGGATTATGCGTATCTGCGAGCGAGGTTATCGGCCACGTTTGGTTATGGTAGTTTTCACATTCAGCGAGTGGGACATGCGCATCTGAACATGCGTTCGGCCTGGAACGCTCGCTCTGTTCGGACTGTATGCTCAGCTCGGAACGTCGTTCGCCTCGGAATGTAGGCTAGAGTAGAGCGGCTACAACGTAGACAATCATCCAATCGGATCATAATCTGGAGTCTGACCTCAATCAAGTCGGCTGCTCGGATGGGTCGCATCTTGAAACAGGTCGGGAGGGTCACGACTTGGCTCGGACTTGCCCTCGGAGCAACGTTGTATTGTGAGCTCAGATTTTTTATAACAAAAGCCCCCTACTCTTCGAGTTTGCTTGTCAGCTCGGAGAGTACTTGGGTAGAAAATCTCCCGCCCTCGGCGCAATGATAATGGATCTTGAATCACGCGCGCTAGCCGCCTTGGCCAACACGTGGGGACGGTTACGATCCCGAATCTCCTCCCAGCCTATGAGCAGTCGCCACGCAGGCAGGAGGCGTGCGCCTGACAGCTCCGAGTGTCGGGGCGTCGCTTCACCTGTCGAGGTACGCAGCTCGATGCCAGAGCCGTACGATCGGTTCGTATCCCGCCAATGTAACGTTGTCAGGTGTGCTCGGAGATCGGCTCGTGCCGATTCGGCTGCTGCCATTAAAGCTTGTCATCAATGCAAGAATCGTTCGCTGCTTATATAAGGAGCTCCGGGCGTTGGTTAGTCATTTTGACGTCCTGATTTGCGAGAGCACATCGGATAGGCGATTCCGGCCAAATTCGAGGTTTCCGGCAGAAAGGCGATTTCCGGCCATCATCCGGTGAGTCTCGCTCACCTCCATCCTTGTTTCTTTAATTTCTTCTGATCTGGAGATGGTCCGTGGATACGGCGATGACTCCGAGCCGGGGAGTACTGAGAGCGGGAGCAGGTCTTCCGGCGGCCCTTTCGAGACCACTCGACTGTACCCCTCGCCTCGGAAGCAAAAAACGTTAGCTTCTAAGACCAAACAACCCAGTAAGAAGACAGCCTCCCGAGCACGCCGAGTCGAAACTCCTACCGCCACTAATATGCCTGCGAGCCTGCGGGCCGCAGAGGTTGTCCCTGGGGATTTTGTCATGTCAGGATCTCAAATGGAATGGATCCGGTCAGAGTTCCAGGTCCCCGACTCAGTGCAGATAAGGGCCCCTGGTCCTTTGGACGTTTCCGGCGCTCCAGCTAAGGGTGAGGTGACCATTTTTCTCTGCGCGCTGCAGTGCGGTGTCCGTCTCTCACTGCATCCTTTTATTCGGAAGGTAGCGACCTATCTTGGATTGGCCCTTGGACAGTTTGCTCCGAATGCATGGAGGGTGATGATCTCGGCCTACATAATTTAGAAGCAAGTTGGGAAACCCAAGCTGACTCTAGAGGAGCTGCTGAGCCTGTACATGGTTAAGCATGATGGCAACGACCCATGGTATTATTTCTCGACTCAGGGGAGAAGGGGTCGGGGTTGGTGATGCACCTACCATCTTCCAACAAGGAATGGAAGAACAAATGGTTTTGGACGGCAGGTGATTGGGAGGCCCTGACGGCTGAGCTTGGGACCTTGACAACTTGGGTCCTGACCCATTTTACAAATCCATGTCGGACTTCATTTTATATCCGAGTCACTATTTTGATTTCCGCCTGTCTTCGTAGAAGTGACATTTTTTTTTTTTTACAGCTTTTGCGAAGGGGTTTCCGCTCATCGACTCGGACCAGAGGAACTAAATTGCAAAGGCCAAAACGTGGTTGGAGTCGCTTCGCTCCTGGGCCGATTTAATAACTGCGGCCAATCTTCACTGGTCCGGGCTCTGCAAGTCCCAACCTCTGGCCACATCTCTGAGTAAGCTGTTCTGACCTCTTCAATAATCTTTCTTTCACTTATTTAGTAGCTGATAGTTTTCTTTCGCAAGAATGGTTGAGGCATCCGGGGCGCGGAAGAGGAAGGCAGCTCCGAGCGCAGCGGAGCTACTCAAAGAAGCCCCTCGAGTGAAGATCACTTGGAAGAAGCCGGCTCCCCCTCGTGTGGGAGAATCTTCTACTGCACCAAATTCATCAAGCCCGGCATGGAGGCCCACCGGCACTCCCTCCAAGCTGCCTGCCCCCAAGGGCCCGAGCACTACCGTGGCTCCTCCGGTAGTGCTTCGACCAGTGGTACGCCTTCCTCCGGGGGTTGTCCGAGTGACCGAGGCTGACACCCCGGCTGCGCCGAGCTCTGTTGCTCGGGCTCCCTCCATTGTCGTTCCTCCTTCCACCATTCCCACCGCAGCCCCCTATCGTCGTTCCCTCATCCTCTGAGAGGGAGGGAGCCAACAGGGTAGCTGAAAATGTGTCCTCCCCCCCGAGGTTGAGGGGGAGGTCCGCGCCGAGGGTCAAAACTCGGCCGGTAGTCGGGTAGGGGGCGAGAGGGCTAAGGCCTCGGCCCAAGCGGGCACGAGCGGGGGGAGGTTCGAACCCGGCTATCACATGGCGTGCCTGGCTTCGTGGGCCGCCAAACATGCCAAGGAGGAAGACATCGCCCAGACCCTTGAGTGATCGAAGGGAGACTTCCTGAACGACTTCGTCTCTGTATGTTACATGGTAAGTCTCCGCGAAGACCTTTCTTTGATGTTGTTATATACATTCTGTAGATACTGATCTTTCTTTTTTGTTCAGGCCGTCCCAGTGCTGCTCTCCATTCGGCAGAGAGTGCGAGAGTACAAGGGGAAGGAGGCGGAGTTAGAGGCTCTCCGGGCCGAGGTGGCGGCCTTGAAGTCTGAGGAGACTGGCCTCCGACAACAGGTTACGGGCGAGAGGGCCAAGGTCAGGCGACTACAGGGAGTCGTAGTAGACTTGGAGGCTAGAGAGCTACATCTGCAGGATAAGGCAAATGATTTTAAGAAGGGCGGTGACGCGGTGAGTGCTGAGCTGATCCGTGTCAGGGCCCATGCGGACTCCTTGGCCATAGAGACAGTTCGGCTTGGGAAAGCTCTGAGTCGTGCCAACACCGAGGCAGCTGAGGAGCGGACACGAGTCATGAATCAAGCCGTGGAGGCCCAGAGGACGAAGGACGAGGCCTCTTTGGCCGCAGCAGTTGCTGCTGCAATCGAGAACTTCAAGACTTCTAAGGAAAAAGATGCTGAGGCCGTAACATTCTAAAACCGCCGCTTCGACGCATGCCTCGATGCAGTTCTGGGTTTGTGCCAGGACCTATATCTCGATTCCCTCTTGCCCGATGACTCCGAAGATACTTCGGCTGACATCGTCCGCTCGGAACCAGCTCCCGACGCCCAGGCTCCTCCTCCTGCCTGAAGACTTCTCTCTTTTTTTTCTTTTTTTTTTGCTATCAATGTACCTATGTACTTTTATCCCTCCGAGGGAATTTAATGAAAAAATATTCTTGTCACATTGTTGATTTGCTTGAGATGTTGGGCTGATGAGCTTAGTCCGCTGTCGTTTAGTTGGTTTTTAGAATCGGTTGTCCGAGCTTCCTCAACCCAAGTTTTAGTTGGGTCTGATCTATTTGGATGCTTGGCTCGTCGCATTTGTTTTGTTGTATACAGAGCTGAATACTTAATCGGGAGGTCGGCTCGTTATTAGGCTTTTTTCCCTTGAAGGGATGCCTTGTCTATTTTTCGTGGGGTTAGGTTCTGATCCTTAGACGATCGGACCATTTATTAGGCTTTTTCCCTTGGAGGGATGCCTCGTCGATCTCTCGTAAAGTTGGGTTCCGATTCCTTAAGGGATCAGACCATTTATCTCGTACTTGTGCGGATAGGGCAATCGAACAAGCATTCAAAGGTAGAATCAGTCTTTTATTAAGAGCCTTAAAGGCCAGTTGCTCGGAGGCGTACATTGCATCATGAGCCTTAAAGGCTATTTTCTCACAGGTAGTAGATCTTCAAGTGCTCGGCGTTCCAGGGATGAGGGAGATGACATCTTTCGAGGTTTTTCAAGTGGTACGAGCCCGTTTTGGCAGATCTGACCACACGGTATGGACCTTCCCAATTGGGTCCGAGCGCTCCTGCCCCTGGCTCGGCCGTGTTCTGAAAAATCAGTCGGAGGACTAAGTCTCCGGTCGTAAGCACCTGACTTTGACTTTGGAATTATAGAAGCGCGCTACCTGCTGGTGTCGAGCCGCTGTTCGGAGCTTAGAAACTTCTCAGAGTTCCTCGAGCAAATCCAGATTAGTCGCTATCTGCTCGGAGTTTTGACTTTCTTCGAAACCCCTGACCCGCGCTGTAGGGAGTCCAATTTCCACCGGCACCATTGCCTCTGAGCCGTAGGATAACGAAAATGGAGTTTCGCCCGTCGAAGTCTGGGCTGTAGTCCTATAGGCCCAGAGGACGAAGGGGAGCTCTTCGGCAAGTTTCCTTTTACTTTTTCCAGCTTCGTCTTGAGATGATGCTTGATGATCTTGTTAACTGCCTCTACTTGTCCGTTCGATTGCGGGCGACGAGGCGATGAGTAAGCGTTCATGGTGCCAAGCCCTTGACACATGCTATGAAATTTGTTATTATCAAATTGGCGACCGTTATCAGAAACGATGGTCCTCGGAATCCCGAACCGGCAGATGATATTTTTTCACACAAAGTCGATCACTTTCTGCTCGGTGATCTTTGAGACTGACTCAGCCTCGGCCCACTTGGTGAAGTAGTCGACCGCGACTATAGCAAACTTGACATGTCTCTTCCCAGGGGATAAGAGGCCGATGATGTCGATCCCCCATTGGGCGAACGGCCATGGCCCACTCATGGGGGTCATTTCCTCTGCCAGTTGTATCGGCACAGCAATAAAACGCTGACACTTATCACACTTCCGAACAAAATTCTTGGAGTCTTGCTTAAGGGTTGGCCAGAAATACCCTTGACGAAGGATCTTCATGGCCAAGGCACGACTGGCAGAATGGTTTCCGCAGATTCCCTCGTAAATCTCCTGAATCACCTAATCGGCTTCATTCGGTCGGAGGCATCTAAGGTAAGGCTGACAATGCCCCTTCTTGTACAACACTCTATCCAATATGGCGTACCGAACCGCTCGGACCCTAAGTCGCCTCGCCTCAAGTTTATCCGAAGGGGTTTCGTCGGTTGACAGATAATTGAAAATGAGGTCCATCCAACTGAGGATGGACTGGATGGGGCTGACCTCCTCTGACTGGCCGATGCTTGGGTGCTCAACGAACTCGACCGGAACAAAATGTGGGATCATACACTCGGAGGCAGAGGCGAGCCTTACTAAGGCGTCGGCCCATGAGTTCTCGGCTCTAGGGACCTGCCGGACGGTGCAGCTCCAGAATTTCTCGATCAATTTCCTCGCCTCTTCGAGGTAGGCGATCATTCTGACTTCCTTAGCTTCGTACTCCGAGGAGATATGGTTCACCACGAACTGTGAGTCGCTGCAGACTTGCAGGGTCTGAACACCCAGGCTCGCTACCAGCCTGAGCCTAGCCAGCAGTGCTTCGTATTCGGCCTCATTGTTTGAAGCTTTAAACCTGAGCCTGATGGCGTATTGGATCGTCGTTGAATCAGGCGCAACCAGGACAACACCGGCTCCTTCTCCTTTAACGTTGGAGGATCCATCAACATAAAGGACCCACCCCGAATCTGATGCGGCCTCTTGATTGCCCAGCGGGGCGGACGGTGTCATCTCGACTTCCTTCCTGGCTTGCTCGTCATTCGGAGTTGTAAACTCGGCGATGAAATTGGCTACGGCTTGTCCCTTGAGTGTCGTCCTGGGCCGGAACTGAATGTCGAACTCTCTAAGCTCTACAGCCCATTTGGTCATTCGGCCTGACACTTCAGGTCTCTGGAGGATCTGCCTCAGAAGAGAGTCTGATAGCACGATTATGGAGTGGGCCTGAAAGTACGGCCGTAGTCTTCTGGCCGAGACGACAAGGCAAAGCGCCAATTTCTCTAAGGACTGGTACTTCGTTTCTGCTGGTACCATGGCTTTGCTTACATAGTAGACGGGATATTGCTTGGTTCCGACTTCTCGAATCAGAGCCGAGCTGATGGATGAAGTCGAAATGGCGAGGTAGAGGAACAAGGACTCTCCTTCTTCCGGCTTAGACAAGAGAGGCGGCGATCCCAAGTACTGTTTCAACTGCTGGAAGGCTTGCTCGCAATCCGGCGTCCATTCCTCCCTCTTGTGGCCCTTCAGCTGCTGAAAGAAAAGAAGGCATTTGTCTGTAGCCCTAGATATGAAACATCCGAGGGCTGCAACTCTTCCTGTGAGGCACTGTATTTCCTTAAGAGTCCGAGGTGAGTTCATGTCCAGGAAGGCTTTGATCTTGTCTGGGTTCACCTCGATACTCCGCTGGCTGACTTGGAAGCCCAGAAATTTTTCTGACTCAACCCCGAACACGCACTTGGCGGGGTTAAGTTTCATCTGGTATTCACGGAGGACGTTGAATGTTTCTTCGAGATCAACAAGGTGGTCGGAGGCTTTGATACTCTTCACCAGCATGTCGTCCACATACACCTCCATTGTGTGTCTGACCTTCTTGGAGAACATTTGATTCACCAGTCTCTGATACGTTGCCCCAGCATTTTTTAGGCCAAATGGCATGACTCGGTAACAGTAGAGTCCATTGTCTGTGACAATGGTGGTCTTCTGCCTATCTGGGGGATGCATGGCGATCTGGTTGTACCTGGAGTAGGCATCCAGAAACGAGAGTAACTCGTGTCCGGCCGTGCTGTCCACCAGTTGGTCGATCTGAGGTAGCGCGAAGCTGTCTTTGGGACACGCCTTATTCATATCGGAGTAATCTACGCAGACCCACCACTTCCCGTTTGACTTCCTGACGAGCAAGACATTTGCTATCCAGTCAGGGTAGTATACTTCTTCCATGAAGCCCGCATCGAGCAGGATGGAGACCTCCTCTGCAATGGCTTCATATCATTCGGCATTGAACGACCTTCTTTTTTTCTTAACTGGCCGGTGGTTTGGGTCCACGTTCAGCCTGTGGACTTGCACATCGGGTGAGATCCCCGGCATGTCTGCGTGCGACCACGCGAAGACGTCCCGGTGTTGCCTCAAGAAGGCCAGTAACTCATCTCTCTGCTCAGGATTCAGGGATGCTCCGAGCTGAACGGTTTTGCTCGAGTCTGATTCATCGAGCTGTATTCTTGCTAGATCTTCGACGGGGGGATTCTCCGTCGCCCCGCGAGGGTCCAAGACGTTGACTACGAGCGTTTGTCTAGCAGCTCCTTTTCTCACGGCTACCGCATAACATCTCCGGGCCTCGCGTTGATCACCTCGGAGATAACCAATCGGCTGGAAACTTCATCATCATATGATAAGTTGAGACGACCGCCCTCATCACATTGAGGGAGGGTCGGCCCAGAATCACGTTGTGGACTGATGGAACATCAACAACTAAAAAGTCGACCAAAAGCGTGACTTGGTGTTGCCCTTCTCCCGCTGTCACTAGGAGGGAGATGGCTCCTTCGGAGATGACTCTCTCTCCGGCAAAGCCATGCAAGGGAGTCTTCATAGGTCGGAGCTTGGACTGTGGAATTTCCATCTTCTCAAACGCCTCGAAATACATTACATCAGCTGAACTCCCGGTGTTAACCAGGATGCGGTACACTTTGTGATTGGCTATGGTGCTTTCCGTGCCCTGTTCGAATCCCCTCCCCTAGCTGAGCCCCCGAAGATGGTACAAATTTCTATGAGTTCCTCTGGGGGGTTGTTCGGTTGCTCCCGCGGTCGCTCCTCTCTCCGAGCGGACTTTTTCTTTTTCGCATAACGACATAGATGTCCTTTACGAATGAGGGACTCAATCTCGTCCTTCAGGTCTACACAGTTGTCCATGTTGTGACCATGGTCCCGGTGGAAGCGGCAGAATTTTCGCTTGTCCCTGTGTTCTGGATCAGCCCTCATGCAAACCGGCCAATTGAGTAGCCTTTCTCCTCAGATGTCTAACAGGATCTGCTCGGTGGATGTATTGAGTGGAGTGTAGGAACGGAATTTTCCTTCCGGCCTACGGTTTGGATGACGAACACGAGAAGCGCGGTCATCCGTCCCTTTACTAGCTGACTGGGAGTCTTCGTTCTGGGGTCTCTTCCCCTTGTTTGTCGAGTCAGATGCCTGTGCGCCCTTTCGGGCGTTGGAGAACTCTTCTATATTAGTGTACTTCTGAGCTTTCACCATGAAGTCCGCTAGCATCTTCGGCGGATTCTTTCCGATGGAGAAGGTAAAATTTTCTTCTTTCAGTCCACTCAGAATGGCGGCGAGGGCCATCTTATCATCGTAGTCCTCGACATGCAATGCTTCTTCGTTGAAGCGGATGATGTATTCCTTCAACGACTCCTTCGGGGTCTGCTTAATGGTAAGCAGGTGAGTCTTGGGCTTCCGACTTCTCTTACCGCTTATGAACTGCGTACAGAATAGTCGGCTCAGTTCCGTAAATGAACCCACGGAACCAAGCTTCAGCTAGCGATACTAGATTCGAGCGGTCCCTGTAAGGGTGATAGAGAACCCCCTACACATCATTGCATCCGTTGCTGTCTGGATCTGCATCCAGGATCTATAGGACTCCAAGTGTTCGGATGGGTCCCCAGATCCCGAATACTGGATAACGGGAGGCATCCGAAACCTCTGCGGCATCACTTCAGCCATGATGGCCGAGTTGAAGGGAGGCTCGGTCTCTTCCATCATCGCCTGGATCGTGATCAGAACTGTCGATTGCTCTTACTTTTTCTCCAATATCAGGAACTTATCCTTTAGTTCTGCAAAGCGCGCTTCCTAGGGATCCTTATTTTCAGCGACGACCTCTGGGGTATGTTCAGCCTCCGATATTCTCCCTTCCCTCCTCCGTTCTAACTGATGACGGAGGTCCGTGGGTGGCAGGGCGGATGTGGCTGAGTGGACGGTTGTCGGAGCCCGAGTAGGCTCGTTCCGTGCGGATGCCTCGCCGCATGCCGCAGGATGATTTTGACCCGACTGCGGTACCCCTGAACATTGGGGAACTTCGAGCCTCACACTCCTCGGTACGGAGCGAGTTTCCACAAAAGCCCCACTGGCTCGAGAACGGGTTGTTCTTGAGCCAAGCGTAGTTCTGACTCCCCCTGCTGTTTTATCTGGTTTATCTCGTCACGTAGGGCCTGGATCTCACTTTGTATGGCGCGGTACTTGTTTGACCAATTACGTGAACGCTGAGAAGGCCGTGGAGCGGACTCGGCATGAAGCGGTGATGACGACCGAGTCTGTTCATCAAGTTGCGACTGCACTACTGTAGCTTTCTTCTTCCTCGCCATTGCTTGGAAAAAATGAGAACCTAACTTCTAGTTTCAGGTTCCTACAGACGGCGCCAAAAAATGTTGATGCCAAAATCCGGTCAGCCCTCCCTCCTCGTCGATCACCACGTATGATCCCTGGAACCTGCACCAGAAAAGCAGGCAAAGGTGACCCTGGCTAAGCCGGGGGACCCTCCAATGCCTAAGTCAGGACAAGGGAATCAGGGTCTGAGTAGAGTGTAGAGGAGAGCTCGATTTTGCATACTTGTAGATATGGCGTAATGTAGTATTTATACTTGGCTGTCGAGTGGTCCGGATCCGATAATCTCGGCATGATCAGGGAGATTCCCGGATCGTGGAGATACCCCCCGCAATCTATCGATCATGTAGCGTATCTGGCGGATTATGCGTATCTGTGAACGAGGTTATCGGCTACGTTTGGTTATGGTAGTTTCCACGTTCAGCGAGTGGGATATGCGCATCTGAACATGCGTTCGGCCTGGAACGCTCGATCTGCTCGGACTGTATGCTCAACTCGGAACGTCGTTCGCCTCGGAATGTAGGTTAAATCAGAGCGGCTATAACGTAGAAAATCATCCAATCGGATCATAATCCAGAGTCCGACCTCAATCAAGTCGGTTGTTCGGATGGGTCGCGTCTTGAAACAGGTCGGGAGGGTCACGACTCGGCTCGGACTTGCCCTCGGAGCAACGTTGTATTGTGAGCTTAGATTTCCCATAACAGGACCCACCCATGTGACTCATTGCCTGAAAGTTAGTTAGGCCGCACCATTGAGCTATTTGTTGAAATTGGAATGCTGATTCTGTGCTCCACAGCTTCAAGGTTCGGACACAAACCAACCCACGGATTTGAGAACGAGCCAGGCTGGCCTATTCTGGTCCAGCCTAGTATGGGTGGGCACATGTTTGCATTCAAAGCCTATTGGCCATATATGTTTGAGAATTTATCTCATAGGTTAGTTAAATTATATATAATAGAAATTGTTTAGAGTCCTTTGCATGAGGACTTTTTCAAATGGCTTGAAAATTTTAAAGTTTTCTCTGCACTAGATTTGTAAAAGGAAAATTCTTGCAAACGTTTTGTCCTACATTACTAGGGAGAAGGAACTTGAGAAGTTTATATGCTATCTCTCCTAGTATTCTTACTTTTAGACTTAAGGGAGAAGAAGGATGGTCTTATGTTTGTATTAAAATACTCACTTGTTAGACTTAAGAGAGAAGAAGGATGGTCTTGTGTTTGTATTAAAATACTCGCTTGTGCACATGTGATATGGATAGTGGGTTATGAGGCAGTGTAGTTGTAAAGATGCTAGTGACATAATTTGTACTTTACACATGTGAATCATGTTGTAAGTGACGCTGTCACGCCCCGAAATTCAGATATAGAGTATACAACTTTAGACCTGAGTTTAGGCTCATGACCTGTACACCAAGTGTATTTAATTCATTCTTCATATAGTTGTCTAGAGGCACAATTTAATGAATTCTAAGTTCACATCCAAATTTAACATCCATTCATCAATGTTTGTATTACATTCTTATAATTTCCATAATAATATATTCAAAAACACATCATCTGAACATGAATCATCTGAGTCCAATCGTTTAAAATTTCATTCGATAAAAAAAAAATCAAATATTGTTCACCATAATTAGATTTTTTAAAACAATGATGAAATTTTATTATTATTATTATTTTTTTGACAATGAATGTAAGGAGGACTAAGCATACTTAAGAGATAAATATTGGTGTTGCTGAAAACCATACATGAATTTCTACTTTTTGACTAACAAGTATTGCGTTTATCAAACATGCTACATATCTTATTAACAAGAAGAAATTAAGATAAGCTACTTATCACATAAGTGGCTTATCGCTTACGTTCTAAATGGTCTCTAAATAGACTTGTCATGGGCTGCGTTGGCCCAATTTTTCTCCCCGCTCAAGCTTCCACATGCTGGGTTAGGCCCATTCTCCGTTCAAGCTAGGCCTAGGCCATATGTCTAAATGTTGGGCGCCTGGCCTTAGTCTGACCCGGCCCAAACCCAGCCCATTGTCACCTCTTTTTTTTTTTTAATGAAAAAATAGTGGTACAGAGCCACTTGTATATCTTAAAACTGAAACATGTACAGACTTTCGGGAGGTCCAAACAAAAGGAATTGGACCACTCCTATCTTGTAGAACAATATAGACATAACACAGAGATGGACAGCCGGCAACCTGCGAAAAGGAAAGGAAAACTAAAGGCCCGAACCAGGGAGGACTAGCGTCTTCGCAAGGAGCCTATTCCTGAATTATCCAGGACTAAGTTCCCTCTGATAAATGGTGGAAGGTCCGAAGGGTGCATGAATGTTCTGTCAGGGCGGCCTTCGCTAGCCGACCTAGCCAAAGCGTCCGCCACCGTGTTGCCTTCGCGGAAAATATGAGAGAAGAAGAGGGAAAGGGGCTGCCGTTTAGACTGGATTTCACCCATGATGTACCAGATGTTCCACGGGCAAGCTGCATTCGGATCTTTAGCCGCATTCACCACAATTTCAGAGTCTGATTCTACTATTATCTTAGACAGACCCAGGTTTAAGCAGATGATAAGCCCTTCTAGCATTGCCTTGGCTTCAGCCACCGTGTTGGACAAGACTCCAAAGTGTCGGCAAAAGGCAAAAATGAGCCTGCCAGTGTGATCTCTGCATACTCCACCCCCTCCACTAATACCCGGGTTATTTTTAGAAGAACCATCTGTTTTTAGCTTCAACCAGCCCACAGGAGGCTTGGACCATTTGACGATAGTGGGACTAACTGTGGCAGGGAGGGGGGGCGTTTGATTTGGAGGATCTGAAGAGTGATAATTGCCTCCATAGGGAGCCTGCCTTCCGACTCAATGGATGAACCGATCTCTCTCAGCCAGCTCGATACTCAGTAAATGACGGAATTTTCGGACATGGGTTGGCACTCAAACCTGGCTGAGTTTCTGCTGTGCCAAATTTCCCATAAGATTATGCTGGGGAGGAGGCCAATAAGGGTGGAGTAACTCGATTGGTTACTTGCTACTGCGAACCACTGCCTGAGACGGGGGAGGATGGGTTGGTTGGGGATGGACGGGAAGGTAAAAATGTTGTGAAAATGATCCCATACTTTTTTGGTGATCAACCCCTGACTGAAGAGATGGTCAATGGATTCCTCAGCTTCGCCTGGATGGGTAAATGAAACTGAGGTGAACTGATAAGGCTGAGGGGAGCCAAGAACAGAGGAGACTGGGGGGGGGGGGGGGGGGGGGGGGGGGGGAACCCATTGTGGCGAGGCGGATCCGTTGGAGTGGAGATGGGAGTCGGGTAGTTGGGTGGGGAAAATCTGTAACATTCACAACGAGAGAGTGTGGGGACGCCGAATCTCCGCATTTTCAAGTCAACTGGGACTGCTCTATGAAGGACTTTCCAGGCAAAGATTAAAATTTTTGGAGGAAGATGCTTGTACCAAATCCATTTGGACCATGGAACTTCTGCACGGTGAGTTCTGACTGCATCCCAAGCAGAGTGAATGGTGAAACGGCCTGATGAAGAAAGGTCCCAGATTAGTCGATCGGGGCGGTTAGACAGGGCTACCTGGGAGCGAGAAAGTGACTGCGCTACTAACGAGGAGATGAAGTCATAGATGTCCATGAGTTTCCATCTGTCATCACAAGGATTGAGGTCCTTGACCGCTGCTGATAGGAGTGGAGGAGGAACCACTCTCTCGATAGCAGCAGCTAACAGGCCGTGGCCTAACCAGTTGTGAGTCCAGATATTGATTTTTTCCTCTTCAATTTGCCATCTGGAATGAAGGAGAGTGATGGGAAGAACTTTGAGAAGATCAGTCCAACCCGGGGAGGAGGCCAAAGAGATTGCTCCTCGCTTAAAGATAAGCTTTCAGAAAAACTTGGCTAAGAAGAAGATTGCCCAGAGAGAGTTGCATTGTAGCAGATTCCAGCACATCTTTATTCTAAAGGCTGACATAACATCCTCAATTTGCCTAATACCCAAACCGCCTTCACTAATAGGGAAGCATAGGTGAGTCCATTTAATCCAATGCCGCTTGTTCCCCTTCTCAGATTTGCCCCAGAAAAAATTTGCAATGGTCGATTGAGGGAATTTACTATGGACTTCGGAATGTTGACGGTAGAGAGGAGGTGGACTGGGATGCTCGATAAGACATGCTTGATCAGAGTCAATTTTGCATCCTGGTTCAGAAACTTAGCCTTCCAACCTTTAATTCTGAAAAATATCTTCTGGGTGATCTGCTGAAGCATGGTGGTCCTGACTCTTCCTTTGGATAAAGGGGCTCCCAGGTACATGATGGGGAGGAAAGCCTGGTTGAAGCCTGTGAGATTGGACAGCCACTGGACCTTACAGTTGGAGGTTTTCTTAGGAACTATGAAAACCGACTTAGCCACATTAATCCTTTGTCCCGAAGAAGCTTTGTATTCCTGAAGAAATGAAAGGATTTTCTGAAGATTGGATAACCTGCCATTAAGGAAGAGAATAGCATCATCAGTAAAGAATAGATGGGTAATGGTGGGGCAAGGTTAAGGGAGTCGATATGGTTGACAAGCTCCTGTAAAGAAGAGGTTGGTTAATCCTCGACTGAGCGCTTCTGCTGTGATGATGAAGATAGATGGGGATAAAGGGTCGCCCTGCCTGATCCCTCTGCTGGCTTTGAAGAAGCCAAAGCTCCTCCCATTAATAAGGACAGAGAACCAAACCTCTTTCCAGCATCGTTCCAAGTGTGAGATGTGATGCGGGTGAAAGCCAAAATTTAGGAGGACCTGTGTGATAAAGTTCCATTCCAACCGGTCGTACGCCTTTTCCATGTCTAGCTTAATGATGAAGTTGGCCCTGAATACCTTTCGATCTATCTCCTGAACCATCTCACATGCTAAAGATATGTTTTCTGAAATAAGTCTTCCTTTAACGAAAGCCCCTTGTTCTTGGGATATAATTTTTGGGAGAATATGAGATAGCCTGGAAGCCATAATTTTAGAAAGGATCTTCATGACGCAGTTGCATAGACTGATGGGCCGAAAGTCTTTGATGGTTATGGGGTTCTTCTTCTTGGGAATGAGGCAGATTTGAGTACATTGGAAGGCCCTAGGGATAGGGCCTCCATTCTGAAAGTCCATCGCTGCTTCGAATAGATCCGTACTTATGATCTCCCAGCAGGAAGTGAAGAACGCAGTGTTGAAACCGTCAGGTCCCGGGGCGTTATCAGTCGGGATTGAGAAGACCGCAAGCTTAACATCCTCCAGGGTGAGAGGTCTTAATAAGAGTGCATTCATGTGGTCGTCTACCAGCTTCAGAATTGCGTTGAGGATCTGTTAATTGGAGGTGTTGCCCTGAGATGAGAAGATGTGGTTGAAGTACTTCTCAGCTTCCGCTCCTATCTCATCCGTTATCTCAATATCATCGCCCGAGATGGTCTTCAACTTCGAAATGGTCTACTTTCTGCGCTTGACTTGGAGGGAATGGTAAAAGAATCTCGTGTTCCTGTCACCCTCTTTTAGCCACCTAATCCTTGACTTTTGTTTCCAAAAGATCTCCTCTTAAAATTGAGCTTTTTTCAGGTTGGCCAAAGCCTTGTACAGCTTGATTTGGTTGGCATCTGACTGAGAGGAGAGGAGGTCAGTTTCTACTTTGTTAACTTCCTGCTCAGCCTCTTGAACTTTTTTTGTGACATCTCCAAATATTTCAGAATTTCATTTTTTCAACTTAGATTTGAGAATCTTCATCTTGATATCAAATTTATACATTGGGGTGGCCATAACATCAGTGTTCTAGCAATCTGAGACAACAGTGTTGAATTCTTCATGAACGGTCCACATTCTCTGAAATTTAAAGGGGCGAGGAAAATTTTCCGAATGTTGATGGAGTGACAGGAGCAAATGAGAGTGGTCAGAGTGAGCACAAGTGAGATGAGTAACTGATGAGACTGGGAAAGCACTTTGCCAATCCGCATTGATGAACATTCGATCTAGCCTGGCCCACCGGTGACTTCTACCTACACGGTTATTGCACCAGGTGAACTGTGGCCCTGTATAATCCATATCTATGAGACCTGTATCATTTACCAAATCCTGAAAATCCTCCATTCCGCCTGTCATCTGGGAAGGACCACCTAATCTTTCATCAGAGGATAGGGTGACGTTGAAATCCCCACTGACTAGCCAAGGACCTTGAATCAGGGCGTGGATGGCTCTCAGTTCATTCCAGAGATCCAGATGCAAAGCTCTCGAGCAGCTAGCATAGATAGTGGAGATGGTAATGGGCTGAGGAAGACTGTTAGTAGAAATGGAGACTGTAAAGCATTGCCTGGTAGATCGCACTTTCAGAATGAGGATATTATCAATTGCCAGGATCCAAATTTTATTACCTTCTTCTTCACCAGAGACCTGTTTGGGAAAACCCAGCCTGGCAGTCACAACCTCTTTCTTAGAGTTCCTAAGTATCGGCTCCTGCAGTAGCAGAATTTGGGGATTATGTTTCCTAATAATACTTTTCAGATGGCGGGATGTTGGGTTGTTTCCGACCCCTCGCACATTCCAGGAGAGAATGCTATTCATCTGATTGCCATCCTCTCTTCCCGGCCTTTTTTTGCTTGGTCTTCAACCTCTAGCTTTTTCTCTTTATCATGATTAATTTCTGTTTCAGCTTACTTCCTGAGTTTCTTTTTTCTTTGCCTAACAGTCCTCCTTCTGAATCACTATTCGTTGTTGATTTAAGGGGAGTCCTAGAGTTGGATCCCCCCTGAATTTCCTCCCTGAGCGTTAGAAGCTCCTTAGACTTAGTCGTGGCCTTTGATTGATGTGGAGTATCGTTCTAGATGCCATCAGAGTGCAAGTGTGTCTGAGCTACTGTGTCTCCAACAGAGCCCTGATCTTAATTAAATGTGGGCGAGAGATTCCAGATGATGTCTGGGTCTGCTCTAAAGTGGCTTCTATTCTCTGTCAAGATGTTTCTAGGTTGTTTCGCTGATGTATCCGTGAATAGCTCTTTAACCCCTGAGAGCCATTTTTCCCATGCCACCAAGATTTCAGGAGTAGGGTGAAGCCATGGGCTAGGGGTTAGCTGGTGAGGCTGGTTGGTGGAAGGGTGTCCTAGTTGGATGATCTCCAAGGAAAATTAGGTCTGGGTAATTTCTGGGGGGTGAGGTGTAGTGAGGTGTGGGTGTTGAGGAGGGTGCAGAGAAAAGAAATCTGCTAGCTGGGCTTCTTAGTGGGCGTGTCTAATTGGCCGATGGGCTTCAGCGGGTGGGTTAGGTTTAGGCAAAGTATCAAGATTTGGATGATCAGGAAGGGGAGAGGATCGATAGCTGGGGGGAGGAGGATGATTGTGAGGCAGAGTTACCAAAGTAGGGGCTGTCACATGAACTAGTTGTTGGCATTGGGAGTCGTCCAGAAAAATAGATGGTGGGCCAACTTGATGATTAACTAGGCCATCTGCTCCCATGTTACCTTCCTCACGGGTGAGGTCTTCATCATTCTGATATCCTTGTTGTTGGTTGACAAAGGACCGAACAACCCATTGTTTGGTGGTTTCCTTCGTGGAAGGGTGGGGGTGTTGGTCGGTTTGTTGGCCTGCTGCTGGGTGAGTATCTGTTTCAATATATATTGAGATTTGATGTGGTCTACCTTCTACCAAAATGGTAGATTGCTTGTAGATGGGGGCTTCTAAGTGAGGAATTACTTTAGCCCTGGCATACCAACGGTTTGGACCTTCCATCGAACACCTGTCGAGCTCAACATCGAACACCTATCGAGCTCAACAACTGTTCCCATCTTTTCTGTTATTTGGCCGATGGTATGTTCGCACCAAGCATGGGCCGGGATGCCCTTGATCCTAAACCAGGTTCCCCGTCCAGAGATCATCATGGCTGGACCCCAGGGTCGAGTGTTATTCAGGGAAAGTTTGCTTTGAAGATTCTTATCCCTTGAAAATGCAATGAGGCATTCCCTGGAATCAAAGTTCAATAGATATCCTGAAGCTGAGATTCTGAATATTTCGACCTTGGAGCTACTGAAGGTGGAAGCACGAATCCCTTCTCTTAGGAGATGAGAGGCATTGTATGGGGCGTGAACTTCACCGACCAGAGTGAAAGCGAGGCTAGCCCTTCCCTGGTCCGAAATCCACTTGGGCACAATCAAGGATTTTGGCATTGTTGGTGGCTTGGGGGGCTTAAGAACTGCTGCATACGATTTTGTTGGAGGGAGGTGGGTGGCTACAACGTGTTCTACCCTGCGCATTTGCTGGGTGGGGAAGGTCTTCCTTGTTTCTAGGGGGCGAGGGGCCTGTGGATGTCGGGATGTGTTTGGAGGAAAGGGGTTGAAAGACGGGCGTTGGGTTGCATCCTGGACCATCATCCTGCGCCTGAGTAGGAAACGCTCATGAAGCATATCTCTCGCTGAAGTGGCTTCCTCCTTCTTCTTGAAACGAACGAATCCGTACCCTTTTTTTCTTCCTGAAGCTGCAAATGCTGGGAGGTATACATCCACAATTTCACCGAATTGTCCAAAACGTTTCCGGACGTCATCAGCTGAAATATTGAATGCCAAATTTCCTACGAATAAGCTCCACCCTATTTCCTTTGAGCGTTTATTTTGGATGTGCTGTCAAGCCCCTGCGTTGGGATCCTTGGTAGGTCTGTTAAGCTGATTGCCAGACATTTCATCGCATCTATGGTGGGCCGGAAGAGAGGTTCTGCTTTGGTGATCGGAATCCCACCGGAAGGCGTTCAAGCCGTAGGGGGCGGGGGGGCTCCGTCGACCTCAAATTTTTAACTCATAAACAATGATGAAAATATATTTATGTACAAATAGATGCAATAAAGAAATCAAACTCTTAATAATAAATACATAAATCATTCATCAATCCAGCATAACAAGTTCGCCTTTTGCCAAAATACGGCAACTGGTCCCGCTATTCATCTGGTAATCGGTCCTCATTTTTTTTATACTTAGTTCGGATTTCTTGTTTCATTCATTCTGTACGGTTATCAATCGACAACGTTAGCTGGCCAAGCTAGTGAGTAAACCCATCATGGTTTGTGCACGATATAATTAAAATAATACACACAAGTAAAGAATAATAGTCAAGTATAAAAATTAGAAATTCAACGCGAATAATATAATTAATGCGAATGTTGTGAATGATGTTGATGATACATCAAGTGGGTATAAATAAAAACCGTCTACTTGGTTGAATTGGATATTAACAACTCGCATCTGCACTCGGCAGGATTCTACCATTGGTAGGCACAGGCAAGGCCCACACCTCCCCATTGGGCAGGCTTCCACATATAGTGGGTTTCTAGTGGATACAATGGGTTGTCCCCTAGGTAATCATACAATAGCGTTAACGATGCAAGGCATGAATGTTTAATGCGTCAGTAATCATATAAAAAATCACATACATATCTCTATATGAGAGGCATTTCACATATTCATAATTCAAGAATATCTCAATAGTAATCAGTCCATAATCGATTCAATCAAGTCATTCACAATAATCATAATAATACAATAGTTTATTTTAATTGTATGGAAAGGAAACATGTTGGGATTACCCACTTAATGATTTAGGAGAAATCTGATGGAGTAGATCAGTGAATACTTATAATCCATATGCAGTACACCATAATATTAAAATGAATGGATAACAATATCAAGTTCATAAAGCCCTTGATTTCTTTTGATTATTAAGGCCATAAATATACTTAGGTTTTACAAGGTAGCATGCCTAATAAATAGGGTTTATCTTATCTATCTCAGCCAAAAAGGGTAAGCTAGATATCTTATAAGATGAGCCATTAAATAGATGACTTGGATCTTATACTAACATGATATGATGACACATATTTTACCATGTGGATGTTTTGTCCAAAACATGCATGTAGCTTAGATAAGTTCTACTATGCACCCGTATGGTATAAACATATTAGATTTTATATATTTTACTATGCATCCGTATGGTATAAACATATTAGATTATATATATATATATATATATATATATATATATATATATATATATATATGGGTCATACTATAAGAATTTAGACTGATTACATGGTTACCATAGTTGTATTGATCATTGGGAAAAATTTTCAATCAAATTCAAAATTGTGGGACCCGTAATAACCTAAAAGATTATTGTGCAACTATCATTATGATTATTATTTTTTTCTGTATAGGTCGTACGAATTTTGGATATGTCATAAATTTACACTCCTAACTCAAAGTAGCCTTCCAAAACAAACAGATGGAGTTGATAGAATATATATATATATATATATATATATATATATATATATATATATATATATATATATATATATATATATATATATATATATATATATATATATTGTGGGTCTGCAATCTCATGGCCCAAGATGATCTGTAAAGTTAGAAACCGCACTTGTTTCAACGTTGGGAACCAAATTTTTTTTTTTTTTTTTTTTTTTGTACTTATTTATTTAGTTAGTTTTTGAATAGGTCCCATGGTAATCTAAACCATGGGTGAGATGGGTAATCTCCTCATAAAGGACTAGCCTAAAAATTTCCTTGAAACAATACTTTTGTAGCCCACATAAATACTTAATGGTAACCATTTAATTTTCACTGTTTAAGGCATTGTGGTCCTTATGAGTTTTCTTTCGAATAAAATTATTAATCTCATATCTCTTATTAAGTGACACGATTAATACATGGTATGGATTTGCGACTTACATCAAGAAAGCTTAATATAGAAGGCCCACTAATCTGGATCAATTCCGTTCCGTAAATACCCGAACTTCACTTTAGTGTTTTTATACTTATTTTATATTATTATAATTTTTTTTCCTTATGGTCCACTCATAATGTGTGTATATTAAATCTATTCCCTTCACCAATTTACCAACATTGTTTTGGGACACTGGTAAAAAAATGATCCAGATTCGTGATTCTGGTGGGCTATACCATCATGAACAACACCGACTATTCTTCCACCATTAAAACATTTACATTTTTTTATTTCAGACCCACCTAATTGTCTATGTAATATTTGAGTTGTTCATTAATTCACCCAATTATTTTTTAAAAGTCAAAATATTTAGTATCTCCATCGGAAGTCCCTGCAGCCTTGATTGATATTCCAATGGCAAATGCATCATGAATTCTATTTTATATATTATGGCCTACCAAAATGTTAATTTGACCTAAGTTTTGGAGGTTTGCCATATTTTGGTCCTTAGAACCTAATGGACCGAATTAATTGGGCCCCATATGCAAAATAAGCCTCACGCATAATTCAAGTAATTAAAAAAAGAAAATACTTACGTGTTTCATTTTCTTTCGTGTTTATATGATGCGTAAGGTGCTCCAAGGTGCACCGTGCATGTGCACACATATTGATATATGTGCACATGCATTGCACCCATGGTAAATTCACTCCGTTCATCATGCAAACCCAAAGTATAATAACATATTAAAAATAAAAAAATAAAATAAAATAAATACTAACCTCGCAAGCCATTCTTCCACTTTATCTAATATCTCTTCTTTTATCTTTTCTCTCATCATTTTTGTTTTTCTCTTTATGATCGGAGAGAAACGTCCGTCCTTAAAAAGAAGGAATGATTATTGCTAGCAGGTTTTTTTTTTTTTTTTTTTTAAATAAATCGTATCAAGGAAGAAAATCCTCCGTGTGATTTCAAATCTTGACTTCTTAACGTGATTTGTTTCCCATTAATATGTGGGGTCCATCATGTTTCTTATGAGCAATCTATTCTGTCCATCCGCTTTATCATATCATGTTAGGTTATGGATCAAAGGACAAGATGTATCTAACAATGTATGAGTGAGTGGTGATGATAAATGGTTGGCTGGATCTGATTGATAGTGACTAGGGTCATGTAGTTGGGACAGTGTATATCACTAGGAAAATCCACTCCGTTCATTCAACTTCTTAGATTTTGTTCATTTATGGACTAAAAATGGAGCTTATTTGGTAATCATGTGTGCCACAAAGTTTGGAAATTAACTTGAACCTGTCTATTATTGGAATTTTCTCTATGGCCAGATCTGATGATTGATTTGGATCTTCTCAGTGGGTCCTACTATGATGAAGGGGTGATGTGTTCGACTGGTCAAGATCCACTTCCGTTTCGCAACTCAAGGAGTTGAGAAATAATATGTGATACGAAAACACATTGGTGTTATCTTTACTCTTTTTTATAAATATATATATATATATATATATATATATATATATATATATATATATATATATATATATATATATATATATATTAAGATACACATTAAGTTGCATATACCCGAAGTCCCACATCTCTTAAGTTTTGAAATTTTTTTTAAATGTAAATAACTTTCATTTACACCATAAGTAAGTTTCAAATGAAACTTTACTATGGCTTATCATTTTGTCTGCTTTATCAACAAGTAAAGTTTAAGCCTTGATCTCACTAAGATGGCCAAAATGCCTTTTTAATGACTCACATTTACCTATAATTCAAATCAACGTGTATTAATGTCCCATGTGAAAACTTATCGGTAATTGTAATGTATGTTATATAATTTTTCAAATGAATAGTTTATTTTGATATTTCGATGGTCTGCTCTATTAACAGGTAAAGTTTGAGCCTTGATTTCACTAAGATGGCTAAAATACATTTTTAATGACTCGCATCTAGTTATAATTCAAATCAACGTGTATTAATGTCCCATGTGAAAACTTATCGGTTATTATAATGTATGTCCTATAATCTTTCAAATGAATAGTTTATTTTGATATTTCGATGGTCTGCTTAACAGATACAAATATGATAGACGGGAAGATGAAGGGCTAAAATTTATGTAATTGGATGGTTACGATATTAATCATACTTATGGGTTATCGTATAGGATCAGTTTTGTAAACGGATACGTAAAAAGTAGTTTTTGGATGTGATTTATATTAGAAATGTATACCATTATATTCAAGTGATTGGTTCATCGGTGTAAAATATTTATATCATAGTTTTGACGGTTAGTTAAGCATATTTATAAGTGACAAACAACATGAGTGAATTCAAATTTTAATTTGATATACGAACAAGTGGATGTGAAGATTTGGTAATTAGTTTACTTTGATTAAGTGGTCCAAATTCAAAGTGGATGGTCAGATATCCTCATTTGATGGTGATATGTTATATCAGTGGTTAGTTTTAATGTATGAGTAAAAATACAAGGGTATTTAATGTTCATCCTATCAATCAACGATTGAAAAATGCTCTATATAATTAAATTTAGATTAAACTACAACAATATTAATAGATATACTTAATGTTCAGTTGAACAAGTGTATTCATACATCTATACATACAGGTAAACTCGCACTCTAAATTTTGAGTTGTTACAAAGTGCAACTAGGCTGACAATGACAACACTTACTAAAACAGTTTTTGATCGAGAACTATATTGGCTTAGATAGACCAGAGTAGAGTTTGGCCAAAATCAGCTAATTTGGGCAGTCGGTTTCGACCAAAGGTTTGACCGATAGGCGAGATGGCTTGCTGATGGGATAGCTAACTTTGACCAACAGCTCAATATAAGAGGCACATTGCTTGGCTGAATTAGTTTAGCTTTTTCTTTTTTTTCTTTTCCTAAAAAAAAAAAAAAAAAAAAAAAAAGAGAAAACAAGCCATGCTATGCTCATTCCCATTCACATCCCATGTCATTCATGCATCATCCATGCACACCCTCCGCTACCATGTTAAAAAAAAAAAAGAGGTATCCATGCCATTTTAACTGCAAATTCGCCTGCCTCGTCCTATGACCGCCTGGTCCCCTTCTCTCCAGCTAGTGCCAGACGGAAGCGGATTGTATACTGAGTAACTCAGTAGAGTAAGCGTACTAAGTAAACTCTGTGGGCCTCTGTGTCATTCATGCATTGTAACCATTCCGTTCATATCTTTTAATACATAAATTTAGGGCTTTATTTCAAAAATAGAGTATATCAAATCCTCAAATGGACCACATCACCAGAAATTGTGTGAATTGAACATCTACCGTTGAAAAATTCTTGGGGACAACGGAGGTTTTATATCAAGCTGGTATTTGTTTTTTTTTTTCCTTCATCCATGTCCTCCTGATCTTATGAACATGTTGGATGACAAATAAACATCACTGGGGACCTTAGAAAATTTTCAACGGTTGAAATTAATACTTTCACTTTTTCCAGTGTTATGGCTCACTTGACCTCTGTATATGCAGCAATTTTGAGTTACCCATAAAATGATCTGGAAAAACGAATGTATGGTGTGGATAAACCACATGCATTCACGGTGGGCACAACTGAGTTTACTCTGTACGATAAGAGCATACTGTTATCGTACTGAGTAAACTCAGTATGCAGTCCAATTTCATGCCAGACGCGTGTTTGCAAGGGGGCCACCTGACTTTCCTTTTCTCAGAAAGCAAGAACAGGTGGGGACTACCGACGGTATCGAGGCGAATAGGGCAGGTTGACCCCCCCACAAACTTTGGCGCCCGCGCCCGCCATCACATGTTAAGACAAAGACTAGCCCACGAGAAATCGACTCTGCACGGTACACGGAGCGCACCTTAGCTTTTGACCCACCCACCTTCCCCACCACCAAGTGGGCCCCACCTCACGTACCCTTTGCCTAATCTGACCTCACTAACACGAGTTAAAATCAAACCCCACCGATCAAGTCCCACGTGTGCATGTGCCCACCCCCACCCCTCCGGACTCGGATTTCCTGTGAAAGCCTTTGGCAGGAAGTTCCTGCGCTGGGAACTTAAGTGGGGCCCACTGTGATGTTTGTGAGAAATTTTTCCCGTCCATCCAATTTGTTAGTTCATTTTAAGACATTTTATAAAAAAAATGAATCGTATCCAAATCCTGAGTGAGCCATATTAAAGGAAAATGCGGTTAAGAAAATTCCTACAGTCGAAACCTTCCTGTTCAACACTGATGTTTAAATGCCAACCATGCTGTTAATAACCTAATTCCTATTAGGATGAACTGAAAACAAAAATATTTGCATGAATCAAAACTTCTGTGGCTCTATATATATTTCAATCGTGGACATTTAATTATTATGTTTTTAGACCACTTGAGCTTTGGATACGGTTCAATTTTGGTAAAATGCCCTAAAATCAACTCACAAAATGAATGGACGGGAAGGATTTCTCACAAACATCATAGTGCGCCCACCTATTTCTTCCCCGCATGAACTTCCTCCGAAAGGCTTTCGCAAGAAATCCGCGTCCCACCCCTCCACCATTATAGAGTTGTGAAAACATAAAAAATTAAACGAGAAAAAAAAAAGAAAAGAAAAAGAAAACCAATCTCCGTCGTTGAACGAAAACCCAACTGCCCACTAAAATCTGGTGGTTGCGGGAGGGTTGTGGTTCTGCTGCTAATGGTTTTTCGAACCGCCCATCAGCTGCAGCTCCTGCTTCCCGCCACCCGTCCGTACCGTCATTGAAGCACCCATCGCAGTCGTTGAAACAACAGTAGGGGCCTGAATTTCAATTGGGGTGGCGAGATTCAGCCAGGGAACCGCCGAGAACATCATAGAAATGGGCCGCAGAGAGAGATTGACGAGCGGTGCCACTCCAGGAGCCGAAAAAGTCCATACCTGCGGCTGGTTCGACTGCCCGGCAATAGCGGAAGGAGGAAGCATCAAGAAGGTCTGCGTGGCCATGTTGGGGTTGGAAGTTATCATTCCACCTCCGCTGCACACGGTCCACATTGGCATCAGGCTCTGGGCCGAAGCGGTGGGCCTGATTGGAGCGAGGCCCGTTGAAACCAAGGCCTTTTCCTGCTGATAGCTGCTAGTAGCTGGTCTCCTTCTCTTCCTAGAACCTTCTTCCGCCGTCGACGACGTTTGCGTTGGAATTTTGATAGTCCCATCGACTGTCGTAGCTATGGCCGGAACGGTCCTAATACCGGTAGCCGCGATGATGGTGGGCTCCGCGTGCTCCAGCAGCCAGCGTATAGTCTCACCGTCTGATTTGTGGCCCAGCTCTCTAGTCAGCTGAAAAATTCTCGCCGCGCAAACGGCCGTCATACGAATCCTCTGTCCTCGGCCTTCAACCTTCGTGTGCTTATCTTTGGAAATCCTCCGTCCAACGATAGGCCCGGCCCTTTTCACCGGCACGTAGTCGGCCGCTGAATTAGTTTGGCTTACAATTTAATTTATGAGACGCACTACCCTATAAATGTTTGTTCATTCAAATAGGCAATTGAGTAACTTCTCTATTCAAAACATTTTATATCAAAATCTCACATCCTATAAAACCTAATAAAATTTGAGATTAAAATATCTCTCATGTAACTTCTCCTGCTGTATTCATGATTGTTGCACACAGAATTGCTAGGGCTTATTGTATCCTAGAAGTGGTTCTTTAGTAACTTGACAACCATCTCTTACTAACAAGAGGGGACGAATAACACTTTCAGTAAAGCGTATCATATACGTGCTTCGTGTTGTCCGCAGCCAAGTCTATCAATAGCATTGACGGACCACTTGATCCTATCGAGCAACCGTTGACCCTATTGAGAAAATTTCAATTTTTTGCCTTTGCTTTCTAGACGGTTTTTGGTTCCAAATTGATATGATCGAAGGTGGCTTCGAACTTATTAATGGAACGTAGATGACACTTGATATGATCAAAGTTCCCATTGACTGACTCGTGCATGTTTGTTGAAGTACAAGTTTTGTTCCATTATCAAGCTACATGAAATTCAGCAGTAGAATGCAGCTTATATATATATATATATATATATATATATATATATATATATATATATATATATATATATATATATATATATATTGCACACTCACACCCACCCACACTAGAATGGGTACTTGAACCCATGACTTCTGTTGTGAAACTCTTATGAGTCTGCCACCGAACCATGAGTAAGGACCCAAGTAGAAAGTAAGATTAAACACTCTTACGAAATTTCTAAACAATACATGTTCACAAGATTGTTTTGATTTGTTTAGATTAAACAAAAAACAGGAAGAGATCGTACCCAAATGACTCTTCAGGAGGATAAAGAAAATCACTTGAGAAACAAGATTGATACCACAAGTGATTAAATACTACATTGATTTTGATACCACAAGTAATTAAAAATTACATTCATTTTAATGAAAGACAATATCTTTAGATAAAAACACCAACATATTTAAATGAAGCATGCATATTAAGATAGGTTCATGATGAAGTCGGAGATGGGGGAATGGGTATATCCATGTTCCCTTCGATCATCAAAATCACTTTCTTCATGGAAGGACGAAGCCGGTTCATCTTGTACACACCACAAACCCACCTTTACCAACCTATCCAAAGTCTTCACTTCCACTTCTTCTCCACCCAAAAGCTTATGCAACTCTCCAGACACGAAGCATCTATGAACCCAGTCAATGAGAAGAATCTCATTATCTGGAACTTCTCGCTCAGTATACCTCCTGCAACATATAATTTCCAATAACACAATCCCATAGCTAGACATCCGTCTTGACTGATATTGGCATTTCCTTGTACCGTTCAGGTGCCATGTACCCTGGCGTCCCTCTCCCACCAGGAAGGGTTCTTGTTTGATCTGGCATTATTAGCTTTGCCAACCCGAAATCAGATATCTTTGCATTCCAAAAATCATCCATTAGTATATTTTGAGGCTTTATATCACAATGGATGATATGGGGCTCGCAGTCTTCATGTAGATAGAAGATCCCTCTAGCAACATCTAATGCAATTTTCACTCTTTGTTTCCAATCAGGTTGGCTTTCGGCCTTGAATAGATGGTTTGCAAGCGATCCGTTGCTCATGTATTCATAAACCAGAAGCCTTGCAGAACCCTCATCACAAAACCCAAGCAATGGCACCAAATTCCTGTGGTGAGTTCTCCCTATTGACCTCATTTCATTACGGAACTCGCTTTCTCCTTTTTCACTCACTTTCTCAAGTCGCTTAACAGCAACCGTTCTCTTGCTGTTGTATAAGGCACCTTTATAAACTGTTCCAAAAGAACCCTTTCCCAACTCTTCCTTGAAATTGTCAGTTGCTTTCACAGCTCATTGTAAGAAAATGATGGGAGAACAATCTCCTCAGACAAGCTCAAATTGTTATCTTCTGGAATCTTTCTATATCTGCGTCCTCGATTCCTGTAGATAAGAAAACATGAAAAAGCAATGCTGGCAACTAAACAAGTGGCAAGAACTATACCTGTGATTAAAATCTTCACACTTGGCTCTTTCTTGATTTCCCCATCGATGGCACTTTCGACACCCACCTTAATGAAAGTAATTGAGTCTGGTCCATTTACTCTCCCATATCTCAAAGGAAGCATAATTTTCTTGCACGTCTCATTCTGAAAATTTGCAGCGTCGCAACTACAGTCCCTAAAACAAGCTTCTTCGCACTTGTCTTTCCCCATCGATAAACTAGTATAATAATATTCTGCGAAATACATATTTTCCATTATAGAAATGGAATGTGTAAAATTTTCTTTCTTGCCCATGCAACCTTCCTCACTGACATTTCTACTGCAGCCCTTGAACTGTTGATCAAGATCGATGAAATTGTAACCAGGAAGACAAAGGCAATTTGGATGGTTATCCACCAAAGTGCAGTAGCTGTTAATTCCGCAGATATTTTTCACTAGACATTTATCTGACAAAGCAGACCAATCGGAAGGTCATTGTAGAGCTACCATCCCGTGCGAATCTATGGGAATACAAGCGGAAAATTCCATCAACATCGAGGGTGGCACGATAGATGACAGTTCCGTTGTTAGCAACTGCGCCTCTTGCCAGAAACTTTGTATTGTAGTCACTGCCATTGACTAGGTACATGAAGCCATCTTGATAGAGTTGCAGTCTCAGGACGTTTGCTGGATTGAAAGTTTCTGATGACCAGTATGAATCGGTAGAAGTGAGGCTAGTATCTGTTGGGTACAACACGAGATTTGCATCCCATTGCATGAGAAGCTGAAATCGCCCGTTGGAGTGGTCAGTTTCTGATGAGCTTGACAAGAGTTTATTATCCTTACGAAGGGATTGGCCGCCTAAGATGGTGTCGGTCGGATAATTGAAGCTTTCCCAGATGCTTTTGTAATCGGAATTGTAGAGAACCAAGTTGCCTGAATCAAGCATTGAAGCTGAGGATAAGGAATCGGATGAGATTTCGGCTGAAATGATATGATCTTGGGCTCCACCACCAATATTGGTTTTTAGAAAGAGACCATTGTTGGTTAAGACCAATGTACTGTTGCTAGAAACAGGTGGGTCGTTGCGGTTGGCTGTCCACACGATCGTCTTGTTTGGGGTTGTCTCTAACCATATTCCGACTTTGAAGCCGGTGCCTTCACGGTAGAAACCAAAAACGAATAGGCGAGAAGATGAGAAAACTGAAGTGGGGTTGGTGGTGGCAAAGAGAGATGAACGTAGTGTTATGTTTGTATGTTTTGGTTGAGCTGTTGCAGTAGAAAATGTTGAGAGAAAGAGGGGAAAGAGAAGGATGGTAGCCATGAGAGATTATGCAAGAGAGAGAGAGGGACTTCGTATTTTCTGCGTTTGGAGTGCCTTCGTGGGATGGCAGGTAGGATTTAAATAACCCATGGGATTGGATTGGGTGAGACCCCGGCCTCACTTGGGACGGTGCGGCCCACCTCGATGTATCTATTCTTTATCCATGCCGTCCATCCATTTTTCCAGGTAATTTTATAGCATTATCCCAAAAATGAAGAAGATTCAAATCTCAGGTGGACCATACTCTAAGAAACAATGGTGATTGAATGGCCTACCATTGAAAACTTGGTAGGGCTCACATTATTTTTTCCGTGGTGTTTGTTTACCATCCAATCCGTTGATAAGGTCACATAAGTCTGGATGAAGGAGAAAGGAAAATATCAGCTTGATGTAAACTTTTGTGGTCTATCAATGGTCAATCTTCACTGTTTCCAATTAGTATGGTCCACATGATAATTGGATATCCTTCATTTTTTGGATCATACACCAAAATGATCTGGAAAAAAAGGATGGACGGGGTTGATACAGAATAGATACATCAAGGTGGGCCCTACTCTAAGGCCGTCTTGAGTGAGGTGGGCGCGGAGTAGGTACAACCCCCGCCTGTTCCAAGCTCGGGACATGCGGAGGCCCAACGGGCCACTGAGGGGCCACCGTTATGTTTGACTTCTATCCGCATCGTCCATTCATTTTTCCGTATCATTTTAGAATACAAGATCAAAAATAAAATATATTAAAATTTTAAATGGACCACACAATGGAGATTAAACTCCTACTGTTGAGAAAATCTCAGGGACCACAGTAGTTATGGATCATGATGATATTTATTTTTTCACTTCATCCAGGTGTATATGACAATATCAACAGGTTGGATGGAAAATAAATGACACGGTGTATCCTAAGACGATTTCAATGGTGGGTGTCCTTAGCGCTGATACTTCCTATGGTGTGATCTAATTGAGGCTTTCATCATCCTTATTTTTGGTCCATTATTTTAAAATGATATGGAAAAATGAATGGACAGTTTGGATAGAAGTCATACATCACAGGCACCTCAGTGGCCCATGGGGCGGCGGCCTGTCCCGAGCTCGAAACAGGCGGGGATAGTACCTGATCCGCGCCCGAGTGAGGCGGACGCGTACTGCGTCCTACCCCCGCCGTGAGCTACTCCGTCCGGGCAGGACTCTGGGGGGCCCACTGTGATGTAATTATTTTATCCGCGCCGTTCATAGATTTTCTCAGATCATTTTAAGGTATGATTTTAAAATTGAAGCAGTTCTACATATCTACTGGACCACACCAAAGGAAGCTGCAGTGATAATGACACCCACCGTTGAAACCTTTCTAAGGGCCACCATGATGTTTTTTTTACCATCCGACCTATTAATAAGGTCATGTAGACGTGGATGAAGTGAAAAAAAAATATCATCTCGATCCGAAACTTCTCCACATCCAAAGAAGTTTTTAATGGCCGAGGTTCAATCATTACTTTGTGGTCTACTGAAGACTTTACCTGACTCATTTTTTAAATTTTATATTAAAATAATCTTATAAAAATGATAAACGGCGTGGATAAAATACATACATTACAGTGGGCCCCATAGAGCCCTGCCCGGACGGAGGGCGGGGGTAGGACGCAATCTGCGTCCGAGTGAGGCGGGGTCTCCCTGATCCGCTCCCATAACGCATGTTTCACAAGATTTGATACACTGCTAGAGTAAGGTGATCCAAACACCAGCACACAATCACCGTGCACAGGATTAGATGGATGTAAATCCAAACCATCCAAATGAAGGGGTTGCTTTTGTTATGTCGTGCCTCAATAATCTTATTGGATGGATGATTGGTGAGGTTTAGAAGAAAATTGACAAGGCAAAAAAGTAATTTTGCTATTAAGATAGAGATTCTTAAATTGTGGCACCAAAATTATTATAGATTTATTTATTTTTATGAGCTCATATGAATCAGATTACACGTACTAATAAAGCCCAAGTGTTTGTAAATTGGAGAGGTGCCTAAGTGTTAGTGAATTTGAGGGTTATTTTTAACATTTCTCTCTTGAAATTGTGACTTTTAAGATTAGTTATGTTAATGCCAAGAGAAAGTTATGATTTTGAATTAATTTTTTAGTGTCTAAAATTTCTCTCTCTAAAATTTTCTCTGAATAATAATTAAATTGATTGTCACTTTGTGCTGGAATTTTTTTAAAACAAAAGCTTTCTATATAACACCATAATCCATAGCTTAAGTGGTAGACTGAGTGAAAGATACCTCATTTCAACAATGAAGTCTTGGCATCGATTCCCTAGTGGAGGTGGCTAACAGTGAAGTGTCAACTGACAGCGGGGTGTGCTAACAAGCTAACAAAATATTAAAAATAAAAATAAAAATTAGGGTGCTTTCACAGGGCTAATTATCTAACATATACGCCACGTGAACAAGCTTGTACAGAGTCATTCTCTCTTGAAATCCTTTCTAGAGTTGGATGAATGGTTTTCCATGTTCCACAGCGTGTAGAAGATAGAGAACGAAGGTCAATTGTTAATTATGAAAGTTTCCAAGTCCGCCGCTTGTGGGCCTCTATTCATTATGGCCCATTTGTTTTTTTTGGGACTTTGAAAGGCATACTTGCAATGTGAAATAAGGAAAAAAAAATAAAAATAAAAATTCCACCAAGTATCTGGCCGGTATGGTGAACGACCTATACATTTACAGGGAAAAGGTCCACCTATTTGATGGCTGGGACTGCGTGATCAATGGAAAGACGGAAAATACACATATGACGTTACTTGAACGGCACCCATTAGTGGTATCTAATAATGTTCTGTTTAGAAGTGCAGAAACAAGGCATGCGGACCTGATCAACCAAAGCAACAAAAAAGCTGTTCATTGGTTCCAAGGCACATTTCATGAGTTACCAAGAAAATATGGATTGATTTGAATGTTATCCAATTATCAATACAAATGCACATCCTGAGGCTTAATGTAGTACGTTGGAAATTGATTTCACTTGATGGCCACCAATTGGATGGTTAGAACCACTCAATTTTCCTGCATACTTGCAACGTAGTAGTACGTTGGAAATTGATTTCACTTGATTTCACTCAATTATCAATACAAAAGTGACTCCATTTTTACCTGCATGTGCTTCTTTATCAAAAGTGACTCCATGTGCTTCTTTTTTGTCTGGAAATCTTTATCAAAAGTGACTCCATGTGCTTCTTTTCTGTTTGTGCAGGTAGTGATTATTTACCTGCAATCTCACCATTCTTAGGCATCTTTTGACGAGGCTATAAGGCCATGGGCCAAAAAATGCAGTAATGGGACCACTCTAATCATACAGCTGTCAGTTTTGCCCATTAAATGTATACCATTGCACTTATATGAGTTAAAACTCTCCCATTTCCAGACGGCTGTTTTCATTGCTACACAGTTCAAATCCATTGATTTTCATCACGTCAGCCAATCAATGTTCCTAAACCACCTAAATGCTAGTGCTGCCTGGACATTTTTGTTTTGAGGCATCATGGTAGGTTTAGGGTTTTGAAATAAAGAAAAATAAGAAATAGAGGACTGGTGCTTCTGCATCTCGAATTGAATCACATGTCTCGTGATCGGGTGATTGCATGTTTGGCATATGCCCATGTAACAGGTCAGGGCAGGGAGTGGTGACTGCTTGGCCCTTCCTGTGCATTTTTGTGGAACTAAGCCATTACAAATTCTTGGCGGGATGATCTTCAAGACTTGGCAATGGATGGTGATTGTCATGTCAATATATAAACCGAAGATGTGATAAGAGCAAGATGTGATAAAATGCTCTCAGCGATCTCTAAAGATAGAGAAAACTTTGAAACAACGCATGCCGACCTGATCAACCAAAGCAACAAAAAAGCTGTTCATTGGTTCCAAGGCACATTTCATGAGTTACCATGAAAATATGGATTGATTTGAATGTAATCCAATTATCAATACAAATGCACATCCCGAGGCTTAATGCAGTACGTTGGAAATTGATTTCAGTTGATGACCACCAATTGGATGGTTAGAACCACTCAATTTGCCTAAAATGGGACTATGATTTGGATGGGCCATATTGATATGCATCAAACAAGCTCAGTGTACCATGGATGAGCCACCACCATTGTACTGCATCCCGTGGTCTTTCCAGTACAGTAAAAAAGAAGAAGAAAAAAGGTCACTTTCAATGGCAAATTAAATGTCTGTGCAGATGAACCTTTTATGTCGGGATTCATGGTCACAATCCATGATGGGCCCACCCATGTGACTCATTGCTTGAAAGTTAGTTGAGTGGGCCGCACCATTGAGCTTTCAATGATACGGATGTTTGTTGAAATCGGAATGCCGAACTTATGCTCCACAGCTTCAAGCTCAGGACACAAGCTAACCTACAGAGGTGAGAACGAGCCGGGCTGGCCTATTCTGGTCCAGCCTAGTATGGGTGGGCACATGTTTGCATTCAAAGCCTCTTGGCTATATATGTTTGAGAATTTATTATCTTATAGGTTAGATAAATTATATATGATAGAAATAGTATAGAGTCCTTTGCATGAGGACTTTTTCAAATGGCTTGAAAATTTTCAAATGGCTTAGAATAATTAGGAGAACGGTTTGGTGAAGCCAAATAGGACACTTACTATTTTTGGCCGAAAACCCTGCGCACTAGTAGACATAGGGCCGTCTATAAATAGTAAGTTGCAAATTCTAGGAGTTTTAGTTGTAGTTTGCTTTTGATTTCTCTCCCGTTACTCTCGGAATCTCTATTTAAAGGGTTGTGAACTCGTTTATTTCATTTATTAATCAATTTCAAATTTTATAGAATTTATTTTTTATTTTTCTTGCTTTCTTTCTTATGGATTTGAGAAGCCTCTGTGAGGAGTTTAGAAAATTCCATGGTTTTAGAACCGTTATTCTCTTGAGGGATACAATGCTCGACCTCATCACGTTCATCCCTGTGTCGACAGAAGGAGACATGGCCTCTGTTAGGCTAGGTATACCTGGATTGGGTGTTTCCTATTTTCTCCAACCCAGTGATCAGGCTAGCTAGATTGACTTGGCTGAGTCCTAGTTTGAGCCCGGCCCCTAGTTTGGCAAACTACGGTTTGGATGAAAACGTCATTTTAGTTTCTTGAATGAATGCTGTTTGGACATCATTGTCTGAAAATTTAAAAATTAAAAAAAAAAAAAAAAAAAAAAAAAAAAAAAAGAAGAAGAAGAAGAAGAAGAAGAAGAAGAAGAAAAAAAGACAGACACGAAGGAAAGCGAATAGAATGTAATTCAATTATCCATACAAATGCACATCCTGAGCCTTAACGTAATTCGTTCGAAATTGATCTAACTTGATAGCCACCAATTGGATGGTTGGTTAGAACCACTCAATCTGCATAAGTTACAGGCAAAATGGGACTATTATTTCGATGGGCTGTATTGATATGCATCAAACAAGCTCAGTGCACCATGGACGAGTCACCACCATTGTACTGCATCCCCTCGTCTTTCCTGCAGTACAGTTAAAAAAGAAAACAGGTCATTTTCAATGGCAAATTAAATGTCTGTGAAGATTCATGGGGCCTACCCATGTGACTCATTGCTTGAAAGTTAGTTGAGTAGGCCACACCATTAAGCTGTCAATGATACTGAAGTTTGTTGAAATTGGAATGCCGAATTTATGTCCACAGCTTCAAGCTCCGGACACAAACTAACCCACGGAGGTGAGAACGAGCCGGGCTGGCCTAATCTGGTCCAGCCTAGTATGGGTGGGCACATGTTTGCATTCAAAGCCTCTTGGCCATATATGTTTGAGAATTTATCTCATAGGTTAGTTAAATTATATATAATAGAAATTGTGTAGAGTCCTTTGCATGAAGACTTTTTCAAATGGCTTGAAATTTTTAAAATTTTCCCGGCACTAGATTTGTAAAAGGAAAATTCTTGCAAATGTTTTGTCCTACAATACTAGGGAGAAGGAACTTGAGAAGTTTATATGATATCTCTTCTGGTATTCTTACTTTTAGACTTAAGAGAGAAAAGGATGGTCTTGTGTTTGTATTAAAATACTCACTTGTGCACACGTAATATGGGTAGTGGGTTATGAGGCAGTGTGGTTGTAAAGACGCTACTAGCGTAATTTATACTTTACACATGTGTATCATGTTGTGAGTAGCGCTGTCACGCCCCAAAATTCAGATATAGAGTATGCACCTTCAGACTTGAGTTTAGGCTCATGACCCATACACCGAGTGTACTTAATTCATTCTTCATACAGTTGTCTAGAGGCACAATTTAATAAATTCTAAGTTCACATCCAAATTTAACATCCATTCATATATGATTTTGGGTAGAAGAAACTGATCTACACAATGAGCCTATGTATTTCGCAAAATTCCTCCCGGGTAGAGACCAAAATCCAATTCTTCTACAGTTTCACTATTTTTAATAAATTTTCGTTCACCTCAAGTCTTTATCCCCGAATGGGTCGGAACTATCAAATTCGGCCCGGTATTAGCTTATTTGGACTTGGACGATGGCTTCGACCATCTAATCATTCAGTTCTGGTTCGTTCCTATCATCGGGCTAAGGTACTGTAAGTCTCTTGGACCTATTTCCTAGCGTCGTTACTTTCTCTCACTACCCAACCCTAACACCTCGGAAGTCTTACCTTCTGTTTAAGATTATCGGTTCAGGGACTGGGGTGGTTCCTATTATTTTCGTGTCTTTGGTTGTGTTTTCTCTCAAGTCAGCGGACGTATTAGTGAGTTCATGGTCCACGGCCCAATTAATTCCAAACCATTGTTTTGATACCAACTTGTAACGCCCTGAAAATTGGGAGTCGTGCATACACTCGATTCCCAAGTTTCTGGGTATCACTTATAACCAATTTTACTATTTTACATTTAATCAGGTTTAAATGTGTAGTATGGAATTACTTGAAACATGAATCACAATCACAACTAGTCTACTGAAATGAAAGTGGTTAAATGTATACAAGTCCAAAATAATATCAATGTGTCGCATAAGGCGTTGCCAAACAAAAATACAAAAAATGATATGTCCAAAAAGAATATTGCGCTGAATCCCCTACTCGGTGATCTAAGTTCGCCCGCAAACTCTATGGCGAATCGCCCATCAACTGGAAATAGGACAACTCGTCCTCTTCATCTAAGCTCGCGTCATAAGGCTCCTCGTACTCAGTGTTACCTGCAACTACTAAAGAGTCTGTTTAGTGTTTTAAAATACCGTCTCAGAGTGGATGTGAGTGATCAACTCAGTGGGTGCTATTAGTCTTAAGTTACAACAAGTATCAATTTTATAGTAAATTTAATGAAAAGACAAACATTCATAAATACCTAACTAATCTTGTTAATGCATATGCATGGTAAATGATATGATGCATGACCTCGCAATAATACTCCCTCAAGCAACTCCGTCTAACGATCGCGTATGACCAATACTTCCTCATTGCGACCTTGACTACCGAGTCGCTAACCTAACTAGTGCGATGCAAACGTGATCATGTTAGCCATATTTTTAATTATTTCTATTCCACTAGCAGATTGGGGAAACTAATACACCCCACGATATCTATGCCCTCAACTGGTTGCGAGGAAAAGACTCCCCAACATATGAGGCCAGGACCCCGCGATCCTTGATCCCATCGGATTTTCCATCCCCGATTTCAAGCACATGGGGAGTGCTGAGAAGTGGGATCGCTTATGATCACTACGGGGAGGCTCATCACCCTAGCATAGACCGATAGCTCGGACATAGTCTCCCATTCTATCATGCCCGTTTTTGAGACGGTGGATCAATTTTAAACAGTTATTAATGGGCTTCAGTGGGCGAAGAGTGTTCCTGATTCCATTCAGACGTGAGAAGACATGGTTAACAAACATGGTTGATCAGTAAGTGGACTAAACCGTGCGAGTCCAGGGGAGTACGTGATGGGTGACATCGAGTACAAGCGACCCATGTAGTCCAACTACTGTCGTCCATTCGCACCCGCCCAAATCCACGGGTTTAGCCTCAGGATAGTCCTACCAACGGGACCACCTTCACTCTCCTCAGTTTCCTGACCAACCTAGGAATTTAATGGTATTCAGTAACACTTCAACAATTCAGGGTTTATCATCTAAACTCAAATAATGTCATGTACTCATACATCAACATAGGAATTCATATTTTTTTTTTTATATAAATGCAAGTACTAACAATATTATGAAATGAATGTGCATGTGTGTTGTGAGGGATTAACGGAGGGATCAAGAGCTACAAATCATTCATAACACAAACATGCAATTGAGGATTAATGCTAGCATAATATACATCGAGGACTTATGCAAGCACACATATACAACAAGGATTAATGTAACATACAAGTTATAAGGGATCATCACACAAGAATCAAGCAATAAATGAACATGCATTCACCAAATTCATGCCTAATCCTGTTGAGGAACAACAAACATGCCATAATCAATCCACGTCGATTGAGAGGATCTAAAATGTAAGGTCTTGCTTAGGTTTTCTCTAAATTCTTCAAATACATTGTCTAAGTATTTATAATCATTAGATTCATACTAAAATTAGTGTTAGGCCACCTAAGAATAATAGTCTACACCTATGGATCATTGAGTTCTTGGAAAACAACCTAGGAGTGTCGAATTTGGGGTTGATTGGCTGGAATCCCCGAGGCAAAGCATTTGCATGTTAGAATTTCATGCAAATCCCCTCTCAACATAAGGGTTTTCAAAAGGATGAGAGATTTACCTATCCAATCGGTGGAAAGGGGTTATTCCCGTTTGTGGTTGAGGGATTTCCTTGAGGGAGAGGTAAAGAGTTGCAAGATTTGAACTCCCTTGGGCCCCACTTCGAACTACGGTCCACCTTCTCTCCCTTCTTCTCTCACACCTTCCTCTCTCTCTACTCTCTTTACTCTCTCCTTTTTCTTTGGTTGTTGGAGTAATGGTGGGAGTATGAGAGAAACGGCCTTAGGGATTTATTTCCCAGGTTTGGGCCAATTGGCCTTAAGTTTCAACAATTGCCCTCAATGGCCCTGTGGGGGCCCATTTTTACTTTGGGGCAGCCTTGTCACCCCCTAGGCTACCAAATTTGGTGTGTAGGTGTCTCATGGCCCGATAAGGGGCTGTGTAAAATTTAAAGGCGAACAGATGAGGGGTTTGATCGTATGGTTCCAATCTATAAATGGCCCTTTGGGATCCATTCTGGCCATTGGGGCAGTTTTGATGGCCCCCTAGCTATGAAATTTATAGAATCGGTGCTCCATGACCCAATGAAGGGACGTACAAAATTTGAAGGCAAATGGGCGCGGGGTTTTACCATACGGGTCTGATTTACGATCAACAGTCACCGTTTCACGATCGGGTTCCAGATGTTGTGGACGGGTGTAGAAAAATATGTTTGGCCTTCACCTTAAATGTAGAAGAGACGGCTGCAAAGCTTATTATCTCAGTTTTATTTACAAATGTCAGATTTCAATTCTAGCCTTTGGGTCAAGGTTGGGGTGAGTTGCGTTTGGCAAGTGCTGTTGGGAGGGCGTTGATAATAAATTTCTAGGTGTCTACTGAGCCCGTGATTTGCAATGGACCATAAGCCCAGCGAGATCTACGGTTTTCTAAATTTTAGATTTTTCTGACCTTCATTAGCTGTTGCACAGCCCGTACAGACTGTTGCTAAGCATAAACAGGTCATCTAACTTGACGGCCTGCACACGGTCCAATCATAACTAGACTGGTCCATCCTCATGGGCTAACTAGGGTTAATTTATTAGTGGTACCCCACACACGAGCGGTTTAAGCGAACGGCCCTGCGAAAAATCCTACGTGGACGCCTCAAGACACTGTTCTAGTTGGACAAGACGTTATAATCTACCCCCCATCCTTATAAATAAATTTCGTCCTCGAAATTTATACCTGTTCATATTACTGAAGTAGACTTAGGTAATACTTGCAGACTTCTGCTTCCATCTCCCAAGTGGCCTCTTCTTTATCGTGGTGGGTCCATAATACTTTGACCAATGGGATGACCTTGTTACGTAGGACTTGCTCCTTCCTATCTAGTATTTGAGTGGGTTGGAGAATGTATGTGATATTTTTATTTAGCTCCACATGTTCTCACTTGATAAAATGCAAAGGGTCGAGAACGTACTTCTTCAACATTGATACATGAAAGACGTTGTGCACTCTGACGAGTGGCATGAGTAGGGTCAAGCGATAAACAACTGCACCTACGCGGTCTAAAATCTGAAAGGGCCCAATGAATCGTGGCATGATCTTTCCTTTCCTGTCGAAACGTACAACACTTTTCATTAGAGAGATTTTGAGAAATACGTGGTCCTCAGCTTCAAATTTCAAGTCTCTTCGTTTAGTGTCGGCACAGCTCTTCTGTATGCTTTAGGCCATCAAGAGGCGACATCGGATAATTCTAATCTTCTCGATCGTAATTCGTACCAAATCCGGCCCTAGCAAGCTCTTCTCGCCAATTTCTTCCCAGCAATGTGGGGGTCAGCACGGACGCCCATACAAAGCCTCATAAGGCGTCATGCCGATGCTAGCTTGGAAGCTATTTTTATAGGTGAACTCAGCGTAGGGGAGGCAATCATCCCAACTCTCCTGAAAGTCTAGTACACACGCCCTCAACATGTCCTCCAATATCTGGTTCACTCGCTTAGTTTGCTCATCGGTCTGTGGGTGGAAGGTGCTGCTAAATTTCAACTTCACTCCCATAGCTTCATGGATGCATATCCAGAAAATCGACGTGAATCGAGTGTCTCGGTCTGACACAATCTCCAACGGGACGCTATGAAGTCGTACTATTTTCTTGATGTACAACTTTGCTAAATCATTAGCGGAGCTAGAAGTCTTTATCGGTAGGAAATAGGCTGATTTGGTTAATCGGTCCACAATCACTCATATTAAGTCATGCCCCTTCCTAGTCTTAGGCAAGCCGGAGATGAAATCCATATATATGAAGTCCCACTTCCATTCTACTAAGGGTATTGGTTGCAAAAGGCCTGGTGGTCGGCGGTGCTCGGCCTTGACCTGTTGACAAGTGAGGCATCGGGACACATAGTCCGCTATTTTCTTTTTCATGTTGTCCCACCAATAGTTTCGCCTCAGATTCCGGTACATCTTGGTACTACTAAGATGCATTGCTAATTTGGAGTTATGAGCGGCATTTAGAACTTGTTCCCATAGTCCTTGAAAAGTTGGGACACAGAGGCGGCCCCGGTACCGCAATCCCCCATCAATACCGACTCTCCACTCGGACTCTACATCATTCCTTGCTCTTTCTTTCATCTTCTTCAATAACTCATCGCTTTCCTGAGCTTCAATGATTTTATTGATAATCATTGGCTGGACCTGAATGTCGGCTATGACCTCGTACGGTTCCTCCATGATTAGTTTCATGTCGAAGTCCCATACAAATTTCACCATGTTCCACTCTCTCACCATCAACGGGGCTGTAAATTCGAGCATTCTCGTGTGACTTAAGGCGTCTGCCACCAGATTGACCTTGACAGGGTGATATGAGACTTCAAACTTAAAGTCTTTCAGCTTTTCCATCTAGCGATGCTGTCTCATGTTCAGATCCTTTTGAGTAAAGATGTATTTGAGGCTCTTATGGTCACAGAAGAGCTCAAACTCTTCACCATAGAGATAGTGTCTCCATATCTTCAAAGCAAATACTACCACCGCGAGCTCGAGATCATGGGTAGGGTTGTTCTTTCATGCTTCCTTAGCTGCCGAGATACGTAAGCAATTGCCCTGTCCTTCTACATGAGTAGGCAACCCAATCCCACACGAGAGGCATCAGTATAGACAGTGTACTTGACCTCTTGCTCAAGTAACACGAGTACAGGTGCTGATGTTAGTTTATCTTTCAACTCTTGGAAGGCTGCCTCCACCTTCCCATTCCAGGAAAACTTGAGGTCTTTCCGTGAATGTTGGGATAGCGGCCAAGCTATTTTAGAAAAATTCTTAATGAACCTTCGATAATAGCCTACGAGACCGAGGAAGCTTCTCACTTTCGTAATTGAGTTCAGTTGCTTCCACTCTTATATGGTTGTCACCTTGGCGAGATCCATGGATATACCTTCTTTGGATGCCACATGACCCCAAAAATTTGACTTCTTCCTTCCAGAAGTCACATTTTCTATACTTCGCATACAATTGGTTCTTCTTAAGGGTTTCGAGAATAGCTCATAAATGATCTCCGTGCCCTTTGTGGCTCTTTGAATAAATCAATATGTCGTCGATGAATACGATGACAAATCTATATAAAAATGGCCTGAAGACTCTGTTCATGAGATCCATGAATACCGCTAGAGCATTAGTGAGTCTGAACGGCATAACTAAGAAGTCATAATGGCCAAAGTAGGTTATAAAGGCTATTTTTTGTATATCCTCGTCCCTGACTTGCAGCTGATGGTACCCTGATTGCAGATCAATTTTTGAGAAGTATTGAGCACCCCTCAGCTGGTGGAACAAGTCGTCAATTCTAGGTAACGGGTATTTATTTCGAACCGTCACTTAATTTAATCTCCTGTAATCTACGCACAATCGTAATGAGTTGTCCTTCTTCTTCACAAATAGGACTGGGGATCCCAAGGTGAGACGCTGGGTCAGATGAAGCCCAACTTTAACAGATCATCAATCTGAGTCCTAAGCTCCTCCATCTCACATGGGGGCATGCGATAAGTCGGCAAGGAAATGGGTATGGTACTCGGAGTTAGATCCATCATGAAGTCTATCTCACGTCGAGGAGGAAGTCCAGGTATGGTTTTCAACACATCAATGAAATCTTCGACCACGGGAGTGTTTGTGAGTGAGGGTCCATCATAACCCTCCTCTAATGAAATATAACACAAAATTCTACATTCGTGGCTGACCTGGACTGGGAATGTGAAGGGAACGTTGTTGCCCTCTTATATTTTCAATGACATAGTTTCACAATCAATTTTTACCTTCAATATTGTCAACTAGTCCATGCCCAGGATGACGTCGTAATGGAAGATCTTGGTTACTATCAAGTCCACGAACACCACCTTGCATCCCAAGTCTATGGGACAATCACGATATATCTTTGTTGCTTTTGAAAAAGTATCAGGGACGTCAATGATCTTTACTGCTACGAAGGGGGTAGGGCATAACCCTAGATGCTTGACAGTCGCATGTGATATGAGAGAAGTAGTGGACCCGATGTCCACTAAGAGAAATATGGGAGCACTTTGCATGTGAGCTGTCACCTTGAAGGCTGTAGGAGTGGGGGTGACTGCATCTTGGACCTCTGCCAATAAGGCATGTACTTATGCTTGCTGTGAAAAGTTTAGTTGTTGCATAGGCCGTTATGGCGGCCTAACTTGAGGTGTAGGAGGACGACGGAATTGTTGGTCTAATCCTATCGCCCTTAGCGGAAGAATCTGCATGGCTTGCTATGAGAGCCTGTTGATACGTTGAAGGGACATGAAGCCATGGTCCCTCATCCTTGAAAAGTAGAAGGACTCCGAGTGGCCCACCCTCTTGCAGTACTTGCATATGCGGTTAGGCCGTACGGAAGGGGTTGTAGTGACTGCAAGCCTGGGAGGAGACCTCTTCCTGGAGAAGGATGAGGACGGTCCTTCAGTCCTGCTTCGCGGCCTAATTGTGAATGGGTTCGTGAGACTAGCTCCTCGTCTTGCTCCGCCCATATTGACATCTCTATCAATTTAGCATAAGTTCTGATGTTTGCACAATACATCTTCGAGCGAATGTCGCTCCTCAAACCCTCAGTAAATCGCAGCATTTTAGTCACCTCTTCGGCCACTATTTGTGAAGTGTAGTGCAACAATTCAGTGAAACGATTTTCATATTGCGCCACGGACATTCCTCCCTATTGGAGGCGTATGAATTCATTCTCCCTATCATGCCAGTATGTCTACAGGAGGTATTTCTGGTTGAAGCAGGCCTCGAATGCTTCCCATGATCATAAATGGTTCTCCGGGAGGGTCCGAAGAGCACTTTCCCACCACAAATTCACCTCCTTCTCAAAAAGGAAAGAGAGGAGTTTGACACTCTTCGCTTCAGAACAGTGGAAAGGCCAAAGCAACTTGGTGACTCAGTTGAGCCATTATTCCGCTTTCTCGGAGCGGTGGCTACCAGTAAAAGTAGACGGACCTTTAGAACCGTTCAAATAAGTTGCTTGTGGTGGTTGGAGGCACAGCCATGCCGGGTTGCTCTGGTTGTTGCACACCCATATTATGAGCCATAACTCTCATCATTGTAGCTAGCATTTGTTGTTGTTGTTACATTAGAAGAAACATCTGACCCATTTGGTCCATAGCCGGCGTCGCGGGAGGTGCGGTGTCGTGGTGTGTGTTGGCGGCACATATGGGGCCTCATCTTGGGTAATACTACCTGTATTGTGGGATCCGGTCGCCCCTTGAGGGCCTGGTTGATCATCGGGAATTTAGTCCCTCTCAATGAGACCGTCGTGAGGTAGGCAAATGAAACGAGCATCACCCCTAGAGTGTATTTCCTGGAAAGATGTTCCTTTGAGTGTTAATTACTAGAGCATCGCGTACACAATGCATATAAGGCCTATAAGTTAAATTCACAAGTATAGCAACTATACATAAAAGGCATTCACAAGCAAGAAGAAAACTTCAAGATAATCCACGCGTTCATATTAAATCCAAAATTCCATTACATGGCCAGTTACATTCTACGACATGAGTTACAAGTGTCGCTAGATACTGTAAACTTAAGGAAAATACAACCTAATCAAAGTAAGAAAGGTTACAACTATCCTACAATACATGAAAGCAATTCTAACTGACTTAAACAAACTACTAATTATCCATTAGGTTAAGCTACTATTCTTCTGGGTCGGACATGGATGAGGGTGTTTCCTCCCCTTTGCTCCAGCAGATCAAGGTCTTTATAGTCTAATATACCTTGTTGTTCCATTTCTCTTGTTCTACGTGGTGTCTCGCTTGATTTTCCACCATCTTGGTCATCCTAACGTCGAGCGCATCCAAGTGCTCACGTATGTCTGGAGCGGTAAGCGATCCACCACCGACTTCTTTGGCTTCATCAGTTTGTTCAGCCCCTTTAACTTCATCCTCATCCTCATTCTCGTCCTCGTCACTTCCTTCACCTTCCTCTTCTTCTTCGTCAGTCTCCCCAAACTCTTCAATGTGGGCTTATCGCTGCTTGGGGCCTATCCCCATATTATTTAACATATCATCGCCCAATAGCTGCATCGATATAAGATTTCCATCCGATCCGCCCACACCGTATGTCGAGCCAACTGACAGACCAGGTGACCAAATGGAAGGCATACATTCTTCCGTGTTGCCCTTACGGTCCTCACGATCCGATGAAGTACTATGCTGGGGATGCACACATCTGCTCCTTGTCCCGCTTGATATAAAAACTCCACAAAATAGCGGAGCACTCGGTGCGGTTCTTCAGCCTTGGGTACACATTATGGGTGCAAATGTGGTGAAGTACTCGGTACTTTGGAGTCAAGTTGGACGAGTTCAGGCCGACCACTCGCCTCCATTGGGCAACCTGCCCACACAAAAAGTGAGTTCGCTCGTCGTGGGCTCGACTTGTATCCCCAAAGTGGAACCTCTTGCTACCCAATATAAGGTCAATGCCAACGGCTTGAATTTAGGGTTTATGATTCGAGTGTAAAAAGCCCTGACTTGTCCCTTATCGGCCTAGGAACCTCCATAGAATATGGGACCTCATTCCTTTTCCATAAGTTGATTGAGCAGAGCGAAATTTCGAACAGGTGCTCCTACACAAAGGCTTCAAAGGTGACCTTGCGCTTGTAAAAATTTTCCATATCTTCAACGGGCAGTGGGGAAGCTTGAGTTGCGAGCCCTCTTTGGGAATCGTTTCTTCTCTTGGATCGGACTTTTGAGCCTGTCTTCCCCTTTGGATCCACCTTCTTCTTGCTACGCCTTTCTTGGCTCGGTCCCAACTCGGCAGGAGCCGGTCTTTTCTTCCCCACGAGTGAAAGAACCACCAGAATGGAGAAAAAAGAGGTAACGACTACTAAGAATGCCATTTCCCTCGGCTAGGATGGATTGGGTGTGAAAAATGTAGGTGGTTCGTTGGAGGGAAGATTTTAGGGATAGTTTTAAGAAATGCTTGATAATGAGTTTGGGAATGGGTTTAGGGAATGTAATTTGGAAATGGTTTGAGAATGTATTTGAGAAAAATGGTTATGAATGGGTTTAGGAAAATGGGTTGGATATGAGGAAGAAGAGATGGTTTTGTTGAAGGAAAAGGTGTTGAGAATGGGTTTAAAGAAATGAGATTTGAGAATGGAGTTTGATGTTGTGTTTTAGAAGTGGGTTTTGTAAACGAAATTTGGAGAAGGTTTGGGAATGGATTTGAAAATGAAGCATGTTGTTGGTTTTGGGGAAAGGTTAAGAAAGATGGGTTGGGGGGAGGGAAATATGAAGAAGAAGAAGGTGGGTTTTTGAGAATGGGAGAGGGAGAGGTCTTTCTAGGGGTTTTGAATGGATGGGGTGTAGTGGAAATGAGGCTAAGGGGGGTCTAACTATCCCTAAATAGTGAGAGGAGTGGGCCCCACACGTATATACATTGCAAGGGAAAGGGGAGCTAGCCATTGGAGGCCTGCGGGGGCCACGCCGGTCAGGCAGGGTCCCACCGAGCTATTGGCCATTGGGCGAGGACCACACCAGCTGGGCGGGGTCCCGCGGAAGCTTTGGACGCCCGGGCGGGGGTGTGTGAGTGGGCGGGGTCGCACGGGCCGGCTCCTACGGGCGGGCGAGGTCCTATCGGCCACTGTTTTTCAGGCGGGTCCACTTTAGAACGCGGTTTATTGAGGTCCGGTAAGGCCCTCTAGGACATGTCATATATAATTTTGGGATAGGAGAAACTAATCTATACAATAAGCCTATCTATTTCACGAAATTCCTCTCGGGTAGAGGATAAAATTCAATTCTTCTATAGTTTCACTATTTTTTGGTAAATTCTTATTCACCTCAAGTCTTTATCCCCGAATGGGTCAGAACTATCAAATCCGGTCCAGTATTAGCTCATTTGGACTTGGACGATGGCTTCGACCGTCTAATTATTCAGTTCCGGTTCATTCCTATCATCGGGCTAAGGTATTATAAGTCTCTCGGATCTATTTCCTAGCGTCGCTACTTTCTCTCGCTAACCAACCCTAACACCCCAGAAGTCTTACCTTCTGTCTAAGACTGTCAATTCAGGGACTGGGGTGGTTCCTATCATTTTTATATTTTCGATTGTGTTTCCTCTCAAGTCAGCGGACGCGCTAGTGAGTTCATGGTTCATGGCCCAATTAATTCCAAACCATTACTTCGATACCAACTTGTAACACCCTAAACATTGAGGGTCGTGCATACAATTGACTCCCAAGTTCTCGGGTATCACTTATAACCGATTTTATTGTTTTACATTTAATCAGGTTTAAATGCGTAGTATAGAATTACTTGAAACATGAATCACAATCACAACTAGTCTACTGAAATGAAAGTGGCTAAATGTATACAAGTCTAAAATAATATTAATGTGTCGCATAAGGCGTTGTTAAATAAAAATACAAAAAATGATGTCCAAAAAGAATATTGTACTGAATCCCCTACTCGGCGATCCAAGTTCGCTTGCAAACTTTACGGTGAACTGCCCATCAACTGAAAATAGGACAGCTTGTCCTCCTCATCCAAGTTCATGCCGCAAGTCTTCTCATAATCAGTGTCACTTATAACTACTAAAGAGTCTGCTTGGTATTTTAAAATACTATCTCAGAGTAAAAGTGAGTGATCAACTTAATGAGTGCTATTAGTCTTAAGTTACAACAAGTATCAATTTTATGAAGAATTTAATGAAAGGTAAACATTCATAAACACGTAACTAATCTTATTAATGCATGTGCATGGTAAATGATATGATGTATGACCTCGCAATAACACTTCCTTGAGCGACTCTGTCTAACAATCGAGTATGACCAACACTCCCTCATTGCGATCTCGACTGCCGAGTCGCTAACCTAACTAGTGCGATGTAAACGTGATCATGTTAGCTGTGTTTTTAATTAGTTCCGTTCAACCAACAGATTGGAAAAACTAGTACACCCCACGATATCAATGCCCTCAACTGGTTGCGAGGCCAAGGCCAAAGCTCCCCAATATGTGAGGCTAGGATCCCGCGATCCTTAATCCCATCGATTTTCCATCCCCGATTTCAAGCATATGGGGAGTGTTGAGAAGTGGGATTTCTCACGGTTACTACAGGGAGGCTCGTCACCCTAGTGTAAGCTGACAGCTCGGACACAGTATCTCATTCTACCATGCCCGGCTCTCGAGACAGTGGATCAGTTTTAAACGGTTATCAATGGGTTTCAGTGGGAAAAGGGTGTTCTTGGCTCCATTCAGACGTGAACAAACATGGTTAACAAACATGGTTGTTCAGTAAGTTGACTAAATCGTGCGAGTTCAGGTGAGTATGTAACGGACGACATCGAGTACAAGAGACCTATGTAGTCTAACTACTGTCGCCCATTCGCACCCGCCCAAATCCATGGGTTTAGCCTCAGAATAGTTCTACCAACAGGACCACCTTCACTCTCCTCAGTTTCTTGACCAACCTAGGAATTTAATAGTATTCAGTAACACTTCAACAATTTATGGTTTATCATCTAAACTCAAATAATATCATGCACTCATACATCCACATAGGAATTCAGATATATATATATATATATATATATATATATATATATATATATATATATATATATATATATATATATATAAGTACTAATAATATTACGAAATGAATGTGCATGTGTGTTGTGAGGGATTAGCGGAGGGATCAAGAGCTACAAATTATTCATAGCACAAACATGTAATTAAGGATTAATGCTAGCATAATATACATCAAGGACTTATGCAAGCACACATATACAACAAGGATTAATGTAACGTACAAGCTATAAGGGATCATCACACAAGAATCTAGCAATAAATGAATATGCATTCACCAAATTCATGCCTAATCCTATTGAGGAACAACAAACATGCCATAATCAATCCATGTCGATTGAGAGGAACTAAAATATAAGGTCTTGCTTAGGTTTTCTCTAGATTATTTAAATACATCGTCCAAGCAATCATAATCATTAGATTCATACTAAAATTGGTGTTAAGTCACCTAAGAATAATAGTTTGTACCTATAGATCGTTGAATTCTTGGAAAACGACCTAGGAGTATCGAATTTGGGGTCGATTGGCCGAAATTCCCGAGGCAAAGCATTTGCATGTTAGAATTTCATGTAAATTCCCTCTCAACATAAGGGTTTCCAAAAGGATGAGAGATTTACCTATCCAATCGGTGGAGAGGGGTTATTCCCGTTTGTGGTTGAGGGATTTTCTTGAGGGAGAGGTAAGGAGTTGCAAGATTTGAACTCCCTTGGGCCCCACCTCGAACTATGGTCCACCTTCTCTCCCTTCTTCTCTCACACATTGTTCTCTCTCTACTCTCTTTACTCTCTCCTTTCTCTTTGGTTGTTGGATTAATGGTGGGAGTATGAGAGAAAGAGCCTTAGGAATTTATTTTCTAGGTTTGGGTCCATTGGCCTTAAGTTTCAACAATTGCCCTCAATGTCCCTGTGGGGGCCCCTTTTTGTTTTGGGGCAGCCCTGTCACTCCCTATGCCACAAAATTTAGTATGCATGTGTCTAATAGCCTGATGAAGGGCTGTATAAAATTTGAAGGCAAACAAATGCAGGGTTTGATCGTACGGTTTTAATTTATAAATGACCTTGCGGGGTCCATTCTAGCCGTTGGGGCGGTTCTGATGACCCCATGGATATGAAATTTATAGGATAGGTGCTCCATGGCCCGATGAAGGGCCGTGCAAAGTTTGAAGGCAAACGGGAGTGGAGTTTTACCGTACAGGTCCGATTTGCGATCAACGGTCACTGTTTCACGATCGGGTTATAGATTTTGTGGACGAGCATAGCAAAATACGTTTGGCCTTCACCATAAATGTAGAAGAGATCCGATGGCTGCAAAGTCTAGTATCTCAGTTTTATTTACAAATGCCGGATTTTAATTCTAGCCTTTGGGTCAAGGCTAGGGTGAGTTGCGTTTGGCAAGTGCCGATAGGACGGCATGGATAATAAATTTCTAGGCGTCTACTGAGCCCGTGGTCCGTGATGGACCACAAGCCTAGCGAGATCTGCGGTTTCTCCAAATTTTAGATTTTTCTAACCTTCCTCGGCCGTTGTACGGTCCGTACAGGCTGTTGCCAAGCATAAACAGGTTATCTGGCTTGACGGTCCGTACACGGTCCGATCATAACTAGACTGGTCCATCCCCATGGGCTAACCAGGGTTAATTTATTGGTGGTAACCCACACACGAGCGGTTTAAGCGAACGGTCCTACGAAAAATCCTACATGGATGCCTTAGGATACTGTTTTGGTTGGACAGGACGTTACAGTTCAACCCAACAAATGACCCACTGTTAGACTGCGATGGAACTATTGCAAGCTACTAACAAAGCTATGCATGAAAGCCCAATTGACAACAAAAGATTTTAGTGGCAATTCGAGTAACACAACAACTCCCCTTCTGATCACCTTCTCGTCAATTTGATCCCATAACCTGTAATCAAAATTTTCATCTACGTAACCTGATTAAGATGATACACTATTTTTCTTTCTCATCAAGTTCGAACTACTTATCTTTGGGTACCTGCATAAATGCTCAGCAACCTAACACCTTTAGGTGTTCGTAGGAAACATTTTTCTCTAGTCCATACCCTTTATACAACATGTCCATTTAGAGGAGTTGAAGGAAAGATTAATTAAATAACAAGCAGTTCGCATAGCTTCTCTTCAAAATGATTCAGGCAATTTTGCTTATAAAAGCATACACCTAATACTTTCCAAAATAACACAATTCATCATTTCTGCTATACTATTATGTTATAGAGTCTTGAAAATATATTGCTCATGTCAAATTCCATGGCCTTTGCAATACTACTCGAATAACTTAATATATTCACCACCACTATTTATACGTGTATAGTTCAATGATACCTATTTCCCTTTCCACTATAACATGAAAATGTCTGAACACATTCAAGACTTGGTCTTTAGTCTTCAAGGCGTATGACCATACATTTTTTAAAATGTCATCTATAAAGGTAACAAATTAAGAAGTACCTCTTAGAGTTTTCACATTCATGGGACCATAAACATCAGAATAAACTAATTTCAAAATATCTGTTTTCTTTTTGAGATTATTTTTATGAAATGAAATTCTATGCTATTTTCCAACCAAATAATGAGTGCAATTATTTATAAGCGTACCTTTTATGTCAGGAATGAGTTTATTCTTGGAGAGAATTTGTAGGCTCTTCTCACTTATGTGACCGAACTGCTTGTGCCATACTCTTCTTGTTTTTCCTTTCCTTTTTTCTTTCTTCTCCTCTTTTTTGGGCTTTCGACACTCATTTTGGTAGTAACCTACCTTATTGTAATTATAACAATTAACATCATTTCTTAATCTGGATTTGCCTTTTGACTTCTCATGGTAATGAGGTTTTCTACTTTTGTTTCTCTCCTATTTTTTGTGACAAGTGCTTCTGACCGAGTGAAAGTTATGAATTTTCTTCTTGTTTCTTCATTCCACAAATTATTTGTACTTGACTCATTGTAATAGCTCCATTTAGAACGGAGTTACTTAGAAACACTACTGAGGTCTTTCAATTGTTTGGCAAAGAAGTAAGAAGCAACAAAGCCTTCAACTCATCATCTAACATCATCTTCATAAAAGAGAGTTGATGTACAATACTTTGGATTTCATTCAAATGCTCTGTAATTGAGCTTCCTTTTTTATATTTCAAATGCACAAGCTTCCTAATAAAAAAAGTCATTATTGCCTGTCGTCTTTCTTTCATACAACCCTTCTAATTTCTTTTAAAGTGATTGTGATGAAGTTTTCATAGATATATGATGAAAGACACTATCATTCAATTATTACCAAATAAACGCAACAACTTTCTAATTTATTTTTTTCCACTTATCATTGGTCATGTCTTTCGGTTTGGTCTCAACCCCTTTAATGGGCGTGTACAAGTTCTCGTAATACAAAATCTTCTATATTGGCTTTCCAAATCATCCAATTGTTTCCATTTAACTTAACCATTTGATTTGTCTTTGCCTCCATGATTTATATATAAAATAATTAGAATCAAAACCGGAGCTCTCTGATATCACTTGTTGGGAAACCACACAACTTTTCCTTCTATGTACAAATCACCGAGATTAATAATATAAAATATTAAGTAGACAAAAATCACTTCTAACATAAACAAGTTAATATCCTCAAGCATATAGGATGTAAGAAACACCAAGATTTTTTTTACATGGAAAACCCTTTAATGTGAAGGAAAAAACCAGAAGACTTAATTCGGCACAAATTCATTATAAAAATAATAATAATAGTATAATCATTAAGAGACCTTGCTTGGATACCCAAACTATATCACTCAATGGTGGATTACAAGCAACAATGGAAGAAAATAAATTTCTCGCGAACTAGGGATTAAAAAAAATCCCTAACACAATTCTTGGAGAAGACAATAAAAAAATTTGGTATCATGAATGGATCCTTACGAACTTAGATGTGAAGATTTCGGTAGTAAAAGCCTCTTTATATTATTATCTTCTATAAAACCTCTTATTCTATTCTCTTTTTCTTCTCCTCTTTTTCCTCGGAGAAAGAAAACTTCTAAATGTTGCTATCTAATTCTCTCTAAACGAAAAAAGAAGAAGCTAATTTTCTCTTATTTTAATTGTTTAGCCAAAAGACCAAAATACATCTCACACATGTGATACTAAAAGCAATTAAAGCCCACACATGTGACTCCCATTCAACATAAGGACGCCAACAACCCTATGCTCTACAAGGTCATTGTGATGTCTGTTTTATACCTACTCCGGGGTTCAGTTGCATCAACTCATGCTTGAACATGATTTCAAAATTTCATGCGGATTCAAAACTCTGGTATTCCACGGCACTACCAGTGCGAATTGAATTCTCACCACTCAAGCCTTCTTAGGACAAGAAGTTTTAGACCAGATTTATGTGTTTTTGTCACATTGTAAAACAAAGCCCGAGGTGCTCACATGAGGGATGTGGTCCTCAACTGCTGCAATATCTATAACAAAGATAGAAAAAATGTCACTTTTTAATTGTCAACTATCAAATAAATCAAAAAATACTATGGGATTTGAAAGGATGGGTCACACGCATAAGTGTGGTTTTGAAAGATTCTGAAAAATCAGAAGTATTACAGTTTTCACTCCATCTAGATGTAAAATACCATAGAAACATGCCAGTGGGCCCCGAAAGGTTTTCAAATGTGATGTTTGACCCACTGTTTCTGTGACGTGAGACTTGAATTTTAGATATACTTTATATTTGAATCATGTTTTAAAATGAGCTGATGAAAATGGTTGAAGTATATATGCCTTAAAATGAGCTGATGAAAATGGTTAAAATATATATGCCTTAAAATGAGCTTGGGGCTGTTGCGGGGGCGGGGCCATAAAGCTTGGGGCTGCTGGACCGTTAGAGTGAAAAATAGTCACTGGCCTGGGACCACACACAAATATCGAGTCAAATTGAATATGGGTCATGACCTGTCTATGAGTGTCCAACACGTGTACAAAATCACAAATATTCAGTGCATGAATGCAAACAATCCCAATCTTATGGAGGATAAAACCATCAAACGTGTTCCTGGCAGCGGCAACGGGTCAGCACTGACTCAAGGATTTCTGACTCGGTTGTGTCGGACACGATTCTTCCAAGTTGACTCGGACTTGTTCGAGATTGTTGTTGGAGGCCACCCTGATTCAACCTGACTCAGTCGGGTCCAGCCAATTTAAACCTGACTTAGGTAAGTGCTGACTCAGCTTGTACCCGAATGAATCAGGACAAGCCACCGAGTCAAAACCATGCCTTGGCCCACCGGGTTTTGGGTATATGGTCCGATCAGGGTCGCGCTATATAGGCCTGTGGGTCAGGTATTGGCCTTTGGGTTCCATGCCGATTAAATGGATTGGGCTTCAGTCTAGGTTTGTAAAAATATCTTTGTAGGCCCAATTTAAAGCCCATGAATAGGCCCATTGATGATGTTCTGAGTGGAATCGGGCCTGAAATCGGGTCAAATCATTTTCAACCGGCCTGACTTGACTTCACATGTACATGTCTTATATCCTATATGCGAGTTTAATCCTTGATTAGAATGCCCATGCATCTTCAATGTAGACCATTGATTTTGTTCCTCTAGTGTCTATTTCTCAATTCATGTGTTGGCCCACTTGATCAATGGAGAGACTAGGAACGTTCAAGTGGGAGATAGTGATTTTATCATTTTATTTTTATTTTTTTGCTTTGGGCTTGGGCTACTGTGCCGGTCCATGCCGGATGAATGGAAAACACAAATTCATGGATGAAGGGAAAACGCAAATATCAGCTTGATTCAAAACTTCTGTGGGCCCAAGATTTTTTTGACGGTGGGCGTTCAATTCACACTATTTCCTGTGGTGTGGTGCACTTGAGCTTTGGATATGGTTCATTTTTGGCCTCAAGCCCTAAAATTATCTGGTAAAATGGATGGATAGAGTGGATAAAATGCATAAATCACGGTGGGCCCCACAGAGTTTCCTCAGTACGCAATGGGCTTCCATCTGTAAGATCCCAATGTGGGCCACAATGGCACAATTTCAGTAATAAGAGATCCTCACCGTGGATACAAAAGAAGGCTAGTTAGAAACTGTTCCAACTCACTTTGCATATAGCCCACATTCAACTTCACCAATCCAATGGTCAGCATAATCATCACTAAATTACTGGTCCATAGGCCATTCGAAACGGCAACCAGAGCGTAGAAGGTTCTGATCATCAGACCCCTACATGTGGACCCATGAGGGACCCATGCTGACCGTGCGTTGGTCCAAATAAGGAGGATGAACATGATACACGAATCAAAATGCATCCACAGGAACATTCTTGGGCGTCCACGTGTACATAAACATGGTAATACATGAATTCATGTGGATGGTCGATGAGTGGCAGTGGGCCAGATGGGCAGGGCTCAACCAAATATCATCCTTGGAGCGGGCCTGTTGTTTTAGGCCCATGTTGGGCTCAGGCCTTGGATGTTAAAGTGTTGGGCTAGGCCCGGGTTTAGGATGACTTGTCCCAAATCCGGTCATTGCCACTCCTAGTACTCTAAAAATCACAATGTTGGGGTGATCCTAGCTCCAAATCCTAGCTTGCATAGAGCTTGCGGCAACGGGTTTTGTGTTAAGCCCAGGGCAAGGGCAAGGGATTAGGTACAACCCGGCAGAAGCAGTCTCGCTACTGAAGTGACGTCACCACATTTTGCGGCCCCCACCACGATGTATTTGTTGTATCCACACCGTCCATCCATTTGGAGAGATTATTTTAGGAGATGACACAAATAATGAGGCATATCCACATCTCGAATTGATCCCACCATAAAAAAACAGTGGGGATTGAACGCCAACCATTAAAAACTTCTTTGGGCCAGAAGCTTTCCATCAAGCTAATATTTATGTTTTCCCTTATTCCATGTCTGTTTTAACTTATAAACAGGTTGGATCTCAAATAAACATCCCGTTGGGCTGCTCTAGGAAGGTTTCAACGGTGGAGTCACTGTGGCTACTCTTTTCTGTGATGGAGTCCACTTGAACTTTGGATCTCACTCAGTCTTTGGCTCATGTCCTAAAATGATCTCTCCAAATGGATGGATGGTGTAGATACAACACATACATCATGGTGGGGCCCAAAGAACAGGGTGACCACACGGAAACGGATTGGCCACTCCCCCTGCCACCACTAGTGGTGGCTGATGGTGGGTGCTCTATGGGCCCCACCATGATGTATGTGATTCATCCATTCCGTTCATCCATCTTTAAAGATAATTTTAATTTTCAATCCAAAAAATAAGAGGGATATAAATCTCAGTGGACCACACCACAGGAAAACAATAGTGGTTGGATATTTACCATTAAAATTCTCCTAAGGCCCACTGTACTGTTTATTTGACATCCAATTTATTTATTGGGTTATAAAGACATGGATGAACAGAAAAAAACAAAGATCAGCTTGATCCAAAACTTTTATGTGCCCTCAAAAAATTTTTAATAGTCAAGGTTCATTCAACACTATTTTCTGTAGCATGGTCCACTTGATATCGGGAGATACAGCATTTTTTGTCTCTTACCTGAAAATGATCCATAAAAATATATGGCAGACATGTATGAAACACAAATATCATTGGGAGGCCAAAAGAGCAGGGACAACCCGGCATTGGCTGGTGGCAGGGAGCAGCTAATCCGTTTCCTACACACACGGGAAGATGGACCCCACGATGCTCGGATACTGCCACGGGATACAAGCCTACAACATATGTTCCCGAGGATTCAGTTAGCCGTCTGGTTCGCATTCTGTGTGGACCATCCATAAAGCAGAGACCACCATGAACACGCATTAGATTGAAACCCTCTTCGGAAACGGATTGGCTACTCTCTGCCACTAGCCCGGTGGCTGGTGGTGGGTGCTCTGTGAGACCCACTATGATGTATTTGTTTCATCAATGTTGTTCATCCATTTTTAAAGATTATTTTAGAGCTTGATACCAAAAATTAAAGGGATATAAATCTCACGGAACCACCAGAGGAAGATAATAGTATTGAATATCCACCATTAAAATACTCCCAAAGCCCACTGTACTGTTTATTTGACATCCAATCTGTTGATTAGGTCATTTTTGCCTATACGAAGGGAAAAATAAAGATAAGCTCGACCAAAACGTTTTTGCCCCGTTTGTTTTAACAGTCGATGTTCATTCAATACTCTTTCATGTAATGTGGTCGACTGTTTTTTTTTTTTTTTTACACACCCCCACACACTCACGCCATACGCACACACACTATGGAATTTCACCACCATGGGTACTCGAACCCTTGACCCGGTGTTGAAACTCTAAGGAGTCTACCACCCGGGTAAGCGTAAGGACCCACGCACACTGTGGGATTTCACCACCATGTAATGTGGTCGACTTGAGATTGGGATATTGCTCATTTTTCTTTGAATACCCTGAAATGATATAAAAAAAAATATGAACGGCATGGATGAAACACATACATCATGGTGGGGCCCACATTGCAATGACCACCAGCCATTGGGTGGTGGCAGGGGAGTAGCCAATCCGCTTTCCCACTTTTCATGCACGAGAAAAATGGACGGTCAGGAAAATCAAAGAACGAACACGTACAGCCATCGGGACACACGAAATAAACGCCATGCGTCCAGCGACGTCCCATTACCTTGATCTCATCTCACGCGCGCGAGTCCCTTCCAGACTCTGGCTTGCAGTCTCCTACCTTCGTAAATAACTGCAATCCAGCCCCGGCCATGATGTATGTGTTTCATCCATTCTGTTCATTCATTTTTAAAGATCATTTTGGGGCTAAAAAATGAGAGGTGTATAAATCTCAGGTGGACCACACCACATGAAAACAATAGTGATTGGATATCCATCATTAACATCCTCCTGAGGCCCACTGTACTGTTTATTAGGCATCCAATACGTTGATTAGGTCATACAGGTCAAGATGAAGGGAAAAGACAAAAATCAGCTTGATCCAAAACTTTTTTGGCTCCCAAAATATTTTTAATGGTCAATGCTCATGCAACACTATTTACTATAATGTGGTCCAATTGAGATTGGGATATATCTCATTTTTGGTCTTTTATTTAAAATGATCTGTAAAAATATATGGATGGAATGGATGAACCACATACATCATGGTGGGCCCCACAGAGCACCGACCACCAGCCATGGGCTGGTGTAAGGAGTAGCAGCCGATCCATTTTCGTCTGGCGCATGGTACTGGGAAGGATTACGTGGGATGAGATTCAAAAAGTGTCGAGATAAGTCTAATTCTATGCTATGATTGTAATCCGGGCCTGTTTGGCCGGACGGACCGCACGGGATTAAGAGGGATGGGATGGATTTGAAGGTAATGATAGTGGTGTCAGTGGATTGGTTTAAAATCCATGGGATTGCTATACTTGCATATCCCGGGATTTTACTTCCAATCCGATTGAACGGATTAGGAGGGATGAGATCAATTTTAAGGTATTGATGGTGATGTTAGTGGATTGGTTTAAGATTCATAGGTTTGTTATATACTGGCACAAGTTTAATGAATCTGTTTGGCTCGTTCGGCATATCTCAGGATTTTACCATCCCTTCCCTCTTAATCCCAAGGGATTCATCTGGCCAAACACACCAGAGATGTACTCTTTGGTTTATTGTACATTGAATAAGTATATATGTGATAATTTGAAACTATTGAAAATAACACATATGTGTTATATCCGAACTGTTCATCTGCTTTGTTACCTCGTGTTATAGCATGAGCCTAGAAATGAGGCAGATTCAAAACTTATATAGCTTTAAAGAAGTTTTCAACTGTATACATTTAATCTCTGCTGCTTTTTGTGGTGGGATCCACTTGTGCTTTACATCTACTTGATTTTTTAGCCCCTTCTCTAAAATGATCTTGAACAATAGGTGGACATTGTGGATATAGTCCACACATCAAGGTGAGACCTACACAGCTTGCTAACATTGACTGAAATAGGGGCGGGACCAAATGCAATTCTATCAAATCTAATTACAAGCTTTTTCATACTTTCCAAATATTGCGGAATTGGCGCGGACCAAATGTAATTCCACCCCTCCTAATCCCATCTAATACCGTGCGCCAACACCCCCCCTAGGGTTGGTTGCGGCATCCAGGGGTAGGATTTTTCAGTCCGCTTCCCTCGACAACAGAGGTAAGAGTAGCTTCGATTTCGATTCTAATCTCTCTATTCTTGAATATTTCTTCATCTCTCCTTTCCTCACTCACCATTCAGAAACGAAATTGCGTGATTTTTTTCTGCTTTTTTGGTTTGATTTTGTTTTGAGCTGATTTGTAAAGATATAGTTGAACATTTTCTCGGCCAACAATCTGTCCACGTGGTCCCCACCTTTGGGTGTTCTAGGCCGTTCATATGGTGGGCCCTTAATTTGGACGGGGAGGAATCGCAGTAGTTTCTGACCGTCTGGTTGGGCCACTGTTAAAATAGACGTTTGTATGTAATTTTACATTTGGATCCGCCTACTGGATGGCTAGGATCATCTGGCGAGGGAGATATTAGGGCATGGCTCATCCATGATAGCATGGACGGTTTAGATTACTAGTAGAAGGGCTCCAAGTTTACCATTGCTGATTCGAATAAAACAAGGGGCCTTGCTTTTGATGGAGGGTCATGTTATGCCTATGTGTGTTACTTAGGGGTCATTTGGCACCATGGATTTGGGGGGGGGGTTTGAGGGTATTTCAAATCCCCCGGTATGTTTGGCACCATAAAGTAATTGGGGGTTTCGAGGGGGTTTCAAATCCACGGAGAAAGCTTGGACTACATCTAAAATCCTTCCAAAAGTTACATGTGTAACATGCGTGTTGGTAGACTATTAATCTACTGGGCACATGGCTCATTGATGAAATCCCAAAACAATTCGATTATCAAATTGCATCACTGTAATTACTCTAATACGATGGTCTGCACTGTCCAAACATTATCCATGTAAATCAATGGTTAAAACTCATTGGTTGGTCACTTGGATGTGATCTTATGTGTGTGGCCCACCCGAGACTTGGAATTTCATCATTTTCAGGCTAAGTATATATTGCATACTACTTTTGAATTGGAGGGGATTCTAAATTCTGGGTGCCAAACACAATGGGAGGATTGCAAATCTAGGAGGTTCCGAATCCAAGGGGTTCCAAATCCACTCTCCCAAACAGGCCCTCAGGTTTTATTTTGAAGAAATATACAATGCTCAATCCAAACACACCATTGCCTTTTTTGTTTGAGTCAGCATTTTTTGTTGGTGGGCCCATGGTCCAGACGTCTTATGTGGACCCTAGTGGATGGGCAATCCTTGAAAAGACTCCCACCGGATGAAGGTGGCCATCCAGTTGTCGGATTGTAAATGGACGCGTACAAATCAGGTTGTCCATTGGCCCAACCCGGTGTTGGGCTTGGGGACGGATTTTGAATAGGTTAGTATGGGCTGGTCGGGCCAGACCTATTCAAAATTTTATTTCTTCTTGAGCCAGGCTTGGCCCATTGACAGCCTTGTTTGAAATAGAGTATTTCCCTTTGTACACAAGGGGAGATTACCTTGGCAGATGAGCTTTCGGTTCATTGCATGTCTCTCTTGGGGCCACCAGATGAGTGGTTTGAACCACTTTGTAACACCCGTACTTTTTCTTTAATGGTGGATACTTGATCCCACTGTTCCCTATGATGTGGCCCACTTGAGCATTGGATTGCCCTCATTTTTGGGCCCTCACCCTAACTTGACCCGGCAAGACTGATGAACGGTGTAGATTTATCACATCATTCCTGTGGGGCCCATTCTCTAAAAAAAAAAAAAGAAAAAAAGAAAGAAAAAGAAAAGCTTCTTTTGTAGTGCGTGCAAAAGCACATCACCTGTCCCCACTCCCTGTTGGACTCTCTCTCTTCCTTCTCCTTCGACAAACGTGGTGGGTCCTACACCCACCTCAATTCAAACTGTCCGCTTCTTTCTCCATCATTCTCACATTACAACATCCAGGCTGTTCAAAATTCATTGGAATTATCCTCAACACCATAAAATACTCCAAGAAGATCATGTTGACAGCTTATGACGTGTGAAACTTTTAAACCAAGAACCCATGGGCAAAAATCCACTGGACCTCCATTGTCATGCACTTACAAGCTTTCATACATCAATCTACATCGTCCATCAACCTCGGAACGAAGGAAAACTCACTGGTTGTAAATCCGCCATTGACGACCCTTGTCTTCTTTACGGCGCCAAAAATCAGTTATTCCATCAATAAGAGAAAGAGGATCGAGAGAGTAACATTGAGAGATATCAGAGAAGAGAAGAAAAGAGTTATAAAAGGAAGAAAAGAGAAAGATAAAAGGAAGAAAGAGAAACATGCAGTTTCATTGAGTTAACTCAGCGAGTCAACCCGATGACCCGCTGGTCCGATCATCTGAACTGATTCGAGATTCTGACTTAGAGCCATTTATGAGTTAAGTTTCTATTTTTCAACCTTTGACCTCATACGTTTGAGTAGCCTTGATTCGAGTAGACCCACTGAGTCAACTCAGTGATTTAACGTGTTATTTTCTTATATTTTAATATTAAAGAATTAGAAACCTTAGTGTAGGTCTTAATAAATCAGTATGTATGATTTGTGTAGGGATGATATTGTTTACATTGAAAATATTTACCGAGTGCTACTAGTCCAAGTGGCGGTGTTGAATTAAGTTGAACTTGATCTAACTAGGTCAAATGGACCGCATTCGTATCGATCTTAGATCTTCTCGCCTAATCCAGCGATACATGGATTATGTCTTAATAAATCAAGTAGGTGATCTTTCCTGTTGGAAATTTTAGGTTAATATATAGATTAATTTGATTATTTATCATGTGTTCAATTTATTTGATTATTATCATTAGTTGCAGATTATTTTATTTGATTCTTAATTGCATAGTATAAATGTAATTTATTTGAGTTATTAATTGATTTCAAGTAATTATCGTTATGTGCTCAAATTGTAATTAATTTCTTATTATTACATGATGAATAATGTATTTGAATTTATGCGTGCTCTGCCCTAAAAGGATCATTATATTTTTATGGGTGCTCTGCCCAGGGTCATTCTCGAAAGGATCAGCACGGTACGGGTGCTTTACCCAGGGTCATTCCCGAAAGGATCGACACGGGTGCTCTGCCATGGGCGATTCCCTAAAACGATCAACACACATGGGTGCTCTGCCCTGGGTATTTACCCTAAATGTTTATTCACCAGGTGTTTTGCCGAGGGTCATTCCCTAAAAGGATCAACACTGGTGCTCTACCGAGGATCATTCCCTAAAAAGATCAACACACACGGGTGTTCTGCCCTAGATTGAATCAGAAAGGATTTTGGATAACTGTATTATTTTATTTTGTTATTATGAAAATAATTTGTTATTGTTGTCACGTAAAATGCCGATTAAATACTCGTAATTAATCCTATTTATTTTATTGAGTTGTATTGGTGTTAAAGTAAAATTTTCAATTTTGGAAATGATTTGACCCTACGAGCCGTTGCGCTCATACCCATATAGATTGTTTTGCAGGGTTTGTATATGAAGAACTAGTTGGACAAGATTGAAGACTTTTATATTTGTTTATTTAGAAATTAATTAAAATTCAATTTATGTTGTTATTATTTATTTTTGAATGTCAATGTAATTAAAGATTTAAGGATTGATTAGTGGACAATATTTAATGACAATGATTAATATCCTTTTAGTTGGTCTGATTGCCTTGAAAATGCATGAAATAATGTGGGTTGCGATATATATTTTATTTAAATACAACTCATAGTCCTGAAATTCGGGTTCGGGGCCTGGCCAACTCGGGTTCCGATTTTCGGGGCGTGACACACTCAGTAAATAGCCCAAAAAATTCCACTATCGGTTTATCCAAGCTGGTCCACTAGGCCTCATTAAATGGTGGACCGTTGGTTGTAACTGTCCATTTTGAAGCTGTCCCATTTGATAGCATCATCCGATAAGGGAGATGGTCCATACCATGACAGAGCCCCACATGATCAATGGTTTAGGTTCTTAAAGGTAGGCCACACTTGTACCATTGGTGGGTAGAACATAATATGCTGTTTCTTCTATTGATTGTTATGGTTTAGGTGAATGGTTTCGGTCGTGGGTTTGCTCCCCATAAACACGAGTTCAAGTCCCCTCTCCGTGGATTACCCGATGCATGTGGTTGGCAGATGATTGCGTGCATCTGCAGGGAATAGTCTCACCTTAAAGGAGCGGAGACACCCTGTCGTCATAAAAATAAAATAAAATCATATAATGACTACCTGTATTTTTTTGGTTATGCTTTAATGGTAACATGTGATGGAAGGGGAGCTGTTGTGTTGCTCGGATTCCCACTAAAATCTTTTGTTGTCAATTGGGCTTTCAGGCATAGCTTTGTTGGTAGCTTGCAATGGCTCCATCGCAGTCTAACAGGGGGCTGTTTGTTGGGTTGAACAAAGGGCATGTCGTCACAAAAAGGGACTTGGCTCCAGAAAAGGGGTATGTAATGTAAAAGTGATATACTTTTTATGATTGGTTTGCTTTAATTCTTGCCTCATCAGATTTTTGGGTTTTGAATGTCTAACGAATATTAAACTTCTTAGCAATCAACATTTTAGTGGCAGGTTTGCATCAATCCTTGCTTACTGTTTTGGGATTTCTAAAATGGCAGTGAAATCCTTTATATTCTCTTGCATCCTTTTTTGATATTGTGTTGGTCATCAATTGAGGAACCGTACTGACCATGGCGGTGAAAATTCATATTTTGCTGGCCTTAAATAAATTGGGTTTAGAGGCATAGTTGATTCTGTCTGGGATCATTTGGCACGATCAAGTTTGTTTTGCATTTGTTGGTGAATTGCATATGTTTTTGATTCCATGAAGTTTGCTAATCCCACGCGCACTGCTCTTCTAGGACCTGTACGTGCATGTGGGGATCTCCAAGTTGCTTATCTGGTGGACTGAATTATGTGGTTGTCCTGGCTTAAAAATCAGTCCTGTCCCCTGATCAGGTGGTACCATGTGTTCATGGATCACTGGTCCTTCCCTTTTTAAGGCCATTTTTCATAGATGGGGGCCTGCCTGATGAGTGGACTGTCCTGTCTTTCAGCCTGATTATCTACATGTGTTCCAGTGCATGGATTTATGCGCTGAGAGGCGTGTGTTTGTAGAATTGCCATTGGTTCTGAAGTTAAATTGAACTTTTGTGAGACATGATACTGTGTGAGGCCTTTATGGATCTCCATCCGTTAGAAGTAATCTGTGGTAGTTATCTTAGCCAATTGTCCAACCTCATGTAGATTGGCCTTAGCCGAGAAATTACTCAAATTGGACTTCTGCGTATTGCATGTGGCAACTTCACTGCATTTTCAACCATCGGTTGATGGTTAGGGTTGATCAATTGGACCAATTTTTGATGCTGTGGCCAAACTGTATGCTTTCTTGTGGCTTGTAAGGCATTAGAGAGCTTTCAATTTCCCTTGTAGGCCCTTTTTTGTCCTAACAAAAGAGGTGTCTGAAGCTCTGAGCATAGGTTGATTTGTTTTGGCAATTATTTCCCTTTGTTCTAACTTTTTTTTCCCCTTGTTTTTAGTTGAAAAATGATTATTAATCAGAAAAAGTATTGTTATCTTATTGTTTGTATATTACAACCCTAGTCAATGTTTGAAATTGTTCTGTTATGTAACGTATCGTTCACCATTGATACCATTATGCATTGCCCCATATCAGGCTGTTTTGGTCTGATGTGGGGCCGATACACCAAGATCTTTCATAAGCAATACTGGTACGTATCGGGTATAGGTATTGGTTTTGGATGGTACTTTAAACCCTGCCCCTAGTACTTCACCATGTGTTATGAGCTCTGTGCTTTTCTTTCTCAGAAAACTAGCAAACGGGTGCATTTTGTTCGGGAGCATCATCAGGGAAGTTGCTGGGTTTGCTCCCTATGAGAAGAGAATTACTGAGCTCCTGAAAGTAGGAAAGGACAAGCGTGCACTGAAATTGGCAAAGAGAAAGTTAGGTACCCACAAAAGAGCAAAGAAGAAGCGTGAGGAGATGTCCAATGTTCTTCGCAAGACAAGGAGAAGTTTTTCTTTTCTTTTCTCATCGTTTGATATATAGATGCTAAAATCTGCTAGTGATTCTAGTAGGTATGATACCACATGGAAGCATCTACCCACATTGCACTTTGGGCATACTATTGAAGTTTTTCGCTTATGATCCTATCCACAGGACCTAAAACTTCCATACACATTTAGGTTCCTTGTTGACAAAAGGTCCTTACTATAAATGTCCTGATAGAACTCTTTTGTGACAACACGTACCTCTACATGGGTCACTCGTGTGTGGGACCACGAGTTGTGCATCAAATAAGTGCCTTTTTGTAGATGACCTTGTTCAATAATTCACCCAGTCAAGTTGCAATCATGCAACATGCACAAGTCAAGTACAAAACAAAGGTTGGTCTAAAGAACTTTATGTTCCAGCTGCATCTGCCTGATAAGCGGACTGGCCTGTGATTTCAGCCAGGTCATCCAAACCGTGGAGCCTACCTGATTCAGGGCTTGGATGTTCCATGCATTTCCCAGAGTGACACGTGACCCCGTGCATAGGTTTGTTGGGTGGGTTGGTGCAGGGATGAAACTAAATGTCCTGGTGAAGTAGACAATAGACATGATCATTTAGAGCCAGTTTATAGAGTTAATAAAGCCATGTTGAATGAATGTTGTAAGATTGGTCAGACGGAAAGAAACCAACATTCTATGTTTACAACTTCAAAGTTTCTATAATTATTTCAACCAAAGGAAAGACATTTATAGAGAAGCAAGTGCAAAAATTAAATAATAATTTTCTCAAGCCACACCAAAGCTTAGATTATTTGATGACATCATTGCACAAAAGGTTGCATCATGGGTGCGTCTTCTTGACTGTGCCAGTTGCCACGAAACTCTTTACTTTGTTAGCTTTTGTATGGGAATGGAAAATGTCCAGCGCTTAGGTGCGATCATGGTTTTAAACTGTCAGGTTTCTTTAAAATGCAGATTTAACTTGATAATGAAAGAATCATGGCTAGATTGCAGTATGTGTTTACCACATCTAAAGTCTGGTTGATTGTCCACCTTTATGCTTGGCATGCTCATCCAAATTGTCAGCCCCATTTTGGATTGTGCATGGCCCCAAATTTACACTGATTTCACAATAACTGCTTAACAAATGGCCATCAAATGGATGGGTGAAAAGGAAAAAGGTCAGCAGTCCAAATGCAGTTGCACAATCAGACGGTAAAGATCTTTTTGTATAATATGTTTTGCTATATATCAAAACAGAAAAAGAAAGTGATGGTTGAGATCATTCTATCAGTGTGATTTTCTGCCTATGCCACATCCAGGATGGGGTAGCTTGTGATTTGGATATTCTGGATGGGTATACATGGATGATACCTTCAAGTATCACAAGTTATTATAACCTTTGGCAACACACATTGGCCTTCAAAGAACTAGCCAACATACCTATGAATCTCACACGTTATAGCCCTTGGCAACACACATTGGTCTTCAAAGAACTAGCCAACATAAATTGAAGAATCACCTTTGTTTCAAATATATTGGTTGATTCATCAAATATTAGGGGTTGTGTTGATGATGTGTCAATTTCAATAACTGCTCCTTGCATGTCGATGCCCTTGGTTATTAAGGTTTTTAACTTCTGGATCTGCAATAAAGGAGATCCAAAATGGAGGGGACCATTCCCATGTGGTGTTTCTCCTTACTGCCACTTGTTTTCTCTCATATGAAGAAGGCTGTGGGGATCACTCATAGTTGCCACAGTGGATCACTGTCATACATTATTGGCGGCACATGCTATAGTTTGAAGTTCAGATTGACATTGCTTGTGTGATTTAGATATAAGAGTGTGCCTCTAAGATCTTCATGCTTGTCTCTTACAAAAAATCAAAGTCGATGTTGGCAATATTGCTGGGCATTTTTATGTCACCACTGTTTGGACACATGCCTGACTGAGATTTTCAGGAAATCAGAAATGCTAGCTGTGAAGAAATTTTCTATGCCCCTTCATAGCCACCTGGCATGTGTGGGACATTGGGTTGGTTCCATGGTGTGTGTATATGACCTGACTTTAAAAAAAGGCCAGCCAACTCATGTGGTCACCTTTGGGAAAAAAAAAGGTTTTTCAAAAGTGGAACAGTTTAGAAAAAAATGTTGTGGGTGGTCCACAAGAAATGCATGTGTACTTCCTGATGAGTGGACTTGCCTGGCTTCTGGACCAGTTCATCCATATAGTGTGGCCCACAACTCTGTAAAACCCATTGCATCGCCAGATTTCGAAAGGCTTGTGTAAAATTTTCCACAGCATGGGGATTTGGATTGCATCCAGTATCAATTTGGGGTGTGGAACATGTTTGTGAAACTTTCCTTTTGCATTTTGCTGGTTGAATATTTGGCAATGAGGTTTGCTTCATTTCTGGTGTTTTGTGCATGCAGATCTGCCGGAGTGCCCGACAAGAAGAAGTGATGAAGCATGGATAACCTGAAATTCCTTGGTTTTATATGGGAAATCTTTATCAAAAGTGACTCCATGTGCTGAGAGATTTATGGATGCCTGATACAGTTTGAATCGAGATTTTGATTAGCAGGTTTTGTTTAGATCTTCAGAATCTTCATATATCACTATGGATTTGGATGTGAATTTTCAGTTCAAGTCAGACTTCACTTGTGGTATTATGGTTGCTTCTTTTCTGTTATTATCGGAGGAATTTTTACCATTTGTGCAGGTAGTGATTATTTACCTGCAATCTCACCGTTCTTAGGCATCTTTCGATGAGGCTATAAGCCTATGGGCCAAAAAATGCAGTAATTGGACCACTCTAACCATACAGCCGTCAGTTTTGCCCATTAAATGTGTACCATTGCACTTTTATGAGTTAAACTCTCCCATATCCAGACTGCTGTTTTCATTTCTACACAGCTCAAATCCATTGATTTTCATTACACGTCAGCCATCCACATGTTATCATACATAATCAATGGTCCTAAACCACCTAATGCTAGTGCTGCCTGGACATTGTTTTGGGGCATCATGGTAGGTTTAGGGTTTTGAAAGAAAGAAAAAATAAAATAAAAAAAATAGAAGACTGGTGCAGCTGCATCTCGAAATGAATCACGTCTGAGAGGCCATGGCGTTATCAGGTGATTGGATGTTTAGCATATGCCCATGTAACAGGTCAGGGGAGGGAGTGGTGACTGCTTGGGCCTTCCTGTGCATTTTGGTGGAACTAAGCCATTACAAATTCTTGTCGGGATGATCTTCAAGACTTGGCAATGGATGGTGATTGTCATGGTCATGCATAAACCGAAGATGTGATAAGATGCTTTTAGCAATCTCATGCTCTTAGCTATCTGTAAAGATAGAGAAAACTTTGAAACAAAGCATGCGGACCTGATCAACCAAAGCAACAAAAAAGCTCTCACCCTTAGCTTGGTGGACCAAATCAATCTCAAAAAGCTCAAATGTCCATTGGGGAAAATATGATCAACTGATTTTTTACACTTTCAAGACATGGCCAAATATTGACAAGTAATCAGTTTTGTTTTGAAGGTAAGAATTCTATTACTGGTGGCCCCCTCTGCCAAGGTGCCTTTGTGATTTTATTTTTTATTTTTTTGAACAAGGGTGCCCTAGTAAAATCTCTGAAAAAAAAACCCTCTATGGAGAATGGGTCCACAATCGATCATCTTTTTTTTTTTTGACCCATGTTAAGGAGACCTAGCTAGAAGCTTGGCGACCAAAAAAATCTAAAATTTTAATATTGCTGAAAAATTCAAGTAGAACAAGCTTACATTCTATAGCTGAAGATGGGAATATCTTGATAAAGAAAATTCTGTTACTTGGATGAATATGGGCTGAGTATGAACAAGTTATTGTCTTATGATTAGTTCTGCTCCAAATGTACAGTGGTTGATGCAGCAAAGTAGCTCCACCTGAAATAAAGACCCACCAGTTGTGGCAATTCAATCCTGGTTGCACCATCAGATCGAATCAGAGGACACAATAAGAGCTGATTTTTTAACTCTTAAGGTTCAAAATGAAAGAAAAACCAGTAATTGCGAAGCAATCAAACACAGAAAGATTGCAGATTTCTCTCTCTCTCTCTCTCTCTCTCTCTCTCTCTCTCTCTCAACAGTCTACCATTAAACAGAGCAAAATGTTCTTCAGCAACTTACAATCCAAACGCCCCCTTAGGATCTTCAGCAACTTACAGGGTCATTTACTCCAGTTGCACAAACCAAAAACCCAAATCCTCTGCATATCCTCAACAACAATTGGCTCCAAGAATAAGGGCCTGTTTGGATGGTGACTAAATGTGCCATTGAATGGCTGTTCATTGGTTCCAACGTACATTTCGTGAGTTACCAAGAAAATATGGATTGATTTGTGGGTATCACCCATATTTTTCATGGGCTATTATGAAAATATCATGCTAATATGACAATCTCATGTTGCGGTTCAGACATTGATGGAGATGAGGAGTCGCTAGACCACCTCTTCACCTTAGGCTATCTGGCAAAGCGTCTCTGGGTGCATTTCTCCTCCTCCCTCTCAGTCTCCTTTTTGGAGGGTCAGTCAGTGGCAGGTAGAGCAGCACAATGGTGGAGTCTGGCCAATGAGAATTCTGCCATCGGACTCCTCAGAGGATTGGCCCCAACGCTCATTTTCTGGGAAATATGGTCCGATAGAAACAGGAAAAGATTCGTTGATATTCAGATCAAAATGGGCCAAGCTATTGATCGGACAAGCAGATGGCTTTGCACCATTGCGGCCACATCTCCCCTGCCTTACCCCAGAGACTCCAGCAGCATAGACGCATTCAGAGACTTGGGCATCCCTCGTCCCACCTCTATCCAACCGCCCATGTTGGTTATCAAGTGGAAAAGGCCGGGGGAAGGAATTCTAAAACTTAACGTGGACGGGTCTTCCCATGGGAACCGGGGCTCATCCGGCGGAGGGGGAGTTTGCCGAGACCACCTAGGTAATCTCATTTTCGCATTCTCTTAGGGAATACGGAGTTTGCTCCAACTTCCAGGCCGAAGCCAAGGTAGTGGAGGACGGCTTGAACTTATGTGTGGCGCACGGCCTCAACAGGATTGAAGTGGAGAGTGACTCAAAAGCGGTTGTGGACCTTCTATCCAACCCCAACCCCACAAGCATTCCGTGGAAGCTTCACTATTGGAAGAAGAGAGTCGACAACATCTTGGGAACTCACTCGGTTACTTTCATCCATACTCGGAGGGAGGGGAATAGAGTGGCTGATGGTTTGGCGCGCTTGGGCAGCGCTGAACAGCTAGGGAAGGACTTCGCTAGGGCCGCTGAGCTTCCCCTTCTGCCCAAGGAGAGCTCCTTCTAGACCGCACGGGGCTTGGGATCATCTCCGTCTCCTAGTCCCATCTCTGAGCCCACACTCGAGTTTTATTCTCGGGTCTCCTCCTATCCTTTTTGTCCAGGAGGAGCTCCGGCTTTATTCTGCTCCTCCTCTGTAAAGTTAATTCACAGATGAAATGTACAAAGATCCTCGTTTTTTAAAAAATAAAAATGTGTAGAGAGTTTGGTTTGCAAATCCAATCCACTGACGTTCTTTGCATTCTCCAAATAATTATTGTGTTCATCATAGAAAGAACTATTTGTCTAACCTCTATCACATGATTATATGGTTGGTGGATTCTAATTGTCCATCTAGTGGAGCTCAATCTAGCCATCCACCATAGAAATACCAATTATTTGGGCATTAAGAATAAAGCAGCGTGCATGAGGAGAGATGACAGATGTACATCATGTTATATTTTGTTTTAAAATAATATTAAAATTTGAATTTTTAAATTTTCAATAATTTTCCTCAACATTTGAAAAGTTGTGGTACTTTTTCTTGTGGATTTTTTTCCACATCGGATTTGACAAAGTAAACTATCTTGTATATAAGATAACTTTTTTGCCAATAAATCTAATCTATGTCATTGACCACACACGCGTGCGTGCGCGCCGAGCCGAGCCGTGCCGAGCCGAGCCGAGTCCGTGTGCGTGTGTGCGTGCGCGACGGGACGGGACGGGCTGGGCTAGGCTGGGCGCGGGTGCGGTGTGAGTGTACTCGCATGAGTGTGTGTATATGGGTACTCGCGGGATTTTATGTGCAAGAGTGTACTCGCACTTACGCCTTTTCGTTTTAAACCAAAGAGATGCATCCCTTTCGGTTGGTCGCCCCTGTTGAGTTTAAACCTAATGGACCTAACCTTTTGTAAAGGGTGCTTATGCACCACTTCAGAGTTTATATGAATAATACGAAAATACTCTCTTATAAAACTCTCTCTGATATGGTTTTTAGCATTTTTATTACTGAGTTCATCGCTGAGTCAATTCAGTACTTTTGGATTAAACTGCAAGTGGTTCGAGAGCCCATGTACAGTGAATGCACTGCTGGGACCGGGTCATAGTCGTTGTATCCTGGAGGTCAATTGCTTTGAAAACCTATTGCACTTGAGACGCTGTCCAAGGGGAGCAAATTCGATTTCAAGCCGAGTGACTCAGTCACGCCTCGACTCAATTCAATAAGTTTTTCTTTCTCAAAATTTTATTTTCCTTTTTTGGTTCTCAATTTTAATAGTCTATTTGATTCAACTAAAATTTTCAACAATCTTGAAAATCTAAATTTGTTGAATTATATATACTATGGCTACAGTAACAGTAAATGCTTCTGCTGAGTTAGCCAAAATCGAATCGTTCGCTGGACAATCCTTTAAACAGTGGAAATAAAAACTGATGTTCGCTCTGAACATCTTAAAAGTTTCATACATATTATATGAATAATTTACTATAGATCTAGCAAATCAAACTGAAATAACAGATGAAAATAATTGTAAAAATTATATTCTAAACTCTTTATCTAACGAACTATATGATGTGTATGCTTCTTATGTGTCTTTTAAAGATATATAGACTGCCTTAGAAAAGAAATACATATTAGAAGATGCAAGCACTAAGAAACATGCAATTGCTAATTTCTTTCATTATGAAATGACAAACGATAAATCTGTCACAAATCAGATTCACGATTTTCAAAGTCTAGTTCACAAACTATCGACGGAAGAAATTAAGTTGGATGAAGTGTTTCTGTCAGGAGCGCTAATAGAAAAGTTACCGCCATCCTAGAAAGAATATAAAAATAAAATGAAACATAAAAAGAACGGTGTTTCTTTGGAAACCACTATCGTACACATACGAATAGAGAAAACCAATAGAATTAGGGACCAAAAAGAAAATAAAAATGAGATAGATTCAAAGGCGAATCTTGTGCAATCAAGTCGAGCAAATAATAAGAAAAAGGGCAACTGTCATAACTGTAGCAAACCTGAACATTACACAAATGAATGCAGGCTCAAAAAGAAGAATGCAAACAATCAATTAAAGAAAAAGGAAAACTGCTATAACTGTGGAAAGCCTGGGCATCATGTTAAAACATGCGGGCTTAAGAAAAACAAAGATAAGTCATAGGCTAATTTTAGAGAAACAGGAAATGAGTTTGACATGGTAGTAGTTGTGGTGTCAGAAGTCTTCCTTGTAAACAACTTGGATTGGGTGCTAGACACTTGTGCAACTAGGCACGTATGCAAGGATCGTAACATATTTACCTCCTACCAAGTATCAGGAGATGATGGACAGGTGTTCGTGGGTAATGTTAGAACGTCTCCAGTTGTAGGGAAATGGAAAGTACTTCTGAAACTCACTTCTGAAAAAACTCTAATGTTGAATGATGTCCTACATGTGCCTGACATTAGAAGAAATTTAGTCTCTGGTTCACTCTTCAATAAGGCTGGTGTCAAGTTAGTATTTGATTCAGATAAGCTTGTAATGACTAAGAATGAAACTTTTGTTGGTAAGGGATATTATAGCGATAGTTTATTCATTGTAGATGTATCCAATGATAATAATAAGAAGACATCCAGTTCTGTTTATATCGTTGAACCTTTTTATCTATGAAATAGTAGATTAGGTCATCTGAATTTAACATCTTTGAAGAAAATGAAAAGATCAGGTTTATTACCTAATATATCTAATGAAGAATTCAAAAAATGTGAATTATGTGTATAATCAAAATTCATTAGAAAACTCTTTAAACAAATAGAAAGATCATTTTTTCTATTAGAGTTGATACACAGTGACTTAGGTGATTTTAGAAATCACATGTCTAGAGGTGGAAAAAGACATTATATAACTTTTGTAGATGACTACTCTAGGTTCAATAGAGTATATTTGTTATGGAATAAAGATGAAGCTTTAGATGCTTTTTCTAAATACAAAATTGAAGTTGAAAATCAGTTAAATATAAAAATTAAAAAACTTAGAACAGATAGAGGAGGTGAATATGAATCTTCTTAATTTAGAGAATTATATGAAAAGAATAGAATAGTTCAAGAAACTATAGCTCCTTATACACCATAAAAGAATGAAATAACAGAACGTAAGAATAAAACTTTAAAAGAGATAATGAATGGCATGTTAAACAGTTCAGGCTTACCCTCAAATATGTGAGGAGAAGTAATTTTGTCTGCTTGTTATATCCTAAATAGAATTCCTTCTAAATCTTCTGAATAAACACCATATGAACTTTGGAAGAATTATGTTCCTAGTTATAAATATATTAAAATGTGCGGGTGTCTTGCTAAAGTAGAATTGCCTGAAACTAAGAAAAAAAAGTTAAGTCCTAAAACAGCCAACTGTGTATTTATAGGGTACGCACAAAACAGTGTGGCCTATAAGTTTTTAGTTTTAAAAACTAAGAATAATATTCTAGATCCTAATACAATTATAGAAGCTAGAGATGTAGAGTTCTTTGAAAATGTATTCCCTATGAAATCTAAATCTATACGAATAAAAGAAGTCAATGAATCAGATATTCCGTCAACTAGTAAAAATGTTTACGAGAAAGTAGTAGAAAAAATACAATTAAGAAAAAGTACTAGGGTTAGAAGAGAAACTAACTTATGAGATAGTTTTTTCGCATTTTTAGTAAAAGATGATCCTACAACTTATATAAAAGCTATTAACTTTTCAGATGCAACCTTTTTGAAGGAAGCAATAAATGATGAGTTAAAATTTATTATATCTAATAACACTTGAGAACTTGTATACCTACCACTTGGAAACAAACCAATAGGCTGTAAATGAGTGTTTAGAAAGAAACTAAAACCATATGGGACTATTGATAAGTTTAAGGCTAGGTTGGTAGCGAAAGGCTTTGAACAGAAGGAAGGAATAAATTACTTTGATACATATTTCTCTATAACTAGGATTACAACTATTAAAGTCTTAATAACGATAGCTTTCATATATAAACTAGTGGTACACTAGATAGATGTTAAGACGGCTTTCCTAAGTGGAGACTTAGAAGAAGAAATATATATGGAGCAACCTGAGAGTTATAAGATATCAGGTAAAGAAAATAAAGTATGTAAACTAATTAAATCACTATATGGTTTAGAACAGGCTCCTAAATAATGACATGAAAAATTTGATGGTGTTTTAAAATCAAATGGTATTATATAAATGATGTAAATAGATATGTATATAGTAAAATTTCTAAAAATGATTATGTTATTATATGACTTTATGTTAATGATATGTTTATTTTTGGAACTAGTATTAAATTAGTTAATGCAACTAAGAAATTCTTGTCATCTAAGTTTGACATGAAAGACTTAGGAGAGGCTAATGTAATCTTGGGTATTTAAGTAATCAGAAAAAATTATGTTATTATATGATTACAATCTCATTACATTGAGAAGATATTGAGAAAGTTTAACCATTTTGACTGTTTACTTGTCAGTACTCTTTATGATTATAGTGTGACTCTCATGAAGAATACAGAAAATAGTGTCTCAATTGGAATATTCCATAATAATTGGTAACCTCATGTATCTAACAAACTGCACTAGACCAGATATAGTTTTTACAGTAGGAAGGCTAAGTAGATATACACATAATCTTGGAAAAGAGCATTGAAATGCCTTGTCTAGGATTTTGAGATACTTAAAAGGCAATATGACCTATGGTTTACATTATACCGCCGGTTATCCTGTTGTATTAGAAGGATATAGTGATGCTAACTGGATCAGTGATTCAGATAAGAAAAAATTTACAAGTGAATATGTCTTCACTTTGGGTGGAGGAGTAGTCTCTTGAAAGTCTACCAAGCAGACATATATCACTCGGTTGACTATGGAATTCGAATTTATTGTTGAAAAAGGCTGGATCAGAAGCCGAGTGGCTTAGAAGTCTCTTAGCTGATATACCATTGTGGCCAAAGCCTGTATCGACCGTGTCTATTCATTGTGACCGTCAAGCAGCTATAGCGAAAGCAAAAAGTAAAATATATAATGGAAAGAGCAGACATATTAGACTTAGACACAACATTGTGAAACACATGTTGCGTGATGGAGTCATATCTATTGACTTTGTGAGGTCAAAAAAGAATTTAGCAAATCCTCTGAGCAAAGGACTATCTAAAAAGTTAGTCAATGATACATCGAAGGGAATGGGGTTGAGCCTAATATATGAGATGCCAGTGTCAGCAACCCAACCTATATAAGTGGAGATCTCATGAGATAAGTTCAATGGGTAAACAACAAGACACGAAATAGACGATTGTATTGAGTTGTATGAGCTCCTTCTATGGTGTATTAGACTCAAATACAACATTGTGAAACACATGTTGTGTGATGGAGTCATATCTATTGACTTTGTGAGGTCAGAAAAGAATCTAGCATATCCTCTTACCAAATGACTATCTAAAAAGTTAGTTAATGATACATCGAAGGGAATGGGGCTGAGCCTAATATATGAGCTACCAGTGTCGACAACCTAACCTATAAGTGGAGATCCCATGAGATAGGTTCAGTGGGTAAACAACAAGACAATTGCACTGAGTTGTATGAGCTCCTTCAACACGAAGTAGACGATTGCACTGAGTTGTATGAGCTCCTTGTATGGTGTATTAGACTCAAATACAACATTGTGAAACACATGTTGTGTGATGGAGTCATATCTATTGACTTTGTGAGGTCAGAAAAGAATCTAGCATATCCTCTGACTAAATGACTATCTAAAAAGTTAGTTAATGATACATCGAAGGGAATGGGGCTGAGCCTAATATATGAGCTGCCAGTGTTGGCAACCTAACCTGTAAGTGGAGATCCCATGAGATAGGTTCAATGGGTAAACAACAAGACATAAGGTAGACGATTGCACTGAGTTGTATGAGCTCCTTCTATGGTGTACAGTGCGAGCAGCAACATAGAAGGATGAGTTTTTTAGAACTCTTAATGGATCTATAGTCATATATTTAGTGGTGTATACAGTTGCTGCATACACTTGATGGAATTCACCTATATGGGTGTGGAGGTGGAAGCCGTTTCCTATGACAATCTAGGCGAATTCTCTATAGCACTCAGGAAATCAAGGTAATGGTGTATGGCCGAAACGCACCGAACCGCAGAATCACTTGGAAAGGAAGAGCTGTGTGAGTGGTATGTACCTGCGATCTATATTAAAAGGATTCATGTTCAAGACTATGGTGTCATCTGATTCCTGTAGACCCGTCTTGCTTACTCTAATGTCGGTTCAAGTCTATGGTGACACCGACACCATTACACAATTATTACGCTTTAATCCGAAAGAGTTTTATTTTAAAACATGTAGAGGATTGTTATATTTTGTTTTAAAATAATATTAAAATTTGAATTTTTAACTTTTTGATATTTTTCTCCACATTTAAAAAGTTGTGGTACTTTTTCTTGTGGGTTTTGTCTCACATCGGATTTAACAAAGTAAACTATCTTGTATATAAGATAGTCTTTTTGCCTAGGGTTTGAGCTCCTTTCAGGGGGCATGTGAATTTGATCCTGTAGGGGGGCTATGCCAATAGCTCTAATCTATGCCATTGACCACACGCGCGCACGCGCGAGCACCAAGCGGAGCCGAGCCGAGTTTAGTCTGTGTCCATGTTCGTGTTCGTGTCCGTGTGCGCGTGCGCGACAGAACGGGACTGGACGGGCTGGGCTGGGCGCGGGTGCGGGTGCGGATGCGGTGTGAGTGTATTCATGTGAGTGTGTGTGTGTATGTGTACTCGTAGGACTTTATGTGCAGAAGTGTACTCTCACTTACGCCTTTTCGTTTTAAACCAGAAAGATACATCCCTTCCGGTTGGTCGACCCTATTGGGTTTAAACCCAACGGACCTATCCTTTTGTAAACAGTGTTTATGCATCACTTCAGAGTCTATATAAAGAGTACCGATTCCAATTTCAAAAATATGAAAATACTCTCTTATAAAACTCTCTCTGATACGGTTTTTAGCATTTTTATTACTAAGTTCATCGATGAGTCAACTCATCACTTTCGGATTAAACTGCAGGTGGTTCGAGCTCGTGTACAGTGAGTGAACCGCTGGGACCGGGTCATAGTCGTTGTATCTGGAGGTTGATTGCTCTGGAAACCTGTTGCACTTGGGATGCTGTCGAAAGGGAGCAAATTCGATTTCAAGTCGAGTGACTCAGTCACGCCTCAACTTAATTCAATAAGTTTTTCTTTCTCAAAATTTTATTTTCCTTTTTTGGTTCTCGATTTTAATAGTCTATTTAATTCAACCAAATTTTCCAACACATCATATCACACATGACAATGTGTAAGTAAAATCATAGCACACATGAGAATATGGACAGGCATCAGCAAGATCTAGGCCAGGTCCCAATTGGGTCTCTATGTGAACATGCTTGATCTAAAAAGAAAGAAAGAAAGATTGCCACCCCATTCATTGGCCGAATCACAAAGACAATCAATATAGGCCGTTGAAGATTTTTTCAGACTGTCCATTTTGATCTGCCTAAAGATTGGATATTGACCTGATTTGTGGTCAAGTGCATCTTCATCGTCCACCCCACCTAATGATTGCATGTTTTGGCGTGGCCCAGTTGGAAGTCAATGAGATGTGCTCGCCTGATGGAGTTGGAGGGACACTGCCTGAGATTAGTTTGGAGGATGATTGAATTATCGTGGCGTAGGCCTCCCCTGTCCTCTTCCACCATCCTGGATGTGCAGAAGAGATTATGATGCTTCTGCTGGTTAGAGATACTAGGGATGTGCAGGCTGCCAGATGGGATTGTACCTGGGTTCGGTCTGAAATGCTGCTGCAGCTGCTTTAAGGCCATATTTCCAGATCTCGTCCACTGATCGCATTAAAGCTTGTTGTTTAGATGGCTGATCAGCAACAGGGATTGTTTGGAGACCTTTGGATGAAGGTTTCTGTTTCTTCAAGCTTGTGGTTGTTGCCTTTGTGGGTAATGTAGCAATTGGGCTGGTGGTTGGAAAGGTTTGTTTTTGTATCATAATTGTTGCCGTTAGGCCATTTTGGTTTTTTTTTTTTTTTTTCTCTTTTCTTTTTTTTTCTTCTTCTGTCTAGTTCCCTAGTTTTGGCTGAGATTAGATGATAGGTGTGATTTAGTTCTTTGTGCCCACCTGAAAGGATGTAAAGCCTCTTCCATATGAATAATATTTCAGGTGCTTTACACCCACCTTTCCTTGAAAGAAAAACAAAAAGGTTATGGCAACTTCAGTTGAAAAGTTTATTTCAATTATACATCCATGTTCTAATCCTACTTCATTTAGTCTTGTCCACTTCCAATGTATACATGTGACCCACCTAATCAGTGCACTATCTTAATTTTGGGCCTGGAGTGTGAGTGTGGGACCCTCTCATGATCTGGCAAGCTGACAGAATTCTCTGTGCACTTTCTTGGCATTTCCCAAGAAAATTGTTTTTTTAACATGAAATATTCGTGTTTGCTAGTTCGCTGTAGCAAGTACCATTCATCTGACCTCTATGCATGTGATTTTACGATCAAGGGATTCTGATCAAGCATCTAGTGGGCCTAAGCATTGCCATCCACGATTGAAATACAAACTGCTTAGGCAATAATAATTAAAGCAATGTGCACTAGGGGAGGCTAGCTGTAGAGGTAAGCAAATCACACGTGACATTATGGCAAGCAAGTGAAAGATCTGGCCATGTTGTATTTGGGTCTCAAAAGCTCAGTTGCCCACGGCCTGATTTATGAGCAGGCGTCTTTATGGCACACTCCACCTGCTGATTGCGTGCACGTTTGTTACAATCCACTTCCTGCAATTGACCTATCAGCACCAACCTAATTCATGCTTCAAACCAAAGTCAAGAGCTCTTGTTCACAATGCAACCACTGCCCCATTCTCAGCATATGACCCTCCCAACTGACGACGCAACACCAAACTGATCACTCATGGTTTGGGCCAAAATCAAAAGTTCATGTTCATACCATACTGCACCCGTTGTATCCTTCATACAACTCTCTTGAGTGAGCTCTCATTGGATGTTCTATGTCTGTAGAAATCCAATAAAAAGGGTGTTGATCCTCCAATACTTGAAATACAGCAGAAGGGGCAGTGATATTCAAGAATCAGTTATGGATCTTAGTTGAAAATCAATTAAAGGGAACATCCTTAATTACCACCAAGTTTTCTGCTTGAATAATATTAAGGCTAAACCATTTTTAATTTATTGTTTGTTTCGTGACCCTGTCCATATGCTGACAGGACAATCAACTCTAAGAAAGGCAAGGCAAAAATTCTTCTAGCCCGATATAGGCCAACTAAACCCAAAAGCTCTAAATAGAGCAAGGCAAACAGGCCATGTAACAATTCAAAATCAACGGATGCCCACGACGTGACAGCCTATGTGGATGGATCAGATGATGTTTGTCGTACGCCCAGAACATGACAGCCTCTGTGGATGGTTCAGATGGTGTTAGCCTCTCCCTTGCCCTAAAGAATGGGTGTAAATACCATTTTGAACAAGGGGGACTACAGACTGGGTAGCCCGCCCAACCCAACCTGATGTGGATTGCGTCCTCACGGGCAGGGCTCTGTGAGGCCCACTCCGTTCATTGCTTTTTTAAGATCATTTTAAGATATCATTATAAGAATGTACCAGAACCACAGCTCCAGTAAACTACACCAAAGGAAGCTGCAGTGATAATAACACCCACCGATGAAACCTTTTTAAGGGTCACCGTGATGTTTTTTTACCATCGAACCTATTCATAATGCCATGTAGATGTGCAGAAAGTGAAAAAACAAATATCAGCTTGATCTGAGACTTCTCCAAGTCTCAAGAAGTTTTTAATGGTGGACGTTCAATCCCCACGTTGTGGTCCACTTAAGCCCTTTACCTGCCTCATTTTTTGGCTGATACATTAAAACTATCTGAGAAAAATGATGAATGACGTGGATAAAATACTTACATCATGGTGAGCCCTACGGAGCTCTGCCCGGATGGATTTTTGTCTGGGTGGGGTAGGACGCAATCCGCTGTCCAACCCAACCCAACAAGGCTAGCCTAGCTATATGCCGAGCTTGGAACTACTATCTGGGTTCATGGCCAGGCTCATAGCCCAATTAGTTTTGTGGGTTGGGCTGGGTTCAAGTGATTTTATCCCAGGTTTCCCTACCTAACATTTTATGTATGTGTTATATCGTACAAACATGTCATTCCAACTCTTGTTCAGTCAACCTATCTACCTTAAATGTAAAGGTTTCATTCCTCATTTCTATGTATGTGTGGTTCACTTTATCCACAGAGATAAAGTTTGAACTATGTTTGAAATTCTTAAAAAAGAACAGACAATTGGGAGTCGGCTCGACTGCACATCATCCTGACTAAAAACAAACTCGACTTTGGACCCGCGACCCAGGACGGTAGATCCGGGGCTGTGCTGCCGGGATGTATTTGTATTAAATCTGCGCCATCCATCTGTTTTCCAATATCATTAATAAAATGAACTGGCCAAAACTTAAGCAGATTCAAATGTCAGGCAAAGCGCATCACAAGAAATAGTGGTGATTGTATGCCCACCATTAAAAACTTGTTGAGGGCTACTGGAATGTTTATTTACCATCGAACCTGTTGATAAGGTCATACAGGACTGGATGAAGGGATCACACAAATACCAGCTTGATCCAAAACTTTATGGCCTTGAGAAGTTTTTAACGGTGGATGCTCAATCACAATTGTTTCCTATGGTGTGGTCCAATTGAGATTATCTTCCGCATTTTGGGGCTAATACTAAATGATTAGGAGAAATGGATGGCTGGTGTTATAAGGAAAATAGACCGACCAATAAGAAAAGGTCAAGTTGGGACCTTGCACAATTTGCCAGGTCCGCCACGATTGTAGGTTTGACCTCCTACTCCAAAATCGAGCAAGAAGTGAGGTTGATGTCGGCATGCCGCCATAGGTTGGAATGCCCTCCGACTTGCCTAACACTAAAAAGGACTCAATCTCTCACCAAGAGAGTCAGGTCAGCATATCTCCAAGTCGGCACAACTTCTGGTCGGCACGACCTGCCTTTATCAAATCCAACCTGATCCCAATCGCCTATACCCGAAATCACAGACGAATATTTACTTATTCAACTAGGATACAAATCTACTCGAGATCCCATCTAGGAATTTGGGAAGATCCTCGCGACATTTATGGAATCCAAATCCTATTACAATTCATTCCTACTAAATAGGGAGATCTCTCCTATGACACCGTCTCTCCTCATCCATAAATGGAAGCATCTCCAATGGTGAAACGTATGCACAATATTTAACCTAAAATCCTTTGATCAGATCCAGAATCCTTACCCACTTAAGCATCAGAGGGTCCCCTGTGTTATCTAGAGGCTCCTTTTTCCATTTCTTGGGCAAAAATATGAAGATATAGAGAAGGCTAACCAGATTTATGCATCAACATATGGCATTGATATAAGACACATACTTACCTACTTGAGCATCAGAAGGTCACCTGTGTTATTCAAGGTCTCTTTTGTCCGTTTCTTGTGCAAATATCTGAAGGAATAGAGAAAGCTAATCAAATTTATGCATCAACACATGGCATTGATATAAGACACATACATCAAGATTGGCCCCGAAGGTTACAACTCTTTGGAAGATTACCTAAATCTAATTTTTAAAAGACCAAAATACCCCAACTTCTATGTGTAGGTCTCTATTAGATCCCACCTCGTATGTAGGGGTGGTGACTCCATCACTGCCGACCTTCATGGTGGCAGGCCTACGCGAAGCCATAGAAGTTTCGGATAAGCCGTGTTTTCTCTACAGTTTCAAATGACTAATAAACATAGCTGTGGACCCTTAGAAGGGTTTGGTGAAAGGATAGACTATGTGGATAAAATGCATCCACGATGGTGGGCTGGAGTCTCCGGCCAACGCGGGGGTCGGTGGTCGCAGGCTAACCGCGTGCCGATCTAAACTCCATTGCTAGCTAACGTGGATCCCAGATTTTGGGTCCACCTCTTATATCGAGGTCATCTATCCGTTTCTTCGTAAAATATATTTTATGGTATGAGTCCAAAAATACAGCAAATTCAAATCTCAAGTGGACCACACCACAGGAAAGGTGATTGAACGCCCACCATTAAAAACTTTTTGCATCCACTGAAATATTTTTTTTCCATCTAACCGGTTCATAAGGTCACAAAAGACTTGGATGAAAGTACCACACAAATATCAGCTTGATCCAAAACTTTTGTAGCCCTTAGAAAGTTTTTAATGGTCAATCACTACTGTTTCCTGTGGTGTGTTCACCTGAGATTTGGATCTAGTGCGTTTTTAGGATAATGCACTAAAATGATCTGTCTATATAGATGGATGGTGTGGATATAAGAAACATACATTGATCTCTCTATATAGACGGATGGTGTGGATATAAGAAACGTACAAACAGTCGTTCACATGGATTCACCGACATATGCTGTGTCCATTATTGACACCGATTACATGCACCTTCATGCTAAAAAACCTTGTGTTGGGCAATTACCGTTTGGACGGACAGAATTTTCCTCATATTGTTAACACGATACAGCACACTCATTATCATAGAATTTTCCACGTTGGCGGCAGCTCATGTTTGTGTTGTCCTCGGAACATGTTTATATATTTCTAAGTCGTGTATCACAGCCTAGCATTCCTTTTCCAACTTTTGCAAAAGGAATTTTTATACAAATCGTAACTTTACATCCCTCGAGTTGACAGTAAAGTTACTTCGTGTATCACGGTCAGGAAGTCCTTTTCTAACTTTTGAAAAAGAAATTTTTATACAAATCCTGACTATACAAATCCTGACTTTAGGTCCCTCAAGTTGACAATAAAGAAAAGCAAGATGGAAAGAGGATCAAGATTGGTTGGCCATGATTATTTCCAGGGATGAATTGAGGGGTAACCCATCACATGGGGTCCCGTCAATTGCACCTGCCTTATAAGAATATTAACATTTCTTGAGCTATTACGTTACAAAGACTTCTAATAAGAATAAGACAAGCAATTAAAAAGATGTAAAATGAGATTTTTCTTATCAAATGACTATATTTTTCTATTTTACTTCCGATAAACATTAAATGAGTGGTTAGAATTTCTTAAGCTATATATTTTTAATAGTAGCATGTATATGTTTGGGAATATACTACCAGTGTGGAGCAAAAAATAGTGTTAATCAAGTAACTTTTAAACATACATTTTCACAATTGAAAGCTATTCTAAGGACAACTAAGCCGTGTTATGCAAGGACAACTAGAGAATTAAAAAAAATGATTGATTATATGTCAAAACTGATAAGATACATCAAGGTACCACAATTTATGATCCAATGACATTTCTCAGGCTGACAGCCAATTGTGCAAAACATCAGCACCATGGGGATAGCGAACCCTAATATGAAAATCATATAAAATAAAAATCAAGCTTATCCATACATTAGTGGGATATATAGTTAGAATGAATTCAATTGGGTAAGAATGTCCAACATTCATGTAAGATTTGTGGCTAGGATCTTCTAATGTGGGATAATTGGGGGACATAGTCCGTCCTTGAGAGCTAATGCGGGTTGAATGACTTCGAAATGCCCACTTCCAATTCTTGAATTGGAGAGAAATCTTATGCTTCAACCGTGTAATTAATGTAACATATCTTCTTTTTAAAAAAAAAAAAATTTAATGTAACATATCTTGTGGATAGTATACGTGTTGGGAAGCGTGAAAGTGTGAGCCCTTGAGATCTGACGGTCTACACGAGTTTTAGAACCCTCACAAAGCAGAAGATTAATGCTCCAACGACCCGCCTATCTATTACTGGAGCAGATGGATCTATTCACACCTCTGATCCTACGGTATAGATGGCCTTGGATCACGATTTATGGATTAGATCATCCTAAGGACAAGTCAAAATGAACAAATTATAGTGCACACTATATATCTTTATATACCCATAGTATTTCTAATGATCTTTTTACGAAAGAGTCTCTTCCTTTTTATAGGAAAGAATGCGAAATAAGATGAGACCAGAAGATCTGATCTTCTCCCTATCTCTCATTCAAATTTGAATTTGAACCATTTCTCATAATAGAAGAAGCTGGAAGAAGTCTAAACTTGTAGGACCCACCCACTAGTGATTGCTCACAAGTGGGCCCCACTGGCCTAGGTCCAATAATAAGTGGATAAAAAAAGAGAAGGTCAGCGTTACCTTCTGTTGGATGATAAGGTCACAAAGACTTAGATGAAAGTTCCATACAAAGATTATCTTGATCTAAAACTTTTGTGGCCTCTGATGAGTTTTCAATTGCCAATCACCATTGTTCCTATAGTGTAGTCCACGTGCGATTTAGATCAGCTGCATTTTTTGGGCTAATTCACTAAAATGATCATCTTGTAAGGGATGGACAACATGGATAAAAGAAACATACATCACGGTAGGCTCCATAGTCAGGTATCAACCCAAGCTACATCTGTAGTTTGGGAGAGGATGGGGAACCACCCTCACCGGGATCTAGCTGGATGGGGTACCACCCTCAACAGGATCTAGCTAGAGAGAGACGGTCTTGTCATGGGCTCTGTGAGGCCCACCATGATTTGATGTATGTGTTTTATCCATGTTGTCCATCCATTTTAAAAAATCGTTTCAAGTAATTAATGAGTTAAAAAAATGAGGCAGATAGAATGCTCAAGTGGTCCACAACACAGGAAAAAGTGGAGATTGAATTCCTACAGCTGAAAACCTCTTGCGAGCTACAAAAGTTTTGCATCAAGCCGATATTTATATTTTCCCTTCATCGTACAAAAAGTTTGGATGGTAAATAAACATTATGATGGGCCCTAAGGAAGGTTTCAACGGTGGGGTCATCGTCACCAGTGCTTCTTATGGTGCGGTCCACTGGAGCCTTTGATCTGCCTCAATTTTTAACTTAAGCCCTAAAATGATCGATTCAAAATGGATGAATGGATTGGATAAAACACATATTACAGTGGGCCTCATAAAGCCCCCGATAATACCGTCTGTCTCTAGCTAGCTAGGTCTTGGTGGGGGCTGTACCCACCAATATAGAAAAGCTTTTGTGATTCATTCACAGTAGGGTTAACCATTTTGGATGGACTGAATTCCTCTAAGAAAGTGAATAACATGATGTTGGCCACCCCTCATCATAAGATTCTCCACATTGGTGCTGCCTTTTTGTGGATGGGATTTGTTTATTTCCCCATGACTTTAAAAAGAGTCTTTGCTCACTCAATTAATGATAGGTTATGTCTGTCTCTTAAATGGGCCCATTCTTGACATTAATGTATCTACCTTGAAACATGGTTACATATTTCTAAGCTGTGTACTAAGGCCTCGCTTTCCTGTTCTAACCTTGGATTAAAGAAAAATTTAGGGGTATATGAGCTTTCAGTTGAAAATGAAACAAAACAAGATGGAAAGCTTGAGAATTGGATTGAGTAACCCTGAGTAGATGAACTGAGGGGTAATTGATCGCATCCAACTGATCGGGCCTGTCAGGTTCAAGCTTATTCATCTCGGTTACACCTAACTCAAAAGAAGAGTATTAAAGCCATGGGGCTTTGGATGTCGCTTTTTTCTTTTTTTTTCAGATGTCACTCTTAAAAGAGGTAATCATCTTCGTAAGAATATTTAATTGATTTAAATAAACTATTAAAAATAGAAAACATATATATATATATATATATATATATATATATATATATAATTATTGCAATATGTCTTAAATTTGAACCTGCTCGACCGGTCGTGGGTCAAGTTCGACCGGTCATGGGTCGACTCAAAGTCCAGAGAGCATCAATTTTTGGGGTCCGAGGTGCTCGACCGGTCGTGGGACATGCTCGGCCGGTCGTGGGTGGCGCTCGACGGGTCGGACAATCCGCTCAACTGGTCATGGTTACGCAGATTCGTTCCACGATTTTGTGCAGATTGTAGATTTTGAGTCCTTTCACAACTAGGATGCGGAAGGAAAGTTGCCTAAACTATAAGTAGGTGTTCCTAGGGCTTTTTCTAGTGGATGAAAAATAATTCTAAGGCTTTCTAAAGGGGTTCTAGGGAAATTAAAGGGTGTAGCAAGGGTGAGATTCGAGGTTGTTCGAATCGGGTAAGTCCTCTCTCTTGTATGTGCTTGGTGTCATTGAATTGCTATCCTAGATCTAGATCTGTGTGATTCCGCAGGTCAAATCCCCAACAAGTGGTATCAGAGCTATCGTTAGGGCACAGATTTGAATATGAGGGATTAGTAATAATGGCGAGCACCAGGTATGAGATTGAGAAGTACTCAGAAAAAAGTAATTTTGAGTTATGAAAAATTAAGATGATGAGTTTCTTAATCAAGCAAGGCGAAGATGGTGCTCTTGAGGAGCGAAAGTCTACTATGACTGATGATGAGTAGAATGCTCTTGATAAGAAGGCTTTATCATCGATTTGTCTATGTCTCACAAATAAGGTTCTCTACAACGTCATGAGGGGGAAAACTGTGGCTAAGTTATGGGTGAAGTTAGAGGATATCTATGTGAAAAAATCCTCTGAAAATCGTCTACACTTAAAGCGACAATGGTATAACTTCAAGATGGCAGAGGGTAGAGATCTGGAAGCTCACATCAACAACTTTAATAAATTAATTTACAAATTGCTGGATTTAGAGGAAGTAATGAAAGATGAAGAACAAGCATGTATGTTGCTGAATTCTCTTCCGGCGTCTTATGAGTCATTCAAGGACACTATGTGCAGCATGAATAAAACCCTAAGTGTCGACACCGTTATCTCAGCCCTTCAAGGGAAGGCTATAAGACAGCTAACCAGCGACATGGGGACATCTTCTGATGCACTGTTTACAGTGGGTAGGAATTCTGGACAAGGTATAGGTTCTTCAGGTTTTAGATCCAAATCCAAGGGCAAGGGCAAAGGAAAGGTAAAGTGCTAGAACTGTGGGAAGGAAGGACATGTGAAGAAGGATTGTAAAAATTCTAAATTGAAGAGGGGAGATTCTAAGGCTTCATGTAGGGAGGCCAACGCTGCCACGTCAGATGGATGTGATGGTGATGTTTTATCTGTGTCTTCGCTCAGACGGCCATACGATGATCGTAAGGACGATTGGATGCTAGACACAGGGGCATCTTTTCACATGACTCCTCATCAGAGTTGGTTCACCAGCTACAGGGAATGCGATGGTGGATAGGTATTTATGAGCAATGACATTACTTGTAATGTTATAGCTGTTGGTTCGGTGTGCATCAGGATGTTTGATGGGGTGGAGCGTACCTTGACAGATGTGAGGCACGTTCCTGATTTTAAGTAGAATCTGATTTCTCTTGGTGTGTTTAAGGTAAAAGGATGTAAGTACACAGGTATTGATGGTGCTTTTAAAGTATTTAAGGGGGCACGGATAATCATGAAAGCGCAACGACTCGATAACATGTACAGGTTGATCGGGAGCACTTTAAAAGGTGGAGTTGCAGTGGATGTAACGGATTCCACCTCTGCACGTGTGTGGCATGTTAGGCATGGTCATATGAGCGAGCAGAGCAGGAAGGTTGAGACGCGTGGACAGAGATACAAAGCAGGTGGAGCAGTCACATGTGAGAAGAATCACACGGCATGATTGCAGGATTTCGACGAGGTACATGGACGACTCCAATATCGCAGGGGATTTATCTTTTATTCAGATGGCTCTAGGTAAGCCTGATGCTGAGAAGTGAAAGTGACTATGGGTGATGTGATGGATTCATTGTACCAGACCGACATATGGGAGTGGGTGGAGCTTCCAGTTGACTGGAGAGCGGTTGGATGCAGGTGGATCTTCAGGAGGATACAACATAGATACAGGGTGAGATTGGTAGCGAAGGGTTATGCTTAGAGAGAAGGAATCGACTTCTTAGAGATATTCGCGCCGACTGTATAGCAAGTGTCTATTAGATCTGTGATTAGCGCTGGTTGGCCAATGTGATATTAAGCTGAAAAGATGGATGTGGAGTCTGCACTTCTGTAAGGAAAAGTGAAGAGCAGATCTACATGAAGCAACCAGAGTAGTTCGAAGTTAAAGAAGCTGAGAAAAGACTTTGCAGGAGGTCGTGGTTCGACCTGTCGCCTAGGCAGTGGTTTGATTCCTTCATGGATGAAGGATCGAGGGGCTACAAAGATGGTTCTTGGCATTGAGACTGAAGGAGGAATAGACTTTGGTAATCACAAGAGGAATACCTTATATATAGGTATTGATTAAGGATGTGAAGGGCCAGGTAAAGCCAGAGAGCGTTCCCTACGTGTATCTCTTCAAGTTTTTCTCAAGACATGTCCCAAAACACATGGAAAAAAGCAGGATATCTCATGAGCCTTATTTGAATGCAGTTAGCGGTGTATGCCATGGTTAGGATTAAACTGGTTATTTCACAGGCTATCAGTGTTGTAAGCAAGTACTCCGGCAAGCAATATTGGGTAGCGGTGAGATGGTAAAAAGACTGCGTCTTTCTTTTTGAGAAGACAGGAGCAAAAGTGGTTGAGCTTGTGAATTTTGATCTGGTAGACATGCTCACCTTGATCGTTCCTACGAAAAAGTTCAAATTCTGTGTAACTTCTTTGGGCTTGGTAATGGCGTAAAAGAAAGACAGAGTGTGCACAAGAAGCTATGATGTGATACAGAAATATGAGAAGAGGTTAAGAAGCTATACAGTTCGAGATTAAAGACATAGTGGAGATTGTTACAATATGTCTTAAATTTAAACGTGCTCGACTTGTCGTGTGTTAGGTTCGACCAGTCGTGGGAGCGGTTCAACTAGTCGTAGCCCGCTCGACTCAAAGTCTAGCGAGCATAATTTTTTGGGGTCTGAGGTGCTCGACCGGTCGTGGGTGGCGCTCGACCGGTCGTGCAGTCCTCTCGACCAGTCATGGTTACGCAAATTCGTTCCGCAATTTCGTGCGGATTGTGGATTTTGAGTCCTTTCGCAACTAGGATGCGGAAGGAAAGTTGCCTAAACTATAAGTAGGTGTTCCTAAGGATTTTTCTAGTGGATGAGAAATAATTCTAAGGCTTTTTAAAGGGGTTCTAGAAAAATTAAAGGGTATAGCAAGGGTGAGATTCAAGGTTATTCGAATCAAGTAAGTTCTCTCTCTTTGTAATTTTTATTTTCATAGTGGAGATTTGTCGCGTTGTGTCATGGTTTTTTCCCGCAAGGGTTTTCCACATTAAATCTTTGTGTTCTTTTGTAAGTGCTTGGTGTCATTGAATTGCTATCCTAGAGTATTATAGCTATCTTTGGGGCACAGATCTGAATCTGAGGGATTAGTAATAATGACAAGCATCAGGTATGAGATTGAGAAGTACTCAGGGAATAATAATTTTAAGCTATGAAAAATCAAGATGATGAGTTCCTTAATCAAGCAAGACGAAGATGGTGCTATTGAGGAGCGAAAGTCTACTATGACTGATGACGAGTAGAATGCTCTTGATAAGAAGGCTTTATCATCGATTCGTTTATGTCTTACGGATGAGGTTCTCTACAACGTCATGAGGAAAAAAACTGCGGCTAAGTTATGGGCGAAGTTAGAGGATATCTATGTGAAAAAATCCTCTGAAAATTGCCTGTACTTAAAGCGGTAGTGGTATAACTTCAAGATGATAGAGGGTGGAGATCTGGAGGCTCACATTAACAACTTTAATAAATTAGTTTATAAATTGCTGGATATGGAGGAAGTAATGAAAGATGAAGAACGAGCATGTATGTTGTTAAATTCTCTTTCGGCGCCTTATGAGTCATTCAAGGACGCTATGTGCAACATGAATAAAACCCTGAGTGTCGACACCGTTATCTCAGCCCTTTAAGGGAAGGCTATGAGACAGCTAAGCAGCGACATGGGGACATCTTCTTATGCACTGTTTACAGTGGGTAAGAATTCTAGACAAGGTACAGGTTCTTTAAGTTTTAGATCCAAATCCAACGGCAAAGGCAAAGGAAAGGTAAAGTACTAGACTGTGGAAAGGAAGGACATGTGAAGAAGTATTGTAAAAATCCTAAATCGAAGAGGGAAGATTCTGAGGCTTCATGTAGGGAGGCCAACGCTGCCATGTCAGATGGATGTGATGGTGATGTCTTATCTGTGTCTTCGCTTAGACGGTCATACGATGATCGTAAGGACGAGTGGATGCTTGACACAGGGGCATCTTTTCATATGACTCCTCATCGGAGTTGGTTCACCAGCTACAGGGAGCGCGTTAGTGGACAAGTATTTATGGGCAATGACATTGCCTGTAATGTTGTGGTTGTTGGTTCGGTGCGCATCAGGATGTTTGATGGGGTGGAGCGTACCTTGACGGATGTAAGGCACGCGCAGAATTTGATTTCTCTTGGTGTGCTTGAGGCAAAAGGATGCAAGTATACAGGTATTAATGGTGCTCTTAAGGTATCTAAGGGGCCACGGGTAATCATGAAAGAGCAACGACTCGGTACCATGTATAGATTGATCGGGAGCACTTCATAAGGTGGAGCTGCAATGGATGTAGCAGATTCTACCTCTGCACGTGTGTGGCATGTTGGGCATGGCCACATGAGCGAGCAGGGCAGGAAGGCTGAGATGTGCGGACAGGGATACAGAGCAGATGGAGTAGTCACCTATGAGAAGAATCACACGGCATGATCGTAGAATATCGGCGAGGTACATGGACGACTCCAATATCGCAGGGGATTCATCTTCTATTCAGATGGCTCTAGGTAAGCCTGGTGCTGAAAAGTGAAAGGTGACTATGGGAAATATGATGGATTCGTTGTACCAGAACGACATATGGGAGTGGGTGGAGCTTCCAATAGGCTGGAGAGCGGTTGGATGCAGGTGGATCTTCAGGATGATACAACATAAATACAGGACAAGGTTGGTAGCGAAGGGTTATGGTCAGAGAGAAGGGATTGACTTCTCAGAGATATTCACCTCGATGGTATAACAAGTGTCTTTTAGATCCGTGATTGGTGCTAGTTGGTCAATATGATCTTGAACTGAAAAGATGAATGTGGAGTCTGCACTTCTGCAAGGGAAAGTGAAGAGCATATCTACATGAAGCAACCAGATCGGTTCGAAGTTAAAGGGGCTGAGAAAAGACTTTGCAGGAGGTCGTGGTTCGACATGTCGTCTAGGCAGTGGTTTGATTCCTTCATGGATGAAGGATTGGGGGGCTACAAAGATGATTCTTGGTATTGAGACTAAAGGAGGAATAGACTTTGGCAATCACAGGAGGAAAACCTTGTGTGTAGGTATTGATCAAGGATGTGATGGGTCAGGTAAAGCCATAGAGCGTTCCCTATGCGTCTCTCCTCAAGTTTTCTTCAGGACATGTCCCAAAACAGATGAGAAAAAGCAGGATATCTCATGAGCCTTATTCGAATGCAGTTGACGGTGTATGCCATGGTCTGAATTAAACTGGTTATTTCACAGGCAATCAGTGTTGTGAGCAAGTACCCCGGCAAGAAATATTTGGTAGTGGTGAGATGGTAAGAAGACTACGTCTTTCTTTTTGAGAAGACAGGAGCAAAGGTAGTTGAGCTTGTGGATTTTGATCTGGCAAACATGCTCACCTAGATCATTCCTGCAGAGAAGTTTAACTTCTGTGTAACTTCTCTGGGCTTGGTAATGGCATAAAAGAAAGACGAAGTGTGCACAAGAAGCTATGATGTGATACAGAAATATAAGAAGAGGTCAAAAAGCTATACAGTTCAAGATTGAAGACATGGTGGAGATTGTTGCAATATGTCTTAAATTTAAACGTGCTCAACCGGTCGTGGGTCAGGTTTGACCGTGGGAGCGGCTCAACTAGTTGTAGCCCGCTCGACTCAAAGTCCAGCGAGCATCAATTTTTGGGGTCCGAGGTGCTCGACCGGTCGTGGGACATGCTTGACCGGTCATGAGTGGCTCTCGACCGGTCGTGTAGTCCGCTCTACTGGTCGTGGTTACGCAGATTCGTTCCGTGATCTTGTGCAGATTGCGGATTTTGAGTCATTTTGCAACTGGGATGCAAAAGAGAAGTTGCCTAAACTATAAATAGGAATTCCTAGGATTTTTCTAGGGTATGTGAAATAATTTTAAAGCGTTCTAAAGGGGTTCTAGGGAAATTAAAAGGTGTAACAAGGGTGAGATTCGAGGTTGTTCAAATCGGGTAAGTCCTCTCTTTGTAATTTCTATTTTCATAGTGGAGATTTGTCGCTCTGTGATGTGATTTTTTTTGAAAGGGTTTTCATGTTAAATCTATGTGTTCTCTTGTATGTGCTTGGTGCCATTGAATTTCTATCTTAGATCTAGATCTGTGTAATTCCGTAGTCAAAATCCCTAATATAAATGAGATAGAATACTTATAGAGTTAAGTCTAGGCATGATGTGAGTCACTTAACTTGAAATCGAATTTGATCTCTTTGGACAACATCCTAAATGTTATAGGTTTCTAAAGCAATCGATGTAACACCCTGAAAATCGGAGGTCGTGTATAAACTCAACTCCCGAGTTCCAGACTGTCATTTATGCAATAAAAATGATTATTATTCAACGTTGTCTGAGTTAAAGCATTCACATGAGTACAAGTATACCAAAACTGCAATTCATACTCTAAATCCAGTGATAAAAGCAAGCGGAAGACTAAAGAATATATATATCACTATATGGAAAACAAAGTAGATCTCGACTGTCTCGAAAGTATGAATACATCCCTGAGTCTCATATACATGTAAATAAACAGAATTCAAATGTCAAAATAGTCCCACTGAGAAGTCCCGCCAATCCAGGCCACCTAAGCAAAGCCGTCCTGGTACTGCATATATGAGAACTCGTCCTTGTCCTCATCATAGTCCGGCTCTGCCTCTTGAATCGTCGCCTCACCTGCATCTAAGACAGGGTCTAGTGGGTGTTGCAAACACCATCCCGTAACGTGGGAGTGAGTAGCTAACTCAGTGGAATAATAGAGCAAGGATTAGCATGTTCTCAAATCAATCATGCGATAATAGTAAAGCAGTAAATCAAACATTCCTAATACTGTTGTTAATGCGATATGACATGACATGATGGATGCCCTCACCGACATTCTCCCTCATACGGCACCATCTTACGCCCGCGGCATGCGTACCGCTCAGTGCTCCACATCTTCCAGGCACATGTAATGTGATTGTGATATGATTGTCGAGTTATTATTAGTCCATTCAAACAGCAGGATTGGGAAACTAAGATACTTTCCTTATATCAATCCCAACACAGATCCTGTCTAGGGTCGTCACTCCTAGTAATCTCATACGATGTATATTTTGTAGGTCACTGCAAGGGCTGTCAGGGCTGTTGCTCGCACTCGTTGCACCGCTCCCCCATCACCTTATCAATACAGGCCTACTATACTCTCACTGCTACGGAAGGGACGTCGCCTCCCGTAGACTCAGATTAGGCTCGCGGTCACTACAAAGGACTCGTCGCCTAATCAGTGTAGGCCGACAGCAAGAATATAGTGTCTCATACTACCATAATTTGCTCACGAGTCATAGGTGCTCACTGGTCACTACGGGGAGGTTTGTGGCCCCAGAGTAGGCCGACAGCTCGTCCACGGTGTCCTATACCACCATGCCCGGCTCATGAGTCTTTATAGCTCAAGGTACCATGGTTAAAAGGGTTTACAGTGGTAAGTTCAGTACCCTAGGTTTAAGCAGTTATGACTCATATAAGGTGAACATACAATGGCCAGTCGGGTTACTTGACGGGCTCGACTAGCACGATCGCATCTCAAGTCGAACGACATGAAGTGCGTAAAACACCTCGTGTGGCCTAACTAATGCCGCCAACTCCAAAACACGGCTCGCGTTAGTCGACGCGTCGTTCGTGGCAAAGATAAGCCAACCACGAACTTACTCGGTTGCCGACTGCCTGGACTAGGTATAATCCCAAACAATTATGAATCCACATCAGCAATCATATAAGATTATTGGAAATGAGATACAACAATGTGAGCATATTAACACATGTTACAACATACAACTTAAGTGTATCGTCTAACACATGCATTTCATACATATAATGAAATCATGCATATAGCTAACATGTAGGAAATCATTTACATCAGCATATTAATTGAGAATTCAATCTCAAACTAATTTATAACACCATTTAATTCAATACATACTAATACAAGCATTTATACAAACACTTAAGTGTACATATAGTATGTCGACTCAAAGTGCGCATTTAGGCGAATCTCTTCGCCAAACTAATTATGCACGCATTCCTAGTATCCTAATGCGACAAGAAGCCATGTCAATCACATCAGTAAAATATGGATAAAAACAGTATTTCCTACAAATGACTAAAATGCCCTAAATCTCATACTTTTCGTCTGCTTACGAAATAGGAAACGGACAGCATGTTGTACATGTCAAACGGCGTTGCCGTCGATAATCTACTATTAAACGACATTGAAAGCATTGGAAACAGTCAATCAAAGCGTCTAAAATCCGCACCTTTTCTCCTATAGGTGTATTGGTTCGAACGGAGCGTATACGCTTCGTCTACGGCGAACCGGGAACCTAATACGCAAGATCCATAAGCTACCATGCTAAGGAAATGAGGGAACGATAAATCAGCAAGTGTTTGGGATGTTTTCCTACCTAGAAACGCGGTGAAATCACCGGCAAAGTGATTGGATTGCGTGGCTTAAGCACGTGCAGCAGGTAGCACAAGTAGCAGGAAATTCTCTCCCACTCTCTCTCACAATCTCTCACTTTCTCTCTCACTCTTGCTAGGGTTTCTAGCAAATTCGGATGGGTGAGAAGAGTGAGGGTTTAAGCTCCTTTTATAACTTAAAACTCGCCCAAAACAGGCTTAGGAACAATGTTTACTTGATACCTAACCAAATCGGGGCTATTTCGATCCAAAAAGATATTTCTGGTGGTCCCCTGGCAGAACGCGATCGAACTTAAGTTCATGCACGTCGGATGTCGCTCACATCCCATTTTCAGACCAGTAGTGTTCGTAGATCGCACGTGGCGGTCCAGTTTTAGTTCAGCGGTCACCGCACGTAGATCAGGCGTACAAGTCTCATGATATGAAATAGAAATTTTTTCTGATCCAAGGGTGTAATTTGGCTGAATTCTGACGGTCAGAACGCTTAATACTGACGTATCAAGTCGTGTGCCAGATTTGAATTTCAAATTCCAAATCTAACCCTATTCTTACTCTCTTCACTACAGGCTCAATGAAATAGCCTGCGAATGTCGGTTGGACTTGATTTTCGAAATGATTGTCAAGTCCAGCTAGGCGGTTATAACGGTCTAAGATTGCAGGTATCGGACTTTCGACACACGGTCTAGATCCAATACAAAGTTTCAAAGAGGTCCAGAGAACAAACCGGTTTAGAGTTTGATCCGAGGTTTTAGAATATTATAGCGTCATTGGTTCTACACGCTTTGGGTCTTGTAGAACGTATTTAAAGTGATCAGGGACTATTTTCCAGCTACTCTAGCGTTGCGCTAGCTAACTTACACATATTTTTCAAAGGAATTAATCCTATGTGATTTCTAGTCGAGTTGGTATTCGAGTCCAAGTACGGATTTTTTCAGGGCGTTACAATCTACCCCCCTTAACAAAAAATTTCGTCTTTGAAATTTGTACCTTTTCGTACTCCTCGAGAAGCTGTGGGTAGTTCTTTCTGATCTCGGCTTCTATCTCCCAGGTAGTCTCTTCCTCAGAGTGATGCGTCCACAATACCTTTATAAGGGAAATCACCTTGCTACGGAGTACCTGCTCTTTCCTGTCTAGGATACGTGTCGGTCGCAGGATATATGTAACATCCTCTCCGAACTGCACCTGCTCCCATCTGATGATATGGGAAGGATCAGAAACGTATTTCTTCAGCATAGAAACATGAAATACGTTATGAACGCTCGCGAGAGGCGTGGGTAAAGCCAAACGGTATGCCACTGCTCCCACACGATCGAGGATCTGTAATGGACCAATGAATCGCGGTGCCAGCTTCCCCTTCTTTCCGAACCGAAGGACTCCCTTCATAGGGGAAACTCGTAAAAATACATGATTCCCAACTGTGAACTATAGCGGCCGCCGTCTCGTATCGACATAACTCTTCTGTCTGCTCTGCGCTGTGAGAAGCCGACGTCTAATAATATCAATCTTCTCCGACGTCGCCTGTACTAACTCTGGGCCAATCAAGCTACATTCACTGACCTCTGCCCAGCAATGCGGTGCGCGACAAGGTCGCCCATACAACGCCTCGTAAGGTGCCATATCGATACTCGCATAAAAACTGTTGTTGTACGCGAACTCCGCATATGCAAGACAGTCATCCCAACTGTCCTTGAAGTCCAATGCGTGAGCTCGCAACATGTCCTCTAAGATCTGGTTCACCCGGTCTGTCTGTCCGTCTGTCTGTGGGTGGAAGGTAGTACTGAAATTCAACTTCACACCCATAACCTCCTGAATGCGAGTCCAGAAAATAGAAGTGAACCGCGTGTCTCTGTCCGACACGATCTCCAATGAAACTCCATGCAGACGCACAATCTCTCTGATGTATAGTCTAGCCAGCTCGTCTGTAGAGTTCGTGACTCTGATCGGTAGGAAGTGCGCCGACTTCATCAGACGGTCGACGATCACCCATATGGAATCATGTCCCTTCCTCGTCTTTGGCAGCCCTGAAACGAAATCCATGGAAATGAAGTCCCACTTCCACTCTGCGATCGGCATAGGTTGCAAGAGTCCAGGTGGTCAGCGATGCTCTACCTTCACCTGCTGGCAAGTAAGACAACGTGACACGAACTCTGCTATGTGGGTCTTCATACCTTCCCACCAATAGGTCCTCTTCACGTCGCGATACATCTTCGTACTGCATGGATGCATCGCGAGTCTGGTACAATGCGCAGCCTCGAGAATCTCTCGTCTCAAGTTAGGGATATCTGGGACGCATAGGAGGCCATGATAACATAAGCCCCCATCCGTGCCAACTCGCCACTCGGCGTCTGCATCATCACTGGCCTGCTCTCGAAGCTCAGTCAGATGCGCATCATCCCTCTGCGCCTCAATGACCTGGTCATCGATCTGAGATCGCACTTGCACATGTGCGATGAACTCATACGGCTCCTCTACAATGAGTTTCTGCTCAAAGTATCATAAAAACTCAACCATATCCCACTCAGCAACCATCAGCGGAGCTTCAAACTCTATCACCTTCTTGCAGCTCAACGCGTCAGCCACAAGGTTCGCCTTCCCAGGATGGTAAGAGACTTCGAACTTGAAGTCCTTCAAAGTCTCCATCCATCGCCGCTGCCTCATATTCAAGTCTCGCTGCCTGAATATGTACTTGAGGCTCTTGTGATCGCAAAAGAGCTCGAACTCCTCTCCATAGAGGTAATGTCTCCAGAGTCTCAATGCGAATATGACGGCTGCCAACTCCAGGTCGTGTGTAGGGTAATTCTCCTCGTGCTTCCTTAATTGTCTCGAGGCATACGAAATTACCTTGTCCTTCTGCATAAGGACACAACCCAGACCAACGCTAGATGTGTCAGTGTATATAGTTTACCTAACCCCTTGCTCTGGCAATACTAGCACAGGGGTGGACGTAAGTCTGTCCTTCAGCTCCTGAAAAGCTGATTTCACCTTGTCATTCCAGGCGAACTTCACGTTCTTCCGTGTCAACTGAGATAGAGGTCTCGCGATCTTCGAGAAATCCTGAATGAAGCGTCGATAATAGCCAACGAGACCCAAGAAACTCCTTACCTCAGTGACAGAACCAGGCTGCTCCCAGTCCTGAACTGCAGCTACCTTAGACAGGACAACTGTCATGCCATCCTTGGACACCACGTGTCCCAGGAACTTCACTTCCTACTTCCAGAAGTCGCACTTCTTGTACTGTGCGAACAACTGATGTTGTCTGAGTGTATCCAGGACCAAGCGCAAGTGCTCCTCATGCTCCTCTCGATTCCTAGAGTATACCAAAATGTCGTCAATGAACACAACGACGAATCGATAGAGGAAAGGCCAAAATACCCGGTTCATCAGATCTATGAACACGGCTGGTGCGTTCGTGAGACCGAACGACATCACAAGGAACTCGTAGTGGCCAAAGCTGGTCCTGAATGTTGTCTTCTGCACGTCCTCATCCTTGACGCGCAACTGATGATATCCTGACTGAAGATCAATCTTCGAGAAGTACTGCGCTCCTCTTAACTGATCAAACAAGTCATCGATCCTGGGTAAAGGATACTTGTTCTTCACCGTGATCTGGTTCAGCCTGCGATAATCAATACACAATCGCATCGAACCATCCTTCTTCCTTACAAACAGGACTGGTGCTCCCCAAGGAGACACACTAGGCCGTATAAGGCCAAGCTCCAACAGACCATCAATCTTCATCCTCAACTCCTCCATCTCACACGGTGCCATGCGATACGTCGGCAGTGAGACGGGCGTGGAACCAGGCACCAGATCGATAGTGAAATCAATCTCTCATCGAGGCGACAAACCAGGGATCTTCCTAAACAGATCTCCAAACTCACAAACGACTGGCGTATGCTCAAGTATCTGTACACCAGCGTCCCGTAGAAAAGTAGCGTAGCTAAGTATGCAGAAGGGGAGATTTACCCGCACTGGGAATGTAAAGGATGCACCCTCTGGCTCGTAGGCAGTCACTATACGAGTCTCGCAGTCAATCTCGGCCCTCGCTACAGTCAACCAGTCCATGCTAAGAATAACGTCGAGATAAATGAGAGAGGGGTCGATGACAAGATCAAGAGCCATCGTCTTGCCCCCCAGATCCACCAAACAGCCCTCACACATCAAGGTGACATCTGTAAAGGACCAGTGAGCTGTATAAACTCGCACCACATTCATCCTAATAGTCGGTAGCCCAATGCGCTTGACTATGGCATGTGATATCAATGAAATCGTGGATCCTGTGTCCACCATCACAAGAATAGGAATACCTCCGATGTGGGCAGTGACCTCAAAGGCCGAATGCTGAGAAGTCTCTGTCGCAGCTGCCTCAGCTGTCAAGGCATGCACCCGTGCCTGCTGTGGCCGGTTCGGCTGCTGTGCCGTGGGCCCTAGAGGCGGCCTGAACTGAGATACCGGAGGTCTGAAGGAAGGGTGCGCAGGAGCCAACCGTAAAGGCGGTGCTGATATAGCCTATGGGCGTATACGGTAGATCTTCTGCGGATGCGAGAACCCACTGTCCCGCATCCGAGTAAAATAACTCTGTGCCAAATGGCCCAATTTTCCACGATAGGTACACGATAAATCGGGGCACCGCAACGGTGGTACTGGCGCTGTAGCCCTAGAAGGAGGGTTGGCGTGAGGCCTCTTGCCCGCAAAGGGCCTGTCCTGCAACTCCGGTCGTGGCCTAGGAGCAATAGGGCCACGAGATCGTGTAAGTCGATCCACATCCTGCTCTTCCCGCATGGACATGTGAATCAGCTCTGCATAGGAGGGAATGCTCACGCAGCACATCTTCGACCGAATATGAGGTCGCAAACCCTCAGAAAAGCACCATATGCGCATGTGCTCATCTGCCAGTATAGTCAGGACGTATCTGCCCAACTCAGTGAATCGATGCTCATACTCAGTCACCGTCATGCCTCCCTGTTCGAGGCGCAGAAACTCGTTCTCCCGGTCATGCATATACATCTGGAGAAAGTATTTCTCGTGGAAGCAGAACTCGAACGCTGCCCAGGTCCATATATAGTCAGCGGCAACGGTCCGCAACACACTGTCCCACCATAAGCTGGCCTCCCGCTCGAACAAGAACGTAGCTAACTCGACCTGCTCAGCCTCTGAACAATGCAGCATCCGTAGTATCTTCGACACACAGTCGAGCCAATACTCGGCCTCCTCGGGTCTATGAGAACCCATAAAAGTGGGAGGCCGTAAGCGCTGGAATAGCTCTAATAAGCAATCGGCATCCTCAGCTGGATGCGCAGGTGGTGCAGGTGGAGGCACACTCCCACCCTGGGCTAGAGCCCCCACTATAGTAGTCAGGAGCTACTGCTGCTGCTGCATCATAGCCATCATCTGCTCAAATCTATCTGGTGGTGGAGCAGGCTGTGGCATGTACTGCGTCAAAGAAGAGGCGCGGTACTGCTCTCTGACGGGCGGTGTGAAAGGCGGTGGTCCAACTGCAGGACCAGTAGTAGGCTGAGATGCGCGTGTTGTCTCAGGAATCGGGCCCACAGCAGGGTCCGCATGAGCATGAGACTGAGAAGGAGCCTGATCTATAGGCTCACCCAATGTAAGCCGAGCTGTGCTCCGTGTAGCCTTCGGCGGCATTCCCTATATTCAAAATAGGACACAACCTTGTCAGTCTCAATAACACAAACACACCGCAATCATTCATATAAAGAGTCAAAGGCAATACATGCATTTCATTTAATCAAAATTGTCACAATACAAGGGATATCTCCTTACAGGCATCATGACAGGAAGTACATGGGAACTAAGACAGTTAAAGTTACAACAGCAACATAAGTAAAGCACTAGCCTTAACAGGCTTACACAACATAAAGCAGGAAACGACTACTACTAACAACAACATCTAAAATCTCATCGCTAGTCTGAGTCGGGTGACGGAGGAGGAGCACCCTTATCCTGCAAGCAGCACAGGATCGCCTTCAAGGTGCGAGTCACCTTACCGAATTTCCTCTTCATAACGGCCTTGGTATCCTCAACCTTAGCCCGAAGTTCCTGAACTTCCCTTCGCAAGGCGACCTGACTCTCCCTAATTTGAGCAATGCGATCATCACCAGTAGCCTGAGCAGAAGGAGGAGGGCTCTCATCTGTATCCTGAGCCTCCTCTTCTACCTCTTTCTGGACTTCTTCCTCAACTTCTGCTCCAGGTTCTCCCTCACTTGGATCCTCTTCATCATCAAAATTGTCCTCGCTATCCTCCTCAAGCTGAGTCTCACGGTACTGAGACCCGATCTTCATCTTGGCCATGGTAGACTCATCAATGCAGTGAATCGAAACTGGCAACTCCTGCCCAAGTCTGTAAGCAAACTCAAGCGCGATCTTGCATATAAGTCGGCCAAAAGGAAGCGACTCAAACGTTCTTCTTGATTTCGCTATGAGGATAATCTGTCACAACACGAAAGTGGCCATACACACATTTTCTCCCTGGGCCACCTAATACAAGAAATCAACCATAAGGCGCGTACACTCAATGCGATTTGTCGACCTGGGATACACGTTGAACGTGCAAATGTGGTGCAGTAGGCGCAAATCATCAGACATATGAGACGCCTTGAGGCTATTATTAAGCTGCCATGGAACCAGACTACCATATAGGAACCTGGTACGGCGATCTCGCTCACGCCTACTCCTCAAATTCTTCGTACTGGGATGAACATCACCAAGGAGCACGTTCAGAAGTCGCGCTATCAACTGAACATCGATCGTAGCCATTCGGTCTCTACCAAAAGGAATCTTGAACTGCAATGGCTCTAATGTAGGACTCTGGATGCGAGAGTAGAAGGCACAAAAGGTGCTCACATTAGCATGAGAACGAGCTTCAAATAGCGGACTTCATTGTGCAGCTTCAATGCGTTCGAATAACAGGAATTCACCGAAAAGTCGTCCTTCCACGTCCACCTCAAACAACACCTTACGGTCAGTATATTCGTCGTGAGGCATCTCTACTAATATCACTCGCCCAAGTTGAGCATGGGGATCCAAATCACGCTTTGTATGGAACTTTTGGGCTGTGCTTGGACTTGCGGCGGCTCTTAAACTAGCGGCGCCACCCCTCGATCTTCTTGATTGTGCAGGGCGACTAGGCCCAGCCTCATCTGCTGCGGTCTTTCTCTTTCCCATCAAAGAGAGGATGGTGGAGAGAGAGAAAAAACTCAAAATGGCTTCAACAAAAGCCATGGAAAATGTGAAAAATGTAGAGAAATGGCTGCCCAAACAGAAAAAAGGAGATCTAAGTGTTGTAGAGGGATGCTTCAAGCTCCCCTAGGGTGGATTTTTAAAAAAAAAGAGAAAAAAAAAAGGAGAATGGAGCTTCACACGATTTCAGCACGTTTTGGGGGTTGTAGGAGCTCCAACGGACGAGATCGGAGAGGGAGATTGTTGCTAATCACGTTGGAGGTATGGGATAGGATCGTTTTCAGCAATGGGAGGATTTGGGAGTGATTTGGGGTCGTGGTTTGAGATAGGGCAGGAAGAAAACGAGCAAGGGAGGCTTGGGAGGGGCTACTTGTGAAGGAAGTACCCCATTTAGGGATTTTCTACGGTCGGCCCACACATGGAGCGTGCGCCCGAAACTTATTGCAAGTGGGGCCCACCGGACGGCGATGGCATCGCCGGCCATCTCATAAGCTGGCTGGTGCGACCACATGGGTTGGGTCCCCCCTGCCTCAGGGACTCCAAATATGTATGGGCCCCATCTTCGTTCATTGTAGATTGCCCTAGGGAGGCCCAAACATCCATTCGGGGCTTTTCGGGGCCAATCTGCAAACCGGAATACACTCCCCTATCATGTAGCATATGATTTTGGGGTAAAAGGAGCTAATACATCCATCTAGCCCATTAGTTACTAAGGATTGCAAACTTAGAATGGCCTAATGGCCAGTTTTCATGAAATTTTACTATTCACTGTAAAATTTTATCGAAGTATAATTTTATATCATTTTCACACTAGAATCAATGCCTAACATAAAAAGAATAAGAAATAATTGAAGAATGGAGTGGTGAGAGGAAGAATTTTGAAAATTTTAGGTGAAACGGGATTTTTAAGCCCTAACAATTGAATATAAGGGTTGTGGTTGTCCCAAAGCCCAAGGATTCACATTTATGGGTTTAGAACCGTTCAAAGAACGTCTCAATCCACCTACCTACAGCCTAGGAGCTACTTAGGTCGCTTCACGCGACCCTAAATGCGTTACGGACTCGATCGCGCGATCGATACGAATAGACTTCGCCTATTGGTGAATCTGTGATCCTATAAGTGTTTCTAGACCTTTCTTGCACCCACCTAAGTCAAAGGAAGCGACAGAGTACGTCATGTGACCATAACCCAAGCCCGGTATAATCTCATTCATGCTCTGATACCAACTTGTAACACCCTGAAAATCGGGGGTCGTGTATAGACTCAACTCCCGAGTTCCAGACCGTCACTTATGCAACAAAAATGATTATGATTCAATGTTTCTGAGTTAAAGCATTCACATGAGTAAAAGTATACCAAAACTGCAATTCATACTCTAGATCCAGTGATAAAAGCAAGCGGAAGACTAAAGAATATATATATCACTATATGGAAAATAAAGTAGATCTCGACTGTCTTGAAAGTATGAATACATCCCTGAGTCTCATATACATGTAAATAAATAGAATTCAAATGTCAAAATAGTCCCACTGAGAAGTCCCACCAATCCAGGCCACCTAAGCAAAGCCATCGTGGTACTGCATATATGAGAACTCGTCCCGGTCCTCATCATAGTCCGGCTCTGCCTCCTGAATCGCCGCCTCACCTGTATCTAAGATAGGGTCTGGTGGGTGTTGCAAACACCATCCAGTAACGTGGGAGTGAGTAGCTAAGTCAGTGAAATAATAGAGCAAGGATTAGCATGTTCTCAAATCAATCATGCGATAATAGTAAAGCAGTAAATCAAACATTCCTAATACTGCTGTTAATACGATATGACATGACATGATGGATGCCCTCATCGACATTATCCCTCATACGGCACCATCTTATGCCCGCGGCTTGCTTGCGTACCGCTCAGTGCTCCACATCTTCCAGGCACATGTAATGTGATGGTGATATGATTGCCGAGTTATTATTAGTCCATTCAAACAGCAGGATTAGGAAACTAAGGTACTTTCCTTATATCAATCCCAATACAGATCTTGTCTAGGGTCGTCACTCCTAGTAATCTCATACGATGTATATTTTATAGGTCACTGCAAGGGCTATCAGGGCTGTTGCTCGCACTCGTTGCACCGCTCCCCCATCACCTTATCAATACAGGCCTACTGTACTCTCACTGCTACGGAAGGGTCGTCGCCTCCCGTAGACTCAGAATACGCTTGCGGTCACTACAAAGGACTCGTCGCATGATCAGTGTAGGCCGACAGCAAGAATATAGTGTCCCATATTACCATAATCTGCTCACGAGTCATAGGTGCTCACTGGTCACTACGGGGAGGTTTGTGGCCTCAAAGTAGGTCGACATCTCATCCACGGTGTCCCATACCACCATGCCCGACTCATGAGTCTTTATGGATCAAGGTAGCATGGTTAAAAGGGTTTACAGTGGTAAGTTCAGTACCCTAGGTTCAAGCAGTTATGACTCATATAAGGTGAACATACAATGGCCAGTCGGGTTACTTGACGGGCTCGACTAGCACGAGCGCATCTCAAGTCGAACGACATGAAGTGCGTAAAACACCTCGTGTGGCCTAACCACTGCCGCCAACTCCAAAACACGGCTCGCGTTCATCGACGCATCGTTCGTGGCAAAGATAAGCCAACCACGAACTTGCTCGGTTGCCGACTGCCTGGACTATGTATAGTCTCAAACAATTATGAATCCACATCAGCAATCATATAAGAGTATTGAAAATGAGATACAATAATGTGAGCATGTTAACACATGTTATAACATACAACTTAAGTATATCATCTAACACATGCATTTCATACATATAATGAAATCATGCATATAGCTAACATGTAGGAAATCATTTACATCAGCATATTAATTGATAATTCAATCTCAAACTAATTTATAACACCATTTAATTCAATACATACTAATACAAGCATTTATACAAACACTTAAGTGTACATATAGTATGTCGACTCAAAGTGCGTATTTAGGCGAATCTCTTCGCCAAACTAATTATGCACGCATTCCTAGTATCCTAATGCGACAAGAAGTCATGTCAATCACATCAGTAAAATATGGATGAAAACAGTATTTCCTACAAATGACTAAAATGCCCTAAATCTCATACTTTTCGTCTGCTTACGAAATAGGAAACGGACAGCATGTTGTACATGTCAAACGGTATTGCCGTCGATAATCTACTATTAAACGACATTGAAAGCATTGGAAACAGTCAATCAAAGCGTATAAAATCCACACCTTTTCTCCTATAGGTGTATTGGTTCGAACGGAGCGTATACGCTTCGTCTACGGCGAACCGGGAACCTAATACGCAAGATCCATAAGCTACCATGCTAAGGAAATGAGAGAACGATAAATCAACAAGTGTTTGGGATGTTTTCTTAACTAGAAACGCGGTGAAATCACCGGCAAAGTGATTGGATTGCGTGGCTTATGCAAGTGCAGCAGGTAGCACAAGCAGCAGGAAATTCTCTCCCACTCTCTCTCACAATCTCTCACTTTCTCTCTCACTCTTACTAGGGTTTCTAGCAAATTTGGATGGGTGAGAGGAGTGAGGGTTTAAGCCCCTTTTATAATTTAAAACTCGCCCAAAACAGGCTTAGGAACAATGTTTACTTGATACCTAACTAAATCGGGGCTATTTCGGTCCAAAAAGATATTTCTGGTGGTCCCTTGGCCGAACGCGATCGGACTTAAGTTCATGCACGTCGGATGTCGCTCACATCCCATTTTCAGACCAGTAGTGTTCGTAGATCGCACGTGGCAGTCCAGTTTTAGTTCAGCGGTCACCGCACATAGATCAGGCGTACAAGTCTCATAATATGAAATAGAAATTTTTTCTAATCAAAGGGTGTAATTTGGCTGAATTCTGACGGTCAGAACACTTAATACTGACGCGTCAAGTCGTGTGCCAGATTTGAATTTCAAATTCCAAATCTAACCCTATTCTTACTCTTTTCACTCCAGGCTCAATAAAATAGCCTGCGAATGTCGGTTGGACTTGATTTTCGAAATGATTGTCAAGTCTAGCTAGACGGTTATAACGGTCTAAGATTGCAGGTATCAGACTTTCGACGCGCGGTCTAGATCCAATACAAAGTTTCAAAGAGGTACAGAGAACAAACCGGTTTAGAGTTTGATCCGAGGTTTTAGAGTATTATAGCGTCATTGGTTCTACTCGCTTTGGGTCTTGTAGAACGTATTTAAAGTGATCAGAGACTATTTTCCAGCTACTCTAGCGTTGCGCTAGCTAACTTACACATATTTTCCAAAGGAATTAATCCTACGCGATTTCTGTTCGAGTTGGTACTCGAGTCCAAGTACGGATTTTTCCAGGGCATTACAATCGACCTCCAGAATACGATGACCATAACCTGGTTCCAATGGTGCACTCACTAGACACAGATTCGAACCACTTGTAGTTTAACCTGAATGCACTGAGTCAACTCAGCGATGAACTTATCAACTAGGGCTGTACACAAGCCAAGCTAGCTTGAAAAGCTTGCTCGGCTTGGCTCAATTTAGCTCAACTTGACTCGATTAGAACAATAAATCAAGGCGAGCCAAGCTTTATATAATCCAACTCGTTTTGAAAACAAGTCAAGTTCAAACATAATAGAGTTTGACTTAACTTGACTCGAACTCGGCTTGGCTCGAAGCTCGAGCTCGGCTCGACTCGAATATATTATTATTATTATTATTATTATATTAATGTATATTATATTATATTTAAAAATTAAAAAAATATAAAGCATAAACCCTATCGTACCCGTCCGTCTCTCTTATACCATTTCCCTTCCTTACCTAACTTGTTGCGCTCGAGCTCCTCTCTCTCTCTCTCTCTCTCTCTCTCTCTCTCTCTCTCTCTCTCCACTCTGTCACTCGCCCCAGCTTGACTCAACGTCTACCCGGCTTGACTCAGCCGTACAACCTACACTCACTTGAGTTCTCCTCTCTCTCTCTCTCTCTCTCTCTCTCTCTCTCTCTCTCTCTCTCTCTCTCTCTCTCAGAGTATCAACAATAAAGTACCATCTATGGTTTTATCTAATATTATATGTGTGTGTATTATTAATTAAATATTTGATTTGGGGATTGGGTTGGTTGGGTCGGGTTGCTGGGTTAAGTCAAGTGTGGGTTGCGGGTTGGGTCAGGTTGGGAGCAAGCTCGCCTCGAGCTTAACTCGAAAGTTTTGGCAAACAAGCCAAGCTTCAATAGTAAGCTCGAGGCTGAGCTCGAACTCGAGAAGAGCACGGACGAGCCAAGACAAGCTTGGCCCACCTCAACTCGACTCTACTCGACTCGATGCATAGCCCTACCAACAACTCGTAAAATAGAACAAAGAACAAAGAAGGCTTAACAAGTGCGACCAACCGACTAGCAACATCTCTCTATTTCAAAACAAAAAGGCATAATTGCAACTGCATTCTAGCACAAAATGGCATATATCGAAGCTATTAGCATAACCCTCTCACATGACCAAATTCACATTCCTCCTGAATGGGGGTCAAGTCCCAAAAAAAATGGCCTATCTTATATACAAGAAAACATTTTTGGACAAATCTGATGTGGGACTAAACTCACAACTAAAAAACAACAAAAAATTTAATTTGAATTTCTTTGAACTAGACATGCTTACGACCTTGTTACATCATGCCTTACATAGGACTAGGTCCGGTTTTGATAGACTACTTCCATTTTCATTCAAGCTTTTGATGGTCTAATTGTGTTAAGAATTCATCTATGGCCTACTCTACATTGGGCCCCTCCACTTGAAAAAACCCGTCCCTGAGTTATTCAATAGACCTAACTCACAATACTCATATAGTTTTGCCACAATGAAAGTCCGTGAGATGTACGAGCTCTTGGGAAGTTCAACAACATAAGCATTATCATTAACTTTCCAGAGTTTCAAAATATGGCTTATATTCTTATTCCTCAACTTATTATATATTCCAATCGAAAATCTCTCATTACGCAAGTTTGTGAACTAACAAGTTATCACACACTTCACCATTGTTTCATATGGTATGGTCCAGTTGATAATTGGATCTACTTCATTTTTGGATAACGCCATAAAAAGATATGGAAAAATGAATGGACAAAGTTGATGGGCAATACACATTTCAATGTGGGCACCATAGTAAGGGTCGTACCATCTTGGGTGAGGCCAGGCCTTACCTAATCCACTCCATTGGTTGAGCACATTCCAAGTGGAGAGAAGAAAACCAACGGTGTTGACAAGTGGAACTTACATGGGCCCTTTATGATGTATGTATCAGATCCACAGCATCCATCCATTTTTCCATACCATTTTATGGAATGAGACAAAAAGGAGGTAGATACAAGGCTTGAATGGGCCACACTACAGAAATAGTGAGATTTGGGTGCTTACTATTAAAAACTTCCTAGGGCCACAGAAGGCTCTAATTAAGCTGATATTTGTGTTTTGCCTTCATCCAGGCCTCTGTCACCTTTATGAAGAGGTTAGATGGCAAATTACCTCGCAATGGACCCTAAGGAAGGTTTCAACGGTACTCGCTCAATCCCCACTACTTTATGTGGTGTGGTCCACTTGAGCTTTGAATATGACTCATTTTTGGGCTCATGCTGTAGAATGATTTGTAAAAAATAATTAATGGTTGAAGATCTAAAACATATAACATTGTATGGCTCAAAAAAGCGCCACCTATGTTGTGTATCACCCATCCGTTTGGGAGAGAAATATGACGTATCTTGTTAGCTTCAGTTAGGGCTATACATCGAGCTGAGTCAAGTCGCGGTTGGCCAAACTTGGCTTGACTCATCCATGCTCTCCTCGAGCTCAAACTTGAGCTTGGCCTCAAACTTACTATTGAAGCTTGTCTTGTTTGCCAAACCTTTCGAGTTAAGCTCAAGGCGAGCTAGTGGATCGAGGCAAGGCGAGCTTACTTCGAGTCAAGTCGAGCTTGCTCCCAACCCAGCACCCAACCCGCAGTCGACTCAACCCAGTAACTCGACCTAATCGATAATCGACTCAACTTAGCCACCCGACTCAACTAACCCAACCCACACTTGACCCAACTCCTAAATCAAATATTCAATTAATAATATATACAATATTAGATAGAGCCATAGAGGTATCTTATTATTGGTGCAGAGAGAGAGAGAGAGATAGAGAGAGAGAGAGAGAGAGAGAAATGGAGGGACTGTGGAGCTTGGACACAAGAGAGGGAGAGAGAGGAGCTCGGGTGCACACGGGTTAGATAAGGAAAGGAAATGGTAAGAAAGGGATGGATGGATAAAGTAGGCTTTACATTTTAACCTTTTTTTTAAAAAAATAAAAAAAAAATTAATATAATATAATATTATATATATATATATATTGGAAATGCTCACCTGCGAACCAGTTCGTACGTACTACGTACGAACTTTTTTGATAACCCATCATACGTGATGTGGATCCAAAATCTGAACTGTTCATGTGTAGCAGCACCTCGTGAAACCCTTCAGGCCCAAGTTTTACTTTGATCTAAAACTTTGATGGGCCATGAAAAATGAAACAGTTTGCTCCGTTGATTTGCATTTCTCTTTGCTATGGCCCACCAGAATCTTAGATCAGGGTGAAAATTCACCTCCTAAGGTTTCATGGGATTCCGCATCTTATGGACCATTCGGATTTGACTCCCATGACATGTGTGCAAAGGTGCACACGTGCGTAAGTGCGTATGGGAGCATGCCTCTCTCTCTCTCTCTCTCTCTCTCTCTCTCTCTCTCTCTCTCTCTCTCTCTCTCTCTCTCTCTCTCTCTATATATATATATATATATATATATATATATATATATATATATATATATATATATTCGAGTCAAGCCGAGCGTGCTCCCAGTTCGAATAGAGTCGAGTCAAAGATCCACATGATTAAACTTGGCTCATTTTCAAAATGGGCTGAGTTATTTGAAGCTCTCTCTCTGTTTATTTATTTATTTCCTTTCTTGAAAAGTAAAAATCACTACTCTTAACCTCCCTCTACTTAATAGAAATTGGTTGAGCTTGGCTCATTGGCCTTTCTTTTCATTTCAACCGTTCTTTCCATAACCACCAGTTGACGAATAAAATCAGCCATCCAATGTAATTATTGGGGTACGACGTGTCATATACGGGATCCTTTCATTTGAATGGATTAGATTAAGGTCCATATATGGCATGGTCATAGTGTTTGTGCAGTGGTGTTTGAATCTTCATAATCTACCAGAGTATCGAATCTCCCGGGTAATATGGGTTAACTGGTTGTTTAAATCCCACCTTACTTATAGCAAAGGCAGTACAAAAGTAAACAGTACAAACTTCCTCTCTCTTTCATAATCTCTAATGGCTACCATCCTTGGCTTTCTCCTCTTTCTCTCCACATTTTCTACCGCAACAGCTCAACCAAAACATTCAAACATAACCATAGATTCTTATATCTCTGCCACAACCCACCCCACTTCATGGAGCTCACCTTCCGGTCTTTTCTCTATCGGTTTCTACCGTGAAGGCGCCGGCTTCAGAGTCGGAATATGGTTGGAGACAAGTCCAAACAAGACAATCGTATGGACCGCGAACCAGGATGACCCACCTGTTTACGGAAACAGTACATTGGTCTTAATGAAGAATGGTTTCTCTCTACGAACGGCAGGAGCCCAAGACAAGTTCCTTCCAAGTGAATTCTCATCCCTGTCATCAGCTTCGATGTTTGATTCAGGAAACTTGGTTCTCTACAATTCCTATTACGAAATCGTTTGGGAAAGCTTCGATCATCCAACTGACACCATCTTAGGGGGCCAATCCCTTCCGACAGGGAATCAACTGTTTTCAAGCGCATCAGAAACTGACCATTCGACTGGACGCTTTCAGCTGAGCATGCAAGGGGACGGAAACCTGGTGTTGTACCCGAAAGATCACCCTACTTCTATCGATGCATATTGGGCAGCAGCGACTAATCAAGAAGAGAGAGTGAGCCTACATCTCTACCGAGATGGCTTAATGTACTTAATCAATGATACTGGATATTAATAATTTCCTGGCAAGAGGCGCCTTTGCTAACAACGGAACTGTCATCTTCCGTGCGACCATAGACGTTGCTGGGATTTTCTGCTTGTATTCGCATAGCTTCACACGGAAAGGTATCTCAACAATGACGACTGAAGTATCTGCCTTGTCAAATAAATGTAAAGTGAACAGTATCTGCGGATTTAACAGCTAGTGCAGGTTGGTGGATGACAAACCCAATTGCCTTTGTCTTCCTGGTTACAATTTCACCGATCCTGATCACCAGTTGGAAGGCTGCAGCAGAAACTTCACTATGGAAGGTTGCATGGTTAAGAAAGAACATTTTAAATATTTCATTTCTACAGTGGAGGATGTGGTGTTTCGAGACGATTGGTATGCCGCTTTACCGATCGCTAAAGACGAATGCGGAAATGCTTGTCTGAACGACTGTTATTGTGACGCCGCAATGTTTCAAGATGGAAAGTGCAAGAAACTTACGCTTCCATTGAAGTATGGGAAATCAGACGGGTCGGACTCTACCATTTTCATCAAGATGGGTACTGAAAGTCCTGTGGATACAAACATCAATTCCTCTCCAAATGCAACAAAGATGCCAGCTGTCGAAATCAAGAAAGAGTCACGTGTGAAGGTTTTAACTGCAGGTATAGTTCTAATTACCACGTGTTTACTTGCCAGCATTGCTTTTTCCTGTTTTCTCATCTACAGGAATCGAGCACAAAGCTATAAAAAGATGACAGAAGATAACAATTTGAGCTTGTCTGAGGAGATTGTTCTCCGATCATTTTCTTACGATGAGCTCGTAAAAGCAACTGACAATTTCAAGGAAGAGTTAGGAAAGGGTTCTTTTGGAACAGTTTATAAAGGGACCTTATACAACAGCAACAGAACGATTGCTGTAAAGCGACTTGAGAAAGTGATTGAAGAAGGAGAAAGGGAGTTTCGTGCTGAAACTAGGGCAATAGGGAGAACTCATCACAGGAACTTGGTACGATTGCTTGGCTTTTGTGTTGAGGGTTCTTCGAGGCTTCTGGTTTACGAATACATGAGCAACGGATCTCTTGCAAACCTTCTATTCAGGTCCCAAAGCCGACCTGATTGGAAAGGAAGGGTGAGAATTGCACTAGATGTCGCCAGAGGAATCTTCTATCTACACGAAGACTGCGAGCCCATATTATTGTTAGCTTTACAAAGCCTTAGAACCGTATTGTTGGCTTTACAAAGCCTTAGAACCGTACACACCACAAAGATATAAAAATAATTTTACTTGCACTTCACTTGCTGCACTTATCTTACAATCGGATATACAACGGGCCTTTTATAGGCTTTTGCACCAACTATGAAATGACTACAATATCCTCACTCCATTAACTACATTTATTCAAGTTCTAACGGGTGAAATTCCACCTGAAATTCCACCAGCCACAACACGTGAAAAATGTGAAAATTCCATAACGTCCAGCTTTTCAGTCACGTGAAAATTCCAGCGGTTGCTGGAGTATCTAAACCGTCCATTTGGTTTGGACATTTCAACACTCCCCTTCAAACCAAAAACGATTTTATTCCAAGCATTGACCTTAGTCGTCTGAATGTATCAGTCGGTAATGCCTTGGTGAATATGTCTGCGACCTGTTCAGTGGTGTGACAGTACTCCAATTTCACCACTTTCTGCTTCACTTGATCTCTGAGAAAATGGTATCGAGTATCGATGTGCTTGCTCCTTCCATGCTGCACTGGATTTTTGGAGAGTTCGATTGCCGATTTATTATCCACATATATGACTATGGATTCCTCTTGTGGATGTTTCAGCTCTTTTAGCATATTCTTCAACCATATTGCTTCACAGACTGTCGACGATGCTGCCATGTACTCTGCTTCACATGTTGACAAAGCGACCACACTTTGCTTCTTTGAGTTCCATGTGAAAGCAGTCGATCCAAGATAGAATACATAACCGGTGGTGCTCTTTCTTTCATCTTGGTCACCTCCCCAATCACTGTCTGAGTATCCATACAGTATTGCTTCATCATCGTATGGATATAAAAGACCGAATTCCATTGTTCCTTTGATGTACCTGAGGATTCTTTTTACGGCTAACCAATGTAATTCTTTTGGTACTTCCATATACCTACTTAGAAGCCCAACAATGTAGACGATATCTGGCCTTGTGATTGTGAGGTACCTTAGGCTTCCAATCAGACTCTTGAATAGAGTCGAGTCCACGCTTCTTCCTTCTCCTTCTTTTATCAGCTTCAGGCCCGTTGCTACAGGCGTGTTCACAGCATTACAGTCTGCCATCCTGAACTTTTCAAGCAATTCTTTGGCATACTTTTTTTGAGATATATAGATGCCACCATGTTGTTGCTTCACTTCAATGCCTAGAAAAAAAGACATCAGACCTCCGTCAGTCATTTCGAACTCCTTAAACATGACCTTCTTGAATTCATCAAACATCGGCCGACTGTTTCCTGTAAACAACAAATCATCAACATACAGACATGCTATAAGCATATCGCCATGAACATTCTTCTTGATGTAAACTGCATGCTCATATGGACATTGGGCGAAGCCGTTCTCTTGAAGATAGTTGTCGATGCGTGCATTCCAGGCACGAGGAGCTTGCTTCAACCCATAAAGGGCTTTCTTCAGTCGAAACACTTTGTGTTCCTCCCCTTGAACAACAAAACCTTCAGGCTAATCAACATATACCTCTTCTTCCAGAATTCCATTCAAGAATGCAGATTTCACATCCAGTTGGTATATCATCCAACTGTGATGGGCTGCAAGGGAGATAATCATCCTCACAGTGTCAAGGCGAGTAACAGGAGCGAAGACTTCTTCATAGTCTACCCCGTACTTCTGTTTGTAGCCCTTTGCTACGAGCCTTGCCTTGTAGCGATCGATCTCACCATCAGCATTTCGCTTGATCTTATACACCCATTTGAGACCAATGGTCCTCTGGCCTTTAGGGAGTGAGATCAGCTCCCATGTGTGATTCTTCTCGATAGCATGGATCTCGTCTTCCATAGCCTTTCTCCAACATTCTTCATTCACGGCCTCTTTAAATGTTAGAGGCTCGTGATCAGCATACAGACATAATAAATTTACTTCCTTAGTTTCTGCATATATGTCATCGAGGCTTCTCATTTTGATCGGAGCCATGGGTGAGGGAGAACTGGAGGAAGACGTAATGACTGAATTTTGATTTGATGAAGTACTTCCAGAGGAGATGGAACGTATCGCTGGACTTCTGCGTGCAAACGATTTGATGGAAGAGGGTGTTGTAGGTGTCTGCTCCTGGTTTTCATGCTTCTCTTCTTCATGTTCTTTAACCTCGACTTGATTTTCTTTGACCGAATCTTCCTCGTTCCATTTCCAGGCTTCTTCCTCGCAGAATATAACATCTCTACTTACCACCACCTTGTTAGTTACTGGGTTGTAGAGCTTGTACGCCTTCGATACTTCACTGTAGCCGATGAAGATGCACTTCTCTCCACGATTATCAAGCTTTTTCCTTCTTGCGTCTGGAACTTGAGTATAAGCGACACACCCAAAGATCCTTAGGTGTGCTACGCTTGGCTTGTATCCGCTCCATGCTTCTTGCGGTGTCTTGAATCTGACACTCTTGGTCGGACACCTATTAAGCAGATAAGCAGTACATGCAACTGCCTCTGCCCAGAATTTCTTCAGTAGACTTTTCTCTTTCAGCATGGTCCTTGTCATGTCGAGAATGGTACGGTTTTTTCGTTCTGCAATTCCATTCTGCTGTGGCGTGTAGGCTGTAGTGTGTTGTTGCTTGATTCCTTGATCCCTGCAATACTCTCGAAAGGCACTTGAGGTATACTCTCCACCTCTGTCAGATCTAAGGATTTTGATTTTAAGCCCACTTTCTTTTTCAACAAGGGCCTTAAAATTTTTAAAAATAGTAAAAGCAACAGACTTTTCTTTGATTACATACACCCACAAATTTCTACTGAAATCGTCAATGAAGGTAATAAAGTATTTATTACCTCCAAGAGAGATTGTCTCCAATGGTCCACAGATGTCAGTGTGAATCAACTGCAACGGTTCTTTTGCTCTTCGGGATACTCCACTCGGAAAGGAGTTCCTTTGCTGTTTTCCAAGTGTGCATGCATCACACACTTGTTCTGGAGCTTTAATGGCAGGTAAGCCATGCACCATGCTTGATGACGATAGAAGTTTCAGGCCACTGAAATTTAAATGGCCAAAGCGAAGATGCCATGTCCAAGAATCATTCTTTGCTTTTCCATAAAAACACTTCTCAAGCATTGTGTTTATATGGAGTGGAAACATACGATTCCTCGCCATCTGGACTTTCACAATCAAATGTCCATGTATATCTCTTATGGAAAGAGAAGAATTCTCCATGTGTATAATATACCCTTTTTCGAGGAGTTGTCCGAGACTCAGTATATTACTTTTCATGTTGGGCACGTAGTACACATTAGAGATGTAGTTTGGAACACCATTCTTCTGAAAGATTTTGATTTTGCCTTTACCTTTCACCGATGTCTTCGACGAGTCGCCGAATGTCACATCGCCATGAACTCCTTCTATGAGTTCTTCAAATAGGCTTTTGTTCCCGCACATGTGATTGCTCGCACCTGTGTCGAGATACCATACATCTGGTCGATCACATCCTTTCTCTTGTGCAAGGAGCACTGTGGAGTCTTCCTGATCATGACTCTATGCTTCAGCATAGTTGGATCGTTCATCGTGATCCATTGGCTTGCTCCAACAATCCGAGGCATAATGGCCTAATTTGTTGCAATTCCGGCATTGAATATGTCTCATATTTCCGCGACCGCGTACGGATCGGCCTCTACCATTTCTTCTTCCACGGAAATTGGTAAATTTCTGTTGATTCTGTGGATGGTTCAGATGATATCCACGCGCCCTTCCTCTTACATTAGTGTTGGTGCCGCGACCTCCACGATTTGTATGACCACTACTTTGGTCATTTAGAGTCAGCTTAGACTCTAAGGCATGTTCCAACGTCGATGCGTTATTTTTCTGCATTCGTTGCTCATGCACTTGCAATGATCCCATCAACTCTTCGACGGACAAGTTTTCTAAGTCCTTCGATTCTTCAAGGGCCACAACCACATGTTCATATTTGGTTGTGAGAGATCGGAGTATTTTTTCTACTACCCGAATATCTTCAAACTTTTTGCCATTTCTTTTTAAATTGTTAACTATCACTAACAATTTTGAAAAGTAGTCTGAAATGGACTCACCTTCCTTCATATGTGCAGCTTCAAACTCGGCTCTAAGGGTTTGGAGTCGAACCCTCCTGACACGATCAACACCCTTGAATATGGTGCTGAGACTCTCCCATGCTTGCTTGCATGTCGTAGCTTCGGCGACTCGTTCAAAGGTGGAGTCATCTAACCCTTGATATATAAAAAATAAAGCCTTCTTGTCCTTTTTCCTTTGATCTTTGAGAGCCGTCTTTTGTTCGGCAGAATAGGAGGCTTCTTGCTCCGTTGTGGGTTCTACATACCCATCACTAATGATATCCCATAGATCCTGAGATCCGAACAAAGCCTTCATCTGGATGCACCAGTTTTCATAGTTATCCTTAGATAACTTTGGAATCTATGGCTGGATCGAGGACGCCATCACTTCTTCACACCACGGATCAACAACACCTTTTTCTTGACGTAGCAGTGGCAACACCTTGACCACACGATCTGAACCTTCAAACTATACCTGGTCGGATCGTCTCGCTCTGATACCAGTTTGTTAGCTTTACAAAGCCTTAGAACCGTATTGTTGGCTTTACAAAGCCTTAGAACCGTACACACCACAAAGATATAAAAATAATTTTACTTGCATTTCACTTGCTGCACTTATCTTACAATCGGATATACAACGGGCCTTTTATAGGCTTTTGCACCAACTATGAAATGACTACAATATCCTCACTCCATTAACTACATTTATTCAAGTTCTAACGGATGAAATTCCACCTGAAATTCCACCAGCCACAACACGTGGAAAATGTGAAAATTCCATAACGTCCAGCTTTTCAGTCACGTGAAAATTCCAGCGGTTGCTGGAGTATCTAAACCGTCCATTTGGTTTGGACATTTCAACAATTATCCACTGTGATATAAAGCCTCAAAACATACTCAATGGCTTTTGGACTGCAAAGATATCCGATTTCGGTTTGGCAAAGCTGCTTTTGCCAGATCAAACAAGAACCTTTACTGGGGTGAGAGGGACAAGAGGGTACTTGGCACCTGAATGGTACAAGAACGTACCGATATCAGTGAAGACAGATGTTTATAGCTATGGGATTGTGTTATTGGAAATTATATGTTGCAGGAGGTATATTGAGTTAGAGGTTCCAGATAATGAGATTGTTCTCATTAAATGGGTTTATAACTGCTTCATGGCTGGAGAGTTGATGAGGACATCATGTGCACACGTGCACGCACACCACCCCTTACGCATGTACGTAAGCAAAAGGAGGATCCCATCATCGATCTGGCTCGATGGCGACGTCCAGGGAGGGCCTCTTAGTTAGAAAATAATTTTTTGTTCAAAAAAATTAGGCCCGATAGTAAAGAAAAGCCCATCATGGGATCTCATAATCGTGGCCCACTCGTCGGATTGATTTCATATTTTAGATTTTTCTTATTGTTATTATTTAGAACATTTTGAACGTTTTAGATTTCTCTGTTTGATTTTTATTTTAGTTTACTTCGTCACCAAGTAATAGGTTGCGCACATAGTGCGAGTTTTGGGGTATAGGATTTTTCCTATAAATAGGCACTCCTTGTAGTTCTTTTGATTTAATTGAAGATTAATAAAAATTTTACGTTTTCCTACTCTCTGAGTTGTGAAGCCTAATTGGGTGCGAAGCCCTCCCTTCATCGAAGGGTTAACTACCGTGGTGCGAAGCCACATCGACCCCAATTCACCCCCATCCTCCATCATCTTCTTTTTCATCTTCCATCACCATCCATACTTCGAATTCGTCCCTTTTGTTGCATCAGATTTCTTCATTACAACAGATTTTCAGATTTCGACCCGCAGGTGAGCTGAAACTTCGGCAGAGCACCACGCACAAACCATACATCGGATTGAACTGATATTTGGGAGTTTTAGAGTCCATCCCTAGCCGACTAGGGCCAAGGTGGCTTTTTTCTAAATAGTGGGTCCCACACACGTGCGGCCGGGATCACACGTACGTCCGTCTGGATCATTGTTGTTGTCAACACGCGGGAAGTGTCTTTTGGTTCAGGTTTTTATCTTTTTTTTATCCTCTTATAGCTGTTTTTCATGAATCCTAGCCCTAGATTACGTTTTTTCTAAGCTATTTGCCAATTTTCTCACCCTAGGGTTCCTTGAATTAGAATTTCTAAATCCCTTGGATTAGGGGTTGATTACTATGCATGTGTGGATGATTATTTCTTATCTTTGAGTATCGTTTGATTCATAATTTTTATTGATCCAGCCCTATCATGTGTAGGCCTGGACCCACATAGATTCCCCTTAATTGAATGTTTGGACTTTTATGTGAGATATGAAATTTATGTAATTATTTCTGAACTAACGTGATCTTAAGCCTGAAATCTTGCATATCACATTTAATTTTCATGTCCTGCATCAAATTTGGTATCAGAGCCCAGGGTTCTTGTAGGAAAATTGACCACATATTTAGGGTTTAGTTTGTTTGAGTCCTTCATGCATTCAGTCCATCATATATAGCTGAATTTTAGTAACAGTGTAGTCTCCTTCATATAGAGTCTTGTAGGGTCATTTAGTTTTTATACGCATATAGTTGTCGTAGCAAGTCCTTAGGTTGAGCAATTCAGTGTATGCCCACACATACGGGTCGCGACTTTAGTTGACACCCTACACTAAACATGGAACAACTGCAAGAGTCACTAAACAAGCTGTCCTAGAAGTTGGAGTCTATGATTAAGTGCTTGGAGAAGGACCAATGCTTTGAACAACTTGTTGTACGCATTACCCGACTAAAGACCATCGCTAGAACAAACCCCACCATTGGGGTAGATGTCCAATCTCGGGCAGGTGGCCAAGAGGACAGACCAATGAATGAAAGTGACCAAGGAATCAGTCATGGGCGTGCACCCGTACCCCCATCTCATGAGGGACATCAAGACTATTATTTTGAGGGGTATAACATGTGCGGCCTTGTGGCTGGAGAGAGTGCACCACAGGCTAGTGTGGAGTTACCCACTGAGGCCATTACGGTAGTGGATGAGTTACGTGATGTCTTTCCTGATGATCTACCAGATGAGTCTTCCCCTATAAGGGATATAGAGCACATTTGAACATGGGACATCGTAATACCTGTAGCCGAGTTTGCGTTTAATAATTCTATCGATAGGTCCACAAGTCTCAATCCTTATGAAGTCATTACTGATTATAAACCTTAAAAACCTATTGATCTTGTCCCTATATCACTGTCCCATAAGCCGTTAGAGCCTGCAGAGTCTTTTGCACATCACATTCATTCATGGCATCAAGAGATCAGGCAGAAGATCATGACTGGTAATAAACATTACTCACTTTCTGCAGACCAAAATAAATGTTTCCAGGGATTCAATGTAAGGGATTCTGTGATGATCCGCATCAGGCCAGAATGGTACCCTTAAGGAGCCATTCAAAAATTACACGTGTATAGCGCTGGACCATTCAAAATTATAAAACGAAACAGTTTCAACGCGTATATGGAAAATCTTCCACCCTCCATGGAAATTAGTTCCACATTCAATGTGGAGGATCTAGTTGCATTTCAAGGGGTCATTGATGCATTGTCCAGCCTTTCACCTAACTATCCTGATTCCCCAAACTTTTTCCTTGATCTATGGCTCCCTCCAGACCCATTTTTCCAGCCTCTACGTCTCATTCCTACCCGTCTCGACCTATTTTTCCAGCCTTTACCTCTCATACCTACTTATGCCGACCCATTTTTCTAGCCTTTACCTCTCATACTTACCCTTCCGAACCTGTTTTTCCAGCCTCTACGGCCCATACCTACCCGTCCCGACCTATTTTTCCAGCCTCTACCTCCCATACTTACTCTTCCTGACCTTTCTTCCCATCTTTTACCTCCTATACCTAACCTTCACACACCCAAAGAGGAAATAAAAGATATCCTAGACCATCAGATAGTTTCAATGTTGGACGGCGGATTTCAGAAGTACCTGGTTAAATGGAAGTTACGCCAAGCTTTACACAACACATGGCTCACTGAGAAGGAACTTCAAAAACTTGATCCTGACATCCTGATCGGTTCAGGAGTTTTATTTCGCCAGTGGCGAAATCTTCGCAGCCGGTGAGAATTGATGAGGACATTATGTGTACACGTGCACACACACCACCCCCTACGCATATACGTAAGCAAAAGGAGGACCCCATCATCGATCTGGCTCGATGGCGACGTCCAGGGAGGGCCTCTTAGTTAGAAGACAACTTTTGGTTCAAAAAAAGTAAGCCCGATAGTCAAGAAAAGCCCATCATGGGATCTCATGATCGTGGCCCACTCGTCGGATTGATTTTATATTTTAAATTTTACTTATTGTTATTATTTAGAACATTGTGAATGCTTTAGATTTCTCTATTTGGTTTTTATTTTAGTTTACTCCGTCGCCAAGTAATAGGTTGCGCACATGGTGCGAGTTTTGGGGTATAGAATTTTCTATATAAATAGGCACCCCTTGTGGTTCTTTTGATTTAATTGAAGATTAATAAAAATTATGCGTTTTCCTACTCTCTGAGTTGTGAAGCCTAATTGGGTGCAAAGCCCTCCCTTCATCGAAGGGTTAACTACCGTGGTGCGAAGCCACATCGATCCCGATTCACCCCCATCCTCCATCATCTTCTTTTTCATCTTCCACCACCATCCATACTTCGAATTCATCCTTTTGTTGCATCAGATTTCTTCATTACAACAGATTTTCAGATTTCGGCCCGCAGGCGAGCTGAAACTTCGGCAGAGCACCACGCACAAACCGTACATCAGATTGAGCTGATATTTGGGAGTTTTAGAGTCCATCCCTAGCCGACTAGGGGCAAGGTGACCTTTTTCTGAATAGTGGGCCCCACACACATGCGGCCGGGATCACACGTACGTCCGTCTGGGCCATTGTTGTTGTCCACACGCAGAAAGTGTCTTTCGGTTCAGGTTTTTATCTTCTTTTATCCTCTCATATATGTTTTTCATGAATCCTAGACCAGATTACGTTTTTCCTAAGCTATTTGTCAATTTTCTCACCCTAGGGTTCCTTGAATTAGAATTTCTGAATCCGTTGGATTAGGGGTTGATTATTATGCATGTGTGGATGATTATTTCTTATCTTTGAGTATCGTTTGGTTCATAATTTTTATTGATCCAGCCTTATCATGTGTAGGCCTGGACCCGCATAGATTCCCCTTAATTGAATGTTTGGACTTTTATGTGAGATATGAAATTTGTATAATTATTTCTAAACTAACTTGATCTTAAGCCTGAAATCTTGCATATCACATTTAATTTTCATGTCCTGCATCAAGAGTTGCATAAGCTTTTGGGCGGAGAAGAAATGGAAGGGAAGATTTTGGATAGGATGGTAAAGGTGGGGTTGTGGTGTATTCAAGATGAACCAGCTCTTCGACCTTCCATGAAGAATGTGATTTGGATGATGGAAGGGAATGTGGACATTCCCATTCCCCCATCTCCGATTTCATCCATGAACATATCTTGATATGTATGCTTCCTTTAAATGCGTTGGTATTTTTAACTAAAGGTGCTGTCTTTCATGAAAATCAACGTAAATTTTAAGTACTTGTGATATCAATCTTGGTTCTCATGTGATTTTCTTTATCATTCTGAAGAGGTTTAATCTAAACAAATAAAACAATGCCATAAACATTTATTGTATAGAAATATTTTAAGAGTGTTTAATCTTATATATTTGCTTAGATGATCATGGGCTGAGCATGTCCAAGTCATTGTCATTAGGACTAGCCCGGTTGATGCAGCAGAGTAACTCCCTGGAATAAAAGACCTGCTAGGAATCTATTTTATAGGATCTGACTGCAAAGAGACTTATACACATGAGATATAACAGCATGATTTCAAGCTGGGTGCTGTGGGCAATTCGTGCTACGAATGGTCTATATAATCTCTCTCCAGGCATGTGGAGGAGAAATGAGAAGGAAACCAAAGTGTTCACAATCAGTTTCTCAAGTCTTTCTAACATTACGCAAAGGAATCAAGTCATTTTAATGTGAGGTGCATCATCATCATGTCAAACTTAAATTAATTCAACAAAAATGCCACTAATACAGTTATGTTTGCAGTATACTTACAGTTATCCTGAGTCATAATTTTCATGACCTTTTCTTCTTAAAACAACACCTTATCTCAACTACATGTAATCTAAGTAGCCACAGCCAATTTTTTCACCGCAGTTAGTCCTTGGAGCTTTGTGAAAATTAATCCACAACGATGTGTTTGTTTAACGGTTTAGTATAAGCTTTGGGGTGAGTTGACTAAATGGATTGGGTATTTTTTATTTATTTTTTTTCAAAAGAAGGACCATGCCCCTATATCATTGATAAAAGGAACAAACGATGTACATGATTGATTTCAGGTGGGCACCACACCAAAAATATTGGGCCAGACCTATCATTTCAGCCAAAACAGAACAGAGAAAGATTGCCCTATCTTTCCCACAGCTGCTCGAAACCCCCGGACAGAGCAAGCTGCCTGAACCTGAAATGGGCCAGGAGCTGCCCTGTCTGAGCCGGAAATCAAACTCCCAAATGGATTGGGTATTTGGATTGGTTTGCAGTTTCCCAAGGATGGCTCATTAGGTAGTGATCATGGAAACATGGGTCCAAAAAGTGAGTTTAGATTCTAAACTCAAGAAGGCCGCACGACATGAAGTAGTAAAGATTGAACGTTCACCATGGAAACATTTGTGAGGCTGTAGAAGTTTTGCATTAGGCTAATATTTTTGTGTTTTCCTTAATAAACACTAGGTATGGCATATAAACATCATGGTAGACTTTTTTCTGTTGTGAGGCCCACTTGAGTTTTAGATTTGCCTTATTTTTATGCCCATATACTAACATGATCTGGTAAAATGAATGAACAGGTGGTGAATTTCTCACAAACATTGTGGTAGCCCCACCTAGCTTCCTATCTAAGAAAGTTCATATTTTATGCTTTCAAAGGCATTGGGGTCAACATAGTGATTGGCCTATAAAGGGTGAGATTTCAATAGAGGTATTTCTCCGTCCAAACACAAGGTATAGGCCATAATTACATTTCTCTAAGGTTTGATTGAAACAAATCAGGAAATGAAAAGGAGGCTTCCAAGTGTTGATCATCAACTTCTCAAGTCTTTCCGACCTAATGTGAAGGAGATGCCAAGTGTTGACTACCAAGGTCTTAATTAAGTCTTTCTAATGTGACTACCAAGCGTCCATGTAGTGACCGGCCTGTGAACAGTGGGATTTCAGTGGAGGGATTTTTCCTTTGTCCAAACAAAAGGTATAGGCCATCATTACAGGGGCTCCGGACATTGGATCCAAATAAACAAGAAAATGAGAAGGAAACGCCCGAGTGTTATCATTGTCTCAAGTCTTTCGATATGATGTGAAGGAGACATTAGGTGTTGACGACCAATGTTCTCAAAGTCTTTCAGATGTGATGTTGCATAATCCCCATGTCAAAGGTAATTGAAAGGAAAATGACGTCAAACACTTGTATATACAGTATAGTTACAATTATCTTGCAACACGATTTCAATGAACTTAAAAAAAAAAAAAAGAAAAAAAAAAGAATGTTTTCTATAGTATTTCTGCTTCTTGGTTTTTTAATTTTATTTTGAGTAGCTTTGGATCTTTTTCTTCTCTTTTCATGGATAGCCCACCCTCTCTCTCTCTCTCTCTCTCTCTCTGCATGTGCATGTAGTGCACACCCTTTTCTCGACGCAGGTGGGTTGCATATGACACACCTCATGTGGTTCCACTTACTCATTTCTTCAGCATTTCGATAACAATTGCAGGTAAGGGTGTCAATTGGCTAGGTTGGCCTGTTGGGCTTTTGGTCCTAGCCTGCCGTAGGCTAGGCTTGGGCTGGAGTATCAGGCCCAAGGCAATAGGGCTCGGTTTTAAAAATTTTGCCCGTTCCAAAATCTGGCCAGGCTTGGACATTGATGTCCGAAAACCTAGGGATGTAATTTTTATTTTTTAAATGTGTATTTTTTTTATTTTTTATTTTTTATTTTTTTATTTTTTGGAGAGAGAGAGAGAGAGAGAGAGAGAGAGAGAGAGAGAGAGAGAGAGAGAGAGAGAGAGAGAGAGAGCGCTACATGCTGTGATAAGGCGAGCTTGAAGAAGGGGCCATAGATGCTAGCAGAGGATATGAGGATCATGGCCTGCATTCATAATCATGGTCATGGGAACTGGCCTGTTGATGTCGAATCCTTCTAATCCGAAAATTTCATTTCTTCATTTTTTTAGGGTTTTTTTTCCAACCAGACCAAAATCAAGAGGAAACTAAATTAGGGTTTGGCTTTTCAATCTCTCTATCTGATTCAGGCTTGGAATTGGGCTTAGCTAAAACTTGTGAGCTGGACTTTTTTGGCCCATGGAAGCCCTGTCTGGGGTTGGCCCTACGTTGGATAATGCAAACTGGGCTTGGATGGTGCTCGGCCCGACCCTAACCTCGCCTGTGGACTAGGCTGTCAACGGGCCGGGCCTGGTGTAGGTCACCACTATTTAAAATTCTATTTTTTTATGCTCGAGCCCAGCCCATTGACACTCCTACCTGCAGGACAATAACTAATAACATTCTAACAAATAACAACAACTAAAATGATAAAGGCAGATGCTCCCTTACTTTTTCTGCACTTTTAGAATTTCAGAAAGTATTTTTCCAACATGTTATCCATTTTTCATGCATATAACATTTGACAAAGCAATCAACGAAGTCGGACAAAATCATTCTATATTTTATGTCCAGCGTCTTTTCTCTTGCTCTGATTATTGAAGGTGGGGTTGCCTGCCTAGATTCTTATTATTTTGGACCAGCCCATTGGCCCCAGCCCAACCCGGCCACTGACAACCCTATCTAAGGGTGCGCTTTTAATCGTACTCAGCAAATTGGCTAGTGCCCAAAACTGCCGGTGCAAACTCCGGCCCGGCCCTAAACTGCATTTTGCTCACTTGCCCGTCCCCGTTTTATGGGCTTTCTCCCAAATCAGCAACAACACTATTAAGGCTGAGTTTTTTTTTTTGTTTTTCAATAAGAGAAATCGCTAGGGCTGGCAATAGGTTGGGCCCACCCATGGGTCAATTAGCCCAACCTGCTAAGCTGCGTTTGGCCAAGTCGGATTGGGTTGTGGCTGGGCTCGGGCCAAAAACTTAGCCCATTTGAATAAATGGATCGGGCTCAGGTTTAGCCCAACCTGCCCATGCAGTGCATCAATGGGTGGGGGCAGACCCATGATGTAGAGCGGGTCATAGACACTTTCATTGCAAAGATGGACCAGAGAAGGCCCGGATATGAAAATGATCTGGACCGTCGGAACCCAAAAACAGTCGTATCTTGCAAATTGGGATGAGTTTTTGGAAATATCATATATCATTTTAGAGTAGAAGCTACTTTACCCAATCAACCCCACTATGCTGGACTGCCCACACCGGATTTGAAAGATTCCATCGGATCGATGATCAAAAGCCCATTATATTTTCATTTTTACTATAAATAATAAGTTTTAGCTGGTGTATAACTTTGGATTTTTTTATTATTTTTTTTATATATATATACAAGCACACACACACCCCACACACTCACGCGGGTGGAATTTCACCACATATGGGTACTCGAACCCTTGACTGGGAGTTGAAACTCCTGGGAATCTACCACCCGAGCAAGAGCAAGGACCCAACTTTTGATTCTTTGAGTTGTAGGAGTCGTGCCCAACATGAAAAGGGCTTAGAAAAGTTAGGAGAACAACATGGTTAGGCAAAATTGGACACTTACCTATTTTTAGCCGAAAACCATGAATTCTAGTAGGAATGGTGACTTTTTTTTAAAAAAAAAAAAAAGGTGAAAGCCACCTGCTATGTATTGATGTGAACAAGATGTACAATTGAGATTCAGGCTGGCCCCACAAGGGTTGACCAAACCTATCATATGGAAAAGGAACAAATAGCAAAATCTACAATGGGAACGCAGGAATTGGAGGCAACTGCTGAAAAGGCTGAGGCACTAAATGCTAACAAGCAGAGCCGAGAGGACCTCCCAGGAAAAGGATAAGCTACACAGAAAAACCGGGGCTGGCAGACCCCGCCCACATTGCGACGAGAAGGCAGGAACTATAGAGAGCCTAAATCAGCCGATCCCAGTTTTGGACCTGAAGAGCCTAATCTAGCCAAGATTAGCTTTATCCAGCAGAATCGAGCCTCTAGTGGGCCATGGGGTCATTTGACTCAAGGAAGAAAGAGTGGGAATGGTGCCTAGTAAGTTTAGTATTTATAGTAAGTCACATTTTTAGGGAGTTTGATTTGGAGTTTGAGTCTAAAACTCAGTATAGGTTTGAGCTCATTATTTAAAGGATCGTAATTTCATTATTTTAATCATCAATCAATTTATTTTGAATTTATTAAAAATTATTTGTATTTTTATCCCACCTGGATTCGAGGAAGCTCTATGAGGAGTCCAGAGAGCTCCATGAATTCAAAGTAGTTATTCCCCAAGGAAGATGGTGATTGACCTCATCACGTCCCTTCCTATGTCTACCCGTAACTCAAAACAAAAATACCCATGCTATAGTTTTAGTCCATTCTAAATCAAGAGAGAATCTAAAGCCAATGCATGCCAACAAGCATGCCAACAAGGCAAGATCAATGAGAACCAAAGGAGAAGCCATAACCACGCTGCTTAGACACAAGTTGAAAGAGACAGTAGCAGAGGTAATCAAGAACCACACTCCTTTTGACATAAGTGGCAATAAACAGCAGGTGAGGTACTCTGTATCCGAGTTGGGTGGGGTGAGTCAGATGAGCCCTAATGGATTATAATTAAGTGGGTCGAGTCTAGCTCAGGCTCAACAAAGTTTAATTAAATGGTTCAGATCGGGTCACAAGGTAATGGGTTAGGGCCAGATTTCTTGGCTGGTTTATTAAGTAGGTCAGGCTTGGGCTGACCCCGACCTGGACTGAACCAACCCCATTGCCAGACCTGGAAATGGCCAATGCCCAAACTGCCAGTTCAAAATTTGGCCATAGGCTTCACTTTTGCTCGTGCTTTTAGCCCTGGTTTGATGAGCTTCCACATTTTAAAAATAAAAATAAAAATAAAAGGATGAGCTTCCACATTGAGTGGGCTTCCAAATAAGGGTTCTGAGCTTTCTAAACAAAATCCTATCAAAAACTAAAAATGGGTGCTGTTCACGTAATGCCATACGTGCATTTCTGTCTTTTCATTCATGGTTCAGTCCTAGTCATCAGATAGGTGGACCTTCCTTTTACTGTTGTTCTAGGTGCCCGTGGGTTGATCCGTTGTTTTTTTTTTTTTTCATGCGTCACATTGTAGGTGTGCCAAAAGCCCTCAGGACAACAAATGGGCCAGAATTAACAAGGGCTTGCAGCAGGCTGCGTCTACAATGGATTAGTAACCTAATGACATCTATTTTACATGTGCAATTCTTCTTCCTCTAAAAATGAGCAAAAAACAGGTGAGAATTAGTTATCTCAGCAAAAGGGTGAGATTGCAAAACATAGGAAAAGTGAGGATTGGCAATTCCCTGAATTCCAATTACCCCAATCCACACTACCAAATGAACCCTAGATTCCGTATACCCTCCAATCCCCCCAATCCATGATGCCAAAAGATCCCTTAGATTTTTATCCAAAGCTCTTAATGAAATGGGAGATGCTTTGGTGGAGGAGCTTTTGGTTCATTGCATGTCCCTCTTGGGGCCACCAGCTGAACAGTTTGAATCACTCGATAAATAACCCAAAAAACTGAAGAAATTTAGAGATAGCTGTTCACACATACATTCTCACAGAAGTGTTCACATAAATCTTGTGATCCTCTTGCTCAATAAATTCATTTATAGAATTTTACAATAAGAAGAATTACTGTATTTACTCCTCAACTGGAATATACATCTCTCTTTTTCCTAAAAAAAAAAAAAAAGAAGAGATGAGTAATTAGAAAAAGTAACGGAGAAATAGCAGGACAGTAATGAGAAGAAGTAGAGAAGCAGGAGAGTATGAGAGAGTATCAAGGGAGACTTTCTCAAGTGACTTCCTCCACATGTGTTAGACGTGTGGGGGATTTGAAGTCTTTTATCAAAAACTTCCACTATCGGTTTACCCAAGCTGTGCCACTAAGCCCCATTTAATGTGGACTGTTGGTTGTAACCATCCATTTGGAATCCACTACATTTGCTAGCATCATCTGATAAGGGAGATGGTCCATCCCATGACAGAGCCCTATCTGATCAATGGTTTAGGTTACTAAAAGGCAGGCCACACTTGTACCATTGGTGGGCAGAGCATGACATGATGTTTCTTCTGTTGATCATCCTATAATGCCTATTCGTATTTGTGTGTATATAATTTTATTCTGCTTTAATGGTAACATGTGATGGAAAAGGAGCTGTTGTGTTGCTTGGATTGCCACTAAAATCTTCTGTTGTTAATTGAGCTATTAGGCATATCTCTGTTGGTAGCTGGCAATGGCTCCATCGCAGCCTAACAGTAGGCTGTTTGTTGGTCGAATAAAGGGCATGTCGTCACAAAAAGGGAAATCTGCCAGAGAAGGGGTACGTAACGTAAAAGCGATGTACATTTTATGTGTAAGTTTGTTCATGTTGGTTTTCTTTAATTCTTGCTTCATCAGATTTTTGAATTTTGTATGTCTAACGAGGATTGAACATCTCAGCATTCAACATTTTAGTGGCAGGTTGGCAGCAATCCCTTGCTGAGAGTTTGTTGAGTTTTCTAGAAGCGGAAATGAAATCTTTTATATCTGAGTTATTCTTTTCTGGAAAATGATATTGTGTTGGACACCAATTGAGAAACCAATAACCATACTGACCATGGGGTGAAAATTCACATTTTGCTGGCCTTGAATAAATTTGCTTTGGAGGCTTAGTTGTTTCTATCTGGGATCATTTTGGCTGATTGAGTTTGTTTTGCTCTTGTTGGTTAGCTGCGGTCCATGAAGTTTGCTAATCCCACGCGCATTGCTCTGCTAGAACCTGTACATGAATTTGTGGGGATCTCCAAGTTGCTCATCTAGTGATCGAATTATGTTGTTGACCTGGCTTTAAAAATCAGTCCATTCCCGTCCCATGTGTTCACGGATCACTGGTCCTTCCCTTTTTAAGCCCATTTTTCATAGATGGGGCCTCGCCCTGATGAGTGGAGGGTCTTGTTTTTGAGCCTGGTTATCTACGTGTTCTAATGTGTAGGTTTATGCGCAGAGAGGCACGTGTTTGCATACATACCATTGGTACTGTGAGAGGCTTTTATGGGTCCATCCGTTAGAAGTACTTCATGGAAGTGATCTTAGCCAATCATGCATCCAACCTCATGTAGATTGGCCTTAGCTCAGAAATTACCCAAATTAAACTTCTGCCTGTTGCACGCAGCAAATTTGCTGGATTTTCAACAGTCAATTGATAGTTAGGGTTGATTGATTTGAACAATTTTCGGTGTTGTGGCCAATTAACTGTATGCTTTCGTGTGACTTATGAGGCATTAGAGAGCGCTTTTACTTTTCCGTAGGCCCAATTAATTGTTGGAACAAAACAAGTGTATGACGATAGGTTGATTTGTTTTGGGAATTCTTTCCCTATGTTCTAACTTCTTTTTTTTCCTTGTATTTTACTGCAAGATTGATTATCAATTTTATTTTTTAAAAAAGTATTGTTATCTTATTGGTTGTGTATTACACCCCTAGTCGAGGTTATGTTACATAATAGTATCATTCACCACTGATAGTGTTACATTTTGTCCCATGTCGGGCTGTTTTGGTCTGATGCAGGGCCGATACACCAATATCTTTTGTAAGTGGTACTCGGATGATACTTTAAACCTTGCCTTCATACTCCGCCGTATATATGTGTTATGAACTCCATGTTTTTTTTCTTCCCCTCATAAAACCAGCAAAAGAGTGCATTTCGTTTGGAGCATCGTTAGGGAAGTAGCTGGGTTTACTCCGCATGAGAAGAGGACTACTGAGCTCTTGAAAGTTGGAAAGGACAAGTGTGCACTGAGAGGAGATCTCCAATGTTCTTTGCAAGATGCGAGGTGAAGTTTCCTTCTTCTTCCTCTTCTTCTTTTCTTCTTCTTCTTCTTCTTCTTTTTTTATGATTTATTATTATTATTTTACATTTTCTTTTCTTTTCTTATCATTTAATATATAGATGCTAAAATCTACAAGTGATTCTAGGAATTATGATACTATATTGAAGCATCTACCCACATTGCAGTTTGGGCATACTCTTCAAGTTGTTTGCTTTTGAATCCCACCAGAGGACCTAAAACTTCCATGCACATTTAGGCTCATTCTTATGAAATTGCGACTAGGCATAAAAATGTCCTGATTCAGCTCTTTTGGGCCCACACCTCTCTATCTACATGGGTCACTTGTGTGTGGGACTACGAGTTGTGCATCAGAAAAGTGTCTGTTTGTAGATTACCAGGTTCAATAATCAACCCCAGTCAACTTAGCAGTTGTGCAACGTGTACAAATCAAGTACAAAACAAAGGATGATCTAAGGAACTTTATGTTCCAGTTGCATACATGTGGCCTGTCTATGAGTGGACTAGGCTGTGATTTAGGCCAGGTCATCTGAACTGTGGAGCCCGCCTGATTCAGGGCGCTCTGATGTTCCATACACGTTCGAGGGTGACACACATGGTCCCATACATAGGTTTGTCTGGATGGGTTGGTGCAGCGAGGAAACTAGTTCTGTTTCGGTGAAGTAGACAGTAGACATCAATATCTAGAGCCAGTTTAGAAAGTTAATAAAGCCATGTTGAGTGCATGTTGTAAGATTGGTCAGAAAGAAAGAAACCAGCAGTCTATGTTTGCTACTTAAAAGGATTTATAGTTCTTTCAATCAAAGGCATTCATAGTGAAGCAAGTACGAAAATTAAATAATAAGCATATCAAGCCACACCAAAGCTTTGCTTAGATTATTAAATGACATATTGTGTGAAAGGTTGCATTATGGGCGTGTTATCTTGACTATGCCAGCTACTGAGAAACTATGACTTCATTGGCTTTTGTGTTGGTAACAGCAAAGAATCAGGTCAAATTTGAATCAAACAAAAGAAAATTAAATGTAGTATAAGTGCATAGAAAACACATGAATTTACATGGAAAACTATTGCGGAAAAAAATCATGGCATAAAGCGACTAGCAATCCACTACAAAAGCAATGTACAAGAGATGGAAGCAACTTACAATGATGAAAACCCCTTCAAGTCTCTCCAAAACTCTAGATTTTTCTCTCTAGAACCCTAAAATGTCTTAGAATATCATAATCCCGCTTACACCTACATATATAATGTTGCAATTGGAATAGGAAAGAAAAACCGCACAATTACACTGTTTTTTTAGCGAGCACCTTATTTTTTCCATACTTTTTATTTACCATCTAATTTGTTGATAAGTTCACATAATCCTCAATGAATGAAAAAAATAAATATCAACTTGATCCAAAAATTGTGGCTCATTATTGGTCAATCACCATTGTTGATATGCTTTATTTTTTGGATAATGCCCTAAAATGATTTGTAAAAATGGATGGACGAGGAAAATATAGAATACACACAGCAAGGTAGGTGACGCAGGGATGAACGTGATGAGGTCGATCACCGTCTTCCTCAAGGATAACTACTCCGAATCCACGGAGCTTCTCTGGACTCCTCACAGAGACTTCTCGAATCCACGAGAAAAGAAAGCAGGAAAATAGAAATAATTCTAATAAATTCGAAATTGATTGATGAATAATTAAAAATGAGTTTACACCCCTTTAAATAAGGGAACCAAGCAACATGAAAGAAATCAGACTCATACTACAACTAAAACTCCTAGAATTCGCAACTTACTATAAATAGTAAACTTACTATTTATAGACGGTCACGATGTCTACTAGTGCGCAAGGTTTTCGGCCAAAAATAGTAAGTGTCCTATTTGGCTTCAACAAACCGTTCTCCTAATTATCCTAAGCACTTTTCATGTTGGACACAACTCCTAAAGCCCAACGGATGAAAAGTTATACTCAAACTAAAACTTACTATTTATAGTAAAAATAAAATTAAAATGAGGAAACGACCGTCGATCAGGGGATTTTTCACAAATTCGGGCTGCGCAACCCGGCGTAGCGGGGTTGGTTGGCTAAAGTAGCTCGTTCTACCCCAAAATCATATATTTTACGTCGGATAACTCATTCCGGATTGTGAGATACGCCCGATCTAAGGTCCGATGGTCCGGATCACTTCTGTCGCCAACCGTGCCTTTTCTGATCCATCTTAGCCATGAAATTGTCCGCGACCCGCTCTACATCAGTCCCCTCTACGTGAAAAGAACTCGTCCTCGAGTTCTCCTCCTGCGCTGGTTCATGATACTCGGTCAAGTCCGCAACGTTGAAAGTCCGTGAGATCGCCATGTCATCGGGAAGGTCAACAACATAAGCATTGTCATTGATCTTTCGGATGATCAGTATCGGTCCAATCTTCTTATTCTTCAGCTTGTTATACGTCCCGGTCGGAAATCTTTCTTTTCGCAAATGGACCATTACCTGGTCGCCCACCTCGAACACCTTTTGTCGACGATGCTTGTCCGCTTGTTCCTTGTACTTTTCATTTGAGGCATGTAGTTTAGTCTGCACCTCCGCATGAATACCCATGATCCTGTCTGCCATATGTTCTGCTGCAATACTCATGCCTGGGAGCTTGGGCAGAGGGACCAAGTCTAGTGTGTGGCGAGGTACTCGTCCGTAAATAACCTGGAACGGGGATTTTCCTGTCGAGCGGTTCACCATGTTGTTGAATGCAAACTCCGCTTGAGACAAGGCCAAATCCCACTGCTTCGGTTTCTCTCCTGAAATACATCGAAGGAGGTTTCCCAAAGTGCGATTCACAACTTCGGTCTGCCCATCAGTCTGTGGGTGGTAAGCACTGCTAAATTGAAGTCGTGTATCGAATCGAGTCCACAAAGTCCGCCAAAAGTGGCTAATGAACTTCGTGTCACGATCAGAAGTAATGGTCTTAGGGACCCCGTGTAGCCGTACGACCTCCCTGAAGAATAAATTCGCCACATGTGTTGCATCAAGGGTCTTCTTGCATGGGATAAAGTGCGCCATCTTGGAGAAACGATCGACCACTACGAACACCGAATCCATGCCGCGTTGTGTTCGTGGAAGACCAAGTACGAAGTCCATTAATAAATCCTCCCAAGGACCGTCAGGCACAGGTAACGGGGTGTAGAGGCCCGTATTCTGAGATTGTCCCTTGGAGGTCTGACAAGTATGACAACGTTGTACGGCTCTTCCCACATCACGTACTAATTGCGGCCAGTAATATCGCTCTTCCACAAGAGCTCGCGTCTTGTCTCGCCCAAGGTGTCCACCGAGGCCACCCCATGTAGTTCTTGAATAATCTGCTCCCTTAGAGACCTTTGGGGGATGCACAATCGATTCCCTTTGAAGAGAAAACCATCATGTATATGAAAGTCACTGGGGTGACCTTCTTGGCACTTCAACCAGGAATCTTTGAAGTCTTCATCCTCGGCATATAGCTCCTTGAGACAGTCAAAGCCGACCACCTCATTGCTCACCGTAACAAGTAGTGACGCACGACGGCTAAGTGCATCAGCCACCTTATTCTGCTGACCTGACTTGTGCTTCAGAACAAACGTAAATTTCTGTAAAAACGCAACTCATCCAGCATGCACACGATTCACGTTAGTCTGACTATTAATAAACTTTAATGCCTGATGGTCGGTGTACAGAACAAACTCCCTCTGAATCAGATAATGCCGCCAATGTCGCAGCGCCTGAACAACTGCGTACAACTCAAACTCGTAAGTCGACCACTTCTTTCGGGCTTCACTGAGCTTCTCGCTATAGAAGGCTACCGGCCTGCCTTCCTGTGATAATACTCCTCATATTCCGACATATGAAGCGTCACACTCCATCTCAAATAATTTATCAAAATTAGGAAGCACCAAGATCGGTGTTGTAGACAAACGATGCTTGATCTCATGAAAGCTCTTATCAGCTTTATCGGTCCACTGGAACGGACCTTTTTTCATGCAATCCGTTATTAGCGCGACTATGGTGCTAAAATCTCGCACAAATCGACGATAGAAAGTCGCCAATCCGTGAAAACTCCTCACCTCATGAATGTTTGTCGGGATCGGCCATTCCCTAATAGCTCGCACCTTTTCATCGTCCACCCGAATTTCTGTGGACGTTACAACAAATCCTAAAAATAACAGGCTGTTAGTTAAAAAGCTACACTTTTTCAAGTTGAGGTACAACTTGTTATCTTGTAGGACCTGCAGCACCTGCCTGAGATGTTTCTTATGCTCCGCCTCATCCTGGCTATATATCAATATGTCATCAAAATATACTACCACAAATCGGCCAGTGAACGGTTTTAGAACTTGATTCATCAAACGCATAAAAGTACTTGGTGCGTTCGATAGGCCGAAAGGCATGACTAGCCACTCATATAACCCTTCCTTTGTCTTAAATGCCGTTTTCCATTCATCGCCGGGTCGAATACGAATCTGATGGTACCCACTGTTTAGATCGAGTTTAGAGAACACTTTAGCCCCTTCTAACATATCGAGCATGTCGTCCAACCGTGGTATTGGAAACCGATATTTAATAGTAATTTTGTTAATTGCTCGGCTGTCGACACACATGCGCCAGCTTCCATCTTTTTTTGGCGTTAATAATGCTGGTACAGCACATGGGCTTATGCTCTCTCTCAATAGACCCTTACGGATCAATTCCTCCACTTGCCCCTGAAGTATCTCACACTCCTTCGGACTCATCCGATAATGAGGGCGATTGGGCAGGCTAGCCCCAGGGACGAGGTCTATGTGATGTTGGATGTCTCTCATGGGGGGCAATCCATCAGGTAAATCTTCAGGCCAGACTTCTTTGAATTTGTTTAGTAACAGTCTTAAGCTTGGAGGGATGTTTGAGGGTTCCTCCTTCTCGCCCTTCACCACTACGGCATATACCTCGCCGGTTTCCTTGGACTCCTCTATGAAATCCCGAATGGTCAAGAGAGAACTCCCCTCCACTTTAGAGGCTTAAGGGTGGTTCTCCGGTGCCATAGGGGAAAGGATTATTTTTCGACTATCCTTGACGAATATGTAGACATTGTCTCGCCCCCGATGGGTCGCATCACAGTCCGACTGCCAGGGTCGACCGAGTAGCATATGGCAGGCTTCCATGTCAACCACGTCACAAAGTATCTGATCCTTATAATGTTTACTAATTGAAAACGAGATAGTGCATTGTTCAGTTACCTTGGTCTCGTTCACTTTTTTTATCCAGCCAATTGAGTACGGGGAAGGATATTTCGTCGTTGGTAGCTGCAACTTATCCACCATCACTCTTGAGACGATGTTCTCGCTGCTACCACTGTCTATGATCACATCACAGATCTTTCCGCTGACAGTGCACCGAGTACGAAATATATTATGCCGCTGTGGATGTAATTCCTTTCGTGGGGTATACAGTAGTCGCCTCACAACGAGAGATTCGCCACGATCTTTGCCTGTCACTTCATCGCCACCTGTTATTTCTTCAGTGGTTTGTTCATATTCATCAAAGCCATGATCCTCTTCCACGGCCTCATCTTCAGTGCCCCCTTCGTTTATAGTCAAGTGCGCTGCCGGACGTTGAGGACAAGTGTTTGATAAGTGGCCTGGTTGGCCACAGCGGTAACAATTGTTCGGCCTTGGCCGAGCATAAGGATTCAGAATCCTACTCGGGCCCGCTGTTGTGGGTGCTGCCCGTTGAGGTCTGGATGGTCCGCTCCCCGTATCACGGTTCGCGGGTGGAGGAGGTTGAGGACGTTCTCCTACCGGATCTTTTCCTCGAGCCAGCACTGGATCCTGTGTGGGACCTGTCATAGGGGGTCGATTTGAAGGGTAAGGACGAGCAGGAGCTCTTGCAAGCTGTGTTTCTGCCCTTCCTGCCAATTGAACTGCTTCATCTACTGTCCCGACTGGGTACATCTGAACTCGATCCTGAATTATCGGTCGCAACCCACCTATAAATCGTGTCACTTTCTGTAACTCAGATTCTGACAAATCGTTTCGTGTAGCCAACCGCTAGAATTCTTCAGTGTAATCTGTAACAGTTAGATTTCCTTGTCAGCAATTCTAGTATTGCTGGAATAATATCTGCTCATAATCACTAGGGAGAAATCGTGAACGAAGAAGACGTCTCATTCGAGGCCATGATACGATGGGCGCCTTGTTTTGGCGAGCTCGTGAGAGTTGCAATTGTTCCCACCATGCAGAAGCACCAGATTTTAATTTAAACGCTACCAACTTCACCCTTTTATGGTCTGGCACATCCATATAATCGAAATATCTCTCTACTTTGGCTAGCCAATCGAGAAAATCTTCGATACGTAATAAACCGTTAAAACTAGGAAGTTCAGCCTTACCTCGATAGTCTCTTTCAGCACGATCTAGACGATCGCCTCCATGGATTGGTCGTCGATCAAAATCCTCATTAATGTCCTCGTCGTTGGAACTAGAATCATCTGGTGTAGCCCTACGATTTACCGCTGGTAGTGCTCTGCGATAATCAGGGTCACGTCGTACAGCAACCACGGGTGGTGGAGCGACCATAGGTGGTGGAGCACCGCCTAGGGCTCGGGGCGGAAGTAGTGTATCCGCAAGACGGTCGAGGGTTGCCTGCAGCCCTTGCATGGTCAACTGACTCTCCCGATGGAAAGCTTCCATTCTTTCCGAAAGATAACGAATCCCTGGATCATCGTCCACAGGATTTTGATTCATACCTTCGTTGTTTGCCATCGGCCCGAGGGAAAACCTCGCTCTGATACGAAATTGACGCAGGGATGAACGTGATGATGTCGATCACCGTCTTTCTCAAGGATAACTACTCTGAATCCACGGAGCTTCTCTGGACTCCTCACAGAGACTTCTCGAATCCACGAGGAAAGAAAGCAGGAAAATAGAAATAATTCTAATAAATTCGAAATTGATTGATGAATAATTAAAAACGAGTTTACACCCCTTTAAATAAGGGAACCAAGCAACATGAAAGAAATCAGACTCATACTACAACTAAAACTCCTAGAATTCGCAACTTACTATAAATAGTAAACTTACTATTTATAGACGGTCACGATGTCTACTAGTGCGCAAGGTTTTCGGCCAAAAATAGTAAGTGTCCTATTTGGCTTCAACAAACCGTTCTCCTAATTATCCTAAGCACTTTTCATGTTGGACACAACTCCTAAAGCCCAACGGATGAAAAGTTATACTCAAACTAAAACTCACTATTTATAGTAAAAATAAAATTAAAACGAGGAAACGACCGTCGATCAGGGAGTTTTTCGCAAATCCGGGCTGCACAACCCGGCGTAGCGGGGTTGGTTGGCTAAAGTAGCTCGTTCTACTCCAAAATCATATATTTTACGTCGGATAACTCATTCTGGATTGTGAGATACGCCCGATCTAAGGTCCGATGGTCCGGATCACTTCTGTCACCAACCGTGCCTTTTCTGATCCATCTTAGCCATGAAATTGTCCGCGACCCGCTCTACATCAGTAGGCCCTACTGTAAGGCTTGCACTGTCGCATTGTCTTAGGTGAGGGGCCAGGCTCTCACCTAATCTGCTCCCTACATGCAGTGCAACGGAATTGCTTCAAGTGTGAAATTATCATGGGTCCCATGATAATGTATTTCTTTGATCCACACTGTCAATCCAGTTTTTCATATCATTCTAGGATATGAGCCCAAAATTAATGAAGATCCAAATCTAAAGTGGACCACACCACTGAAAATAGTAGGAATTGATGCTATAGTCAAAAACTTCTTAGGCCACATGAGGCACTAATCAAACTGGTATTTATATTTTAACTTCATTCAGGTATGTGTGATCTTATGAACAGGACAAATGGAAAGTAAGCTACACGGTTGGCTCTAAGAAAGTTTCAACATTAGTTTGTTCAATCCCAAGGGCTTTTTATGTGGTGTAATCCACTTGAGCTTTGTATGTACTTCATTTTTGGGTCCATAATCTAAAATTATATGAAAAATCGATGGCGGTGTAGATCTTACATAAAATCATGGTGGGTCCAAAAAAACATTTCACACATTAAAAATGTTGTTGTGTAGCATATAATCTATTTGGAGAGAGAAATCCAGTATATCTTGTAAGGGGACTTTTGGGAAATGATGTGGAACAATGAGAAGCTACCACCTTGGAATTTCTTGTGCCTTCAACACATGATATGCACTAAAAAATATATATACCATCTTATACTATGGCAGTGAAATAGGTTCTAATATTTGTGTGAGGGTGTAATCGTAGTAGTAATAATAATAATAATAATAATATATAATAAACTTGTATTTAAAGCGTATTCTAATTTTTTGATCTGCTTCATTTTTAGGCTCATGCTAAAATATGATGCGGCATAATGCATGGATGGTGTTGATATAACATACAACGGAGTGGAGCTCACATAACTTTGCCACGTCAACACAGCACTAACAACAGTTGATGTGTTCTACACAACGCAATCAAAGTCCAGTTAGGCAGCTGCCACCTTGGAACCAGCCATGTGGGTGGGACCTGACTATGGGCCCACCTTGATATATGCATTCATCCATTTTTTTTCTACTTATTTTAGGGTCTGGTTACAAAAATGAGGTAAATGTAAATTTGAAGTAGACCGCACTATAGGAAACAATGGTCGTTGATCATTAAAATCTTTTTGTCAGCACAAAAGTTTTGAATCAAGATGATATTTGCGTTTTCCCTTAATCAAAGACCGTTTAGCCTTATCAGCAGGTTAGATGGCCAATAAACATTACGGTAGGCCCGGAGAGCTTTTAATGGTGGAGGCAGATTGTGTCCTACCCGCAGGTCTCTGACTGAGAATGGACATGAGCTTTGACTGGCCTCTGTGATGTATGGGTCTTATCCACACAGTTTATCCATTTTTTTCGTATCATTTTAGTGTATAAACCCAAAAATGAAGCAGATTCAAGGCTCAAGTGGACTACACAAAAAGGATTAAACTCTTATAGTTGAAAACTTGTTGAGGGCACGAAAGTTTTAGACGGATCTTATATTTGTATTTTCTCTTTGTCCAGGACTATGTAACTTTATGAATAAGTTGGATGGCAAATAAGCATCACAGTGGGCCCTAGAAAAGTTTCAACAGTGAGAGTTATTATCACCGTTGCTTCCTATGGTGTGGTCCTCTTGAGCCTTGGATCTTCCTCATATTGGGCTTGTACATTAAAATGATACGGAAAAAAAAAAAGGATTGACGGGGTGAATATATAAGAACCATGCATCACGATCCCCACTCAAAGCTCCTACCCGTGGGTAGGACACAATCTGCGTTCTTAAATGGTGGGTTTTTAATGACAGCCCTGTTTCATTTTTCGGACCATGCCCTGAAATATGCTTTACCATGAAGGAAGTGGATTGCGTCCTACCCTGCCCGGACGGTAATCCATTTAGGCAGAGCTCTGTGGGGGCCACTGTGATGCAAACGTCTTATCCACGCCATCCATCCCTATTTACACGTATAATTCCAAAAATGAGGTAGAACCGAGGCTTAAGTGAGCCACAAAATGGGGATTGAAGGCCCACCATTAAAAACATCTTGGGAGCTTCAGAAGTTTCGGATCAAGCTGATCCAGGTCTACATGACCTTATGAATAGGTTAGATGGTAATGAAACAACACAGTGGCCCTTAGAGAGGTTTCAATGGTGGGTGTCATTATCACGAATGCTTTCTTTGGTGTGGTCCACTGGAGATCTCGACATGCTTCATGGATGATGCCATAAAATGATTTGTTAATAGGTATGGACGGCGTGGATAAGACGTTTACATCATGGCGGAGAGCTCTGGCCAGGCGGATTAACGTTCGGACAGGGTAGGACGCAATCCGCTTCCTCCCATGAAGCTTCTGCCTTGGGAACCCAGGTAGGACCCACTGTGTGATGTTTGTAAGAAATCCTCTCCATTCACCCTTTTTGTGAGTTCATTTTAGGACTTGAGGCCAAAAATTAACTGTATCCAATGCCCAAGTGAGCCAAAAACGTGAGAATTGAACGTCCACAGTTGAAATATTCGTGGGGCCATAGAACTTTTGAATCATGCTAATATTTGTTTTTTCAGTTCATCCCAATAGGAATGATGTTATTAACGGTATGGATGGCATGTAAACATCACTTTCGAACCTCCGGAAGGTTTCAATGGCAGGAATTTCCCTAACCACCTTTTCTTTTAGTAAGGCCTATTTAACTCTTGGATCCTGCTCACTTTTGGTCTCATTTTCTAAAATAAGCTCACAAACCGGATGGACGGGGTGGATTGCTTACAAACATCACGTCACGGTGGGCCTCACATGGGTTCCCAGCGCAGGAACTTCCGGCTAAAGTCTGTGGCATGAAATCCGCGTCCAAAATATCTGGCAAAGCAGATGGACAGCGTGGATATGCATACATTGAGTGGGCCCGACAGTGAGGCTCCCACCGAGATCGCTGGTTCCGGGTTGAGGCTGCAGCTAAAAGTCGGGTTCGAGTTTTCCTATTGAAAAGGGAAAGTTTTAGGCAGTGGGGATGAGTGGTGAGACTCACCTACTCCGCACATGGCTGATTGTACATGGATTCAGATTGATTATACCATGGCTCCAATTAGTTTATTGGCCGCCAAGTACTCAGCCATTTGTATATACGTATAACTCTCATATTTATAGGAAAAGATTAAAATTTTATTTTAAGATAAGATTAATGAATAATATCAACATGAGTCCTTGGCCCGGAATACCCTGTTGTGATATATATATATATATATATATATATATATATATATATATATATCCTAATACTTTGAAAAAAAAAAAAAGTCTTTTGACATATTGGATTTATATTTAAAATAAGCTGTCAAAATAAATAGACGCCATAGAAATAATAAATATATTATTATGGACTCAAAGAGCGTAGTGGTAGAATCCCTGAAACTGGGCACCGTGGGCAATATCCGCTCCAAATGGTCTACATAACTTTTATGGGCACGCGGAGCAGAAATGAGAAGGAAACTGTGAGTGTTGACTATCAATGTCTCAAGTCTCTGTGACGTTACGTTACGGGAAGGAAACGCCAAGCGCTGACTATCAACGTCTCAAGTCTTTCCTATGTGACGTGGCATCATCGTCTTATTTAAACTTAAAACTAATTAAAGGGATAACGTCAATCACGCACTTATATTTGCAGTAGAGTTACAGATAACTTGTGCATAATTTTCATGAAGGGTAAGCATTTGTGTGGTCTACTTGAACATGGTGGGGCTGATTTTTGGGCATTAGGCTTTGTTAAAGATAGATTGACCACCAAAGTTCCACATGTCAGCACTTCTGTTTTCTTTTCTTCAGCTGGAATGTACTGCACGTGGAGAGCGGATAGGTGAGACCTGGGCCTGATCCAAGATGGTGCAGCCTTTACTGTAGTGACCACCTAATTAGTATGTTTAGTCTGTATCTATTCTATTCATCTGTTTTACCAAATAATTTTAGGAGATGATCTAAAAAATTAAGAAGATCCAATTATCAGGTGGACAATACTTCAGGAAACAGTGATGATTGAAAACTCTACCATTGAAATTTTCTTAAGAAGCACCTTATTCTTTCCATACTTTTTATTTACCATCTAATCCGTTGATAAGTTAATCCCTAATGAATGGGCACGAAAAAAAAAATCTATCAACTTGATCCAAAACATTTGTGGCTCATTAGTGATCAATCGCCACTGTTGATCTCCTTCATTTTTATTGGATAATGCCTTAAAATGATCTGAAAAAAATGGATGGACAGGTGAATATAGAATACACACATTAAGGTGGGCCCCACCGTAAGGGCTGCAGCGTCTTGCATGAGGGCGGGGTCTCACCTAATCCGCTCCCCTTCCCCGGATTTCTGATGTGTGACATTTTCCTGTATCCCAGGATAATGTATTTCTTTGATTCACACTGTTAATCCATTTTTTCATATCATTCTAAGCTATATATGAGCCCAAAACTAATGAAAATCCAAATCTAAAGTGGACCACACCACTGAAGACGGTAGGAATTGATGCTACTGTTGAACTTCCTATATTTAGGTGTGATCTTATGAATAGGTAAGATGGAAAATAAGCCTCACTGTTGGCTGTATGAAAGTTTCACTGATAATTAATTCAATCCCCCCTGCTCTGTGTGGTGTGATCTAACTCTTTCTTCTTTTTTTTTCAAAAAAAACGCTTTTCATTAATGATTCACCAAAGGATCTTTATATCGCAGCTTTACAATTTGGGATCCCCAAGAAGAAAAGGACCCGGAGGGATCCTATCACAAGGCTAAACACAAAGAACGGGCATCAAAGAAGGCAGAGGGATAGACAAACCGCTGACCTTCTGATTGTGCCTAGGCCCACCTTATCAAGGAAGATCCGATTCTTAACCTCTCTAGGAAGGATAGAAGTACCGTGGAACAAAGCCGATGTTTGAGATCTGCTGCCCATTCTAGCAAACCCGTCAGCATGCCCATTCCCTTCCCCGAGGGTGTGATGGATCGATGGATCTTTACCTGGCCTTTAGCCATAAGACCATAGATCCTGGACTGCCAGTAACGCCATTTTCAGCCTGAATTGGTCAGTCTTGAGAGAAAGTTAACCACCAGGAGAGTCAGATTCTATGATAATCTTAACCAGCCCCTTGGAAATGCAGAGGAGACCATCATCAACTGCCCTGATTTTTTGCTCCCGTATTAGACGTCACCTCATAGCCTGCATGGAAGCCAAAAATAAAGTCCCTTTTTTCTCTTCTGCGGATGACTCCATCCCCTCTAATGCCTGGGTTGCCCCTGGTCGACCCATCCATGTCCAATTTAAACTAGCCATGGTGAGGACAGCCACTTAACCACTTGGACTCTGCTGCCAGGGTTAGAGGGGCCAGCGATCCCCAAAGCTGACAACAACCTACTATTGGCCCACAACTTAGGCCGAGCAGGGAACCAACCTATCGCTATGGCTTGGATCCACCCTCTGACCGAGTAATCTAGACTTGGGTCACACAACGAATCAGACTATACAAAGAACCTGCCTAGCCCCTGGTGACGGACCACGCCACCAATGAACCAATCTGTCTTCTACTGCGTTGGCTGCCAAATATGATCTTCCAAAAATGGCAGCGAAACATGACCAAATTATCTGCGCTTGGGAGCTTAGAAGGAAATTAAAATTATTTGAAATTAAAATTAGTAGACGTAGATCGAAAAAATAAATAAATAAATAAAAATCACCGGAGTTTAAGAAAAGTTACAAACGTTAAAAGTGATGTTGTGCATCAGGCAATCTCTTTGGAAAAGAAATCCGGCATGCCTAGTTATGTTGATTTTCTTGAGACGACATGGACAAATGAGAAGCTGGGAGCTGAAATTTCTCATGCCTTCAATGCAGACGATCTGGACTTTAAAACTAATTTTTAAAAAAAGAAAAATACTATCTTATGCTATGTTTATTTTTTCAAAGAAATGATAAATACAAGGTAAACAGTAATTCCCTTCGTTTCACGTGTTTGAAAATTCGTAAGAATTCATGTCTCTGAATTTTGTTCAAAAGACGTAATTTTAATTTTTGAGCCGTATGATATATTCATTTCGTCCATCTATTTTATTACAATATTTTGAAGCATGAGATAAAAAATAAAGTAGATCTAATACTCAAGTGGCCCACGCCAAAAAAAAGGTAGCCTCATGAAGATTTTAACGGTCAGTATTTAATTTCCTTTTTCGTATGACGTGGTTTGCTTGAGTTTTGGATATACCTCATTTTTTTACTCATGCTATAAACTCAATTGAAATAATGAATGAATGGTGTGGATAAGCAAAATGAATCAGAGTGGAATCCATGGATATTTTGTAATATTTTTAATTTTTGTGTCAAAAAGTAAGTAGCCATTTCAAGTACGAAATAAATGCACAGGGAAATAATCATTATTTTTTTATACGGTATTTACCATTTCACCCGAAATCAAGGGCCTGTTTGATTTTGGAAGGAAATAGAAAATACCTAGTAAACAAGTAATAATTACTTACTAGGGATTACCTCATCGTTTCTTGCGCCCATGTTGATTGCTTAACTTTCGGGCATTAAAATCGAGGATAGCTGCCAATTGAATATAGGGCTCACTGTGGTGTACACGATGTATCAACACCGTTCATCCTATACGTCAGCCTAATTTAAGTTATGAACTCAAAAATGAGCCAGATCCAAAGCTCAAGTGGACCACACCATAGGAAACAGTGGAAATTAAATGCTTATCGTATAAAAATTTATGTGGCCCTTAAAAGTTTTGGCTGAAGCTGATATTTGTGTTTACCCCTTAACAATGTTTTTATTACCTCATGAACGGGTTAGATGATGAATAAATATTAATGGGGCCCAATAAACAAAATAACTTTTAATGGCAAACGTTTAAGGCTATTGTTTCCTTCGATATGGGCCACTTGAGCATTGCATTTGTCTCAATTTTAAACTTAGGACCTTAAATCTTATGATAAAATAGATGGTCGGTATAAATATGTCATACACATTACAATGGGGTCTACAAATACAAGTAATATTTTTTGAATCAATTTTCGAAGAAAAAATGCGTTTGAAATTTCAAACAGCGGGAAAAGTAATAATCACCTTTTTCCTGTGGATTTCGCCATTCCCTCGAAATCAAACAGGCCCCGAGTATCTGTGTGGGGGTGTGTGTAATAATAATAATAATAAAACTCGGAATTTAAAATCACAGCAATGATACGGAAATAGACCAAAAGCCTGTGCAGAAGTTGACAGCTGTACCGCAATAACAATTCTTTAAATCCCACTTTCCTTCCTATTCAGGCAGTGCAAACATCGACAATTCCCAGTCCTTCCCTACCTAATTTCTCATGCCTGCCATCCTACTCTTTCTTCTCTTTCTCTCCACATCTTCTGCTGCAGCAGCTCAACCAAAACATACAAACATAACCATAGAATCTTCTCTCTCAGCCACCACCCAGCCCACTTCATGGCTCTCACCTTCCCGCTTATTCGCTTTCGGTTTCTACCGTGAAGGCACCGGCTTCAAAGTCGGAATATGGTTGGAGACAAGCCCAAACAAGACTATCGTGTGGACAGCCAACCGAGATGACCCGCCTGTTTCTGGCAACAGTACATTGGTCTTAATGAACAATGGTCTCTTTCTAAAAACTGCCGGAGCCCCAGATATGATCATTTCAGGTAATATCTCACCCCTTCCGGTGTACTCAGCTTCGATGCTCGATTCAGGCAACTTGGTTCTCTACAATTCCGATTACAAAAGCATCTGGGAAAGTTTCAATTATCCGACTGACACCATCTTAGGGGGTCAATCCCTTCTTCCCAACAATCAACTATTCTCAAGCGCATCAGAAACTGACCATTCGACCAGGGGCTTTCAGCTGAGCATGCAAACCGACGCAAACCTGGTGTTGTACCCGAAAGACACTAGTCACACTCCTGGCGATGCATATTGGGCAACAGGGACTAATAAGCCAGGAAACACCCTGAGACTACAGCTCTACCAGGATGGCTCCCTGTACCTAGTCAATGCCACGGGCTACAATACAAGTATCGTGGCAAGACGGGCCGTTGCTAATAACGGAATTGTTATCTACCGTGCGACCCTCGACGTTGATGGGATTTTCCGCTTGTATTCCCACAGCTTCACACGGAGCGGTATCTCAACAATGACGATTGATTGGTCTGCCTTGTCAAATAAATGTAAGGTGAATAGTATCTGCGGGGTTAACAGCTACTGCACTTTAACAGACGACCAACCCAATTGCCTTTGTCTGCCTGGTTTCAATTTCACTGATCCTGATAAAAAATTTGAGGGCTGCAGCAGAAACTTCACTCTGGAAGTTTGCATTGGCAAGAATGAAAATTTTACCTATGAAACTTCTACAGTGGAGACTGTGCAGTTTCTCGACAGTTCGTATGCTGCTTTATCAATCACTAAAGACGAATGCAGAAAGGTTTGTTTGGACGATTGTAATTGTGAGGCTGCAATGTTTGAATATGGAAAGTGCATGAAACTTACGCTTCCATTGAAGTATGGGAGAGAAAGCGAATCGGCCTCATCAATCATTTTCATCAAGGTGGGTCATGAAAGTCCCGTGGATGCTATCACCGATTCCTTTCCAAATGTAACAAGGATGGTACCTGGTGAAAACAAGAAAGAGCCACATGTGAAGATTTTAATCGCAGGTATAGTTCTTGCCACGTGTTTAGTTGCCAGCATTGCTTTTTCCTGTTTTCTTATTTACAGGAATCGAGCACAAAGCTATAAAAAGATGACAGATGATAACAATTTGAGCTTGTCTGAGGAGATTGTTCTCCGATCATTTTCTTACAATGAACTCGTGAAAGCAACTGACAATTTCAAGGAAGAGTTGGGAAAGGGTTCTTTTGGAACAGTTTATAAAGGGTCCTTATACAATAGCAACAGAACGGTAGCTGTTAAGCGACTCGAGAAAATGGTTGAAGAAGGAGAAAAGGAGTTCCGTGCTGAAACCAGGGCAATAGGGAGAACTCATCACAGGAACTTGGTACGATTGCTCGGCTTTTGTGATGAGGGTTCTTCCAGGCTTCTGGTTTACGAATACATGAGCAACGGATCTCTTGCAAACCTTCTATTCAAGGCCCAAAGCCGACCCGATTGGAAAGAAAGAGTGAGAATTGCACTAGATGTCGCCAGAGGGATCTTCTATCTACATGAAGAATGCGAGCCCCATATCATCCACTGTGATATAAAACCTCAAAACATACTCATGGATGGCTTTTGGACTGCAAAGATATCTGATTTCGGGTTGGCAAAGCTGCTTATGCCAGATCAAACAAGAACATTTACTGGGGTGAGAGGGACGAGAGGGTACTTGGCACCTGAATGGCAGAAGAACACACCTATATCAGTGAAGGCAGATGTTTATAGCTACGGGATCGTGTTATTGGAAATTATATGTTGCAGGAGGTACGTTGAGTTAGAGGTTCCAGATAATGAGATTATTCTCTCTGAATGGGTTTATAGCTGCTTTGTGGGTGGAGAGTTGCGTAAGCTTTTGGGCGGAGAAGAAGTTGAAGGGAAGATTTTGGATAGGATGGTAAAGGTGGGGTTGTGGTGTATTCAAGATGAACCGGCTCTTCGTCCTTCCATGAAGAACGTGATTTTGATGATGGAAGGGAACATGGATATACCCATTCCCCCATCTCCCACGTCATCCATGAACATTTCTTTCTGAATCCGGATGCTCCCTTTAAATGCGTTGGTGTTTTTATCTAAATGTGTTGTCTTTCATAAAAATCAATGTAATTTTTAATTACTTGGGGTATCAATCTTGTTTCTCAAGTGATTTTCTTTATCCTCTTGAAGAGTTGTTTGGGCATGATCGCTTAAATTATTTTATTTAATCTAAACAAATAAAAACAATGTTGTAAACACATTGTATGGAAATTTTGTACGAGTGTTTGATCTTACCTCCTAGTACTGAAGATCATATTTCTTGATAATGAAAATAATGTTGCTCAGATGGTCATGGGTCGAGCATGACCGAGTCATTGTCTTTAGGGCTAGTTCTGCTCCATACATGTGCAGTGGTTACAGCTCATAAGAAAACCAAAGGGACAGATCGATCGTAGAAACGAAGTGCCCACGAGTGGATGGAGAGACTCTGGTAGTCAACACTTGTACTTGGTTTTTTTTCTCTCTAGAATCGCCTGTGTTCGTTGGTCTACACGCATAGAACTTTTACTGCATGGAACTTTATTGAGCCCCACCGTGATTTGTATTATATCCACACCGCGCGTTCATCATTTTCCAAATTATTCTAAAGAACCACCTCACAAATGAGGCACATTCAAAGCTCAAGTAAATCACACCACGAAAAGCAGTGAGGATTTAACTACTAACTTTAAAACCTTTCTAATTAAAGTCCAAAGTGGGATTTATTTTCAATATTACCTCTTCATAATTTCACGGAGACCTGGACGTAGGAAAAATGCAAATATATTAGAGCCGACCGAGGTTCAAGAAGTTTTCAAAAGTAGGCATCCAATTTCCACTTTTGTTGTAGTGTAAGCCTTAGATCTGTCTCGCTTTTAGCCTCATGCTCTGAAGGTATGGAAAATGAATGGGTGGTGTGGATCTAATACATGCATCATAGTGGGCCCACAAAAGTTCCATATATCAACACTTCGTATTTTTATTTTTTTTTCCCACTCCAACAAGCAACGAGATTTGTTGACGTGTGAAACTTGCATAGCCCCATGACAATGTATTTCTTATATCCACACTGTTCATCCGTTTTCCGGATTATTCTTGGATATTAGCCTAGAAAGAAGGCAGATCCAAAGCTCAAGTAGACTAAACCAGGAATAGCTACCGCTGGAAACTTTTTGAGGCCATAGAAGGCTATAAATATTTGTGTTTTTACCTTCGTTCAGGTATGGGTTAACTCATGAACAAGTTAAATGGGAAATAAGCCTTGTGGTGGGCCCTAGGAAGGTTTCAATGGTAGTTTGCTCAATCACGACTGTTTTATGTGTTGTGGTTCACTTAAAGCTTTGGATGTACCTTATTTTTAGGATCATACTTTAAAATTATATGGAAATTTAAAAAATAAAAATTAATGGATGGTGTGGATCTAATACGAAAATCATGATGGGCTTGGAGAAATTCCACGTATTAAAAATTGTGTTGTACAGTAGACAATCTATCCGAGAGGGAGATTCCGCATATTTTGTGAGATAAGAGCCATCGGAAATGACACGGACAAATGAGAAGCGCCCGCACTGGAATTTCATGTTAGTTCTACACGGACGATCCACACTTTTTTCTTTTTGGTTTTTCTTTGTTTTCTTTTTTTTTTTTTTTTTGGGGGGGGTCACATTACAAGTGTGCTCTTAAAAGTCCACCAGAAAACGAATGGGCCAGAATTAACAAGGACCCACTGGACGACTTGGAGACTTTGATAGTCATTACTTGACTTTCCTTCTCCTTTTATCTTCCACACGCTTTGAAACATGATAAAACATTGATCCAACTCTAGAAAACGTTCTAGAGAGTATGACCACCGATAAAAGCGTGTGGACGTGGCGTACATGTATGCCAACCTCCCAAGCCGGGGGCCCACTGCAGAGGGTGAATTACTTTAGAAAAAGATTGAGTTACGCTCCTAATTATGCATCCAAAAAGGTTAAAACCCAGATTTTTATTATTTTGGGCCATACCTATTAAAAATTTTGAGTTTCGGGTCACTGACGGTCCTATTTAAGGCTGAGTTTTATATTTGCACTAAGAGAAATGGCTAGGGCTGGCAATGGGTCAGGTCGGAGCACAAGTTAATTAGCTTAACCTGCTTCTAAGCAGTTCAGCCAAGTCAGGTTGGGTTGCAGTTGGGAGCAGGCCAAAAACTTAGTTCATTTAAGTAAATAGGTCAGACTTGAGTTTAGCCCAACCTGATATATATATATATATATATATATATATATATATATATATATATATATATATATATATATATATATATATATATATATATATATTGTGTTTGCCTGTTAGTATACACTCCACCGTTAGCCATATGCCACTTGGGAAACGATACCAGCAATAAACCTGTCAAAATCGTTACCAGGGCAACGTCTTACTTGTAAACTTTGAGTTCTCATCAAATGATTTTATTATTAAGAAAAGGAGTAGTGGAAGAGTGTTAGCCAGCAGAGTATAGGTATGGAAGACTTTATGCTATGAAAGATGAAAAAAATAATACTTTTTTCTTATTTGCAATAGTACAACTAGTGGTGGGCATCGAGTCGAGTCAAACCATATTGGGTCCAACTCGACTTGATCCCATTTATTAAGAACCTGACCCAAAATCGATCCGATCCAGCAGGGCTGACTCGATCCGATCCGATCCGAATTCTTGTTGGCCTGACCCAAACAGAGTCCGACTCAGTTTGGGAAACCGAATCGAGTCGGATTGAGTTGAGTCTGTCCAGTCGATTCGGACTAGGCTGAATTAAGATCGGGAGAGAGGGAGAGAAAGGAAGAGAGAAAGAAGGAGATGTGGGAAACCAAGAGAAAAAGAAGGAGAGAAAGGAGGAGAGAGAATGAGAGGAGGAAAATCGAGAGAGAAAGGAGGAGAGATGGGTGGGTGTGGTGCCTTGTTCGGGTAGAGAAAGAGAAAGAAAGGATTAGGGTTTCGTTCAGGTGAGGCAGGTAGTCAAAAAATAAAAAATAAAAATTAAATATTAATTATATGGTACCTGACGGAATCGAATTGGATCGGATCAGATCTATTTGAATCGGATCGGTCTGGATTGACCACTAATCTAAACTCGATCTGATGTACGATCGGATCTAAGTGGTCCTACTCAATCAGCACCGATCCAGGCCTTTAGTTCAGTTCGGATCGGATCAGATTCTGCCCAGCTCTAAGTGCAATATATGAAGTCGTGTGGCATGGAATAAAGTACATACTGTGTGTGTTAATTGATGTCTTAAATATGTAAATCAACAGGTATATAACACCTCGACGCCATCTTGCAAACTTTGATGCCATCGAAGGCTGCTCGATGCCATCGGAAAAATCTGAAAAATTCATGCCAATCAAAGGGGTTTGATGCCATTGACATTCTGTCGATGTCATCAAATAATCGCGTAGAGTTACACAGAGTTGTGTAAGTGCAAGATTTGTTTTCTATTTTGATTGTGATTCTCATAGAGGCTATATATATGCGTGGAATTGGGAATATGGTGTATCTTAGGGCATCCTAATTCGTTCTAAAGGGTTTCAAGGGCTTGTAAGGGAGATTTGAGGCTTGTTTAAATCAGGTAATCTCTATCTCTTGTAATTTTCTTCTTTCAAAGTGCATTACAATAGCTTCGTGCCGTGTTTTTTTCCTGAAATGATTTTTTCATGTTAAATTCAGAATGTTTGTGATTGGACTTAGTTATGCGATTTAAGTACTTAATTCATCTCTGTGTGCTTCTGCAGTCCCCCAACAAATGGTATCAGAGTGAAACATTGAGACACAAATTAAATCTAAAAGCATAGTATCAATGACTTTTAATCCTAAGTTCGATGCTGAGAAATATTTTGAAAAAAAATAATATTGAACTTTGTAAGTTCAAGATGACCGATCTCCTAGGTCAGCAAGGATTGGATTACACACTCCTTGAGAAGCGACCAAAATCTATGACAGATGAAGAAAGGATCAAGATGGATAAGAAAGTGAGAACTTACATTCAATTGTACCTAATGGATGAGGTCCTCCATGCTGTCATGAGAGAGAAAACTAAAGCAAGTATATGGGAGAAATTAGAAGACATCTATACGAAGAAATATCTTGAGAATCATTTGTACTTAAAGCTTCATTTGTTCAATCTGAAGATAACTAAGGGTGTTGATGTTAAGGCCCACATTAGTAACTTTAACAAGATTATTTGCAAATTGTCGGATTTAGAAGAAATGATTAAAGATAAGGATTAGGCATGTATCATTTTGAACTCTCTCCCGACTTCATATGAGTCATTCAAGTACTCAGTATGCACTAATAGATTGACCATTAACATTGACAATGTTATCTCAGCCCTTCAAAGAAAGGCGATGAGAAAGAAAAGTAGTGTCGTGAGCACCTCCACTGATGCATTGGTTACGAGGGGACGGAATTCTGAGCCGAAAAATGAGTCTTCTCGACTGATGTCTAAATCCAAGGGTAATGAAAAAAGTAAGTTGAAGTGCTGGAACTGTGGTTTATCTCGGCATATAAAAAAGGATTGCACAAATCCTAAAGTTAAGAAAGAGAACTCGTAAGCTTCTTCCAAGGAGGCTAACACTACAGATTTTGATGAAGGTATGAGTAGCTATGATGTGTTGTAAGTATTTATAGTCGGACTCTTATACGATGAATGTAAGGATGAGTGGATGGGTTTACCAGTTACAGAGAATGCGATGGTGGCCAGGTATTTAGGGGCAATGATAATGCCTGTAATGTTATGGGTGTTGAATCGATGCACATCAAGATATTTCATGACATGGAGTGTACTTTGACCAAGGTGAGTTACGTTCCTAATATGAGGAAGAACTTAATATCTCTTAGAGCACTTGAGGCTCTTGGGTGCAAAATCACCGATTTTAACCGTGTTCTTAAAGTTTCGAAGGGGCACTCATAGTCATGAAAATACAAAGGAACGAAAATCTTTATAGGTTGATCGGGAGCACTTCATTGGATGGAGCTGCAACGTCTGTAGCGGATTATATGTATGCTCATATGTGGCATGCATGCTTGAGCAACATGAGCTAGCGGGGAATGAAGGTATTTTCTGACCATTGTTTAATTTCAATTTAAAAAATTTTTGATTTAAATATATGCGAGCATTGTATATATAGTAAACATTTAATATAATATTTTAAATATGAAAAACATGTATGTAAAGGTATTCTTGATTATGTGCATTCTGATGTATGGGGGCCATCGTCTGTGGTTACTAGTGGAGGGTCGTCATGGTTCGTCACATTCATCGCCGACTATTTCAGGAAGGTATGGGTTTATTTTATGAAAAATAAATTTGATGTTTTCACAAACTTCAAGTAGTGAAAGTTGATGGTGAAAAAACAGTTAGGGCGGAAAGTAAATGTACTAAGGATAGATAACGGTGGAGTATTCACTTATTGAGAATTCAATCAATAATGTAAGGATGAAAGGACCATGAGAAACAACACAGTGCGCTACACATCGGAGCAGAATGGTGTGGCTGAGTAGATGAATCAAACTATTTTTTTTTTTTACTTTTTTTTTTTGAAAAAAAATGGATGTCTTCATTCCATAACGCAAAAGGATTTACAGAGAAGATACACGGCACCCTAGGTTCGGGCTCCCCCTAACAAAAGGAAAGAGAAGCCTATCATAAGGAAAAGGGAAAAAAAAAAAAACACTCTAACAGAGGGCTAGGAGAATCACTAAAACTAGGAGCGATTTACCTTAATTCTCCCTCCTAACTACACCTAAACCCATCCTGTGTAGAAAAAGAGGCCCCTAACTTCCTGTGGAAGGTCGGCATGGGCTAAAAACAGAGTCGACCCTTGCTTCTCACTACCCAATTTGGCCAAGGAATCTGCCGGCCCATTGCCCTCTTTACAAATATAAACAAACTTAACATTGATGGAGACACTGAGGATCCTAATCCTATGGACCCAATACGTCCATTTCCAGCCAGGGCAAGAAAGCCCCGAGAGGAAATTCACCACCAAAAGAGAGTCGGATTCAACTAATATGTTGGAGAATCCATGACGAAGACAGTGCATCACACCGTCATGAACAACTCGAAGTTCCACTCTCGTGTTCAAGGCGCAACCATAGCCTGTATATAAAAACCATCAATGTTCAGCTTCACCTAGCCCGGCAGTGGCTTCCTCCAGATAACCATTGATGAATCAGACTCTCTTGTAGAGGGTCTAATGCATGATTTGTAATGTTGGGTTGGACAAGGACCTGTGTATTGAGGCCGTTAACATGGCTTGTTACTTGGTGAATCGGTCTCATTTTACAGCCATTGAATGTAAGATTCTAGAGGAAGTGTGGAGTGGTTAGCGAGTAGACTACTCAAAATTATGTGTATTTGATTGTGATGTTTAGTCTCATGTACCATCAGTTGAAAGAGATAAGGTAAACCAAAGAGCTAATAATATATTTTTGGGGGCTATAGTGGTGGTGGTATAATTGGGTACACAGAAAACCATTATGATGTATTTATTATATTTACACCCTCTATCCATTTGGCGAGATCATTTTAGTGCATGATCTAAAAAATGAGGCATATCCAGAGCTCAAGTGGACCACACCATGACTGGCAGTGGGAATAATGATTCACACTGTTAAAACATTTTAAGGACCCACCATAATGTTTATTTTCCATCCAATCTGTTCATAAGGTGACAATGACCTCGATGAAGAGAAAAAAAAAAAAAAAAGATATTAGAATGTTCCAAAACGTATGTGACCCCAAAAAAGTTTCAATGGCAGACGTTTAATCCTCTATTGCTTTCTACAGTGTGGTCCACTTGATCTTTGGATCTGTCTTATTTTTAGGCTCAAGACTTACAACGAGCTCGCCAAATGGACGGACAGTTTTGATATAATACATACCTCATGGTGGGCCCCACAGAACTTGGTGACGTCAATACACCACCGAAGTCGGTGGTGTGTAGTACCCCAGCTGATCCGCTTCCGTTATATGTGGGTTATATGTGGATGCGGATTTCCTGCCGAAGTTCCTTCGCAAGGACGCTGGGTGGGCCCACCGCCATGTTTGTGGTAAATCTACCCGTTCATCTGTTTGGAGAGCTCATTTTAGGAGAATTTAGAAAAAGTTCTAGGTGGATCCAAAACTCAAGTGGGCAACACGAGAGGGAAAATTGAGGAAAAAGAATACCTACCGTTGAAACCTTCCTAGGCTCCAACTTAATGTTTATATGCCATCCAAACCGTTTATAAGGACATTACCACTGGGATGAAGTTAAAATACAAAAAATCCGCTTCCGTTTTATGTCATGTCCGGCGTCGTTTATTTTACTCTTTGAGGTATGCCGGCAAGCCTCACGTCGTCTAAGCCTAGATTTTTATTATTTTGGCCCAGGTTGTCAGGCCCTGGCCCAACCCACTTCCAACTCTATTTAAGGGTGCCTTTTAATTTGCTTTGATCAAATTGGCCAGTAGTCAAAACTGCCGGTACAAAATCTGGGCCTAAGCTGCATTTGCTCACTTGCCCGTCCAAGCCCCGTTTGATGGGCATTCTCCATTGAGTGGGCTTCGGTATACACTTCTAAACAGAACATTATTAGATACCACTAATGGGTGCCGTTCAAGTAACGCCATATGTGTATTTTCCGTCTTTCCATTGATCACGCAGTCCTAGCCATCGAATAGGTGGACCTTTTCCCTGTAAACGTATTGGTCGTTCACCATACCGGCCGTGGAATTTTATTTTTTTTCCTTATTTCACATTGCAAGTATGCCTTTCAAAGTCCATAAGAAAACAAATGGAACAGAATTAATAGAGGCCCACAAAAGGCGGACTAGGAAACTTTTGTGGGTTTTTTTTTTCCTTGTTTCACATTGCAAGTATGCCTTTCAAAGTCCACGAGAAAACAAATGGGCCAGAATTAATGGGGCCCACAAGCGGCCGACTATGAAACTTTCATAATTAACAATAGACCTTCGTTCTCTATCTTCTACAGGCCGTAGAACATGGAAAACCATTCATCCAACTCTAGAAGATCTTCGAGAGAGAATGACTCTGTACAAAGCATGCTCACGTGGCGTATATGTTAGAGAACTAGCCCTGTGAAAGCACCTTAATCTAAATTGAAATAAACAAGAGAAAAAATAAAAATAAATCCAAGCAACAGTACATAGAGTATACAATTTTTTATATAAAAAACTTTTGCCCGAAAAAAATTTCTAGTGCAAAACGACAATCAATTTATTATTCAGAAAAGATTATAGGAATGGAAAAAATTTACAGCAAAAAAATCCTAACTCTCTTCCCTTAATGTTCTATTAACACCAAAAAAAAATAATCCAAAATTATAACTCTCTTAACCTTAACATAACTAATCTTAAAATTCACCATTTTAAAAGAGAAATGTCTAAAATACCCCTCTAATTCACTAACACTTAGGCTTTATTAGTACGTGAAATCTGGCTCATATGAGATTATAAAAGTGAATAAACCTATAATAACTTTGGTATCACAATCTAAGAATCTCTATCTTAATATAGCAAATCACTTTCTTGCCTTATCAATATTCTTATAAGACTCACCAATCATCTATCCAATATGATTATTGGGACACAACATATATATCAAAAGCAACCCTTTCATTTGAATGCTTTCGATTTAAGTCCATTTATGCCATGGGCATAGTGATTGTGTGCGGGTGTTGCGATCATTTAACTCTAGCAGTGTATCAAATCTTGTGTTATATAGGTTATGGAGAAAATGACCATTGTAGACAAAACCTTTTATCCAGCGGTTTTTATGAAGGAATACAAACTTAAGTTACCAACTTAGACTAGCACGTGCGGACACCGACTTTGAGGACGAAACTGCGGAGATGAGCACTGCGGAGACGAGCGCTGACGCTCCTCCAACTGACCTTTCACTGCGGAGACGAGCGCTGACGCTCCTCCAACTGAGAGTTGTACGAACGGCTTAAAAGAGATCAAAGTTACATGACCCACAACTATGTATTTATTATATCCCCAACGTTCATCCATATTTCGAGATCATTTCGGAGCATTCTCCAAAAAAAAAAAATCATATCCAAAGATCCATTGAACCACACCACAAAGAGCATCTGGGAAGTTGATTTTCTCCGTTAAAAATTTTATAGAGCCCACCATAACATTTATTTTCCGTCCAACCTATTCATAAGGTCACAAAGGCTTGAATGAAGAGGAAAAACAAATTTCATAATGATTCAAAACTTCTGTAACCCCTAAAAGGGTTTCAATGGTAGACATTTAATTCCCCACTACCTTTTACAATGTGGTCCACTTGATAGCTAGATCTGTCTCATTTTTCATCTCAAGCCTTAATACGAGTTTTCCAAATAGATGGACGGTTTGGATATAACACATACCTCATGAAGGGACCCACAAAAATCAATGGGAATTATATCAAGAATATTAAAAAAAAAAAAAAAGAAAAGAAGTAACCAGCGTGTTGGGGTAGACCAGGCCATGACCCGGTAAACCGGGTCAAAGATGGGCCTATGGCTACGGATTATAACCATAACATAGTAACCATAGCTTACCTATTATGCTATGCACCTTTTTCTCTTTTTATTTTTATTTTTTACAAAGAGAACTTTATTCTACCTACATTTTTCTCTAATATATATATATATAATTTTCTCTTCTTTTTTTTCATTTCTTTCTTTATTCATTTAACAAGAATATTTTTTAAACTAAAATTAATTACTTTACGTATCACAAATGATTTTGGGGTAGGAGAAGCTACTTTAGCCAACCAACCTAATTATTTTATAAGATTCCATAAGGTCCATGGTTGAAAATACATTTCATTCACTTCGCAGTTAAATTAGAAATTGAGCGGGGCAAACATGAAATTGACTGGGCAAATTGAAAATTGAGCAGGGCAAGCTAGGAATTGAGCGAGGGAACCTATAAATTGAGTGAGGCAAGGTAGGAGTTCAGCGAGGGAATCTAGAAATTGAGCAAGAGAGCCTAAAAATTGAGCTATGCAACCTAGGAATTGAGTGAGGGAAGTTAGAAATTAAGCGAGGGAAGCTAGAATTTGAGCGAGAGAACCTAAAAATTCAGCGAGGCAACCTAAGATTTGAGCGAGGGAAGCTACAAATTGTCCGAGGGAACGTAAAAATTGAGCAAGGTAACCTAGGATTTGAGCGAGGCAACATAGAAATTGAGCGAAGGAACCTAGGAATGAGGGAGGCAACGTAGAAATTCAGCGAGAAATCTTAGGAACTGAGCGAGGGAAGCTAGAAATTAAACGAGGGAACCTAGAAATTCAGCGTGGCAATATAGGATTAATTTGAGCGAGGGAAGCTAGAAATTGAGCGAGGGAAGCTAAAAATTGAGTGAAGAAAGGAAGAAATTCAGCGAGGAAACCTAAGATTTGAGCGAGGCAACCTACGAATTGAGCAAGGGAAGTTAGAAATTGAGCGAGGGAAGCTAGAATTTGAGCGAGGGAACCTAGAAATTCAGCGAGGTAACCTACGATTTGATCAAGAGAAGCTACAAATTGTGCGAGGGAAAGTAGAAATTGAGCAGACAACCTAGGATTTGAGCGAGGCAACATAGGAATTGAGCGAGGGAACCTAGGAATGAGGGAGGCAACATAGAAATTAAGCGAGGAATCCTAGGAACTGAGAGAGGGAACTAGAAATTAAGTAAGGGAACCTAGAAATTCAGCGGGGCAATATAGGATTTGAGCGAGAGAAGCTAGAAATTAAGCGAGGGAAGCTAGAAATTCAGCGAAACAAGGTAGAAATTCAGCGAGGAAACCTAGGATTTGAGTGAGGCAACCTTGGAATTGAGCAAAGGAAGTTAGAAATTGAGCGAGGGAAGCTAGAATTTGAGCGAGGGAACCTATAAATTCAGCGAGGCAACCTAGAATTTGAGCGAGGGAAGCTACAAATTGTGCGAGGGAACGTAGAAATTGAGCAAGGCAACCTAGGATTTGAGCGAGGCAACATAGGAATTGAGCGAGGGAACCTAGGAATGAGGGAGGCAACGTAGAAATTCAGCGAGGACTCCTAAGAATTGAGCGAGGGAAGCTAGAAATTAAGCGAGCGAACCTAGAAATTCAGCGGGACAATATAGGATTTGAGCGAGGGAAGTTAGAAATTGAGCGAGGAAAGCTAGAAATTGAGTGAAGCAAGGTAGAAATTCAGCGAGAAAACCTAGGATTTGAGCGAGGCAACCTAGGAATTGAGCGAGGGAAGTTAGAAATTGAGCGAGGGAAGCTAGAATTTGAGTGAAGGAACCTAGAAATTCAGCGAGAAAACTTAGGATTTGAGCAAGGAAAGCTACAAATTGTACGAGGGAACTTAGAAATTGAGTGAGACAACCTAGGATTTGAGCGAGGCAACGTAGGAATTGAGCGAAGGAACCTAGAAAATGAGCGAGAGAACGTAGAAATTTAGCGAGGAATCCTAAGAATTGAGCGAGGGAGGCTAGAAATGAAGCGAGGGAACCTAGAAATTCAGACAATTTAGGATTTGAGCGAGAGAAGCTAGAAATTGAGTGAGGGAACCTAGAAATTCAGCGAGGCAAGGTAGAAATTCAGCGAGGAAACCTAGGAGTTGAGCGAGGCAACCTAGGAATTGAGTAAGGGAAGTTAGAAATTCAACGAGGGAAGCTAGAATTTGAGCAAGAGAACCTAGAAATTCAGCGAGGCAACCTAAGATTTGAGCGAGGCAACGTAGGAAGTCAGTGAGGCAATCGAGGAAACCTAGGAATTGAGCGAGGAAAGCTATAAATTGAGCGAGAAAACCTAAAAATTAAGCGAGACAACCTATCAATTGAACGAGGCAACCTAGGAATTGAGTAAGAGAAGCTAAAAATTGAGCGAGGTAACCTAGAAATTGAGTGAAGCAACCTATGAATTGAGTGAGGGAACCTAAAAATTGAGCGAGAGAACCTAGGAATTGAGCGAGATAACATAAAAATTGAGCGAGGGAACCTAGAAATTGAGCGAGGGAACCTAGAAATGCAACGATGAAACCTAGGATTCGAGCGAGGTAACCTATGAATTGAGCGAGGAAAGTTAGAAATTGAGCGAGAGAAGCTAGAATTTGAGTGAGAGAACCTAGAAATTCAGCGAGGCAACCTAGGAACTGAGTGAGGCAACCTAGGAATTAAGTGAGGTAACATGGAAATTCAGTGAGGAAACCTAGGAATTGAGCTAGGGAAGCTAGAAATTAAGCGAGGGAAGCTAGAAATTGATAGAGGGAACCTAGAAATTTAACAAGGTAACCTATAAATTGAACAAGGCAACCTAGGAATTGAGCGTAAGAAGCTAGAAATTCAGCCAGGTAACCTAGAAATTGAGCGAGGGAACCTACGAATTGAGCGAGGCAACGTAGAAATTTAGTGAGGCAACCTAAGAATTGAGCAAGGGAAGTTAGAAATTGAGCGAGATAACCTTGAAATTCAGCAAGGCAACGTAAAAATTCAGCGAGGCAACCAACAGATTGAGTGCTAGTTAAATCATCAATAAAGATGAGAACGACTTTTTTTGAGAGACTATCTATCCTCTCATAGATAGAGGAATAGATAGAGCAGAGAAGATCTCTATATCTTTCCTCATGGATATATAATATAAAAGAGAGATCCCTCTCATTTTTTATTAGGAGAGAGATCTTTCTTCTCCAAGGGCTTTGGATTCAATGATTTTTAAGAGCAAGACAGAAAAAAGAAGCGTTGAGATAATACCTTTCATCCTAATCTCATCTACTGGAAAAGGAGGCCCTCTTGATCACCTGAAGAGATTTGTAGGCAGAATTGGCATAATTATGAGCTGCCAAATGAGATTATCCTCATTCCTTAGCTGGGGTTTTGGAAGATAAGATTTATGCAGTAAAAAAGTCTTCTGAATTGAGTGAGGGAAGCTAGAAATTGAGCAAGACAACCTAGAAATTGAGTGAGGGAACCTAAGAATTGAGTAAGGCAATGTAGAAATTCAGTGAGGCAACCTAGAAATTGAGTAAGGGAAACATGAATTTGAGTGAGGCTAACATGAATTGGAATGAACTTTAAATGAAATTGATCTAGCCTAATAATTTGCTCTTTGGTGAATTTGACCAAGCAGTTAATGAAATTGACCGAACTTTACATGAAATTCTCTTTGGTGAATTTGGTCGAGCAATTAATGAAATTAACCAAGCGGTTCATAAAATTTTCCATTACATTACATGAATCTGTGGAAGTTTCCCATTAATTTTTATGATATCTCCATCAAATATATGAATTGCTCCGTTATAATTCCTACGTTGCCTCGCTCAATTCCTAGCTTCCCTCGCTTAATTTATATGCTGCCTCACTAAATTTCTAGCTTTCCTCACTCAATTCTTAGGTCTTCCTTCGCTCTATTCTTAGGTTGCTTCGCTCAATTCATAGGTTGCCTCAGTAAATATTTACATTGCCTCGTTCAATTGCTAGGTTCCGTCACTCAATTTATATGTTGCCTTGCTCAATTTCTAGTTTCTCTCGCTCAATTCCTAGGTTGTTTCACTCAATTCATAAGTTGTCTCGCTGAATTTCTACATTGTCATGCTCAATTGCTATGTTGCCTCACTCAATTTCAAGGTTCCTTCGCTGAATTTCTAGCTTCCCTTGCTCAATTCCTAGGTTGCCTCGCTCAATTTTTTGCTTCCCTTGCTCAATTCCTAGGTTCCCTCGCTTAATTCCTAAGTTTTCTCGCTCAATTTTTAGATTGCCTCGCTGAATTTGTAGCTTCCCTCGCTCAATTCCTAGGCTGTCTCACTCAATTCAAAGGTCCCCTCTCTGAATTTCTAGCTTCCCTCGCTCAATTCGTAGGTTGCCTCATGAATTTCTACGTTGTCTCGCTCAATTGTTAGGTTACCTTGCTCAATTCCTAGGTTCCTTCGCTCAATTTATATATTGCATCACTGAATTTCTAGCTTCCCTCGCACAATTTGAGCTTCCCTCGCTTAAATCTTAGGTTGCCTCGCTGAATTTCTAAGTTCCCTCGCTCAAATTCTAGCTTCCCTCACTAAATTTCCAACTTTCCTTACTCAATTCCTAGGTTGCCTCTCTCAAATCCGAGATTTCCTCATTGAATTTCTACCTTGTCTCGCTCAATTTCTAGGTTCTCTTGCTTAATTTCTAGCTTCTTTCGCTCAAATCCTAGGTTACCTCGCTTAATTTCTAGCTTCCCTCGCTCAATTCTTAGGATTCCTTGCTGAATTTCTACGTTACCTCGCTCATTTTCTTGGTTCCCTCACTCAATTCCTACGTTACCTCGTTCAAATCCTAGGTTGTCATGCTCAATTTCTAGGTTCCCTTGCACAATTTATAGCTTCCCTCACTCAAATCCTAGGTTGCCTCACTCAATTTCTAGGTTTTCTTGCTCAAATTCTAGCTTATCTCGCTCAATTTCTAACTTTCCTTGCTCAAATCCTAGGTTGTCTGGCTCAATTCCTAGGTTTCCTCACTGAATTTCTAGGTTCCTTCGCTCAATTTCTACATTGCCTCACTCAATTCCTAGGTTGCCCCGCTCAATTTATAGGTTTCCTCGCTCAATATCTAGCTTCCCTTGCTCAATTTCTAGCTTCCCTCGCTGAATTCCTACCTTACCTCGCTCAATTTCTAAGTTCCCTCGCTCAATTCCTACCTTGCTCTGCTCAATTTTCAGTTTGCCCCACTCAATTTCTAGTTTGACCGCGAAGTGAATGAAATGGATTTTCAACCATCGACCTAATGGAATCTTGGAAAATAACTAGGTTGGTTGACTAAATTAGCTTCTCCTACCCCAAAATCATATGTTGTACGTTAAGTAATTAATTTTAGTTTAGTAGATATGCTTGTTAAATAAATAGATAAAAAAATGAATTAAAAGATAGAAAAATATTTTTATATACTTATATATACATATTTACATAATTACGTATTGAGAAAAATGTAAGCGGAAAAAAGCTCTCCTTGTAAAAAAAAATGATAATAAAAAATAAGATCTGCCAGGCTCCCGCGATAGTGCCACCTTTTTTTTTTTGCTCTATGTGTGCTTTTGTGGGTCCCATCATGAGGTTTGTGTTATATCTAAACTGTCCATCTATTTGCCGAGCTGATATTAAGGCTTAAGACGAAAAATAAGACAGTTCTAACTATCAAGTGGACTACATTGTAGAAGGTAGTGGGGAATTAAACGTCTACCATTGAAACCCTTTCAAGGGTTACAGAAGTTTTAGATCATTATGAATTTTGTTTTTCCTCTTCATACAGGCCTTTGTGACCTTATGAGTTTTAATGGTCTATCAGGTTAATGCTCTAAAATCCATTTTACTTATACTTTTGCTTTTTATTTTAAGTTTTAGTTTAATTATAGCTCTTCATCCCCTTAGCTTTAGGAATTGTGTTCAACATGAAAAGTAGTAGAAAATCTGAAGAATAAAGTGGTGAAAGGTAAGATTGAGATTTAGGGATTGAATTTTTAGAGCTTGGGAAGATAATGGGGTGATAATTTGAGAGTGAAAATGGTAAAAAGGAGTAAAAATAGAGTAAGAATGAAGTAGAAATCGTCCTAGGTAAGAATGGAGTAGCTATGCATAATAGATTTATGGGGCTTTGAATTTAATTATTAAATCAATTTTAATATATTTAATTAGGTATGTATGTAATGTTTGACATAATGTTTATAATAATCCTATTAAAATATATATTTTACCTCAAAATGAGGAAATTCCTAGTCTTGGATATGCCACAAGCACATGATTACATCCGAGGCAACCTACGAATTAAGTGAGGCAACATAGAAATTGAGCGAGGCAACCTAAAAATTGAGCGAGGCAACCTACAAATTGAGTGAGGGAAGCTATGAATTGAGCGAGGGAAGCTAGAAATTGAGCGAAGGAACGTAGAAATTCAGTGAGGCAACCTATAAATTGAGTGAGGGAACCTAAAAATTCAGCGAGACAACCTAAATATTGGGTGAGACAACCTAAAAACTGAGCGAGGGAACCAAGAAATTTATCGAGGGATCCTAAAAATTGAGCGAGGCAACCTAGGAATTGAGTAAGGCAACATAGAAGTTGAGCGAGACAACCAAGGAATTGAGCGAGACAACCTACAAATTGAGTGAGAGAACCTATGAATTAAGCGAGGGAACGTAGAAATTCAGCGAGGGAACCTACGAATTGATCGAGACAACCTAAAAAATTAAGCGAGGAAACCTAAAAATTGAGCAAGGCAACCTAGGAATTGAGCGAGGCAACCTAGAAATTGATCAAGGCAATGTAGGAATTGAGCGAGGCAACTTAGGAATTGAGCGAGGCAACTTAGGAATTGAGCGAGACAATGTAAAAATTCAGCGAAGAATCCTAGGAATTGAGTGAGGGAAGTTAGAAATTTAGCGAGGGAACTTAGAAATGTAGCGAGATAACCTAGGATTTGAGTGAGGGAAGCTAGTCGAGAGAACCTAGAAATTGAGCGAGGCAAGGTAGGCATTCAGTGATGCAACCTAGGAATTGAGCGAGGGAAACTAAAAATTCAGTGAGACAACTTAGGAATTGAGTAAGGGAACCTAAGAATTGAGTGAGACAACATAGGAATTGAGTGAGGCAACGTAGGATTTGAATGAGGCAACCGAGAGATCCTAGAAATTGAGCGAGGAAAGCTACAAATTAAACGAGGGAACCTAGAAATTGAGCGAGGCAACCTATCAATTGAGCGAGGCAACCTAGGAATCGAGTGAGGCAACCTAGGAATTGAGCGAGGGAAGCTAGAAATTGAACATGAAAACATATAAATTGAGTGACAGAACCTAGCAATTGAGCGAGACAACGTAAATATTCAGCAAGGCAACCTATGAATTGAGTGAGGCAACTTAGGAATTGAGCGAGGGAAGGCCTAGGAATTGAGAGAGGAAAGATAGAAATTCAACGAAGCAACGTATAAATTGAGTGAGGGAAGCTAGAAATTGAGTGAGCCAACGTAGGAATTGAGCAAGGGAACCTAGGAATTGAGCGTGGCAATGTAGAAATTCAGTGAGGAATTCTATGAATTGAGCGAGAGAAGCTAGAAATTAAGTGAGGGAACCTAGAAATTCAGTGAGGCAACCTAGGATTTGAGCGAGGGAAGCTAGAAATTGAGCGAGGCAAGGTAGGAATTCAATGAGGCAACCTAAGAATTGAGCGAGACAACTTAAGAATTGATTAAGGGAACCTAGGAATTGAGCGAGGCAACCTAGGATTTGAGTGAGGCAATGTAGGAATCGATCGAGGCAATGTAGGAATTCAGCGAGGTAACCTAGGAATTGAGCGAGGGAAGCTAGAAATTGAGCGAGGGAAGCTAGAAATTGAGCGAGGCAATGTAGGAATTGAGCAAAGAAACTTAGGAATTGAGTGAGGCAAAGTAGAAATTAGCGAGGAATCCTATAAATTGAGCAAGGGAAGCTAGAAATTAAGCGAAGGAACTTAAAAATTCAACAAGACAACCTAGGATTTGATCGAGGGAAGCTGAAAATTGAGTGAGGGAACTTAGAAATTGAGTGAGGCAAGGTAAGAATTCGGCGAGACAACCTAGAAATTGAGCAAGGCAACTTAGGCATTGAGTAAGGGAAACTAGAAATTCACGTGGTAACTTAGGAATTGAGCGAGGCAACCTAGAAATTGAGCGAGGGAAGCTAGAAATTCAGTGAGGCAACTTAGGAATTCAGTGAGGGAACTTAGGAATTGAGCGAGGCAGCCTAGGATTTGAGCGAGGCAACCTAGGAATTCAGCTAGGCAACGTAGGATTTGAGCGAGGCAATCGAGGGAACCTAGAAATTGAGCAAGGAAAGCTACAAATTAAGCGAGGAAACTTAGAAATCGAGCGAGGCAACCTATTAATTGAGTGAGACAATCTAGGAATTGAGCGGGGGAACCTAGAAATTGAGCAAGAAAACCTAGAAATTTAGCGAGGAGACCTAGGATTTGAGCGAGGCAACCTAGGAATTGAACGAGGGAAGTTAGAAATTAAGCGAGGGAAACTAGAATTTAAGCGAGGGAACTTAAAAATTTAGTGAGGCAACCTATAAATTGAGCGAGATAACTTATGAATCGAGGGAGGCAACCTAGGAATTGAGCGAGGCAATGTGGAAATTGAGCAAGGAAACCTAGGAATTGAGCCGGGAAAGTTAGAAATTAAGCGAGGGAAGGTAGAAATTGAGAGAGAAGCTATAAATTGAGAGAGAGAACCTATAAACTGAATGAAGCAACCTAGAAATTGAGCAAGGGAAGCTAGAAATTCAATGAGGCAACCTAGAAATTGAGCAAGTGAACCTAGAAATTGAGCGAGATAACATAGAAATTCAGTGAGGCAACCTAAGAATTGAGCAACGGAACCTAGAAATTGAGCGAGGGAACTTAGAAATTCAGCGAGGCAACATAGAAATTCAGCGAGGCAACCAACGGATTGAGCGCTAGTTAAATCATCAACAAATATGAGAATGACTTTTTTGGAGAGACTATCCATCCTCAGTCCCAAAAAAATAAAAAAATAAAAAAAATTGAGTTGGGCTTGCCTTGAGTGTATGTGGACTATCTATGACGTTCATCCGTTTTTCCATCTAAAGTAAGGGTTTTAGCCCAAAATGGTGGCATATCGAAATATCAAGTGGATCATACCACTGGAAACAGTGGTTCCATAGTAGAATCCTTGTTATGCCCTCACAGTGATGTTTTATTTGTAATCCATCATATGGTACGTTAAGTAATTCATTCTAGTTTAGGAGATGCTTGTTAAATAAATAGGCAAATAAATGAATTGAAAGATAGAAAAATATTGTTATATACTTATATATACATATTTACATAATTATATATTAGAGAAAAATGTAAGGGGGAGAAAGTTCTCCTTAAAAAGAAAAAAAAAAAAATTGCCGCCCTTTCTTTTTTTCTTTTTTTTTTTTTTGCTGTGTGGAATTTTTGTTGATTTTGTGGGTCCCATCATGAGGTCTCTGTTATATCCAAACCATCCATCTATTTGGCGAGCTCATATTAAGGCTTGAGATGAAAAATAAGACAGATTTAACTATCAAGTGACCACAGTGTAAAAGGTAGTGGGGAATTGAACTTCTACCATTGAAACCCTTTTAGGGGTTAAAGAAGTTTTGGATCATTATGAAATTTGTTTTTCCTCTTCATCCAGGTCTTTGTGACCTTATGATTAGATTGGATGGAAAATAAATGTTGTGGTGGGCCCTACAAAATTTTTAACTGTGAAAATCAAATTTCCCGCTCCTCTTTGTGGTGTGGTCCAGTTGATCGTTGGATATGGCTTTTTTTTTTTTTTTTTTATAATGCTCCAAAATGATCTTGAAATATGGATGAACGTTGTGGATATAATAAATACATAACCGTGGGGCCCACGTAACATTGAACTCTTTTGAAACGTTCGTACAACTCGTAGTTCGAGGAGCATCAGCACTCGTCTTCGAGCACCAGCCGATCCGCTTGAAGAAAGGAGGGGTAGTTTCATCCTCAAATTCGTTGTCTGCACATGCTAGTCTAAGTTTGTATTCTTTTGTAAAAACCGCTGGATAAAAGGTTTTGTCTACAATGGTCATTTTCTCTAGGTTATGAGAGGAGAAAATGACCACTGTAGGCAAAACCTTTTATCCAGCGGTTTTAGTCGAGGAATACAAACTTAAGTTACCAACTTAGACTAGCACGTGTGGACAGCGACTTTGAGGATGAAACTACCCCTCCGTTTCACTGCGAAGACGAGAGCTGACGCTCCTCCAACTGAGAGTTGTACGAAGGACTTAGGAGAGATCAAAGTTACATGGCCCCACAACTATGTATTTATCATATCCACAACATTCATCCATATTTCAAAATCATTTCAGAGCATTATCCAAAAAAAAAAATCATATCCATAAATCAATGGACCACACCACAAAAAGCAGCAGGTTGATTTTCACCGTAAAAAATTTTGTAAGGCCCATCATAGCATTTATTTTCCATCCAATCTATTCATAAGGTCACAAAGGCCTGGATGAAGAGGAAAAATAAATTCCATAATGATCCAAAACTTCTGTAACCCCTAAAAGGGTTTCAATGGTAGACATTCAATTCCCCATTACCTTTTACTGTGTGGTCCACTTGATAGCTAGATCTGTCTTATTTTTCATCTCAAGCCTTAATACGAGTTCACCGAATAGATGGACGGTTTGGATATAATATATACCTCATAATGGGACTCACAAAAATCGATGGGAATTACAACAGGGAAAAGGGAAAAAAAATGAAAAAGAAGCCACCGAGTTGGGGTCGACCGGGTTAACCCGGTCGATGGGGTTATAGCTTGGCCTATGGCTACGGATTATAACCGTAGCCATAGCTATCATGCACTTTTTTTTCTTTTTTATTTTTTATTTTTATTTTTTACATGGAGAACTTTATTGTACCTATATTTTTCTTTAATACATGTTTATATAAATATGTGTGTGTGTGTGTGTGTGTGTGTGTGTGTGTGTATATATATATAAATATAAATTTTTCTCTTTTTTTTTTTTCATTTCTTTCTTTATTCATTTAACAAGAATATCTTCTAAACTAAAATTAGTTACTTGACGTACCATATATGATTTTAGGGTAGGAGAAGCTACTTTAGCCAACCAACTTAGTTATTTTCCAAGATTCTATTAGGTCGATGGTCAAAAATACATTTCATTCAGAGAGATGACTTACCCGATTCAAACAACCTCGAATCTCACCCTTACTACACCCCTTGATTTCCTTAGAATCCCTTTAGAAAGCTTTAGAATTATTTCTCATACCCTAGAAAAGCCCTAGGAATACCTACTTATAGTTTAGGCAACTTCCCTTCTGCATCCCAGTTGTGAAAGGACTCAAAATTCACAATCGGCACAAAATTGCGAAACGAATCTGCTTAACCACGACCAGTCGAGCAAACTGCACGACCAGTCAAGCGCCATCCATGACCAGTCTAGTACCTCGGACCCCAAAATTTTATGTTCACTGGACTTTGAGTCGAGCGAGCTACGACTAGTCGAGCCGCTCTCACGACTGGTCGTGCACGTTCAAATTTAAGACATATCACAACAAAAGTTATCTCTTATAACCATTCAACAACAAAAAGCCTGCTTTTTCTGATTTGAATTCCACAAAACCACAACAAGCGTGGTTCAGCCTAGAAATTCTCCCCCGTGGGACAATCATAACCTTTCAATTAGTGTCCTGCAGTTAGATGGTCAAGAAAAGATACACAAAAGCTCCACATTTTACTGAGAAAAATGCCCAATGTGGTCATTTAAGATCTCCAGTCTGGAAGATTTATGCTTCATATAATCCATCTAGAGTAGGCATGCACAGGCCAGAGGTTTAGCTTACAGGACCATTTACTCGCGAAAATCCTCTGCAACAATTTGCTCCAAAAATAAGTGCTGGCTTGTTTGGGCAATGCATAAAATGCACCATTGAACTGCATTTTCATCCTAAAAATTAACTTTTAGAGTGTTTGGCTGAGGCTGTCATATGTTCCTAACTAATTTTAACTACCTTCTTATAAATTTCTATCGCATCAGCTAAATGAGCTAAAGCAAAGTGTACATTCTATGGTGTGTGGTGGGGTCTTGGATCCAAATGAAAGCTAGATTGCCAGAATATGAAATAAATGAATCTAAACAACAATTGAGAGCGCTTTTGATAGACGTCTAAAAATAAGTTCATTTCATTTTTAGTTAATTGTAATTATGTATGAAAAATGCTCCAATGCTCTTAAAGCACCATAAACTATAGTGCTCCTAGTTGCATTGGGACAGTTTTTACAATGATCTGGACTGTTCATTGGGTCCAATGTAGTGGTTGATCTAGACTATTAATTGGGTCCAACCATGAAAATATCACACCGAACTGACAAATATTAACCTTTTGTTTAGCGGCCCTAAACATGGACGATCAAGATCATTTACACAAAATTAGGTTTAAGGAACAACTTTTGATCCATCTTTAGGTACTATCATGGATTGCTTTTGGTGATTCTAAAGAACCACCTTTCTTAGGCAATCATAACCATCCTCCGTGGTTTGGGAAAAAGGTTAGCTATATAAAATTAATTAAAGACAATTGGATCATCCAATAAGTGTGATCACTACAAAAAAATATGGTAATTAGGGGCGTTTTCATCACAGGCGACCACAGCAAACCGCCACTATAGATGATATGTGGGGCGTTTTTCAGTGGTCGCCCGCGTACAAAACGAGCCACCGCCGCTGGTTTCAAATAATAAAAAAAAAACTTAGAAAGTCCCGTCCCCGAATCCAAAATGCCCGCGCGCCCTATCCCCAAATCTCCAAAACGCCCGCGCGCTAAATCCCCAAATCCATCGCGCCTTCTTCTCCCACCTCTTTTCTACCAAAACCCTTCTCCCCTCTTCTCTCCTCCCCTGCAATGACCTACCGAAAGTCTCTCTCTCTCTCTCTCTCTCTCTCTCTCTCTCTCTCTCTCTCTCTCTCTCTCTCTCTCTCTCTGTCTCTCTCCCTCTCCAACGTCTCTCGATCTCCATTTTCCACTCCGGCCTCTCTTGATCTGCCTTCCATTTCTGTTGCTGGTTGAAGACGCTAATCTATCTGCCGTTGTCGTCCTTGTCCTTCTCGCCGGAACACGCCAGAGTCCGAGAAGGCCCGCAAGAGGAAGTACGCTGATCTCTCAGTCATGCCCTCCTCGTCGTAACACGCCTCTCTCTCTCTCTCTCTGTATCGCCTAATCCATGGAAGCCATAGCTCAAGAAGCCATAGCTGCTACTGTCTCAACCATTGGAGCTGTCAACAGAGTACCAGTACGTTGCTCTGTTTTTTTTTTAAAATAAAATAAAATAAATTTCCACCATTTGATCCGTATCTATGCTTTGGAATATATGGATAGGATTTCTTCTTCTTCTTCTTTTATTTATTTATTTATTCGATGGTTCCTTTGAATTTTCTATCTTAAGAAATGGGTTCTTGGCATTTTGATTTTTTGGGTCTGTTTTTTGCTTGATTTTTTAAGAAGATCCAGTATTTTCCTTTCATTTTACTGCATATATGGCATGTGTTTGATGGGTTGCTGCTTTTGCTATAATTTGGTGCTTTATTGAGAGATGGGTTGATCATAGAACCTCCTTCCTTTCTTTCTTTGTCCTTCCTTTTTGGGATGTCTGATGAGTTTTGGATGTGTTGATCTAGAACCTTTTAATTGTTTTTGTTTTTGTTTTTTTTTTTTTTCTTTTGGGTGTTGAGTAGTCTATGCTTTGCTGAAGTATAAATGGATTATTATTATTTTTTTTTAAATTTCCAATGTTGGTATTGTCAACAAGGTAGTAATCAGCATAAGCAGATGCGGAAGGGACCTCTTTATTGCTCAAATTGCTATAACATAAAAACTAATAATTTGGAAAGGGAAAAGAAATCATTTTGGATTTGTTGATCGGGAGATGATGGTCTTGAATGATGATATGACCACGTGTCGCTATTTCTTGAATCGGTCTTCTTGTTCACAGCACCATATATGATGCATGCCATAAATTTTCATGAAGTTCTCAAGACCATTCCTTGAGAACAATATTGCATTGTGATATATGTGGCTTTGTTATCAGCTTATGATTCTGAATATTTCAGGTGCCTGGATTGTAATGTGAGGCATTTTTTTTTTTTTGGGCAGCCATTGGATTTGGGCCTCACAAACTGTAAATAAATACAGAATTTTGGCTCTCAAGTTTACAGTCCCTGTATATGGTGTTTTTACATGAGATGGAAATGAGAAATGGATCCTGGGAGTTCCATGAAATTTGCAAAGTGTTTGAATCAAATTAACTGTGGGCACAAAACAAAAACTTTGACTGCAGCTATACTTTCTAGCTCGTTTGACAGGTTTAGGGCCTGTTGGATGTCCCATGACACCATTGTGGGATTGAAGGATATCTAAAAAAGCAATGCTGGAAGATTTGTTTCCCCACTTCTATCAGTTTGGAGCGAAGAACTATTGGAAATGCTGCTTATTTAGATTCAGAATTTGGCAAATGCTTGTATGACAGATGAGCATCTGTTCTGCCTCAGATAGTCAGTTTGGAAGACGACCAAATGTGCCCTTAATTTCTTAAGTTTAGGATATGATAGTATGAGAACTATTGTACTTTCCTCAGCATTTGGCCAATATTATTGGAGGAAATTCTCGATATCTGCTGCGCACTGCAGTTCTTGGCTAATTGATGTATTTACTACTGTTCATGTTGCATTGCCATCTTTCATTTTTGTGCTTCGTTTCCTTTTTAATAAATTGTGGGGTATCCATAAACAAGGAACTTTCACACTGTCACCCATACTTTAGTTACTTGGTTTGTTGTCTGCATGGAAGTATTTTTTATTTTTTTATTACCGTTTAATTTCTAGCAAGAGCTGCTTGACTTTCAGGTCCATGTATATAAACCTCTTTGTATTCCTACTCCTTTTTAACTCTAATAAATGTGGTTGGTGTCATGTATTTGTATTCCTGTTTTGACTATTGTTAGAAAATGCTTAATAAATGTTTGATCATTTTCTGCATTGTCAAGTTTATTTTCTGCTTGAATTTCTTGGTGATGAGAATCCCATCTTGCAGGCTTTATGGTCTTGATGTACATCTTTGAGACATATCTGGATATACGGCAACATGCATCTCTAAAGCTGCCAATTCTTCCTAAACCTTTGGTTGGAGTGGTCAGTCAAGAAAAATTTGAGAAGTCTCGAGCATATAGTCTTGATAAAAGGTTTGTTTTTATCCATTGAGGATCATTCTGCATCCCATGTGTATGCGCTTGTGATTCAACAATCTGCTTTAAACATGCTATCGATCCATTTTAGCGGTTGAATTAGTTTACAGCTTCATCGGTCTTCTTATTACATACTTGAAATTAAATTGGTTATATAGATTGGAATCTCTTGCTGGTTGAGACTAACTTCTTTGAGGTTTATATATTTCAGCAACTTTCACTTTATTCATGGGGCTGTAACCATACTAATGGATACCACAACTTTGTTCTTTGGTGTGCTGCCATGGTTTTGGAAGGTGAGTCAAGAGAATTGTGTCACTGTTATTCTTTTGGCAGAAATTCATTTGCTGTGCTTTTTGGGCTGCAGAGATCTGGAGACTTTCTGGTGCACATGGGCCTTAATTCAGACAATGAAATACTTCACACCCTTGCATTTTTATGAGGTGTTATGATTTGGTCACAGGTGTGATATAAAATCTTCCAATGGTTCTCAAATAATTAAATTGCTCTTCATTTTCAAAAAATTGACTATAGTTTTCATGTCTCGTAGTACTCTTTTTCTTGTATTTGGGGTGGAAACTTGAATTTCATTCATGTAACCATCAAGTGATGAGATATCTCATTTATTTATTTATTTTTCCTCACTGAGTTTGTGAGAAATCTTCTCCTGTAATTTTTTTCCTTTTTCTAATGTGGATATATAAAACAGTACATGGATATCCATATCCAACTTCACTAGTTAAATAGATTGATTGTATGTCCAACACAGTACATATTGTTATTTATTGTCATTAATATATGCGGGATTGCATGCACATGCTAAAGTCAGCAAGGAAGTTCATGCAAGGTCGAAGTCGTTTAGCAGGTGCCCCATTGCCCCAGCTTGTATGTGTCTTGGCCAAAAATTAGGATTGTTATGATGTTGCCTATATTGTGTAGTACAGTATATATATATATATTATTTATTTATTTATTTATTTTTGAGTGGTCCAACTGACCGCCAAAAATATTTATTCGACTTGCATCCAAGCAGTTAATTAGAGGGGAGAAGAACTAGTCAACAATTGAATTAAAAAGATCCCCCATTCCTTGAACTGCCAATCTTCAAAGAGTATTCATCATCATCATAATAGCCTGGTCCCAACTATTTGGTCTGGCTTTATGAATCCCGTTATGCCAATCATTTGAAATCGGAATTCCCATGGTTGCTTGGAAACTGTATGAAAACTAGCATCCATCTGACTTCAGCTTTCTTTTATCCAGCTGGGGTCCAGAAAATTAGATACATGCCTATAAATAAGCGAGCCCATTCTTTCTGGTCGCTTGGAAAGGGCATGACTACTGGCTGTCTACCTGAAATTAGATCTCTTTTATCTGGGGTGGGAACAGGGAAAATAGATACATGTGCAGAAATATGCAATTCTTTCTGGAGAATCTGGAGATTCTCATGATTAGGGGAGATCCATTTTTTTTGAGAAGCATCAGTTTCTACTGAGCAGAAGACCTTTTGATCACACTATTAATAGATGCCTTTGTCCTTGAAGGATGAAATTATGTGCCATTAACAGATGTCTTTATGCTGAAAGGATAAAACTATGTTTGCAAGGAATCTTTTATGCGGTGACTTGCCTGATGAGTGGATTTTTAATTCAATGGCCAAATGTACGGCTGTGGTGCTAAATAGTCCCATATATTTAAATAATGGCCAAAGGGACTGTTGCATTAACAATTTTCCATGAGAAAACAGAGATTTTCAACTAGAATAGAAGACAACAACACATCCTAAACTGTTAAAGAAGTTCATCATGCCACACATGAAAATTTTGGTGCTTGATATAGGGAAAAGATATAATCAGTCCATTTATTTTCAAAATGATCTGTTATGGGCACAATCACTAAGCAGCTGGTAGATAGTTATATTTGTTGCTTTTCTTAATGATGTCCATTAAAATGCTGCAGGTTTCTCATCTGTTCGCTAAATGGTGTCGGATTTGTGAACTTCCTAGTATGAATGATGCATCTTATGCCCATTATATTTCACAATTGCAGAAAAGTGGGCTACTTAAGGGTTTTCTTTGTTATGTGGTCATGACTTGTTTGTTTCTTCTCTCACTACGATTAAACTGGTTATATCTGATATTGTTGAGCTTGACTTCTTTCAAGGAGTGTTAATTCAGACCCAATTAAGCTTTAAAGCTTGCTGTTGTTGCAATGTTTTACGGATGGTAAGTGGTGGGTTTTAATTGTATAAACAGGTGTAGTTCTGTTAAAGCATTCTTTTTCGGATGTGAGAACTTCAGGATTCTGATGGTAGTTGGAGGTGTTAGATGACACAGGTGTTATCTGTGATTTTAGAATAGTCTAATTGATTTGTTGTTGGAGTGATTTTTACCATTGAATTTTTATGTACAAAGGCATTCCTAACTGCTTTTTGAGGATGTTGTTATTTGAGTTGGTGTTTGTTTGTACCAGTAGAATGGCACTGGCAGAACTCCATGGTTCTCTCTAACTTGGAGTTTTTGTTTTCCCGACAATTCAGGTGCTGCCGGTTATGATAATGGGAGCCTTCATTCCCAGTCTCAGACGTAAATATCCGCTCCATGAATACATTTCCACCATTCTTCTAGTGGTGGGTTTGATCCTTTTCACCTTAGCAGACGCCCATACATCTCCGAATTTCAGTCTTCTTAGACTTGTGATGGTGTCGGGTGCTTTGGTCATGGATTCTTTTCTAGGTAATTTTCAGGAAGCCATATTTACAATGAATCCTGAAACCACACAGGTATTCTGCATTTCCTCCATTCATTTTCCCCTGTTTCAATGGTGCTTATTGGCATGTGTCATGTATCTGTTACTTCTCTCTGAGCGTATTTATTAAATCTCTTGGGCTGTGGTGTGCTTTATTTTTTTATCCCGTGACAGAACTGTTATTTCTTTCCAAACAGATGGAGATGCTCTTTTGCTCCACTGTGGTTGGGCTTCCTTTCTTGATTCCACCCATGCTTTTAATGGGAGATCTGTTCACGGCCTAGAATTCCTGCTCTCAGGTGAGATCCCCCTGCCTATTATTTCATGAGTAAATACACGGTGTCCCACTTGAAGTACTGGCTCAACCAATGAACTAGACCTGTGGAGCTCCACAGGCCGGTGACCCAAGCAATGCCCCCATTGCATGATCCTAACGAAGCCCATTAAACGTGGACAGTCCGGTATACATTTGTAATACCAAACTCATTAAATGGTTAGATTTGTTTAGTTGGGGAGATGTTAGTCTGTGGAAGGGTTAGACTACCTGGCCACAATCCATCATGCATACACACCAAACAAAAATGAAAATCATTGACCCACTGTGGATGGAGACTGTGTGGAAGGCTCGCTGTTTTCATTTCATGGTCTCTTTTGAGGTCCCACTGATCAACTCATTGCTTCGCTGCTGTTCCAAAATTTAACTTCCACATTTCGTCATCTCTCTAGTTTTTAGTTTTTGGTGCAAGCATGTGCATATTTTGGCTGTATTTGTCTTCATCAGGGGGTCTTGTTCTTGTGCAGCTGATCTCACTGGATATGGGTTCCCTAATTGCTGGTGCTAAATTTTGTGGAGATTTTGAAGAAAGGCTGAAAGCTGTTCTGAAGGAAGTCACTGCTTCCAATGGACAGATTATTTTGTTTATTGATGAGATCCACACTGTTGTCGGTGCAGGTTTGTGATTAGGATCATCTGCTTGGTATTTCTATTCATCATTTTTGTTGTTGTCATTGTCATTGATCTTGTCACCATCATCTTAGCCTTCTCCAGCAATTTATGATCAGCTTTTAAAAAGTAAAGTGGCAAAAGTTTGTGATTGACTTCCCACCACTCATCAACATTGGGGTTTTGGAAACCAGTCACGACAGAGGCTCACATTGACATATGCCAACATTGTCCCACCCAGTACTAACCTCAACACTGCTATGGTCATGGAGGGGCAGTTGCTAGGCAATACCACTGAGCACAAGTCACTCAAGCACATGAAGGGTCATGCTAGTGTACATGCTCAGGTGGATGGCTGTCTAGGATAGCAACAAGCCTATCAATCCATTTTCGTTGATGCATTGTTAGTTTGGCATGTAGCTAGATCCCTAGGCAACGGAAAGGAAATTCCAAATTGCACTGAGGACCTGAGGTGCATGATAGTAACAGGGTTCCTTGACTAGAACGGCAGATGTTGAGCAACCACGGCGATGAAGGGAACTATCTATGCATGCGCTGCTGGTAAAAGTAGTTTTTCAATTTCAGCGGCTTTCCGTTGGAATTACGAAAGGGTTTTAGTCAGCGGTACCGGTGCCATTCCAAGCAGTGGTGGGACCCACCTGACAGATGTACCTACAACTAACCGAGCGCCACGTCAGATCGACTCCCTCTATAGTTATGTTTGCAGGAGATCTCCAAGTCAGTGGAAATTTGAGTTTTGTGTTTTCCCTCTGTAATCTTAGGAACTTTCTGTGACACGTTGTCTATTCTCTGAGGTGACTAATCCCTATGCGCTGTCACTACATTCACCTCAACAAGCCCATAATCTCTCATTTATTGCCGTTGATATGTATTCAAATCTTGTGGTTTTAATTCTCAAGGTATGTTGAGGTGATGGAACTATTTGCTGCACTCCATCCCTTAATGCTTCATTATTTTGGATCTGCTAACAATCCCATGTTGTTATTTCAGGTCTACATGCATGTATGCTTCATTAGAAGTTTGAAGTAGCTCTAGATGAATTGAATTACAAGGTTCCAATGCATCAGGTTGTGTGAATCTTTTCTTTTCCTTCTCTTTCTTTTTCTCTCTTTTTCCCTATTTCCTTTTAGTTCTAGGCATCACACAAAGCTGGATACTCCAACTGGTTAGAAGTATACTGGATATTAGATGCATCATCAACCTATTGTTTTGAAAATGCAGGCTGAAACTGACAGGGAAGCAGGAGGAAACAAGGAATCATCAGTGAAGTTTAAGTCCAGCTAGTCCTTTAGCCATTGTTTACTTATAGAGACCTAGAAGCATTAGCGTAAGAACAGATACATAGCAATAATTTATTTGTTTGTACGGGGTTTTGACAAATCTCTTGATGTGGATCAGGTGAAGTTCTATAAATCCTTTACCTTTATGAGTGTATGCATGTGCTTGTAGTAGGTTTTGTACTTGGGAGTACTTCGCTAGGGGTGTTAGACAACTTTATCTGAAGGAATGCTACTCTTGGACCTGCATCCATGGTCATTCATATGTGTAGAGTTGGCACACGTGCATTGTCCAAATTTCTTTTGTCCTTTTTGTCCTTTTTGTTTGTTAGTAATTTGTCTGTTATACCAAATCTTGCTAGTGACATTTTCGGTCACTGACCAATGGACTCACTTGTACAAACTGAAAATCGAAATAGTACTCTGTAATCCTTCAGACAGAACAATGTATAATACATGTTGTACATCATGCATACTAACTGTTGGATGAATTACCTCAATAAAGAACGTTTGGTGTGTGGGACCATCTTTCTCTATGGATGAATGGGCACACATGGATGTATGGTTGAAGACTATACCATTGATGCCCCTTTGGATAAAAGTAGAGCTTGTCTGACCATTTAAACTTTTCTTTCATCATTATGTGTTTTTATACCTTATAGATTTGATGAACTTTAACCATTTTTGCTTTTAGTCCTGTTTGAGGGATACCATTCCGATGATAAAAATGTAATTGCCAAAGTAATTCAGTCTATCCAGATACATAAGGATTCATCAGAGGGATGTTTCAAATCATCAAAATATACAATCGTGTGTGCTTGGCTTGTCCATAATTGCTTGAGCCAAGAAATGGACCTCAACCACTAATTATCCTTATATCAAATGCTTACACAGATGCATTAAGGTTGGAAAGCCTCGAGCTTGTGCAACCCAGCTCTCTTACAATCCAACACAGGCCTGGATAGAAGGTGTGCAATATCCAAGCTTTCCATCTGGTGGTTCCTCACTTCTTGATGCCATGGTCCAAAAATCAGGCAAGTCCACTCCATGTAAAGATCACCAAAAGCAAGGGCCCCACACCCTTGGCTTATTATTATTATTATTATTTTTCTTACCAATCTTCATTGCTTCAATATAACGAAGGGTTTTCATAATGTTTGACTTGTATTATGTATTTATCTTTGGTTGGAAGATGCTTATTCAAAGTGGAAGTAACTATATAGAGTGTAGGCTCAGGGGTCCACAATGCTTACATGGATGCATGATCAAAGTTGCTCATCAGGTACAAGCCACTATATGGCTTTCTTTGTGCTAAATTCAGGTCCATCCATATTGAGTTACATGCTAGTTTATGCTTATGTAAAAAGGTTCATATTGAGTTGCATGCTATGATGCTTATGATCGATGCAGTTTTATCCTTGAAGAAAAAGGGAAGAAAAATCTGTCCACATATTTATATAAAAAAATTCCTTAGCTATTTTCCTCTATCTATTAGTTACAGGTATTTATTGGTTCCTTTTATTTTATATCGAATTTATTTTTTGGTTATTTTATTTTGTTTTGTAAACTTTTGTCTTTGCATTGGTAACTGAAGGTGGAGCATTGGTAATAGAGGGGGGCTTTGCTGCTTCATTGGGGATGGATATGGATTTCATTCGGTATGGTTGTTTTTGTAGGAAATATTTATGACTGAAAATTTAATTTTAGATAGTGTAACTCAGATTATGAGTGTACATGTTGTTTTATTACCTGACCTCTATGCATGGCAGGGTGCTGTTGACAAAGGTCCTCTATATGGCATAAGTTCTAGTTCTTGGGGTGCATTTGACAACTCTCGCATCAGGCATTGTTGAAATCCGTTAAATTTTTTTTTTTCTTCTGCTTGTCCTTGTGTCTTAATCTGTAAATTTTCTATCCATTATGTAACCTTTCATTATCAAGCCCCCTGTAAATGAGGCTAGTTGTAAATTATTTACAGGTTGTGTTTGAATGTTAATTTAAGCCTGTTAAGGTCTTTTGATTTAGAAGATTTAGCCTAGTAGAATTTTTAATTGTTTCTATTAATTTTTCTTTTACATTGTAAATGATTTGTTTGCCAGATTTTACCGGCGTTTTTTAATTCCTCATTAACATTTGTTACAGCTTTTTACTGGCGTTTGTTGCAAAATTTACTTGTGTTTCTCATGCATTTAGCGGCGTTTCGTACGGAATTTGCGGCGCTTTATACTGTTTTAGCGGCGCTTTTATAATCCGGTAAATATCAACTTTACGCGGCGGCCGAAAAAAACGCCGCTAAAAAGTAACGAACGCCGCTAAACGACCATGCCCCTTTTGCGGCAGCTGTCCGACCGCCGGTAATTCTTATACCAGCGGTTTTTAGGTCTTTTAGGGGCGGTTTTGGCCGCCGGTAATGCCTATTTTCTTGTAGTAGATTTTTGCATGGTAGCCCAAGCAATATGTTCTAAACTTAGTGGGCAATTCGCATCGATTGATTGGACTGTCCAAGTGAACTGATACAGTTAGGAGCACTATAACTTCTAGTGGTCTGAAAGCACTAAGCATTTCTCTAGGATGGGCCTCAGTTGAGGCAGGTTTTATGGATTGTGGAAGGCCGGCTGTTGTCCATTTGAGATGGTCCTCGGCAGTTGAAGGTGATGGCAGCTCCCCCATTGTGCTTTCTACCCAGCAGCACGTCTTCATTGTTTGTGTGGGAACTAGTTGGTGTTGGGCTGTGCTGCTCTCTCCAGAGTCTCTGCTTTGCGGATTTGGGCCTGTACTAAGACAGTCGGTTGGCTCAAGGCCTGCTCACTGCCGCATCAAATGGGCAGGTATTATTTGACTAGAGAGAAGATGCAGCTAGAGCAAAGCTGCTGTCCGGTCCCGGTGGTTTATTCAAAAGAGGTTGGTTTGATTGTGTCCGACTGGTGTGAGAGAATGTCTGCTATCTCTGTGGGTTGAGAATGAATGGTTACTGTCATATGTAAGGATGCCATAATGCGTGTCTTGGACCGGATCAGAGTTGCTTGTTAGGCTGTATGTTGTCTATTTGGAGATGGTTTACTAGTGTGGTGTCTTGTGTCGTTTGGGATGCTAGGGTGATGTGAATCCATTTGTTGTATGTTCTCCAAGGGCTGTGTTGGTATCCTTGTCTGGCCCCAAGCAGAGCTATGTATTGTGGTCCATTGTCCAGATACCACCCCCCCCCCCAATTATTTTTTCTCTATTTCTAGTGCTAATGTATACATTTGTTTTTCTATTTAGACCTATAGTACTCCTTATGTGAGGCCCCCCTTCTTTTTTGTGCGAATCCATGTAGAGTGGGTATGGATAGGCTAGTGGTTTACATTATATATGGGACCATTTACCCCGGTTGCTCAAACCGGAAACCTGACTATCCTCTATGTTGAGAGCCGCAGAAGCAAACCCCGAGTAGAATTACACAAGCGAAAAATAAATATAAACAAAGCAATACACAATTTTACATGGAAAAAGCCTTGTAGGAAAAAAATCATGGCACAAAGTGACATACAATCCACTGTGAAAATGAAAGTAGAGGTTAAGATCAAATTACATATGTGAAAATCTTAGTTTTTATTTATTTATTTATTATTATTATTATTAATTAAAGTATCGACTTTCTCATTCAAATAAATAGAATTTACAACTCAGATGGCATTCAGGCTTGCACAAAAGAAAAAGGACCAGGGCGACGCCTATCGTAAACTAACCACAAAAAGAAAACCACAGCAACAAGGACATAAGCAAGAAAAACTACATAAAAAAACACAATAAAAAACAGGGCTCACTGGACGGGACCCCTGGGAGACTTCGTCCCCAACCCCACTTTATCCAAGAAAAGAAGACCTCTAACTTCCGGTGGAAGATCCGATCGCTGGCGGAACACGGAGGAGCCCTAGAGCTCGCTACCCAAACAAGGCATTCCATCGACCAACGCATTTTCTTCCCTAAACACATGCTCAAACTTCACCTGCCCTCTACTTTTGAGCCTCTCAATCCTTGACATCCAGACCTTCCATTTCCAGCTTGGACTAGATTACCCACTAAGAAGAGCCACCACCAACCTGGAGCAGAGATTGGTGTCCTCAAAAAGACCCACCAGGTAAGCTTTAAATGCCTCCTGGAGTGCGGCCACAACATTGCTCTAGAACCGGAGATCGGTCTTGAAATCCTTAGCAATCTCCCTCACCAACCTCTAGAACGACAACTTCCTTATCAGCAACTCTGTACTATTTTGGTACTTCCTTATCTCCCTCAGCACCACCGTCCCCAGCATGAATCTATGCTGCTTCTTCACTCCTTCGGTCGCTGGAGCCGACTTCCTGGCTGCCTTCGTCCCCAACTGCTTGCGTGGTACCTTCCCTCCCGTCGACTTCCTAGCCATCTGCTTCGTGAGCCATTGATCTCGATCTGATCGACTTTCCTACCTTGATTTGAACTTGGAAATGGAGGAGCTCGTGGGTTTGACATGGAATGGTATAAAGGCCTATTAGCTCAGCTCAAGTCTAGCCCAACCTGTTTATGGTTTTCAAAGGTATATTCAAAAGTTTCGCATCTTTTTTTTAAATATATTTTAAAAATATTTAATGTTAATTTAAGTTAAACAACTTGTTAATAACAATTATATTTTCCTAAATGATTATTCTAATTCTATTTCTAATATTAATTAATACTATATTTAGATTACTATTAATAATAATTAACATTCTCTTAGATGACCATACGAATTCCAAGTGGTAAATAGGCTGGGACTTGGCCAATTGTTAACTTTCAAGGCTGGGCTTTGGCCTGCCCATTTTGACACATCATGAGCCTGGGAGTAAAGTCTTAATAAGCGGGCTAGGCCTTGGCTGGTCCAAACCCAGCCTGTTAGGCCTGATTGCCAGACCTGGTAATGCCCTGCCAATTCAAAATCTGGCCATGGGCTCTACTTTGCCTGCCCTCTCAAGCCTATTTGCCAATCTCAATTATGAAATAAATGAATCTAGTAAAAAATTAAGAGCCCCTTTAAAAGTCATACCCCTTTGTCTTTTCCCTTCACTTGGGTCTGTATGACCTATTCAACATATTGGATGTCAGATAAATAATACAGTGGGCCTTAAGAGGATTTTAATGGTGGATATCTAATTACTATTGTTTTCCTGTGGTGTAATCCACCTGAGATATATATACATAATATTTTGAACAAAACCTAAAATGATCTTAAAAAATGGATGCAGCATATACATCGTGGTAGGGCCCACAAAACAACTACCAGCAGCAGGTGGCAGGGGCCTAGCCAACCCGTTTCCAGCTAGGAGCAATATAATTTCTAGTGTTATGACATTCACAATTTAATACATAATTTTTCTACTATTGGTCCATGTCATCACTGACTTTATCGGATTACAAGGAACAGTAATTTCCTGTTTGTGTCCGTATTCAAGGTTAAAGATAGAATTTACTTTCCAATAAGTCGGCTAAAGATAACATTTTTATCAAATAAAAGTCTAATAAATCATTCAATGAATGAAAAAGATAAAGGTAGAATCCATTTCTTTTCTCTTTTTTAATTTCTTTCTCTTTTTTGCATTTTTTTTCCTGGAAAAGAAAAATCACAATATCTATACTCCTAACCTTCCGCTACTTAATATACGTTTGTTGAACTCGGACCATTGGTCTTTCCTTTCATCTTAACCGTTCTTTCTATAACCACTAATTGACAAACAAAATCATCCATCCAATATGATTATTGGGTACAACGTGTAAAAGACAGGCTCATTCATTGGGATGGTTTGGATTTAATTCAGTATATGCCATGGGCATAGTAGTTGTGTGCCGGTGTTTGGATCACCATACTCCACCAGTGTATCGAATCTGATGTGGAATATGGGATTTTAATCCCACCTTCCTTCTCACGAAGGCAGTAAGAACATAGACAATACCGTATCCCTCTCATGGCTGTAATCCTTCTCTTTCTCCTCTATCTCTCAACATTTTCTACTGCAACAGCTCAATCAAAAATTACATATATAACCCTCGGTTCTTCTCTCTCTACCACCACCGACCCCACTTCATTGCTCTCACCTTCCGGCCTATTCGCTTTCGGTTTCTACCGTGAAGGCACTGGCTTCAGAATCGGAATATGGATGGAGACAAGCCCAAACAAGAAAATCGTCTGGACTGCAAACCGAGACGACCCACTTGTTTCCAGCACTAGTACAGTGATCTTGCTGAACGATGGTCTCTTTCTACGAACCCCTGGAACCCTAGATAAGAAAATTTCCATCGGAGTCCCATCTACTTAGCCTCGATGCTTGATTCAGGCAACCTGGTTCTCAACAATTTCGATTAAAAAATCATCTGGGAAAGCTTCAATTCCCCAACTGACACTATCCTAGGAGGCCAATCCCTTCTCTCAGATAAAGTACTGTACTCAAGCACATCAGAAACAGATCACTCGACCGGGCGCTTTCAGCTCAGCATGCAATCAGACGCAAACCTGGTGTTGTATGCGAAAGACACTGGTCACACAGCTGCCGATTCATATTGGTCAACAGGTACGTTTGGCAAAGGAAATAACTGGAGATTACAACTCTACCAAGATGGCTTCATGTTCCTTGTCAATAGCAGTGACTCCAATAGAAGTATCGTGGCAAGAGGCGCCGTAGCCAACAACGGAATTGTAATCTACCGTGCAACCATCGATGTTGATGGAATTTTCCGTTTGTATTCGCACAACTTCGTAAGGAACGGTAGCTCAACAACGACGACGGATTGGTCTGCCTTGTCAGATAAATGTCAAGTGAAAAATATTTGCGGATTTAACAGTTACTGTACTTTGGTGGGTAACCAATCCAATTGCCTTTGTTTGCCTGGTTACAATTTTATCGATCCTGATCAACGATTCAAAGGCTGCAGCAGAAACTTCACTGCGGAAGTTTGCATGGGCAAGAATGAAAATTTTACATATTCCATTTTTACAATGAAGAATATGTATTTCGGAGATTATTATTATTCTATTTCATCGATGGAAACAGACGAGTGCAGAGAAGCTTGTTTTAGCGATTGTATTTGCGAGGCTGCAAATTTTCAAGATGGGAAGTGTAAGAAACTTATGCTTCCGTTGAGGTATGGGATAGCAAACATGTCAGACTCGACTACCACTTTTGTTAAGGTCGGTAATGAAAAAGCTGCTTCTTTTCCAAATGCAACGAGGACAGTAGATGGTGAGAGCCAGAAAGAGCCACGTAAGAACATTTTAATCGCAGGGATAATTCTTGCCACGTGTTCAGTTGCCATGTTTGTTTTTTCGGGTTTTCTTATCTACAGGAATCGAGCACAAAGCATTAGGAAGATGACAGAAAATAACAATTTGGTCTTGTCTGAGGAGCCTCTTCTGCGATCATTTTCTTACGACAAGCTCGTAAAAGCAACTGACAATTTCAAGGAAGGGTTGGGAAAGGGTGCTTTTGGAACAGTTTATAAAGGGACCTTATACAATAGCAACAAAATGGTTGCTGTAAAGCGACTTGAGAAAATGGTTGAAGATGGAGAAAGGGAGTTCCGTACTGAGATGAGGGCAATAGGGAGAACTCATCATAGGAACTTGGTGCGATTGCTCGGGTTTTGTGATGAGGGTTCTGCCAGGCTTCTGGTTTACGACTACATGAGCAACGGATCGCTTGCAAACCTTCTATTCAAGGCCCAAAGAAGACTTGATTGGCAAGAAAGGGTGAGAATTGCACTAGATGTTGCCAGAGGAATCTTCTATCTACATGAAGAATGCGAGCCCCATATCATCCACTGTGATATAAAACCTCAAAACATACTCATGGATGGCTTTTGGACTGCAAAGATATCCGATTTCGGGTTGGCAAAGCTGCTTATGCCAGATCAAACAAGAACATTTACTGGGGTGAGAGGGACGAGAGGGTACTTGGCACCTGAATGGTACAGGAACACACCGGTATCAGTGAAGACAGATGTTTATAGCTACGGGATCATGTTATTGGAAATTATATGTTGCAGGAGGAATGTTGAGTTAGAGGTTGCAGAAAATGAGATTGTTCTCACTGAATGGGTTTATAGCTGCTTCGTGGCTGGAGAGTTGCATAAACTTTTGGGCGGAGAAGAAGTGGAAGGGAATATTTTGGATAGGATGGCAAAGGTGGGATTGTGGTGTATACAAGATGAAACGGCTCTTCGTCCTTCCATGAAGAATGTGATTTGGATGATCGAAGGGAAAATGGATATACCCATTCTCCCATCTCCGACCTCATCCATGAACATTTCTGAATATGTACGCTTTCTTTAAATGCGTTGGTGTTTTATCTAAAAGGTGTTGTCTTTCATGAAAGCCGATGTAAGTTTTAATTACTTGTAAACTGTAGTATCAATCTCGATTCATAAGTGATTTTCTTTATGCTCCTGAAGAGTTGTTTGATAATGATCTCTTACAGTTTTATGTTTAATCTAAACAAATAAAAACTGTTTTTTTTTTTTTTTTAAAATGTTTAATCTAAACAAATAAAAAACCCTCCGGTAAGTTTTGATGTTTTCTGCCACTATTTTCCCATTGTGCTGCATTGTGAAGCTATGCGGGTTTGCATGGGCTGATGGTTTGTTTCGGGGAGTTGCATATTTCAGTTGAATTCATATCCACAGGCAGAAAAATCCTGCTTTCCTGCAACATGATTAGTCTATGTCATAATTGACATTGTCAAAACTCTAAAATTACATGTAATAAGTCTGATGATGTGGTCCAGTTAGATTGCAATAAGTATTATTTTCCCAAACACAGGATCCGGATTCATTTCAGTTGGATTGGAAGGTCGTCCAAAGGACTTCAAGGTGCCACTTTCATTTGAAAGGGCCCGTTTTGTTTCAAGGGATTTGTTTCCTGTTGTTTTCCATCGTTTGTGTTGCCCACCTGAAAGGGGCGTACAGCTTATGTTGACTGCTTAATAAAGTTACTGGTGATGTGGTTCTACGTTCTTTTTATTTATTTATTTATTTAAGAGTACAGATCATCTGTGTTGAATGCACAATAGTTCCTTCTCATTGGTCCACCTCATCACCATAACTCCAGGTAACAAGATATGCCCAGTTTCTCTCTCCTAACTATTGCGTGATACACAACCCCACTTTTAATACGTGAAGTTTTTCTGACAAAGTAATAATTTATGTTTTACATCCACACCATCCATCAATTTTTACATACCATTTTAGAGCTCGAACCCAAAAATGAAGCACAGTCAAATCTCAAATGGACTACATCATAGATAGCTGCAGAGATTGAACGCCTATCATTGAAACCTTCTTGCCATCTAACCTCTTTAGTTTGAAAGGTCACACGGACCTGGATGAAGGGAAAACATAAATGTCAGCTTGATTAGAGCCTTTCGTGGTCCTAAGAAGTTTTCATTAGAGCCTCTAATGGTCCTAAGAGGTTTTCAAGAATAACATCCAATTCCCATTATTTCAATAGTGTGGCCCACTTAAGTCATAGATTTTTTTGTCTCATTCCATAAAATAGTTTGGAAATTTTGATGAACAGTGTGTATCATATTCATAGAATTGTACACTAGTTGAGCTTGGCACAGCTCGGCTCAATCAATAGCTGACCCTAGCTCAAACTCAACTCGGATCGGTCAACAACTTGGGCCAATTCAAACCGAATTCAAACTTGTGTGACATTTTCTCAAACACATAGAATATCTTCAATTTCTCACGGAATATAAAACATTAACAGAACTTTACAACTATTTCATCTAACACTTGTCGAGCAACATTAAAGTCAAGATATGAGGGGAATCTTATAATGTAAAGTTTTTTTTTTGTAGTGATTTATTTCGTATCTATTCCTTTCTTGCCACCAACCGATCCCGTGGAGAATGTACATACCCGAAACAACACTCTATTGAGTCATTTCATTAAATACTTGGCTGAGTCGATTCGAGTTGAGGTTCGATTCGAGTCGAGTCAACCTCAAGCAAGTATAAACTCGGCTCAAAATTTTTTTGAGGTATAAAAACCAACTCAACTTGGTCTAAATCCAATTTTGAGGGGAGGCAAGTCAAGTGAGTTGTTCGAGCTAACTCAACTCATGTACAGCTCTACTGAAACATGTGTCATGATGGGGCCCACCTAAGTTTCACACGCCAACACTTCCTATTTTCTTCTCTCAACCGCATCACAAAAGCGGATTAGGTGAGACCCGACCTCACCCAAGACTATGCGTCACTTACCGTGGTGCCCACCTTGATGTGTGTAAATATGGTTTTTACCGATAAAACTAATTTTCGTAGGTAAAGATGAGTAAAATTCGTCTTTACCTACGAAAAGTTTCGTAGGTGAAAGGTATTTTCAATTCCTTCAAGCGACAACAAATTGAAATGGTTACTTTTGCCTACAAAATATGATTTTGTAGGTAAAAGCCTTATTTACCTACGAAAATGTTCGTAGGTAAAGGATGTTTTGAATACTTTTACCGACGAAAGTAAATTTCGTAGGTGAAAGTCAGGTGTTCTCAACTTTTCAAAGTACAAAAAATCGAAAAGTTTACTTTTACCTACGAAATATGATTTCGTTGGTAAAAGCCATATTTACCTACGAATATTTTTATTATTTTGAATACTTGTACCGACGAAATAAAATTTCGTAGGTAAAAGTCATATTTACCTGTGAAACTTTTCGTAGGTAAAGGGTGTTGTCAATTTGAAATGGTTACTTTTGCGTTCGGAGGTAAAAGCCATATTTACCTACCAAAAGTTTTGTAGGGATAGGGTGTTTTGAATACTTTTGCCGACGAAAGTAAATTTCATAGGTACAAATAATATTTACCTACGAAATGTTGCGTAGGTAAAGAGTGTTTTCAATTTTTCAAAAAGACAAATAATCGAAATGGTTACTTTTGCCTACGAAATATAATTTTGTAGGTAAAAGCCATATTTACCTAGGAAAATTTTCGTAGGCAAAGGCTATTTTGAATACTTGTACCAACGAAAGCAAATTTCGTAGGTGAAAGTCATCTTTACCTACGAAACTTGTCGTAGGTAAAGGGTGTTTTCAATTTTTCCAATCAAGCCATCTTTACCGCCGAAACGTTTCGTAGGTAAAAGGTGTTTTGAATACTTTTACCAACGAAAGTAATTTTTGTAGGTGAAAGTCAGATTTACCTACGAAACTTTTCGTAAGTAAAGGGTGTTTTCAATTTTTCAAACTACAAAAAATCGAATAGTTTACTTTTATAGGTAAAAGCCATATTAACCTACAAAAATGTTCGTAGGTAGTAAAGGGTGTTTTGAATACTTTTACCGATAAAATTAAATTTCGTAGGTGAAAGTCATCTTTTCCAACGAAACTTTTTATAAAGGGTGTTTTCAATTTTTCAAACTACAAAAAATCAAAAAGTTTACTTTTACCTACGAAATATAATTTCATAGGTAAAAGCCATATTTACCTATGACAATTTTTGTAGGTAAAGGGTGTTTTGAATACTTTTACCGACAAAATTAAATTTCGTAGGCAAAAGTCATCTTTACCTACGAACATTTTCGTAGGTAAAGCGTGTTTTCAATATTTCAAAATACAAAAATTCGAAAAGTTTACTTTTACCTACGAAATATAATTTCGTAGGTAAAAGCCATATTTACCTACGAAAATGCTCGTAGGTAAAAGGTCTTTTGTATTTTCGAGAAGTTTACTTTTATCGACGAAATTAAATTTAGTAGGTAAAGGGTGTTTTCAATTTTTCAAAATACAAAAAATCTAAATGGTTACTTTTACTAAAAGCCATATTTACCTATGAAAATTTTCATAGATAAATATGGCTTTGAATTTTTCAAAAAAACAAATTTATGTGGGCCCCACTGTGATGTATGTGTTGTATCCACACCGTCCATCCAGTTTGAGATATTATTTTAGGGCATGAGCTAAATACTGAGGTAGATAAAAAGATGTAGTGGATCCCACCACAGAAAACAGCGGGGAGAGTGATTCCCACCGTTGAAACTATCCTAATGCCCATCGTAATGTTTATTTGAAATCTCCACAGTGGGGAGAGTAGTGGTGGCCCCAAGGATTAAAAATCAAGTCAATCTATGATGCTTGTCAAACATTTACCCCATCAGTCAAATGCACCATTCCATGGTAGGCCAATGGATTAAAAATCAAGTCAATCTGTGACTTGTGTGGGCCACACCACATACAGAAGTTGAGAGGGGTTACCTTCCATTAAAGCATTCCTAATTATTTGGTAATATATAGGCATTGTAAGTTTGAGGTAATTTGTGCAAGAAGTGCACTTTTGTAGATGTCTTATGATTATATATTTTTTTTCCTTTTTCTTTTTTCTTTTGGTATGTAGAATCGCTACTGCTGAACGAAGAAGCTACAAAGGAAATGGAGTCCATGTCAAGTGCGTGCTTGGATCAGTTGAAAATAATGCAAGAAAACCTCACAGAGAGAGCACAATAAAGATGAGAAACTAGACCAACGGATGCCTTGAGTACTTGGTATATGCCTTGAAGAAACTCCTCTTAACAAATATAGAAAATCCACATGATTGTAGTTTTTCAGAGTACAGAAAATCCACATGATTATAGTTTCTCACAAAGGGTGATCAGAAATGCACTAGTTAGTCACTTGGATGAGTATGACTTAGTATATGCACTAGTTAGTCACTTACAACAGAGTTCGTGTTTTCTTTTATCCTTATATTGTGTATGGGAAATGATTTTGCCCTGTAATTCCAACCATTTATTTTGGTAGGTCTCATTGTGGGATAGCTACATGAGATTCTCTAATCAAACAATCCTGACCATATCAGAGTTGATTTCCTTCTTATTTTTTATATATGTGCTGGTGATTTTTGTTTTTAAATATCCATTTTCAGCCCATAATATAGATAATTAGGATCATCCAATTGGCGGTTGTTTTTGGGTAATGATGCATTTGGTTGCATCATGAAATTTCTTCATTAATCAACATAATTTTGTGTAAACACCCACTAAACTAATTCAGTAGCAGTTCACTCAATAAGCAGTCAGGGTCATGTCTTGGCCCAAGGACTGGTGGCACTGCTAGGGTCATTTAATTTTAACAAGTGCGGGGAACGCTTGTGATTCTATATCATGGGTGAAAATTGAATTTCCTGACTCCCGTGTCTTTGAGAAGTTCCCTGGATGTTGTACCACGTAAATCAAATACACAATCTCACTTTGAGAAAAGAATAAAAAAAAAACAAGGGGATTCTATGTTTTAGTTTTTCTAAATCAAATACACTATCCCCTCTTCAATTGAGAGTCTGACTGCCAAATTTGCAATGAACTATTCTGCAGGTTGCGATCATGGCCATTGGAGCATCCCAACCAACTGTAGTTGCTACCAAGGATGGCCAGATTAGTGTGAAAAGTCTGATGTGCAAGTGAGAAAAATTCTGCCTGATTAGTAAAATAGAGTGAATGGACCAGATATGTAAAATGGGTCAAATATTCTGGTCAAAATTGTGACCCAACTTATTGACCTCGTGAGAACCTAAGAATTGACGTTAGTAAGTTTTGTGGGCCCCATCATGATGTGTGTCGAACATCAATACCATGGATTTGATGTGTCCCCTTTAAGTTATAAGATATCTCAAAAATCATTGGTAAACGAAACTCAAGTGGGCTATACCATCTAAAACTAAGTGAAGACATCCTAAAAAATATAAAAGCACTTGGTGGGGCCCACATGAGTTTTGGATGCGGTTGAAACTTGGTCTGACCCCTCATCCAAGTGGGACACACATAATGAGTGTGTTGGATATGTGAATCACATTTAGGCAGGCCCAATATATGATTATAAATGTTTTAAGGAAACTCCTCTCCACTACATTTAGGTGAGTTACTCGTTACCCTTAGCATACTGAGTAAACTCTGTGGGGTCCACCGTTATTTATTTATTTTATCCACTTCGTTTATCCATGTTATGAGATAATTTGAGGTTTAATGAACAAAAAGGAAGCATATCCAAAGCTCAAGTGGACCACACCACAGGAAATAGTGTGATTGAACCTCTACCATTGAAAATTTCTTGGAGGCTATAGAAGTTTTGCATCAAGCTAATGTTTGCGTTTTCTCTTCATTCATATCTTTTTCAAACAAGAACTCCAAAAATGGAATAATGCCACATAAACAGTGAGAATAATGATTTGCACCGTTGAAATCTTCCTATGGCCTACAGTGATTTTTATTTGTCATCCAACCTGTTCAATAGATCACAAATACATGGATGAAGGGAAAACTAAAATATTAACTTGATCCAAAACTTCAGTGGCCTCTCAAAATTTTTCAATGGTAGACGTTCAGTTTATATTATTTCCTATGATGTGGTCCAATTCAGATTTTTATATGTTTCATTTTTGAGCTTATGTAATAAAATTATATGTTAAAATGGATGGATAGAGTGGATAAAATGAATAAATCATGGTGGGCCCCACAAGATTTACTCAGTACTCTTGGGAACGGATTGGCTACTCCCGGACACTAGCCAATGGTTGGTGGTCGGTGCTTTGTGGCCCCAACCATGATGTATGTGTTTCATCCATGCCGTCCATATATTTTTACAAATAATTTTACAAAATGAGATCAAAAATGAGATATATTCAAATCTTAAGTGAACCACGTTAAAGGATACAGTGTTGAATGAGCGTCGGCCATTAAAAACATTTTGGTAGCCATAAAAGTTTTGGATTAAGCTGATTTTTTGTTCTTTCCCTTCATCTGGTCCTGTATGACCAAATCAACAGATTGGATGTCAAATAAACAGTACAGTGGGCCTAGGAGGATTTTAATGGTGGATATCCAATCACTACTGTTCTCATGTGGTGTGGACCACCTGAGATTTATATCCCTCTAATTTTTTACTTAGAGCTCTAAAATGATCTCTAAAAAAGGACGAACGGAATGGATGAAACACATACATCATGGCAGGGCCCACGGAGCACCCTAATAAAACCGCCCAAAATTTGGGCGCGCGCTCAAAACAGAGCCGCGCCCAACCCTCTGCCATTTCTCTCTCTCTGTCACCCTTGCCCTCCGCCCTCTCTCGCCGCGTCCAATCCCGCCGCCCTCTCTCGCCGCCCTCTCTCTCTCTCTCTTTCTCTCTCTCACCGTCCCGGTCCCAGACACCCCTAGCCCGGAGGCCGTGCGTCGCCCTCCTTCCGACGTCTGACCTCTCTCTCTCTCTCTCAGATCTGCCGCGCCATCGGATTTCTCTTCTTTGGAGGTCAATTTTCTCTTTGATTTTTAACGGTAAGTCTACGATCTTTGATAGTTTCTATTTTCTCCCTTGGATGTTGAGATCTCTATTTCAAGTTTGAGTTTTTTGGATATTTTCTTCTTGAATCCGTCTCTCTTCTTGAAATATTTTGGACAGGTGACAAACAATTCGCTCCGTTCGATCGCTTCTCTGCCAAAGCTGGAGGGTTTATCGATGGTTGGATGCTCGTTCTTCGACGATGATGGGCTGGATTATCTTGGCAATGGGAGCCCTTCTCTCCAGGTGATGATTTGGTGCTGTGATTTTTACCAAACTGTTATTGAACTGAATCATTGGAAATGCTAACTAAGCGACCATGCACGAGATCCGAGCCGTTCATCTGGTGGGCCCCACTGTGAACATGGCCTGGTCCAAAGGTCAGGGTGGGCCACTCATTATTTAGAGTATAGACCCCTGGTTATGTGTTTCATCCTTACTTTTCATATTTTGTGAAGGCCTGGGGTAGACTTGATGGGTGGGACCGGCCTGATTTTGTTCTTGGAGGACCCCACCTTGATGAATGGACCAGGTCTTGCTCATGAACTGTCTCTTTTAATCTTGGTGAGAAATGCATTGTTGGGTGAGAAAAAATGGCATGTTGAATGTTTGGAGGAAAGGGTGTTTGTAAAATCAATCTGAGGAATTGGGGTGTTATGATTTTTTGATTGCTAGAAATAGCAACTAGAATTCATGGGTTTGTTGAGAAAATCATAGCTACACCTTCGATTTAATCAGATCAGGAGAATTACATGGCTTTCTGAAATGACGGTCTAATCTCATCTCATTTCTCTTTATGGCATGCATAGCTTCGTGTTTTCTTTTGCTTTGTGGAAAGGAAGGAAACCTGTTACTAAAATAAAAAAAAAAGTGGCTTGTGAAGCATCTAACAAGGCAATGCCCATGAGGAAAACATGAAAAAGGATGCTTTTCTCATGCATAAACTGCACATTCTTTAGAGTTATTATAGTCATTAGAGTTATGAATCCGTCTCTCTTCTTGAAATATTTGAGTTTTGAGTCTATGAATCAGTTGACAAATTAGATTAGGATCTGCTGCAATCACATGCTGCAATCCAGTTCACATGAGTGCATGAATCAGTTTACAAATGAGTGCAAGAAAGAAAAGTAACCATTGATTTGGAAAAAGTTGGAGTTAAATATTTGTGATATAGAGTTGAGTCGGGGGACGATTTTGATGCTGATGTTCTGCTGAAATAGGGGCTGAGTGAATATAAATGGCTTTGGATAGTGATGCGGGGGTTGTTTGGATATAGTAGGATTATACAGTAACTAATTGCTGAAATCAGAAAAGTGTATGTCACTTCAATGCAGATTTCCAGTTGCAGGAAGTCACAAAGGAATCTTTTCCGGTCATAAAAAAGAGAATAAACTTGACTCAATCAAATAAAGGCATAATTGTTGATCTTTTGTCTCATACACATGAGTTTATATACCTGTCTATCCAACCAAATAAAGAAATCCTATCCACCCAGAACTCTTAGAAACAAAAGAAAACTATCTAATAAAAGGTCAAGGCAACATAAAATTCTAATACTCGCTGCATGACTTCCAGAGGCCTATGGTTAGAACTTTTCTTGCTGCCACACATATGAGACCACATGTGGAGCCACTGAAATATACACACCATTTTAGACCATCTGATTGTCTATATGGGTCCAAAACTGGTCCATGCATAGAATTTTTGGATCTGTTTTTTAAAATTGGTCTAAGATGGTCTACTACTCACAGTTTGATTATCTAAATCGTTCATGCAATGGGCGTAGGTGTTGATGGCCCATGCCCCAAAATCTCCAAATTGGAAGATTCTATTCAGTTGAGTGTGAGTCGTTGTTGCATTTTCTTTTTTTAAATATCAACTATTTATTGGGACACTTATTGTAGGGTTAGCATTTTTACATCTAGGAGATATTTTGTTCATGGGCCATTCATACAAGTGGGGCCCATTTAATCAGTGGCTTGACCCTTGTTTACCAAAAGAAAATAGAAAAAAAGAAACTATAAACTGCAAGTTTTTTAAGTTCAAGTTCCCTGTTTGTAACTTGTTTGTTGATGTGAGGCCTATGGTTGGTCTATCCAAGCCATTGATCTAATGGCCCCATCATGGATGGACCATTTCTCCAAAATCTCCCAAATTGGAAGATGCTAGCCATCGAATCTTTGTTCTTTTCTCCGTTGAATATGGTTTGTTCTCGCTTTTTCTTTTCTTTTCTTTTAACCATGTATTTGCAAGCCAACAAGGGGAAGGCTAGAGTTGGCCAATTGAAAAGATACTTTGGAAGTGATCAATTAATGAACTAATGAACAAAAAAAACAAACAATATAATGTAATTTTCAAGAGAAACCTATTCATATGTATCTAAAACTTATTCACATGGCTATAAAACTTATTCACTTCTTGTAGATGAACATTCCAGCCAAGGGTTTGTAGATTATCTTCTTGCTTTTAATTCATTTGTTTGGACCCATGATTAGGTGATCTAGACCGTTGATTACGAGGTTTCTTCTTTGTTTGAATTTGGTTTTGGATTGTTATGAAAGGAAAGGAGGAAACAGATATGGTTGTTCTTTTCTGGGAAAAATGAAATGGTTAGGATCATCAGATGCTAATTTTAGTTCAATGGCCATCAAATGGACAATCTGAAATGAGAAATGTTCAACAGTCCTAGTTCACCAGGAAAAATCAAACAATTAGGATCATCGGATAACTTTGATTTTTTGGGCCAAGTCCATCCACCATGGAGCCCATATTGGATGGTCTAGATTGACGGGCATGTATTATACATTTACAGTGATGTGAACATGTGTATCATTGACGATGTTGTATGTGTATATGGTATATACTTCGCCGAACACACTGAATTCGAGGCAGATATGTCTGCTAAGCTTGCTAATGTAAGTTTATTCTACTAATTCTTTCAAAATACCAAGGTTAGTGGCAGTTCAATCACTTTTTTCATGTTTGGTCTTTCAGGTTGAGAAAAAATTTAAAGATTGTTCAGTCTAAAGTTGCATAAAGAAAGAGTTAGGGAACTTGAAAGGAAATTGACATCTTTGCAGGAGGTTTGACTTGTTTCTATTTGGACTCATTAAATTTGCATGCTATTCCATTTCTTGTCCTTTTAACATGCTCCATGGATCCATAATTGCCCTAATGAAGGAGTTATGCTCCACAAAAGATGCTGCTGCTGCTAATGAAGAGCGCTACTCTGCTAAAAAATCAACTGTAAGTTCCATGTGAAGTATTTATTTTTAGATAAGTAGAATTCATTTTTTGTTCCAGTTATTTGAAGTTATGGATACAAATCTGTTTTGTAAATATTTGATAATTTTTTTGGTAGTTACGGTTGCATGATCAGTGTGATTATCAGGATGCACTCCATCCGCAGTAAGCCCATGTTATGTATGGTCTAGATTGATGTAAATGTGTGCCATATGTTCTTGGATGAGTTGCAACAACCAAGTAAATTGTGGCAGACACAAACTGTAGTTTAGCCATTTGCTTTTCTTCCGAATTCGAATTCGTAGATTGCACATTCTTCAGGATTTGAATTGCCATTGTCTCTATTTCAGGTGTTTATCCATCTATTGAAATGGGCATGCCTCTTTTTCGAGTGTTTTCTATCTATCTATCTATATGGGTGTTTCTGGTTTTTCCAAAATGCCCATGGCCATTGTAATGGGTATTTTGGAAAACCAAAAAATGGAAAAAGAAAAATCCTGTTGTATTTTTAACTGAGAGCCATTTAAAGAAAAAATAAATAAATCAAAGTTACTTGTGTACCATTATAAGTACTGCTCAAAGTTTATAAGCATAACACTGTGGATGTTACTGTTATAAGTTATAACAGCCATTACACTTATTTACTTTGTTATCTAGTTTTCTTTCAGTGCCACTTGCGACGTCAGGTGGCCAATCTGGTGCAGGAATAAGCACAGATACAACTGAATGGACAATGCAAGGTATGTTACTTTGAAATTCTGAGTTATTTTTTCTGAACAATGTAGAAGTTAAAATACAATTGCTTATTTAGATTTCTTTATTCTTCATTCTGGTTCAAATAGAGACCTGAAAAGAGTGACAACATCTATAAAATAATCTTATGAAATGGAAGAATTTGAATATTTGCTTTATCAGGAATCCAAACAACATGAGTGGAAATGCAGAACAAGATTTGTGTATCTGACCCCCAATTAATTGTATAAATCTTAGATGGTTTAGGATGTTTCCTCAAGTCTTGTGCATTCTAATTCTCTACATATTATCCAGAAGCTTATTTGAAGTCTTTTGATTTTGTATTGCACATCCAAACACATTTGAGTCAAGTCGACAATGATTACAAAGAGAAACTTGAGAAGGAAGCATCTGCCAGAAAAGATTTTGAAAATGTCTGGTATTTTCTTGTTTTGTTCATGTAAATAAATATTTAATGGTGCATTTGGAAGCATGCTTAAACTATGTTCCTGAACATTTTGGGGTCACCACCTTTTGCATAAGTATGGCATTTGGAAAGCTTAGAAAGAGTAATGCAAGGTATATATGTTACCAGTACCCAAACACAGAAAACTGTTTACTAATAGAATGAAGCAGTTCACCTTAGAAACTCAAATAGTTTATACGTGGGATTCAAGAAACATCCAAACAACTCCAAAGCTTTTCATTCTGCCACTAATGTTTAGTAACCTGGATTTTCAATCTATGAAATCTAGAAACTATATATCTTGGCAAACTGGATTTGGAGGTGTGGATAAGGCATGCACTGCTCTCCATGAGTAACCATTTTGAAAAATACAGCTGTATTAAAGAAGATTTCAAATCCACGCAAGCAAAGCTTTTAGAGAAGATTTGAGAAGTGGGCAAACACAATATCTTGATCTGCATCTGGATTTCAATTCCAAATGCCGCAAAATCCAAGCTGCCAAATGACCCCCAAATTTATACTAGGGCAATCAAAGCGACCTACCGCAAGATAGACAATTAGACATAGATTTCATTTCTTTCAACAAGTCAACATATGGCCTAATCACCACGACAGAAAACTGAGACTCAAAATCTAGAGGCCAGGGGTAGATTAGTGTTCAATAGGCAATTTCAACTAAGATATGGACCGAGTTTTCAAACTGATGTTTTCGAATTTCACAGGAAATTTTTTTTTTCCGCAATATTAAAAGAAATGGCCATAATAAAGTGCAATAAAAATTGTTGAAAAGTAGGAAAAAATCGATAGAACCAACCAAAAGAAAATCAAGCATGATTTTAGGGAAAAAATGCACTCAATGGAAATTTTGGTTTACTTTATGGTAATCATCCATTTTTCTTTTCTGAAAATTCCTCCAATGGAATGGTTAGGCTATGAAAGAAGCAGCAAACCTAATTCCTGTCATACGGGAGGTCCCAGTCATTGATAGTGTGCTGTTGGATAAACTGACTTTTGAAAATGAACAACTGAAGGTGGGATTGCCATCTCAAGGAGTTTTGTGATGAATAACATAACATTTCAAATTAAAGGATTCTCTGACTCTTCACTGAAGGTTTTTTTTTTGAACATTTTCATTGGAGTTTTTTTTTCCTGTTGTTAATCATGATTATTGTCTCCCTTTCTTACAGATTTATTCTTTAATTTTCTTGCTTTCAAAGATTGGTCGACAAGCTGACACTAGTAGGTTCTCACCTTTGAGTCTTCCATATATACATATTAATCAGTGTCATTATATTGATGGTTTTTGAAATACTTGGAACCACTCCACTTTGAAAGTACATGTGGCCCGCCTTATTAGTGGAGTGGCCTGATTTTTTGTACAAGGTCATCACTGTGCATCCCACATTATGCATGCTCTGATGTCCCACACCTGTCGGGTTGGCATGTTTTCTGCGTTTATGGGGCTAGCAAGCCTCTTTACATTTATGTCTGTCTGTCTGTATGTATGCATTAATCTTGCCAAGATGGTTCTGCTAAGGAGGTTGTGTAATGTGTGTTAAATGGTGTTGGTTTCAGTTAATGTGCAGGGAGAAAATGAATCTGTTCCTAGCGAGCAATTGCTAGGTTCAGAGGATGGGAAAAGATCTTATAAATTGTTTCAGGGTCATGCTGTGCCTGGTTATTCAACTACATTTAGTCCTCTTGGGGACTTTATTCTTTCTTCTCCTGTCATCTTACTTTCTTTTTATCAATCGGTTCCCTAATCTAATGCTTGCCTGCTACAGTTGAATGCAAATCTTGTGTGCTACAAGGGTCACAATTACCCAGTTTGGGATTTTCAGGTAAACATTCTGACATTCTGTAATGAGCTTTTCTGAATGCAATTGATATGTGATGCCCTTTGATAGTAATGAGTATTGTCTTGACATTCAAGGATGTTAGACTTGTTTAATGCCTTCATCCATGATCTGCATTTCATTATATATATATATATATATATATATATATATATATATATATATATATATATATATATATATTACTTTCAAATCCTGGGGGCCGATTCATTTGTGAATTCAAATTTATTGAGCCACAGACATTGTTGGCAAAGTAATGCCGGAAAAAAAATTACTCACTGTCACGACAAAGGGTGGGTTTTTTTGAGCTTTAGTTGATTGTAGTGATCAATAGTGCACATTTTCAATGTCTAGTTTGTGTGATTTGGATGCATTGATTTGATACAGGAACAGCAGCAGTCTCCCAAGAGATCCAAAATGTGGAACCCAACGTGGAACCACAGGTTAGATTGGGTTTTACTGCTTCAAATTATGCTTGTATTAATCACTTGTTGTGCTCTTTCCCATTTGTTTTTATTCCTGAACTTCATCTTGTAGTTTTTGGAATGGGTTGATGAAGTAGCAAACTGTCCTTACTCTGAAGGCATAGGCTATACCATCTGCGATGTATGTGAAGGTAAAGCGACAATCCAGACATAACTGTAAACCATACAAAACTGTAAATCCACATCTCTCTCATTATACATTATATATGCATATGAGATGCTGATATTACAACATTTTTCCTTTGTGGTTCCTCCAAAAGTGCTCTTCGGCACTTGCCAATGTAGTTCTTTAGGTCGGGTTGCAGCCCTTGTAATTTTTCTGCTTGCCAACATTTGTTGCCTTAATAGTTTTTGACTTTTTAAGGATAAGATCAAAGGATTGATTATTTTCAATGCATCAATTAGTTGAATGCTACTTTTTGACCTTTTTTTTTTTTCTTGTGTGCAGGATTTTAATCAATTGTGCCTGAATTTAGGCCAATAAGCACTTCAGCCTTTTGACGTCACTTGTGCTAGATTAGACCATATAGAGGATTTCTTTTTATTAATTAATTTGAGACCATTTTTAATTTGTTGTAATAAATATTATATATATTTTTATTGTGAAGTAATATAAATTTTGTTTAATATTCAGTTTTAATTGTATTGCATCATTTTTTATGTTTCAAATATTAAAAAAATATAGGTTTTAATTGAATTATACAAAGAATTTACCTACGAAACTTTTCGTAAGTAAAAGTCTCATTCACGTTTTTATAGCTACGAAAATATTTGTAGGTAAAAGTTTTGTAAACTACAAAATTATGTTTTGTAAAATGTTTTTACCTACGAAACAATTTGTAAGTAAAAGTTTCATAAAAGTTTTTAGCTAGGAAAATATTCATAGGCAAAAATTTTACAAAAATATTTGTAAATATTTTCAGCTACGAAAGTATTCGTAGGTAAGAGTTTTGTAAATATTTTTAGCTACCAAACAATTCGTAGGTAAAAGTTTTGTCATAATTTTTACCTATGAAATTATTTGTAGGTAAAAAGATTTGTCAATATTTTTTCCTATAAAAAGAAACGCTGGTAAAAGCTTTTACCTACGAAAAATATTCGACGGCAAAAGTCTTATCTTTGCCAACCAACGAAGTTTTTTTTTTCGTTGGTAAAAGTGGTTCCCTTTGTTCACTTGGCAACGAAATTGCCGACGAAATTTTGCGTAGGTAAAAGATCCAATTATCAAATGGACCATAATTTTGGAAACTGTGGTGATTGAACACTCGGACCATTAAAAACTTCTCAGGGAGCACCTTAATGTTCCCATAGATTTTATTTGCCATCTAATATGTTGATAACTTCAAATAATCCTGAATGAAGGGAAAAAAAAAATATCAGTTTGATCCAAAACTTTTGTGGCCCATTAATGGTCAATCACCACTTTTTCCTATGGTATGGTCCACCTGATAATAGGATACACTTCAGTTTTTGGATAATGCTCTAAAATGATACGAAAAAATAGATGGACAAGGAGGATACAGATTAAACACATCAAGGTGGGCCCCTCAACGAGGGTTGCACCATCTTGGGTGGGGTCGGGTCTCACCTAATCCGTTCCCTTGCCCCCACTCATAGCAAGCAACTGAATTTCGTAATATGTGAAATTTACGTGACCCTACCATGATGTATTTCTTAGATCCACACTGTTTATTTATTTATTTTTAGATCATTTTAAGACATATATATATATATATATATATATATATATATATATATATATATATATATATATATATATAAGACTTTTCAAAAAATCTTTTAATAACTTTTTTCATTATTATATGAAGAATTAAATAATCGCATCAGTTTAAAATCATTTAATCAAATACTAGAAAAACATGCAACAAAATAAAAGGTAAACTATGAAGGATTCTTACCCAGTTGTAAGGAATTCAGATTTTACGAAACACTAGCCTAACTAATGGACAGTACAAAAAGTACTTTTTTGGAATGAAATGATGAAATTACTCCGTCTGGTGGTAAAAAATGTTGCGAAGTCAAGCGACATCAGTTCCACATGATTTATGCGTGAAATCCAGTGTGCCACCAAAGTGACTAAATAAATCTTAGATAAGGTTGATTGAATTATCAGGTAGGCCAAATCATAGGAAAATAATATTCTGACACAGGGGAGGACGTGAGGTCGAGCACCGTCTTCCTCAAGAGGATAACTACTCCGAATCCACGGAGCTTCTCTGGACTTCTCACAGACACTTCTCGAATCCATAAGGAAAGAAAGCAAGAGAATAGAAATAAATTCTAATAAAACGAGTTCACACCCCTTTAAATAAGGGAACCAAGCAATAGAAAAGAAATCAGACTCAAACTACAACTAAAACTTCTATAATCTACACCTAGATCCATACTCAACTGGCAGACTGAGTGGAGATACCTCATTTCAACACTTGAGGTCTTAGTATCGATCCCTAACAGGGGTGGCTAACATGGAGTGTGTGTAATGACATGGGTGTGTACTAACAAGCTAACTCAAAAAAAAAAAAAAAACTCCTAGAATCCGTGACTTACTATAAATAGTAAATTTACTATTTATAGACGGTCATGATGTCTACTAGTGCGTAAGGTTTTCGGCAAAAAATAGTAAGTGTCCTATTTGGCTTCACCAAACTGTTCTCCTAATTATCCTAAGCATTTTTCATGTTGGACACAACTCCTAAAGCCCAACGGATGAAGAGCTATAAACAAACTAAAACTTACTATTTATAGTAAAAACGAAATTAAAACGGGAAAACGACCATCGATTAGGGGGTTTCTCGCAAATCCGGGCTGCGCAACCCGGCATAGCAAGGTTGGTTAGCTAAAGTAGCTCGTTCTGCCCTAAATTTATATATTTTACGTCAGATAACTCATTCCGGATTGCGAGATACGCCCGATTTAAGGTCTGATGGTCTGGATCACTTCTGTCGCTGACCGTGCCTTTTCTGATCCATCTTGGCCATGAAATTGTCCGCGACCCACTTTACATCATGTTCACAACCAAAAAATTTCTGAATTCACTGCGGCCCACCTAATGATTGGATGGACCAGAGTTTTTCTATCCATATGATCATTAAGGTGGGGTTCACCTATTGGGCATGGGCCCCACAATGATCGCTTTGCCACTTTTCAGAAAAAAGAAATAGTTGGGCATATTGACCATTTCACCTGCCAGAAAGAAGTTTGTGGTACATGCCACTAGCTAGGCATTGTTTGTGATAAATTAGAATCCTTCAGGTATTTTAACATAAAAATCCCAAATTTGAATTCAAGATATGCTTGCAAACTTTTTCTTTTTCTTTTTCTTTTTCTTTAAGAGTACTGGTCTTCAAATTGAAATCTAAACCTAACCACCACTGCCACAGTGCATCCACTTAGCTCTAATTCTATGTGTAACATCCTTCTCATAAATTGAGAGAGATTAAAAGGATTTTACTCTTAGAATTAGAGCCGGGTAGATGAAATGGAGACGTGCTTATGGAGTTTTACATATCATTTCTTTTCTTTAGCATGTGGAAACCAACTACAAGATCATCACTAATAGGATTCTAAAAATAATAGTAGTAGTACTAACAACAACAATAATAATTGTTTCCTTCCTTCCTACACTTAAAGAATTTCAAAAATTTTTTGTTCTGAAGTATCATGTTATGTTCCACGTCTTTTCTTTTACTCTTGAGTGTTTTCATTTGCACTGAACAAAAATGGGCAGTGGCCAAAACTGCCATTACGAAACCGGGTTCTAAGCTGCATTTGTTTACTTGCCCACTCCGGCCCGGTTTTATGGGCTTTCTCCATTGAGTAGGATTCGGAATATATATGGTGTCTGCACTTTCTAAACAAAATCCTAATTGAAACCACAAATGGGTGCCGTTCAAGTAATGCCATATGTGCATTTTTTGTCTTTCCATTCAGCACGCTGATCATCTAATAGGTGGACCTTTTCCCCTAAATGCATAGGTCGTTTACCATAACGGCTAAAGAGTTGGATTCATTTATTTTTATTTTTTGATTTTTTATATTTACCAAACATTCTTAGGACTGTATGAATGATGGGTGAAAAGTCTAATTTACACTTATGAGGATTCACAGAAACTGAAGTTTTATGGATCCTAACTTAATGTGTTTTTGGGTCCTTACTCTTGCCCTAGTGGTAGACTGGCAAGAGTTTCAACACCAAGTCAAGGCTTCAAGTAGCCATCGGTGGTCATAAAATCCCACTATGGCCTCAAAACTGTTTCCCTCCGAGTGACCCACCTAAATCATGGATTACCTTGACTTTTAAACATGGGTTTAAATGTTTTTTTGGCATCTAATCATTTAAGTGGATTTCATATAATCATCAATGTGGGCTCCATTAAAAAAAAAATAATAATAATAAATAAAATAAAAAATCAATGGTAGACGTTTCTCTCACAATTGTTCCCTTTGGTGTGGCCTATCTGAATAATAAGTCAGCCTGTTTTTTTGACTATGGCCCTAAAGTAGTATTACACATCTAATGGTCAACCCGACCTGATGGGACAACATGTGGCACAACATGGCCAAGATTGGGGTCCATCATGATGTGTATGTCTTATCAATGTTTGTCCCACCATCTTTGCAGCTCATTTCAAGGCATGTGCCCAAAAATGACGCAGATTAAATGCTCAATTAGACCACACCACAGAAAACTGTGGGGATTGAACAACCACTGTTGAAACCTTCATAGGGCTCATCATGATGTTTCATTTTCCATCCAGCCTATTCATAATATCACACAAACCTGGATGAAGGGAATATACAAATATAAGCTCGATCCAAAACATCTGTGGTCCCTAAGAATTTTCAACGGTAACTGCTCAATCTCCACTATTTATGTGGTGTGGTCCACTAAAGCTTTGGATTTCCATAATCTCTATTCTTGTGTCCTAAAACGAGCTGGAAAAATAGATGGACAGTGTGGATAAATCACATATATCATGATAGGCCCACAAAACTTGGGTCCTGTGGTGACAGGGATATCTTGTGGCGGGTGCTGCAGGCAATGGGCTTTCAAGATTTAAAATGTATGTAAATAAATAAATAATTAATTAATTAAAAAAAAAAAAGAGTAATGGGACACACACTCGAACTCACCTATGAAGTGTATGTGAATCCACTTCAACCATTAAATGTCTAATCCCATGTTAGGCCAAGTCCAAAAAATCAAATTGACTTGTGATTCAAGGAAACGGTTGGGAAAAAGATCGTCCACAGTTGAATTTTTACAGATCCTACTGTGATGATCATGTAAAATCTAATTAAACCATTAGATGACAAAGAAAGAAAAAACATTTAAGCTTAAGGCTTAAAAATCAAGACAATCACTGACTCAAGTGAGCCACATCAAGGGAAATAGTTTGGAGGGTGGGTGTCACCTCATGCACTGTTTCCAATTGTATGGTCCAACTAAATAACAGATGGGGATGAGTTTTGAGTACCATGCCTAAAAATAGGACATGAACTTGATGTTTAGAGTTGATTTTATAATGGGTCTCATTCCATCCTGCCAACCCCTTCATATCACAGAAACTTAATAAAAGTCTTAGCTAGCGAGAGGCCCTTGGGATGAGCCAATTCGGTTGTGACCGGGTCAAAGGATGCGGATGAGAATAGATGGGTAAAAATGTCTTTCAACCCTTATTTATAAAGTAGAAAGCATGATTTAATAAATATAGAATTTAATAGTATTTTATAGTAAAATTAATATTTAAGAGAAAATTTTCAGTAAAAATCCATTTTATTATTTTTTTTAATGTCTGTGGCCTTAAAAGTCCACAAGAAAACAAATGGGCAAGTACTGACAAGGGCCACAGGCGGCGGACTTATAGATTTTGATAGTAAACATGCACTTTCCTTCTCCTTCTCCCACACGCGATAAAACATGGAAAAAGATCCATCCAACTCTAGAAAAAAGGTCCCTAGAGAGAATGACCATCATACAAGCGTGTTTACGTGTATGACACGCACACCAACCTCTCATGACCTGGGCCCACTGCAGAGAGAGAATTACTTTGAAAACAGATCGAGTCTCGATCCTAATCATGTATCCAAAAAACGCATGGCCCAGACCACCAATTGCCCTGTTTAAAGTTGAGTTGTATACTTGCACCAAGAGAGATGATAAGGGTTGAGAATGGCTCATGTCGCTAAAAACTTAGTCCCTTTTTATGGATTACTTTAGTGCATGAGCAAAATTGAGATAGATCGTGACCTTAGGTACACCACCCACAAGAATCTGATAATTGGACGCCCACTATTAAAAACTTCTCGGTTGCACTACAAAAGTTTGGATAAAGCTGACATTTGTCAGATCCCTTTTCTCAATCATTTTAAGGCATTATTAAAAAAAAAAAAAAGTTAGATCCGATGCTCAAGTGGACCACACCAAATAATAAGCTTAGTTGCAATAAATGCAGAAAGCATTAAATACCACTTGCATTAAATGCAAGATTCATCTGTATTGTGGTCCAATTAAGCGCTGGATTTACCTCATTTTTGTGTCTGTTCGTTAAAATGAGCTAAGAAAAGGGATGGATGGCTTGGATAAACAGATACATCCCGGTGGGCTGGCCTGCATAACCGCACGTTCGGGACTAGCAACGGGGTAGGACGCAATACGCGTACAGGAAGTTCCTACGCTCGACACTTACGCTGGCCTCTGTAATGTTTGTGAGAAATCAAACCCGGTATATTGTTGTTTGAGCTCATTTTAAGACGTAGACAAAAGTGAGGAGGATCCCGGACAAATTGAGCCGCACTAGAGTAAAAGGTGGGGTTGGGAAATTCCTACCGTTGAAGCCTCCTGGGTTGACACTGTTGTATAAATGACATTCATGCCGTTCAACTATGGATATTTAAATGACATGCTTTAGTATTAGACTCAGCTCATTTTTATCCCATGTCTTAAGATGATCTCACAAGAATGGATGGACGGGATGGATTCCTCACAAACATCACAGTGGGCCCTACCTAAGTTTCGATCGTAGGAATTTCTTGCAAAGGCTTTGTCTGCGAAACGCTTTCGCAGGAAGTTTCTGCACTGGGACCCATGCGGGGCGCATCATGAGTTTTTGATAAATCCGACAATTTGTGGTTTTTTTCTTTTTTTTAAGCTCAGTTCATGATGATGGACAAAACAAGCCAGATCCAACTAGGGTTGAAAGTTGGGCGGGTTCAACCCGACATTGGGTTGGGCTCGGGCAGGATGTATCGAGTCCGATCTCAGGCCTGGACTATACAAACTTCAATCCGATAAAACTTGGGTCAAGCTTGGGTTGAGGTCTTGGGTTGCCTGACCCAACCCGAACCCGATCAATATATAAGTTACTAATAAATTATAATTGTGTGTGGATTGTTTGTGTTGAAGAAGGCATAGGAAATTCCAATGTTATTGGGTCTCATTAGTCCACATTATTTTTGATGACTTAAGATAATAAGATATGCCAAATTTTCTCTCCTAAATAGATTGTGTGCTACACAACATGACTTGTAAAGAAATAGTTGTCTTATATTTTAGCTTGTTTGTTTAGAAAAAAATGAAGTCTTGTACTATAAATAACTACATATATAATAGATAAAATTATAAATATAAAAAATAAGACATGTATTGAGATACAATAGACTAATGTAATAATGAAAATATAATCATGTATTCACCCGATCAACCTGACCAACCCGACCGAGCCCGCTTGAGTTGGGCTTGGGTTGAGAATTCTCAACTCGAGGTTAGGTTGGGTTGGGTTGGGCTAGGGTTGACAAACAAGAACCTTGAATTGGACTAGAATTGAGCACCAATCCGACCCAACCGGCCCGACTTTCAGCTCTAGATCCAAGAGATTCAAGTGGGCCGCAGAAAAGGAAAAGGTGGGCATGAAAATTCCTACCATTGAAACCTTGCTAGGGTCGATAATGGTGCTTACATCCCATCCATATCGCCCATAACATCATTCGTGCTAGAATGGACTGAAAACAAAAATACTAGCATGATTCAAAACGTTTATAGCCCCACGAGTATTTCAACTGTGACCCCCTTTTTGGCCCACTTGGGTATTGGATCAAGGTTATTTTTGACCTGTCCTAAAATAAGCTCACAAAATAGATGACATTATGGATTTATTAAAAAATCATGGTGCCCCAGATAGGTTCCCAGCGCAGGAAATTCCTGGCAAAGCCTTCAGCAGGAAATCCACGTCCTGAGATCAGCTTAGTGTACCAAACATACCTCACATCAGCTATATAGCTCTCGTAGGTACGTGTCTGGGAAGACGAGTACTGAGGCTCCTCGAGCAGTGACTTGTGCGAACGTTTCAAAGGAGATCAAAGTTACACAGGCCTTGTAGTGATTTATTTATTATATCTACACGGTTTATCTATTTTTAAAGATCATTTTAGAATATTATCCAAAAAATGAATCATATCTAAAGATCATCTGAACCACATTACAAATAGCAGCAAAGATGGTGATTTTCACTGTTAAAATATTCGTAGGGCCCACCATAATACTTATTTTTCATCCAATCTATTCATAAGGCCATAAAGACCTGATTGAAGAGGAAAAACAAATTTCATATTGATTCAAAACTTATATGACTCTAAAAAAGATTTTAATGATAGACGTTTAATCTCCCATTACTTTTTGTGATGTGGTCCACTTGATAGTTAGATTTGTCTAATTTTTGTCTCATAAAAAAGTAATGTGGTCCACTTGATAGTTAGATTGGTCTAATTTTCGTCTCATGCTTTAAGATCTGCAATGACATTAGATAACGATTTGAATATAACACGTACCTCATGATCAGACCCACCTAACTTGCTAATGTTAGTGCAGCCGTTATGTAGCCAGTGTGAAGTACACCAGCCAATCCGCTTCCGTTAGCTCGGAGCGTGGATTAGTTATGACAAGGTCACCAGCGAAATGACTACTGAAGTGACGTCACAAGCTTTGTGATGCATGTATTGTATCCATGCCGTCCAACCATTTGTAGAGAACATTTTATGGCATGATAAAAAGAATGAGTTAAATCTAAAGTTCAAGTGGACCCACCATAGAAAACCATGGGACCAATCACACCCACTGTTGAAGCATTTATAGGGCTCGCCGTTTAGATCCAACCTATTCATAAGTTAATATAGAGATAGATGAAGTGAAAACAAGCATATAAGCTTGTTCGGAAACTTCTGTGGTCCCTAAGAAGTTTCGAACAGTAGTTGTCACTGTCCCCACTGTTTTCTATGGTGGGGTCCACTTGAACTTTTGATCTATCTCGTTATTTTTCTCATGCCATAAGACAATCTCTCCAAATGGATGGACGGTATGGATACAACACATGCATCATGGTGGGGTCCACAGAGTTTGGTGACGTCATCTCAGTAGCCATTTCGCTACTGACCTTGCCAGTATCTAATCCGCGCCCGTCACCTCCTGGAGCCCCTATTTGGTACGGACGGTTGGAAGGAGATCAACGTTACATGGGCCCCACAATGATGTATTTATTATATCCACACCGTCCATCAATTTTGCGAGATCATTTTAGTGCAAGATCCAAAATATAAGGCACATCCAAAGATCAAGTGGACCACACCACGGCTGGCATAGGAACAGTGATTCCTACCGTTAAAACATTCGCAGGACCCACCATAATGTTTATTTTCCATCCAATCTGTTCATAAGATCACAAAGACCTCGATTAAAAAAAAAGGAGAGAAAAACAGATATCAGATTGATCCAAAACTTCCATGACGACAAGAAAGCTTCAATGGCAGACATTTAATAGCCTACTGCTTTCTGCAGTGTGGTCTACTTGATCTTTCAATCTATCTTATTTTTGGTCTGAAGACTTACAACGAGGTCGCTAAATGGACGGATGGTTTTGATATAATACATACCTCATGGTGGGCTCCACAGAACTAGGTGACGTCAATACACCACCGAAGTCGTTGGTGTGTAATTCACCCGCTAATCCCCTTCAGTTATATGTTATGTTCAGCGTCATTTCTTTTACTCTCGAGTATTGAAGGTATGTCTGTATGCCGGCAGGCCTCACGTCCTCTAAGCCTAGATTTTTATTATTTTGGGCCAGGCTGCGAGCTTTGGCCCAACCCACTTCCAACTCTATTTAAGGGGGCGTTTTAATTTGCTTTGATCAAAATGGCCAGTAGCCAAAACTACCAGTACAAAATCTGGCCCTAAGCTGCATTTGCTCACTTGCCCATTCAAGCCCCGTTTGATGGACATTCTCCATTGCTTTGGAATACGGTTTCTGCAATTTCTAAACAGAACATTATTAGATACCACTAATGGGTGCCGTTCAAGTAAAGTCATATGTGTATTTTCCGTCTTTCCATTGATCACCCAGTCCTAGCCATCAAATAGGTGGACCTTTTCCTTGTAAATGTATATGTCCTTCAACATACCGGCAGATACTTGGTGGATTTTTTTTTTTTTCCTTATTTCACATTGCAAGTATGCCTTTCAAAGTCCATAAGAAAGCAAATGGGCCAGAATTAATAGAGGCCCAGAAGCGGTGGACTTCGAAACTTTTGTGGTTTTTTTTTCGTTGTTTCACATTGCAAGTATGCCACAAGCGGCAGACTAGGAAACTTTCATAATTAACAATTGACCTTAGTTCTCTATCTTCTACACGCTGTAGAACATGGAAAACCATTCTTCCAACTCTAGAAAGACCTTTGAGAGAGAATGACTCTGTCAAGCATGTTCACCTGGCGTACATGTTAGAGAATTAGCCCTGTAAAAGCACCTTAATCTGAATTGAAATAAACAAGAGAAAAAAATAATATTCCAAGCAACAATACGTAGCATACAATTTTTTATATAAAAAAACTTTTGTTGGAAAGAAATTTCAGCGCAAAACAACAATTGATTTATTATTCAAAGATGATTATAGGAATGGAGAAAATTTATAGTAAAAAATCTTTACTCTCTTCCCTTGATGTTCTAGTAACACCAAAAAAATAATCCAAAATTATAACTTTCTTAACCTTCACTAATTTTAAAATTCACCATTTCAAAAGAGAAATGTCAAAAATACCTCTCTAATTCACTAACGCTTAGGCTTTATTAGTACGTGAAATCTGGTTCATATGAGCTCATAAAAGTGAATAAATCTATAATAATTTTGGTATCACAATTTAAGAATCCCTATCTTGATAGCAAAATCAATTTCTTGCCATGTTAATACTCTTATTAACCTCACCAATCATCCATCCGGTATGATTATTGGGGCACGACATATCAAAAGCAACCCTTTCATTTGGATGCTTTGGATTTAAGTCCATATAGGCCATGGGCATAGTGATTGTGTGCTGGTGTCGGGATCATCTTACTCTAGCAGTATATAGATTGTGGGAGCGGATTAGGGGACCAACTCAAAACGGTGCAGTCATTATAGTGGGGCCTACCTTGATGTATCTATTCTGTATCCATGTTGTCCATCCTTTTTTCCAGGTCATTTTGGTGCATGATCCCAAAAATGAAGGATATCCAATTATCAGGTGGACCATACCATTGGAAACAGTGGAGATTGACCATTAATGGGCTACCTAAGTTTAGATCAATCTGATATTTTCCTTTCCCCTTCATCCAGACTATGTGACCTTACCAATGGATTGGATGGCAAAGAAACACCACGGTGAAAATAAGTTGCATCCTAAGAAGTTTTCAATGGTAGGATGTTCCATCGCCATTGTTTCCTAGAATATGGTCCACCTGAGAAGTGAATCTTCTTCATTTTTAGTATCATGCCCTAAAATGATCTGAAAAAATGGATGGACAACATGGATAAAGAATAGATACGTAAGGGTGGGCCACACCGTCCTAGGTGAGACCGGGGTCTCACTTAATCCGCTCCCATGGGTTATTTAAATCCTCCCTGTCATCCCACGAAGGCACTACAAACGTATTAAATAAGAAGTCCCTCTATCTCTCATAATCTCTCATGGCGACCATCCTTCTCTCCTGTTTCTCTCAACATTTTCTATTGCAACAGCTCAATCAAAACATACAAACATAACACTAGGTTCATCTCTCTTTGCCATCATCAAGCCCACTTCAGTCCTATCACCTTATCGCCTATTCACTTTTGGTTTCTACCATGACGGCACCGGCTTCAAAGTCTTAATATGGTTAGAGACCCCCAAACAAGACGATCATCTTAATATCGTTTCAAAGTCTTAATATGGTTAAAGACCCCCAAATGCTTCAGGAACGGTTCTGAACCGTTTTGGGTACCATTTCAAATTTTAGAGACGGAATTTTAGGAACAGTTTTAAACCGTTCTAGTACTAACTGTCATTTTTTAGAAGGGTTTTTTTTTCTTAATTCAGAATGATGTTAAACCAAAAAACCTAATGTATAAAATTAAATTAAATTAAATAAATAAAAGAAACAAATATATTTAAGCTATATTCATTTAAGAATCAAAAGATAGTAAAAATAACCATGACGTAATTTGAAACATTATTTATTGCAAACCTGACAGTTAAAACTAAAATATGCAATGGAAGACTTCAAAATAAAAAGACAATTCAATGAAAGTCTGTCAAGCAGATGAATAGCTCTACAATCTAATAGCCTTTTATGTACCTAACTAACAAGCAACAAGTAAAAAAATAAGAACAAAAACATGTGAATAGATTGAAAGAACAACAGTCAACTATCAAAACAGTGTGAAAAAAATTGTGACAATTGAACATATATATAGGGGACTTGTTAGTTGACTCACCTAGTTTTTGGATATGCTCAATGCACTCCTGACCCGAGGGGAGCTCGTTCTAGACCAAGTGAGGCAAACTTGTTCACTTGCTAGGTGCAAAAATGCTTCTCCTGTGAAATCTATAACAATATAAGAGCACCACCTATGGTAGTTCAACAAGGAAACTCCGGCAATCATCTTAATTGAAACTTGTAATGCAAATAGAACTAGCAAAGGTAGAGATGCTGAAATTTTTGCTGAGGAATGTTCAAAATCCAGAATGGAATACTCTAGATTCTTATGAGAAATGCATCTTGTACATTGTAAAAAGATATTTGGAATGGCATTGCAGGTATAATTGGACTTACTTTCCAGGTTGATTTGGAATCGCATTGCAAGTATAATCAAGAATAGAAATCAGACCAAGGTTCTGAAGTTTTCTATAATGTATTTCTGAAGAGGAATGGGTTGGAAGCATTGCCTTCAACTTCATCTTCCCATCATTAGCCATAAACCTGCAGATTACATTAAAATATTATTCGCCAATGCACACATATCTCCCACAATCCAAAAAGAACCAAGCTAGCAAACTGAGAGCCCCTTGGGTGGAACTTTCATAAGATCCACCCCATTAAAATATTAGTTGTCAATGCACATGTACCTCCCATAAACCTGCAGATTACATTAAAACCATTCTTTCTAATGTTCCTTGTCAAGATGAAAGAACTACCTAAAAAGTGCAGTATTCCAAAAACTCAGTAGGCTACACCATAGGAAACAAAAGAAAATTGATGACTTGGAAAGAAGAGAAGGAACAGTGCGGGGTTCCACAATGAGTTCCCCAGTTATTAAACTTTCAAATCCCAAAAGCGGCATATGCATGAAGTTGGAAATTATCATTAGTATTGTTATGGGAAGATCTGAGCCAATATGAGATCCGAGAATAAAATACCAAGTTGAGCCACTTAAGTATAGGAGCGCCAAACACAATGCCCGTCTGATCCGACCTGAGTATCCCTGGAGGAGAATGGCAATGAGGAAACGCCTTTACTACAGGGCCTCGGGTCAGAACAGTTCTCGAAATCCGATCGGATGTTGAAAGTTGCGTACTCAGCGCCTCACCCGTGAACGGTCCGCCCACCGACTGCAATAAATCCGACTTGGCGAGGCCGGATTCCTCACTCCGGGACGGATCCGAAAGATTTGTACCCAACTGAATAACCACAAAGGTGAACAACGGTCGGGTTACCAGAGCCGATCCGGATGACCCGAGCAGAGCCGGTATTTGAATGCAAATGCTCCGTCTGCTAAATGCGGAAACTGCAATAACCAAACACGGCCGGTTACTTCGCTCGCAGATATGCACTATCCGCCTGATACGCTACATGATCCATGGATTACGCTCCATATCTCCACGATCTGGGAATCCCGCTGATTGAGCAACTCGTCCCGATAATGGCGAACCCAGACCATCCTACTGAAAGGTATAAATACATCGATGCTCTATGGCCACAGGTATGCAATCTCGAACACTCTCTCCTCCATTTTACACTCAGACCCAGATTCCCTTGATCTGACTTAGGCATCGGAGGGTCCCCCAGCCTAGCCAAGGTCATCCTTACCTGTTCTCACTATGTAGGTTCAAGACGTGGATACTGCCGTGTGGGAGTTGGAAGGGGAGGGCCGACCAGATTTGAACATCAACATTTTTTGGCACCGTCTGTGGGAAGCTGATAAAAAAAGTCAGGTTCCAGTTATTCGACCCAATGGCGAGAAAGAAGAAAGCTGTGGCTGTGGAACAAGAGCCAAATGAACAAACTCGGTCGTCATCACCACTTCACGCTGAATCCGCGACAGGGCCATCGCAGCGTTCTAGCAATCGGTAGAATAAATACCGAGCCATGCAGAATGAAATCCAGGCCCTACGTGAAGAAATAAGCAAAATAAAGCAGCAAAGAGATCCATAGTTACACCCGATTCAGGAGGATCCAATTCCTGAGCCGATGGGTCTGTTTATAGAGACTCATTCTGCGCCAAGAAGTACAAGGCCCAGCATTCTCGGGCATCGCTTTCGAGGGTGAATCCTCCTCCGGTGCAGGTTGGGGTCTCGGAATGAAACAGCGCCACTCGAGCTCCTACGAACAACTCGGTCACCTCGGCTCTGGCACCGATAGATCTCTGCCATCGGTTAGAGCGAAGAAGGGAAAGGAGAGCTCCAGATATAGAGAATGCCCCAGAAACCGTTGTTGAGAGTAAAGACCCTGGGAAGTGCGATTCACGGAACTCAACAATAAATTCTTAACTCTTCAAAAGTAGTAGCAGTTATCAACAGTTCCTGCCACAGGAAGAGACCGAGCCTCTCTTCACCTCTGCCATTATGAGCGAGGCGATGCCACAAAGGTTTCAGATACCTCCCATCATCTAGTACTCAGGGTCCAGAGACCCATCCGAGCATCTTGAGGCTTACCGGTCATGGATGCAGATCCAGACGGCAACAGACGCAATGATGTGTAGAAGATTCTCCATCACCCCTACAGGGTCCGCACGGAGTTGGTATCGTCAGCTTAAACCTAACTCCATCGAATCCCTTGCAGAATTGAGTTGGTTATTCCTTACTCAGTTTATAAGCGGTAAGAGAAGTCAAAAATCCAACACACATCTGCTCACCATCAAGCAAGGTCCAAAAGAGTCGCTAAAAGATTACATCTCTCGTTTCAATGAAGAAGCACTGCAGGTCGAGAACTATGATGAAAAAATGGCCCTCGTCGCAATACTCAGTGGGTTGAAGGAAGGAATGTTTACTTTCTCCATAGGAAAAATTCACCGAAAACGTTCGCAGATTTCGCGGCACGAGCTCAAAAATACACCAATGCCGAGGAGTTTACTAACGCTTGTAAAGGCGTGCAAGTAGCCGACCCGGCTAACAAGGAGAAGAGGCTTAAGAATGAAGAGTCCCAACCGACCGACAAAGGTGCAGATGACAGCGCCTCCCGAGATCGCCGACTGAGCCAGAGGCCAGAACGAAAATTTCGTTCCTACACCCCCCCTCAATACATCTGCCGAGCAAATCCTGTTAGATATCCAGGGAGAAAAATGCTGAATTGGCCAGTCTGCATGAAGGCCAATACGGAGCATAGAGACAAGCGAAAGTTCCGTTGCTTTCACCGAGATCATGGACACAACACGGATGATTGCATGGACCTCAAGGACGAAATTGAGTTGCTCATCCGCAAGGGACACCTACGTCGATACATGAAGAAAGAGAGGTCCGCTCGGAGGGATGAACGACCGCAAGAACAGTCTAATAACCCCACAGAAGAGCCCGCTGAAATTCGCACTATCTTCGGGGGCTTAGCCGGATGAGGGGATTCGAACAGGGCTTGAAAAACCTATTCTCAGAACTCTGAGTCGGAATATTACGTCCACCTGGCAGAGCGACCTAATAAAGAGCTCCGAGTCAACCCGTGTAGCCTAAACTTCACAGAGGATGACGCATGCGGAATTCAACATCCTCACGACGATTCATTAGTAGTCACAACCATAGCAAATCATAAGGTGTATCGTATCCTGGTTGACACCAGAAGTTCAGCCGATGTGATCTACTCTGAAGCCTTCGAGAAAATGGGGGTTCCACGTTCACAACTCCGACCCGTGAAGACCCCCTACATGGTTTTGCCAGAGAAAGGGTAATCTCCTAAGGAGCCATTTTCCTCCCAGTAACGGCAGGAGAAGGACAACATCAAGTCACCCTCCTGGTGGATTTCTTAGTTGTCAACGTTCCATCAGTGCACAACGTTATCCTGGGCAGGCCATCCCTCAATGCAATGAGGGCAGTTGTTTCGACTTATCACCTGATGATGAAGTTCCCAGCCGAGGGTGATATTGGTTACCTCCGAGGTGACCAACGCGAGGCTCGAAGATGTTATGCAATTGCAGTCAAAAAAGGAACTACCAAGCAGGCGCTCATTGTTGATGTCTTAGACCCTCGAGGATCAACAGCGAGCTCGTCAGCGGAAGACCTAGAAAAGATCCCCCTCGATGAAACCGACCCGAGCAAGACTGTTCAGCTCGGATCGACGTTGAATTTCGAGCAGCGGACCGCAATGTTGGCCTTCTTCGCATAGTCACATGCGGATATGCCAGGGATCTCCCCAGACGTTTTGGTCCATAGATTGAACGTGGACCCCGATCACAAGCCAGTGAAGTAAAAAAGAAAGTCATTTGACGCCGAACGATATGAAGCCATTGCCGAGGAGGTCTTTGTCCTACTCGACGCGGGTTTCATAGAAGAGGTATATTACCCCAATTGGATAGCGAATGTTATGCTAGTCAGAAAATTCAACGGAGAGTGGCGGGTATGTGTGGATTATTTGGATCTGAATAAGGCATGTCCCAAAGACAGCTTCCCATTACCATGGATCAATCAGCTAGTGGACAGCACGGCTAGACACCAGTTGCTTTCATTCTTAGATGTCTATTCCGGGTATAACCAGATCGCCATGCACCTCCCAGACAGGCAGAAGACTACCTTTGTAATAGACAAGGGGCTCTACTGTTACCGGGTCATGTCATTTGGCCTAAAAAACGCTCGGGCAACATATCAAAGATTGGTGAATCAGATGTTCGCCAAATAGATCGGACGCACTATGGAGGTATACGTCGACGACATGCTAGTGAAAAGTATTAGAGCATCCGATCATCTCGCGAATCTCGGAGAAACATTCAGCGTCATCCGAGAATATCAGATGAAGCTGAATCCTGCTAAGTGTGTATTCAAGGTCGAATCAGGGAAGTTCCTTGATTTCCAAGTTAGTCAACGAGGTATCGAAGCCAATCCTGACAAGATTAAGGTGCTCCTCAACATGAATTCACCTCTGACCGTTAAAGAAATACAGTGCCCCACGGGAAGAGTCGCCCCGCTCAGACGCTTCCTATCCCGAGCAACAAATAAATGCCTCCCCTTCTTTCAACAACTAAAGGGTCATAAGAAGGCAAAGTGGACACCAGAATGCGAGCAAGCCTTCCAACAGCTGAAACAGTATTTGGGTACACCCCCTCTCTTATATAAACCGGAAGAAGGAGAGCCCCTCTTCCTCTACCTCGCGGTCTCGGCCTCAGCTGTCAGCTCGACCTTGATCAAAGAAGTTAGGAACAAACAATATCCCGTTTATTATGTTAGCAAGGCGATGGTATCCGCAGAAACAAGATATCAATCTCTGGAGAAGCTAGCGCTCTGCCTTGTCGTCTCAGCTCGAAAGTTGCGTCCGTATTTTCAGGCTCATTCCATTATCGTGCTGACTGATTCCCCCCCGAGGTAAGTTCTCCGGAGACCCGAGGTTTCTGGTCAGATAACCAAGTGGGCTATTGAACTTGGAGAGTTCGACATCCAATTCTGTCCAAGGACGACGATCAAGGACCAAGCCGTGGCCGACTTCATCATTGAGTTCACTACTCCAAGTGCCGAGGAGATCATCACGGAAGTCGAAATGACCCCGCCTGCCCCTCTTAATGCCCCAGAAGCGATGACGGATCCTGGATGGGTTCTCTATGTCGATGGGTCGTCCAATATCAGAGGAGCTAGAGCCAGAATCATCTTGCTCGCACCCGATTCTACGACAATCCAATACGCGATCAGACTCGGATTCAAAGCCTCAAACAACGAGGCTGAATATGAAGCACTATTAGCCGGGCTCAGATTGGCAGCCAGTTTGAGCGTTCAAACTCTCCAGATCCGATGGATTCGCAGCTGGTAGTAAATCATATCTCCTCGAAATACGAAGCCAAAGAAACCAAAATGATCGCCTATCTCGACGAAGCGAGAAATCTGATCGAAAGATTTTAGAGTTGCACTATCCAGCAAATATCGAGAACAAAAAATTCGTGGGCCGACACCTTAGAAAAACTTGCCTCGGCCTCGAAAGGGAAGATCCCACGATTCGTTCCCGTCAAATTCATTGAACATCCTAACATCAGCCAAGCGAAGAAGGTCAATCCCTTGCACGCAATTCCGAGCTGGATAGATCCAATCTTCAATTACCTCTCGTCCGGTAAAATCCTCCCGGATAAACTGGAGGCAAGACGACTCAGGGTTAGAGCGGCTCGATACGTCATCCTGGATGGAGTGCTTTATAAGAAAGGGCACTCCCAGCCTTATCTTAGGTGCCTCTGGCCAGACGAGACCGACCATATAATTCGAGAAATTCATGAGGGAATCTGCAGAAACTATTCAGGAAGCCGAGCCCTCACTCAGAAGATACTCCGTCAAGGGTACTTCTGGCCGACCCTTAAGCAAGATGTGAAGAACTATGTCCGAAAATGCGATAAGTGTCAACGTTACGCAGCTGTGCCGAGGCAACCGGCTGAAGAAATGACTCCCATGAGCGGTCCGTGACCGTTCGCCCAGTGGGAAATCTACATCATTGGCCCCTTACCTACAAGGAAGGGGCAAGTTAAGTTCGCCATCGTCGCAGTTGACTACTTCATCAAGTGGGCCGAGGCCAAGCCCATCACAAAGATCATCGAACAGAAAGTAATCGACTTCGTTTGGAAAAATATTATCTGTCAGTTTGGAATCCCGTGAACAATCGTGTCCGACAATGACCGACAATTCGACAACGACAAGTTCCGCAGTATGTGCCAAGGGCTCGGCATCATAAATGCATATTCATCGCCTCAGCATCCACAGTCCAACGGGCAAGCAGAGGAAATTAACAAGATCATCAAGCACCATCTCAAAACAAAGTTGGAAAAGGTAAAAAAGGCCATTGGGCCGAAAAGCTCTCGTTTGTCCTTTGGGCTTATAGGACAACAACCCAGTCCTCAACTGGGAAAACCCCGTTTTCGCTCTCCTACGGCTCTGAAGCAGTAGTGCCGGTGGAGATTGACCTTCCTACTGCACGAGTAAAGAACTACCAAGAAAGTCAGAACTCCGAACAGATTGCTGTCGATCTGGATTTACTCGAGGAAGTCCGAGACATCTCAAGGCTCCGAGTGGTAGCTCGACATCAACAAGTAGCCCGCTTCTACAACTTAAAAGTCAAGGTCAGGCTGTTTCGACTTGGGGATTTAGTCCTTCGTCGGGTATTCCGGAACACAGCCGATCCGGGAGCAGGGGCACTCGTGCCTAACTGGGAAGGGCCATATCGCGTAGTCAGGTCTACCAAACCAGGCTCCTATCACCTAGAAGACCTCGAGGGTCGCCAACTCCCTCATCCTTGAAATGCCGAGCACTTAAAGATCTACTATCCATGAACTGGCCTTTTAAGACCCCAATAAAGTGTACGCCTCCGAGCAACCAGCCTTTAAGGCTTTCAATAAAAGTCCTGATCTCACTTCTGCATGAACAAATGTCTACTGAGTTGCCTCATTAATACAGGGGCAAACTAGACGGTCCGATCCCTTAAAGAAAGGGTCGGAGCGTAATCCTACAGAAACTCGACACGGTGTTCCCCTTAAACCCGGGAAAAAGCCAACGATGACCCGACTCCCTGACAGGGTGATCGGCTCATCATACGACTGTTCGGTAGAATGAAAGGTTCTCGCCAATCGTGGGACGAGCCAACCCCTCTAAGAGTTGGACTCGACTGGGCCAAGGAAACTTGAAAAATCTACTAAATGGCAATGAAGAGAGCTAACCCTCCATGAGGATAGCTTGGCCATGCCTCGAAACAAGTCAACAAATCAACTCAGCAATCGACAATTGCCACCGGATGCTCAAAAATTAATATTCATTCACCCTCCTCAGAGGGGCAAAGAGAATACATCATCCATACAAAAAAATAAAAGCAAAAGAGTTAAATTTTCATGCGGGCGGAGGTGCTTGAGAGTCGGGGGCTTGATCCGGGCAGACATCTTCAGGAGGCTCCTCTCCATCATCATCAGGGAGCAGAGAATTGAGGTCAAGATTCGGGTACAGATCTTGGACCGCCTCAATGCAAGCATTAAAACCAAAATTATAGAACTTAGCGGCCTCAATGTCTCTCTCCTTAGAAGTCTTGAAGGTGTCAATTGCAGCAGCAACGATAGCTGCCAATGAGGCTTCATCTTCGGCTCACTGAGCCTCCCTTGCTTGAGCAACGGCTCGGTTCTGCTCTTCTGCTGCCTCAACCTTTGCCCGCTCTAGAGCTTCTCCCAGTCAGGAAGTCTCTTTAGCCAGCGAATCTACATGGGCCCTGGCACGAGCCAGCTCGGTCTCAATCGCTGCGCACCGGGCCTCCGAATCTTCGGCGGCCTTCTGCAACCGGAGCCCCTGGGTCTTCTCATCCTCAAGTTGTCGGCGCAGTTCGCCTTGCTCCAATTGGAAGAGAGTCGCCTTGTCCCGCAAGACTCTCACCGTAGTTCTGAGAGTTTCCACCTCGGCGTCTACTTTTCGACGCTCGCACACCCTTTCCTAGGCCAGAAGAAGCCTCTGAACAGACTAGGAAAAAATATATAATAAAGACAAATGAGGAAGTACGCCCAAAAAATAGAAAGCGGTGAGTATAAAGGGATAGGAATACCTTGTAAAAAATCGCCGCTAGATCTTTCAAGAAGGAGTCGTTCGACTTAGAAAGTAAACTGGCGATCTCCTCTTTCGGGGCATGCTTGGATGCCCAATTAGTCAATTAGGCCATATGGAAGCCTGGCTCATACCTTGCTCTGCTCGTCCCCACCTGGGCCGAGCCTCCCTCCTCTGCCGCCCCGGTTCTGCTACCAGTCGATGCCTGAGCCGCGGACAGAGGGGCATTCCCTACTTCAATAAGGGATATGCCCTCGGACGGAAGGACATTCCCTACCTCAGTAGGAGATATCATGGCATCAGTCATCCGGATAACCTCCTCCTGCTTGGAGGATGAAACGACGACTATGCAAGGGGCTGCCGGCTGAGCCCCCGCACTCAGAGGAGCGGCGAGGGGAGGGAGGATTTGAGTCAAGGGTGCAGGGGAAGGAGTAACGGCTGCTGCTGAGGCCGGAATGGTACTTGGGAGGATTTCAGTAACTGGCGAGGCAGTAGCAGTCGCCACGGCTAGAAATGGAGCTGTACCCGAGGCCCCTGCAACCTCCCCCTAGGGTGGGACCTACCTCTTTTGAACGATCTTTGTCCGGGGCGCAACTCTCAACATCTCCTCCGCCGTCAGGGCAACTTTCCTCTTCCGGGTGCCGACTCCTCGGCCATGCCTGCATAAGAAATAAAAGATCAATGACCGAGCAAGCAAAACCAATCTTACCAAAGCAAATAAGACAACTTACTGAAGGACTAGGCAGCGGCTGGGACTTGCAGAGCTCGGACCAGTGAAGGTTGGTTGCTGTGATCAGGTCCGTCCAAGAACGGAGTTCCCCTGCTCTCGCCCTGGCCCTGGCGATACGGTTCTTCTGGGCAGGATTAAGGAGAGGTAAACCCCTCTGGAAAAGAAGGCGAGAACTTCATCCTGACTGAAGTAAACATAAATGGGAATTGAAAAACACAAGAATTAGTTAAAGTCCGACCTAGTTTTGCAAAGAGGGTCGGAACCCGAAGAGATAGGGACCCAAGCTCCGCCGCTGGCGCCTCCCACTCACCTGCCGCCCAGAACCATTTGTTCTTCCAATCCTTGTTGGAGGATGGAATGTTCATCACAAGCCCCGACCTTTTGCTGCCTCGGGTCGCGAAGTAGTACCATGGTTCATGGCTGTCGTGCTTAACCAGGTACAAACTCATCAACTCCTCCGGGGTCAGCTCCAGATTTCCAACTTGCTTCCAGATGATGAATGTGAAGATTAACACCCTCCAGGCAATAGGTGTAAATTACCTCGGAGTAAGTTCGAGGTAAGCGGCAATTGCTTGGACGAAAGGGTGGAAGGGGAGTCGAAGCCCACACTGCAGCGTACAGAGGAAGATTGCGACTTCCCCCTGGGCAGGGGCACCGGCGGTGTCAAGGGGCGGAGGGGCTCTTATCCAGACGAAGCTCGGAATCTGAAATTCCGAGCAAATCCATTCCATCTGAGACTCTGACAAAACGGAGCCTCCTGGGATCACCTCCGAGGCACGCCTACTTGCGGGCATCTCGGTGGCCTCGGTAATGGTAACCTGGGGGGCACGAACGACTTTCTTTTTGCCAAGCCACTGAGTACTGGACCCCACCCCCTTCTTCTTCTGAGGCGGGGGATATGAAGGTACGGCCTCAAAGGGGCCTCCCGAGGCCCCTCTTCCGTCGTTCGACCTCCCCGGCTCGGAGTCCTCGCCATACTCCCGCACAGCCTTAAGATCAAACGACATTGTGAAAAGAAGATTGAGGATTGACGAGGGAGACTCACCGGGCGATCACCGAAAATTGTCTTCTCCAGGGAGAGTATGATCGGTCGGAATCGCCCACCGGAAAACTCAAGTCGACCGGAATCACCTTCGCCAGAAATCGCCTCCTCTAATATACACTCAAAATCGCAATGCAGACAGCGAAAATGGCACTGAAGACCGTTTATATAGTCTACAGGGAATCTCTGCATTAATGACAAGCCATAATGGCCGCAGCCAAATCGTCGGGAACCGATTCCCGAGTACACGTGGCCCGTTCCCCTTGGACGAGCTTCCATCGGACAGTACGTCTCTGACCTCGAGTGGTGCATTTCGATATACGAAGCGACGCCCGAGCAGAGGGAGCCGTCACAAACACTCTTCCTCAGGCTTACATGACAACCCCTTATAGGTTGATATTTATTTGGAATCATAACCGTCGCCACGTGTTCGTCCGAAAATAGCCCGCATGCACAAAATCTCGAGATGTGACGTTCCAAAGCTGAAAGTCATCATTACTCGGTATGGGCAAAAGTTTCTCTGCATGATTACTCTCTAAGCCCACTAGTGAACTCAAAGAGTAGGAGGCTTCTGTTATGGGAAGATTCGAGCCAATATGAGATCCGAGAATAAAATACCAAGTTGAGCCACTTAAGTATAGGAGCGCCAGACACAATGCCTGTCCGATCTGACCTGAGTATCCCTGGAGGAGAATGGCAATGAGGAAACGCCTTTACTACAGGGCCTCGGGTCAGAACAGTTCTCAAAATCCGATCGGATGTTGAAAGCTGTGTACTAAGCGCCTCACCCGTGAACGGTCCGCCCACCAACTGCAATAAATCCGACTCGGCGAGGCCAGGTTCCTCACTCCGAGACGGATCTGAAAGATTTGTACTCAACTGAATAACCACAAAGGTGAACAACGGTCTGGTTACCAGAGCCGATCCGGATGACCCGAGCAGATCCGGTATTTGAATGCAAATGCTCCATCTGCCAAATGCGAAAACTGCCATAACCAAACACGGCCGGTTACTTCGCTCGCAAATATGCACTATCTGCCTGATACGCTACATGATCCATGGATTACGCTCCATATCTCCACGATCTAGGAATCCCGCTAATTGAGCAACTCGTCCCGATAATGGCGAACCCAGACCATCCTACTGAAAGGTATAAATACATCGACGCTCTATGGCCACAGGTACGCAATCTCGAACACTCTCTCCTCCATTCCACACTCAGACCCAGATTCTCTTGACCTGACTTAGGCATCGGAGAGTCCTCCGGCCTAGCCAGGGTCATCCTTGCCTATTCTCACTGTGCAGGTTCAAGACGTGGATACTGCCGTGTGGAAGTTGGAAGGGGAGGGCGGACCAGATTTGAACATCAACAAGTATGGTTTCTATAATTTAAAGGACAAAAAAAGAAACAAAAATTATCATTAGTATGGTTTCTATAATTTGAGCAAAAATTATGTTGATGAACCTGTAAAGAAGTGTCACGAGAAAACAAAAATTGAACATAAGGAGCAATAATAGTTCTTAAAGAAAAATAAATTTGATTTAAATAGCCATTCATTTCTTTAACAAATCTGAGCAATGTTTGATTTAAATAGCCAACATGTAGTCTAATCATAAGGAAATGGTGAAAGAATTAATAATGATGTTTCTTGCTATTCATATCATAGTAAAGAAGGTGACGGTATGCAAAATGTCCTAGAAAAGAAGCACTATTTGAAGTACCTTTCAAATATACTACCTTTAAAACGCTCATAAGGTCTTTGAAGTACACAATCTCATCATTGGCTGAACATGACATTCCATAAAAGAGCTCCACCTAGGTATTCATAGTAATCCTCCACTATGGCACATTAATGCATGGATATGGAAAAGTTACCATTCCTCATTATTACAAAACAAAAAAGAATAAGGAAAAAAATGTCCTATTCATGAATTCCCAAAACACACTCACTCAAGCTGACATGTAGTGAAGGCCGTTTCATTATTACGAAAAACACTATTCTATTTATGATTTGATCTCAACATTCAAGGAAATATTTAATGTCATGGTTTGGGCAGAATTTGGGTGGCTTTAAAATTTTTGGCATTGGCCAGTCCTTTAGTTTCTTTTCAATCAACAAGGCATTATAACAATACTTATGTTGGATGTTCTAATAGCATCCTTCAAGGTTTTGGTTTGTACAAGTGAAATCAATAGTTTAGTACTTATCTCACCCATTGATATGATGGGTCCCACTCTGGTGGACCATCCACCAAAAAATACCAAAAACAGAAAAATCCAAACACTTCAATAGGGGAATTGAACACATTTATACCAATTTGTAGTTCAATCATAACCATCTTGTTTAAGGGAGAAGAAGATTCCTAAAGAATACCTGAATGACATCAACACCACCAGAGAGTTTTGCTATTCTTTCATTAAGCTTTTCTCTTTCATAATCCTATTCAACCTATTGCTAGAGCCTGATGCAATTTGAGATGAGATGTGTAGTTATATAATGATTTCATTTCCTCAAATATGAAAGTGAATCATCATAATAACAGACAACCAAAGGATGTTTCCATCATCTTCATCCTTTTGAATTTTATAGTGCATTGACTAAGAAAAAGAATGCCATCATTCATCCACATGTACATCAAAGACGCTTACATATACACATCGTATACATAGGCAATTAGACATCACAGATTTTAGCTAATTCATGCATTTTTAGCTACAAAAAGTCAAGGGAGAGCCTTTCCACAAATTTCTATTCTTTTCCACAATTTGTTATGATAAATCATTGCTTAATTCTAAAAACTATAGTATTGGCTATAAGAAGAAACATGGTTTTGTTGCAATATACTGTTCATTGCAGATATTGTAATTGGCCGTTTCTCCTGCTTCTAGATGGGTAACACTTGATTTTTAAGGTAAAAGTTCTAAAAAGTGTGACCCACTTAATGGAAAGCTTTTATCTCACAACCTTACACTACATTGGTGCATGTGGCTGCATTTGGTTGGGCAATGCTTCACACACATGTTAGTAAAACTTACCCACAACTTATGCTTGGTCCAAGAATTAGGTTGGAAGAATCAGGTTAAATGAGTAGCTTGGTCATGCATATGTGTAAACTCTCTCATCAATCGCCTGAAATGTGCAAGCAGCATCACCTATAAAATCTAGAGAGTACAAATTAAATCTCTGGTTAAAGCCTAAAAACGATGTGCAATTATTCATATATTCATCAACAAAATAGAAATACATAAATGCAAAAACTGTGATGATGCACTCATTTCATCCAAATGGGGCAAGTAATAATCCACACTATAAATCCAATGAATCTCGGTGTGGATGGAAGATGCCCTCTGATAGAGAGGTTCCTGATCTTTCGATCAATGTCCACACTATAAATCCAATGAATCTCGGTGTGGATGGAAGATGCCCTCTGATAGAGAGGTTCCTGATCTTTCGATCAATGTCCGTGGAGTAAACGGTTTAAGGAAAAAAAATAAAAAAAAATACAGCAATAGTCTGTAAAAAATGCCAAAGAGTGGATGGTTAGGAACTTCCACTTGGTTCAGGTTCCAATAAAATGAGAACTTGTGAGATTGTTGACAAATTACAAATGCAAATCAGATTTTATCCTAGATATGAAATCACCATTTTCATTTAATATTGGCTTGAAGGTTTGGACTGACTGCACAGTTCAGACTTCTTGGTTCATCAGTGTTCTCTGCTAATTAACAAGAAAAGATTAGAATATTGCCACCAAAAGGAACACATGTTACAGAGCAAACAATCATATGGAATAAGAGCAAATGCAAAAATAATAATAATAATAATAATAAATAAATCAAACTGGCCCACTCATATGGTGGTCTAGAGCAAAAAAGCATCCACAGTTTAAATAACATTCCCAGCTATGCCAATTGAATATACAAGTGTGCCACATCAGTGAGCCTCTCTATTTCCACGGACCCATTAGAACCTGTTTGAATGTTGAGAGAACTGTAGAACCAACTAGGCGAGGATAAGCAATCTACCAAATGAAGTAAAATTGGAAAACTACGACCCATATGATTTTCTAACCATCCATTTTTCTCATGCATAGGTGGCCCACCTGATGCGTTGACCATTCTGATTTATTGACGAGGTGACGGTCACTATCGGCATCACCTAATTAATGGCCCAAACTTGCATATGCATTCCATGTTAGCACTAATGCCATTAAGATCTTTCTCAATCAAGTGCAGATTTGAGAACTTGATTATGCTCTCATACCGATAGAAGACTTTATTTATGTCAGATCTCTCCAAATTAGTAGCACTCCACACTTGCTTTGAAACAGCATTTATAATTATAGAGATGATATCCTGTCAGCTGAACGAAGCAAATGGAGCTCAACAACAGTAGCAGCCAAAAAAAAACAGAAAAAAAAGTTCACGTACCCTGAGAGTATCCAATTCAGGCCCTCCTAAGGCATCATAGTAGTGATCTACTGGTAAAACATCAATTTCAGCAGTCTGTGTACTGTTAACCTCTGGTTCTCATTTTTTTTGGAATTGTATAATCATAAAGCAATGGAAATAATGTGAAAATAGATGATATTTTTTTGGAACTGTACCTTCTGATCACGCATAGGCTGCAGATGGAACACATTCCGGAACTTCTTACCTGCATCAGTTCAAACAACTTAGAAGCACTTTACAGAAGAAATGGTAAAGAAAAAATAAAAATCAAAGAAGACCAATGATTCCAATGTCCATCTTATGCATTTAAACCAAAATCCCATTCTTTCAAGCATAGAGAGGGAGAGAAGAAATCTAAAATTGACATGTTCACATTACATGAGGTTTGGCTCATCATTTCAATTGAGGGTCAATACTTTCATTAGCAATAAGCCATCTAAGAATTTCCCTTAAATAAATGTGCCTTGGAAAGGTGAAACAAGACAGCTCATGACCTCTTCAATCTACACAGAATTGTTTTAGCCAAGATATATGAAGTAACCCTAGCCAAAATAACTGGAGAAATGTTTAATCAGCACAACTAAAAGTACTGAGAACACAAGTACCTCTCTTGTTGAATTACTTCATGAACGCCATAACCAAGATAAGTCTTGCACACCCGTGGAATGTTTCTTGGAAGCATTTTACTCCACTACCGCCACACTCTTGAAAGGAAACTGAGAAAACCCATCCTTCTTGAAGTTGAAAAGCCACTTGAAGTAATCTTTAAAAGCAAAGTTCAAGGCCTTGAATATCGTTCTGGCAAAGCAGTCCCCGATTCCCTTGTAGGGCTCTGAGAGCCGACCGGCCTTGATCATTTCATCCTGATTCTGGATCAAGAGCTTCACACACTCGATTAGAGCAGCTGCAGTTTTCAAGATGGTAGCAGAAACTAAAACATGGGGAAATCCTGGGGAGGACTTGTGGGAGGACTGAAATCCTGGAGAAATCAAAGAGGATCAACAAATAAACTAAAACAACATAGTTGGACTAAATGCTCAGGACACAAAACATGGGGAAGTATTCATCAAGACAGATTTGGCAGATGATAGATAATATATATACAGAAGCTTGCATGATAAAAAGGAATAATATTTTGATGACAGTCCAAATGGAAATCAAGGCTGCATGAGATTAAATAATAATAATAATAATCTGAAGTTACAAAATATACAGAAGTTTGCATGATAAAAAAGAATACTGTCATCAAAATAGAAATCAAGTCTGTATGAGATAAGTCTAAAAGACATTGTAAATATTTAAATGGGGGTAATAAAAAGACAGAACATACCAAGGTCGACCGCAGTCAGAAACCGACACGCATGATGTTCTGGAATTACTGTGCTTCATATAGAACTCTCAGTCACTGGAACAAGTAAACAAACAAAAATACAGGAAGATAATAATTATTCTAAGATTTCACAAGCCCACACGGAATTCAACTCACTCATTGGAGAAACACTGTTGACACTTTCTTCAAAACCCAAGCACCCTGTTTGATATTTAAATTGTAGATATCGTTCTAAATGAAGTACTTAAATCATACTGAGAATATATGATCATATGAAAATAAAACAATTATTCACTGACTAAAAACACAAGTTTAGAGGGAAAAGGAAAGGAAAAAAATAGTGCTGTTGTAAGATAGTGCTTTTATAAGAACATGAAATTATATATGGCAACCACAAGTACAAGGTCAAGGTATATACAGAGAACATAGAATCAGTACATACTACAAACCACACCTGCTCTTTCATTGCAAGAGCTTTTGTAAGATAGTGCTTCTTTAGAGTTTCCTGGACTCTGGCTTGGACCTACAGTAGAAACAAAAGCAATCAGAATATAGTTTGTACGTGCCAGCATAGGGGCCAAAATGGCATGTACAATGAACATCATCTGCAACCATCAGGTAGAGCAACTCTACATTTCATGGTAGTGATTGAAAAGAGTGCCATATGGTCATCAATTGAATCGAAATTGCACTGGATCATTGAGAATAATCTCGAACACTTTGCAGGAAATTGGAGAAGATTGATGAAAAACTATTTGATGTCATCTGATGACTTAGGAGTGGCATCAGCAGAAATCTTGGACAAGAAAGGGGTAGAATAAATTTATCTCAATAAGAACCACTTAGACAAATCAACATAAAGGAGAAAAATAGATTGAAAAAAAGTTGTTGATTTACTACAGTTCAATTAAGAGAAAGGACATTGAATTGAAAACCTATACAAGAAAATACATTCAAAGATTCATGTTGCAACCATCTTCTAGAAAAAGATCTGAGATTACGAACCATATCCCATACATGCAGATCAACTATTAAAAGGTCCCTTACATGCTTGCTCCTTCAATTTAGGTCTTTGTTGATGAGCAACTTCAATACAATTTCTGTACATGTTTACTCATTCAATTTATGTAGGTCTTTTATGACAGAGCATGACCAGGAACTCTAAAGAAATTTAGAATGAGTGAAGTATCAAATGCTAGATATAACTAACCCTATAAATTTCAGGATTAGTTATGCAGTAACACTATAAATTTGAGAATATCTTAGCTTTGAATTTTATGAAACGAACTATCATCTCCAGGATTAATTCAAGTACAATTAAGAATCAGTTGTGTCTCTGGGCTACCAAATTAAAGAAGGGCTGAGTGCAATCAGGTTTATTTGACAGTAACTGTATCCAATACCAACAAGGCAATAACTAGGTACCAGGAACAGCCATATCATTACTATACTTTTTTTAAAAAAAGTTACAAAATCATTTAACATCTCAAGGATTGCTTTGGAAGCCTATCTTACCTGGGTGTGGATGCGGGTGTTGGGTAACAGTACAACTTGAGGCAAGAGACTCACGTGAACCCAAATCACTGCATACATGGACACAGCTTAGCATTTAATAATTAATATCTTCTAACTAATTGAAGCTCTGCCTGGAAGCAATATGTGCCTGCCAGTCCCAACTCAGGATAAAGGAAAGGGTTGATGTAAGGTGAGTAGCTGGTAGTAAAAAGTTTACCATGCAATCACAAGAATTCCTGTTCTGAATATGATTTGCGAAACAAGTTACACAGAGACAACCCCATATAGTGTAGAGAAGGCTATGTTGATGATCATATTACTAACATATTTTGTTAAATTATAATTTTAGTTATTATTTTAATATAAATTATTTGGATATGGCTGGCCATTTCTGAGACAGATCTAATACCCACATTGCATGATATTGGACACAGGTACTGAGCATTGCACAACAGCCATGTCAAGAAAAGATTATGATTATGATTTGTTTATGCAGCTGCCAACATATCTAATGCCTATCTGCTCCCAGACCATAACTGCACAAAATCTAAAGTGAAGCAATGACATGTTCAGGTGAGGGAGCAGTTGGGTTTTTAAAAAAAAGCGTAGAACATTTTCAAAAGCAATTTTAATCATGTGCTTAGGGATCTACTTCACATCTAGATGAAATCAAATTTCCACAAGGCAAAAGACGATGAAAAGAAAATTTTCAAGTTATAAGAAACATCACTAGTAATTTACAAATATCACACCAATAGATAGTTCAGCCCAAGACTTACAATCGCTCATGTCCTATAGTATCGATACTGAAAGTTCATTTAAATGTCTAATATGAAGCATAAATTAGGCAAGCTTCATTTCTAAACTGGGAATGAATTTGTTGTCCCTTCCATGAGCTCTTACAATTCTCCAAATCAACTCCAAGCTACGTCTTACAGATGCATGGACTTTGAATCCTGAGGGAGATTTATGCAGATAAAAAAAATAAAGCACCAAACGATTTGCACAGTGAAATATTGTTTAATTACATAAATTAAAGACAACCAAAAGACCAACGCCATGCATCATTTCAAAGTTTACCAAGATACAGTGGGTATCAATAATTCTGTTGCATAAATATTTCTGATCTAGCTTGCGCTCAGAACAACCTCTCAATGAGAAGAATTTTTTCTTTAAAAAGAAAAAGAAAACCACATGTTGCTTATAGAACTCAAATCAAATAGAAATAATTTATCACAAAAATGTAAAAGAATCAAATCGGGAAATCTTGCTTTAGACATGATTCCAATACTTCCTTATTTTGTTGTAAAAAAATGCAGCTCTAGAGAATGTGCAGTCAAATTATGATAAGAACCATAAATTAGCTCCATTTTCAACAATTCTAGAGTATAACTTTTCATTGTAAATGAGGATGAGTTAACATCAGAGAATCACCCATCTCTCCAAATCTAACAAAACATGCACTCATAAAAAGACAAGCAAAAAAAAAAAAAAACAAATATCAAAAGAATCAGAAGGGAAACCCCAATCTAATGAACAGATCTAGGGAAGTTTCAATTGAGAATCCAAAGCTAACCATCTCAACAAAATTTTTAAAAAATAAAAATAAAAATAAAAAAAATGAAAGAAATTCCAAACACTAATCAAATCACATACGCAGATCTCAAGAGAAATATCCCGAAATGGATCTAAGACTGAAGAAATGAAGAGAGACAATAATCAAAATCGGAGAAATCCCATACCTTGTGACATTTCCAAGGCTCTTTCTAGAGAAATACACAGAAATCCCATGGCATATGATCAAAGGCCATTGAAATCAAAGAAGAGAGATTAGATGAAGGTGATGGTGAGAGATGAGTGATGCTTGCCTTTGCTTCTCTATATATAAAAATAGAGTCATTGATAGGGCATCAGAAAACCTGAAATGAGAAGAGAAATAAAAAAAATCAAAGATGGACGCATTAGGATTGATTTTACACCCAACGATTTGGATGCATACAGATTTTGAAAAGATTGGAGAGGAAAGAACCTATTGAGGAATGAGAAGATCGAAATCTTACCAGTGGAGAAGGATCAAAGAGCAGAGAAAGAGGGTTTTGGTACAGAAGGAGGGTCTCACCTAGATCAGCGGTTACCGTCTGGTTTGACCTTCTTTCAGAGCTGCTCAAGATCGGATCAAAAAGGTGAGCTCCCATCAAAGTATAGGTGAGAGAGAGAGAGAGAGAGCTCCCATTAGAGATGGAGAGCTTCCTAGAATCGGATGGATGAAAGATGGGTTTATCCCTCTGCAACCATTGAAGCTCCAAGGCAAGGAAAACAAGGCGTTTTGACCTGAATGTTGAAGCCATTGAATTGAATAGGAGAAGCTTTTAGAGAGATCGAGAGGGAGGGAGTGATGGAGTGGCGAAGTGAGGGAGAGAGATCGAGAGGGAGGGTCAGGAATGGGGAGTGGGAGAGAGGGAGAGATCGCGTGAGAGGGCTGGGAGGGTCGGGAGTGATGGGATTGTTGGGGGCCTTGCACAAAACCTTACGATCTAGCCTCCCGAAACAAACCAGAATTATGGAATAATAAAGCAATGAAATAAATCAAAGCATAAACCACACCACACAAGAGATTAATGGGATTGGGGCTGGGGTTAGGGATTGGGGCTGGAATTAGGGATGTGTAAAACATCTGGTATGGCTCTAACCCGTTTCAGAACTAAATACAGCTTTAAGCCGTTTCAGAACCAAAGAAGTCTCTGTACCTAAATGGCTTTTTTGGTGTAGTGTCTCATCCGATTTCTTATCCTCAGCTTCAATGCTTGATTCAGGCAACTTGGTTCTCTACAATTCCGATTAAGCTTCAAATATCCTACCAACACCATCTTAGGCGGCCAATCCCTTCGGAAGGATAATAAACTCTTGTCAAGCTCATCAGAAACTGACCACTCCAACGTGCGATTTCAGCTTCTCATGCAATGGGATGCAAATCTCGTATTGTACCCAACAGATACTAGCCTCACTTCTACAGAATCATACTGGTCATCAGACACTTTCAACCCAGCAAGACTGCGACTCTATCAAGATGGCTTCATGTACCTAGTCAATGGCAGTGACTACAATACAAGTATTCTGGCAAGAGGCGCAGTTGCTAACAATGGAACTATCATCTATCGTGCCACCCTCGATGTTGATGGAATTTTCCACTTGTATTCCCATAGATTCGTACGGGATGTTAGCTCTACAATGACTTCCGATTGGTCTGCTTTGTCAGATAAATGTCTAGTGAAAAATATCTGCGGAATTAACAGCTACTGCACTTTGGTGGATAACCAACCAAATTGCCTTTGTCTTCCTGGTTACAATTTCATTGATCTTGATCAACAGTTCAAGGGCTGCAGTAGAAATATCAGTGAGGAAGGTTGCATGGGCAAGAAAGAAAATTTTACATATTCCATTTCTATAATGGAAAATATGTATTTCGCAGAATATTATTATACTAGTTTATCGATGGGGAAAGACAAGTGTGAAGAAGCTTGTTTTAGTGACTGAAGTTGCGACGCTGCAAATTTTCAGAATGGGACATGCAAGAAACTTATGCTTCCTTTGAGATATGGGAGAGTAAATGGATCAGACTCAATTACGACTTTCATTAAGGTGGGTGTCGAAAGTACCATCGATGGTGAAAACAAGAAAGAGCCACAGGAGGAGATTTTAATCACAGGTATAGTTCTTGCCACTTGTTTAGTTGCCGGCATTGCTTTTTCATGTTTTCTTATCTACAGGAATCGAGGACGCAGATATAGAAAAATTCCAGAAGATAACAATTTGAGCTTGTCTGAGGAGATTGTTCTCTGATCATTTTCTTACAATGAGCTCGTGAAAGCAACTGACAATTTCAAGGAAGAGTTGGGAAAGGGTTCTTTTGGAACAGTTTATAAAGGGGCCTTATATAACAGCAACAGAATGGTTGCTGTTAAGCGACTTGAGAAAGTGACTGAAGAAGGAGAAAGGGAGTTCCGTACTGAAATGAGGGCAAAAGGGAGAACTCACCACAGGAATTTGGTGCGATTGCTTGGGTTTTGTGATGAGGGTTCTGCAAGGCTTCTGGTTTATGAATACATGAGCAACGGATCGCTTGCAAACCATCTGTATAAGGCCGAAAGCCAACCCGTTTGGAAAGAAAGAGTGAAAATTGCATTAGATGTTGCCAGAGGGATCTTCTATCTACATGAAGACTGCGAGCCCCATATCATCCATTGTGATATAAAGCCTCAAAATATACTTATGGATGGTTTTTGGAATGCAAAGATATCTGATTTCGGGTTGGCAAAGCTAATAATGCCAGATCAAACAAGAACCTTTACTGGTGTGAGAGGGATGAGAGGGTACTTGGCACCTGAATGGTACGCCGATATCAGTGAAGACGGATGTTTATAGCTATGGGATTGCGTTATTGGAAATTATATGTTGCAGGAGGTATATTGAGATAGAGGTCCAGATGATGAGATTGTTCTCACTGATTGGGTTCATAGCTGCTTTGTGTCTGGAGAGTTGCATAAGCTTTTGGGAGGAGAAGAATTGGAAGGGAAGATTTTGGATAGGATGGTAAACTGGCTCTTCGTCCTTCCACGAAGAATGTGATTTTGATGATGGAAGGGAACATGGATATACCTATTCCCCCATCTCCGATTTCATCCACGAACATTTCTTAATTAATATGTATGCTTCCTTTAAAAATGCGTTGGTGTTTTTAACAAAAAGGTGCTGTCTTTCATTAAAATCAATGTAAGTTCTAATTACTTGCAGTTTCAATGTTGTTTCTCATGTGATTTTCTTTATCCTCCTGAAGAGGGTTTTTTTTTTTAGACGCACGCACCCACACCCCACACTCACACACCCACACACACCACATGGGCACTTGATCCTGGTCTCTGTCTTAAAACTCTTGCGACTCTACCACTGAATCATGAATGGAGACCCTCCTCCTGAGGAGTTGTTTGGGTTTAAACAGAACCAATGTTCTTTAGTTGCAAAACCCAAGTTAATACGACCATTGAAATTCTTTGAATATATATATATATATATATATATATATATATATATATATATATATATATATATTGAAAACGGATACAGCATGGATTAAAGGAGCTAACTTCCAAGCCCCATCCATGCCTGTGCACTTGTGAAGGATTGCTTATGGCGCACATCCCATGCTCTTTAATGCAGTCTCTAAAAAGGGCTCTAAGTAACAGAGAAGCACCTTATAACGAGTAAAAATGCATTGCCTATTCCATGTGAGACAAAGTTATCTTTTGTAACCATTCAACAACAAAAAAGCTGCTTTTTCTGATTTGAATTCCACAAAACCACAATAAGCGTGGTTCAGTCCTAGAAAATCTCCTCCGTGGGACAATCGTAACCTTTCAATTTGTGTCCTGCAGTTATATGGTCAAGAAAAGATACACAAAAGCCCCACATTTTACTGAGAAAAATGCCCAATGTGGCCATTTAGGATCTCCAATCTGGAAGATTTATGCTTCATATAATCCATCTAGAGTGGACATGCACAGGCCAGAGGTTTAGATTACAGGACCATTTACTCCCGAAAATCCTCTGCAACAATCTGCTCCAAAAATAAGTGCTGGCCTGTTTGGGCAATGCATAAAATGCGCCATTGAACTGCATTTTCATCCTAAAAATGAACTTTTAGCGTGTTTGGCTGAGGCTGTCATATGTTCCTAACCAATTTTAACTACCAGCGTAATTTCTATCGCATCAGCTAAATGAGCTAAAGCAAGAAGTGTACATTCTATGGTGTGTGGTGGGGTCCTGGATCCAAATGAAAGCTAGATTGCCAGAATATGAAATAAATGAATCTAAACAACAATTGAGAGCGCTTTTGATAGACGTCTAAAAATAAGTTCATTTCATTTTTAGTTAATTGTAATTATGTATGAAAAATGCTCCAATGCTCTTAAAGCACCATAAACTATAGTGCTCCTAGTTGCATTGGGACAGTTTTTACAATGATCTAGACTGTTCATTGGATCCAATGCACATTTCAAGGGCTACCATGAAAATAGTGATTGATCTAGACTATTCATTGGGTCCAACCATGAAAATATCACACCGAACTGACAAATATTAACCTTTTGTTTGGCGGCCGTAAACATGTACGCTCAAGATCATTTACACAAAAGTAGGTTTAAGGAACAACTTTTGATCCATCTTTAGGTACCATCATGGATTGCTTTTGGTGATCATTCTAAAGAACCACCTTTCTTAGGCAATCGTAACCATCCTCCATTTGGTTTGGGAAAAAGGCTGGCTATAGAAAATAATGTCAAATTAAGGACAATTGGATCATCCAATAAGTGTGATTTTTGCATGGTAGCCCAAGCAATATGTTCTAAACTTAATGGGCAGTTCACATCGATTGATTGGACTGTCCAAGTGAACTGATACAGCTAGGAGGACTATAACTTCTAGTGGTCTGAAAGCACTGGGCATTTCTCCAGGATGGGCCTCAGTTGAGGCAGGTTTTATGGGCTGTGGAAGGCCGGCTGTTGTCCGTTTGAGATGGTCCTCGTTAGTTGAAGGTGATGGCAGCTCCCCCATTGTGCTCTCTGCCCAGCAGCACGTCTGCATTGTTTGTGTGGGAACTGGTTGGTGTTGGGCTATGCTGCACTCTCCAGAGTCTCTGTTCTGCGGATTTGGGCCTCTACTAAGATAGTCGGTTGGCTCAAGGCCAGCTCGCTGCCGCATCAAATGGGCAGGCATTATTTGACTAGAGAGAAAGATGCAGCTAGCGCAGAGCTGCTGTCCGGTCCGGTGGTTTATTTGAAAGCGGCTGGTTTGATTGTGTCCGGGTGGTGTGAGAGAATGTCTGCTATCTCTGTGGGTTGAGGATGAATGGTTACTGTCACATGTAAGGATGCCATAATGCGTGTCTTGGACAGGATCAGAGTTGCTGGTTAGGCTGTATGTTGTCTATTTGGAGATAGTTTACTAGTGTGGTGTCTTGTGTCGTTTGGGATGTTAGGGTGATGTGAATCCATTTGTGGTATGTTCTCCAAGGGCTGTCCTGGTATCCTTGTCTGGCCCCAAGCAGAGCTGTGTTTTGTGGTCCATTGTCTGGATGTGCCACCCCCCCCCCCCCCCCCCCCCCCCTCCCTTTTTATTTTTTTCTCTATTTCTACTGCTACTGTATAGATTTTTATTTTTTACCTGTGTAGACCTATACTCCTTATGTGAGGCCCCCCTTCTTTTTGTACTAATCTATCTAGAGTGGGCATGCACAGGCTAGGGGTTTACATTATATGTAAGACCTTTTACCCTGATTGTTCAAACCGGAAACCTGAATATCCTCTATGTTGGGAGCTGCGGAAGCAAACCCCAAGTAGAATTACACAAGCAAAAGATAAATGTAAACAAAGCGACACATAATTTTATATGGAAAAACCCTTGCAGAAAAAAAAACCATGGCACAAAGTGACAAACAATCCACTATAAAAATGAATGTACAAGAAGTTAGATCAAATTACATATGTGAAAATCAAAAATTGTGTGTCACCCAAAAAAAGATTGTGTGTCGCCCAAATTACATATGGTTAGTTTACAATAGGCATCGCCCGAAAAAAAAAAAGAAGGTTTCCCTTAAAAAAAATTACATATGTGAAAATCCTAGGTTTATTTTATTTTATTTTATTTTAAATTTTAGGTATCAGCTTTCTCATTCAAATAAACAGAATTTACAACTCAGATGGCATTTGGGCCTGCCCAAAAGAAAAAAAACCTGGGCGACGCCTATCGTAAACTGACCACAAAAGGAAAAACCACAGCAACAAAGACAGACATAAGCGAGAAAAACCACAGGAGAAAAAAAAAAAAAAAAACACAACAAAAAACGGGGCTCACTGGACGGGACCCCTGAGACTTTCTGATGGTCCCCAACCCCACTTTATCCAGGAAAAGGATACCTCTAACTTGCGGCGGAAGATCCGATCGCTGGCGGAAGCCTTGGAGCTCACTAACCCAAACAGGCCATTCCATCAGCCGGCGCATTTCCTTCCCTGAACACATGCTCAAACTTCACCTGCCCTCTACTTTTGAGAGCCTCTCAATTCTCAACATCCAAACCTTCCATTTCCAGCTTGGACTAGACGACCCATTAAGAAGAGCCATCACCAGCCTGGAATCAGATTCCACGACAATTTTGGAGAGACCCAAATTGAGACAGAAGGAGAGAGCGTCGTGGGCCGCTCGAACCTCTGCTCTGGAGTTGGAGACGTGCCCATAGCCCACCGAAAAAGTGAAAATGAATACCCCCCTATCACCTCTGCACACACCACCTCCACCAGAAGGACCCGGGCTGCCCCTAGAAGATTCGTCCACTTTCATTTTAACCCAACCAACACTCAGCTTAAGCCATCTCACAACTTGCACTCGCGAAGAATGAAGGCTCCTCTCTTGGCATCCTAACACCAATAGAGTCCAGCGGTTGGCCTTGGATAGAGGAAACTTCTCTCATATATAAAAACACCACCACTTGACTCTCTTAATGGTTGCGGCAGCACTGAGGGACTTCCCATCAAATCTGAACGAATTTCTGGCCTTCCAGATTTCCTAGTGGATGGGGCCAGGGAGGAGGTTTTGCAGGGCTGCAACGCTACCCCCATTCGATTGAGCACGCCACAAGTGATGCAGTCTATCCTCAATAGTTTCTTTCCTTCTAAACCTCAGAAATGATTTTGCATTCCTTGTTTTACCTTAATCTCGTATTACACCCACCCACTTACATATACAAAATAGGAAACAAAACACACAATTATGAAAATTTGCACACGCCGTTGATCTAACCATCGATCGATCGATCGAGCAACCCTCGATCAATCAAGCATTCATGTTCAATTAATCGAACATGCTAAAAAGTGTCCAACGATCAAACTAGAAATTTTGGGAAATTTCGATCAATTGAACTAGGTGGTTGATCAATCGAGGACTCCTATTTCAGCATAGATTAAAAGCATTTGATTTCAGCAATCTCCATCGTGCCTTTGATATCCATACTCCACTGGTCCAAGCTTCCTCCTCCATATCTAATCATCTCCATCATAGTAACAACACTATCATTGCTTCCAATGCACACTCTGACTTCATCAAACATTTTCCAAGCCCAAAGAAGAAGAAAAGAATCTGAACTTTTCTGCAAGAACTAAATTCGTAAGCATATCCGTTGGATTCATGCTCATGTGAATTTTCTCAGGAGTGACACTGCCTTCCCTAAAAACCTATCAGATAAAATGATGATGAACATCAATATTCTTAGTATGAGAATAAGATACCAATTTTTTTGTCAAATGTATCGTACTTTCGCTGTCACAATTAACCTACATGGCCTTCTGCTGAAACTCAAGCTCGTTCATCATTCCTCTCAACTAAACGCCTTCCTTAAATACTTTTTCACTACCATATACTCAACTTCGATTGTGGAAAGAGCAACAATAAACTGAAGCTTCAACATTCAATTGATCGCTTCACCCGCTAACACAAACGAGTATCCGGAAGTCGACCTTCTATTGTCCACATATCTTGCGTAATCGACGTTCACATAGCTTACCAGTTTCTCCTTAGATTTCTCAAATGTCAAGATGTAGTCCGTTGTACCTCATATGTAATGAAGTATCTATTTCACTGCCTCTCAATGTTGTTTGCCAAGGTTTGATATGTATATGCTCTGTCACGCCTAAAAATTTCGGTACCCGAGTTTGCCAGGCCCAAACCCAAATTCCAAGACTGTGAGTTGACTTTAAACAAAATATACACCACAACCCACATTATTTTCATGATTTTTACGGTAATCAGAGCAACTAAAATAATAAAAATCATTGTCATTAAATAATGTCCACTAATTAATCCTTAAAATTTTACTTGCATTAATATTCAAAAATAAATAATAATAAAATGTATTGAATTTTAATTAATATTTAAATAAATAAAAGGAAAAGTCTTCGATCTTGTCCAATTGGCTCTTCATACACAAACCTTGCAAAACAATCTATAAAGTGTGAATGCGACGGCTCATAGGGTCACATCATTCCCAAAATTGAAATTTCTACATCAACATGTAACGAAGAATAGATAATGAAAATTTGAGTCGTAGTGCGTAGTATCGAATGCCGGTAGGGGCCTCTCATTAAGAGTCATAACTCACGTTAGTCTCACACCTAACGTGAGAAGTGATTCCAAGATGATAGACTCCTGATCCCGAATAGTCTCATACCTATTGGGGATCATAGCTCACGAAATATGTGTACCAAAACTGTATTTACACATCCACAACTTGAATATAAAAGGACATTAATATTCCACTAATAATAAATAAAATTTTGAAAATGAATTCAAATAAAACAAAATATCTTTTGATCCATTTTTGGACTTTACCAGGGCAGAGCACCCATGCACCCATTTTAGGGATTAACCCAAGGCAGAGAGCACTGTGACCATTTTGGACCTCGCAGGGTATGGCACCATACATCCAAAATTTTAAGGAATTCGGGCAGAGCACCCACGTGTACATTCACTTAATCTTAAATAAAGAAAATAAGACTTTCATCCTGGAATACGGGCCAGGGATCGAAATTTAAATATTACACATTCTGGAACACGAGTCGGGGGTCGAATGTCCACAGTTGCTAAAATTTAAAATGCGGCACAAAATAAACATCCTTTTCGGGAATGACCCGGGCAGAGCACCCATAACAGCTTGATCATTTCTAGGGCAGAGCACCCATAACTTGCTTATATTTAAAAGAAGGTAGCAATAATCAATTGAATTAATTTCACATATTAATAATCAAATAAATGCATTTTATTTTACGTGCACCCAAAATTAAGTAACTTGAATCAAAACAACGTAGGCTTTTCAACCAGGAAGATCACCTACCTAATTTGGTGTGACATATCCCATGTATAGATGGATTAAGGGAGAAGATCTAAGATCGATACAAATGCAGTCCATTCGGCCCAGTTAGAGCAAGTTCAACTCAATTCAACACAATGCCATTTGGACTAGTAACACTTGGTAAATATTTTTAATGAAAATGATGTCATCCCTACATAAATCATACATGCTGATTTATTAAGACCTACACTAAGGTTTCTAGTTCTTTAATATTAAAATATAAGAAAATAACACGTTAAATCACTGAGTTGACTCAGTGAGTCGACTCGAATCAAGGCTACTCTAACGTATGAGGTCAAAGGATGGAGAATAAAAACTTAGCTCAAAAATGGCTCTAAGTCAAAATCTGGAATCAGTTCGGATGATCGACCAGCGGGTCATCAGGTTAACTCGCTGAGTTAACTCAATGAAACTGTCTGCTTCTCTTTCTTCCTTTTATCTTTCTCTTTTCTTCCTTTTATAACTCTTTTCTTCTCTTCTCTGATCTCTCTCAATGTTACTCTCTCGATCCTCTTTCTCTTGTTGATGGAATGACTGATTTTTGGCACCGTAAAGAAGACAAGGGTCGTCAATGGCAGATTTGCAACCAGTGAGTTTTCCTTCGTTCCGAGGTTGATGGACGATGTAGATTGGTGTATGAAAGCTTGTAAGCGCACGAAAATGGAGGTCTAGTGGGTTTTTTCCAGTGGGTACTTGGTTTAAAAGTTCCACACGTCACAAGTTGTCAACGTGATCTTCTTGGAGTATTTTATGGTGTTGAGGATAATCCCAATGAATTTTGAACAACGTAGATGTTGTAATGTGAGAATGATAGAGAAAGAAGCGGGCAGTTTGGATCGAAGTGGGTGTAGGACCCACCACGTCTGCCAAAGGAGAAGGAAGAGAGAGAGTCCAACAGGGAGTGGGGAGAGGTGACGTGCTTTTGCACGTCACTGCAAAAGAATCTTTTCTTTTTCTTCTTCTTTTTTTTAATTCTATTATTAATGAGGCAATGGGCCCCACCGATATGTTCAAGAAAAATCCACGCCGTTCATCTATCTTATTGGATGATGTTTGGACATGGCCCAAGAAATGAGGTAAATTTAAGGCTTAAGTGGGCCACACCGAAGGAAAGAGTGAGATTTTGTTCTCACTATTAAAAAAATTAAACGGGTTGTTACATGCTCACAACACCGACTATATGTGAAATATCTGGTCTCCTACAAACCATGGCATACATCAAACTACCAAATGCAATCAAGTAGGGCACACAAGACACTATTTTTCTTCATTTGTAGTAGTACATTACTCTGAAAAAAGCTGAAAGTGAGTATCATGAGGTGTGCTAACCGGTTTAGCCTTATCTATCCCAAACTTGACCAATACGTTCTCAAGGTATCATGAGAACGTATTGGTCAAGTTTGGGATAGAGAGACAACTGTAACCATCTCCTCTCCTAATATCTATGTATATCAATGTCGAGAATAATCTTTGTGGACTCCAAATCTTTCATCTCGAATATCATTGATAATTGAGTCTTCAATATATTAATTTCAGACATGTTATGGTTAGCAATAAGTATATCATCAACATATAATACCAGGACAATGAATTCTCCATCACTCAGTGCCTTGAAGTAGACAGAATGATCATATTCACTTCTGATAAACCGCTAACTCTCCATGAAAGAATCAAATCTTTTATACCACTGCCTAAGTGACTGTTTCGAGTCGAACAATGACCTCCTCAAACTGTAAACCTTATTCTTTGACCCCTGTATCTCGAACCCTTATGCTTGCTTCATGTAAATCTACTCTTTCAATTCACCATGAAGGAAAGTAGTTTTTACATCTGTTTGTTCAAATTCCAGATTGTATTGGGCAACAAGCGCCAACATAAATTCGATAAATACCTGCTTAAGAACAAGTGCAAAAATCTCAGTAAATTTGATAATGTAATAAGTCATTAAAACTATGAAGTTCGACCTTACCTCGATAGTCTCTTTCAGCACGATCTAGGCAATCACCTCCATGGATTGGTCATTGAGTAAAGCCGTCATCGAGGTCCTCGTTGCTAGAGCTTGAATCATCTGGGGTGGTCATACAATTCACCACTGGTAATGCTTTACAAAAATCAGGATTGTGTCGTACAACAATCACGGGCGGTAGAGTATTGCCTTAGGCTCAAGGTGGAATTAGCGTATCCGCAAAACAATCGATGGTTACCTGCAACCCTTTCATGGTTAACTAATTCTCTAGGTGAAAAGCTTTCATTCTTTCTAAAAGATAACGATTCCCTAGATCACCGTCCATGAGATTTTGCTCCATACCATCATTATTTGCTATTAGTCCGAGGGGAGTCCTCGTTCTGATATCAATAGACGCAGGGATGGGCGCGATGAGGTTAATCATCATCTTCCTCAAAGGGATAACTACTTCGAATCCACAGAGCTTCTCTAGACTCCTCACGGAGATTTCTCGAATCCACGAGGAGAGATAAAAATAGAAATAAATTCTAATTAAATCGAAAATAAATTGATTGGTGATTAAAAAATGAGTTTATGACCCTTTAAATAGTGATACCAAACCTTGGAAGAAGTTTTGGAATCAAACTACAACTCAAACTCCTTAAAATCAAGACTTACTACTATTTATAGACAGTTCTAATTTCTATTAGAGCTCATGGTTTTCGGCCAAAAATAGTAAGTATCCTATCTGGCTTAACCATGTTATTCTCCTAATTTTTCTTAGCACTTTTCATGTTAGACACAACTCCTAAAAGTCAATGGATCAAAAGTTATGATCGAATTAAAACTTACTATAAATAGTAAAAATGAAATTAAAAAGAACTTTCGACCATTAATTTGATAGAATATCACAAATTTGGCAAGGGCAACCCAGCATAGTAGGGTTGGGTGGCTAAAGTAACTTCTTCTACCCCAAAATCATATATGGCACGTCAAATAACTCATTCTGGTTTGCGAGATATGCCTATTTTAAGGATCTGACGGTCCCGATCACTTCTGCCTCCGATCGGACCTTCTCTGGTCCATCTTGGACATGAAAGTGTCCGCGACCTGCTCTACATCAACTATTACTTCTAATGCTCTAAGAAAGCTAGAGCATTTCTCATTATGTACTTAGACATCGTATTCCTTTTTTTATGAGAAATTGAAAATAATCTTAATAACCAATAATCATGCTCTAATACATCATTATCATTAATTAAAATGAGACATAGTTTTAGATGGCTATTAAATGGACCCTAATATTTATGCTTCTTTATTCGAATCCTACTTTCCTTAGGGGGTTTTTGGCACATGGCATTGGGAAGGATTACGTGGGATGGGATTCAAAAAGCATAATTATATACACATGGCAGGGATTGTCCCCTGCTACCATGGGATAAGCTTAATTCCATCTCTCATTTGTAATACGGTGGTACATTGAATGGATATACCCACCATCATTTGAAACTAATGAGAATAACATATATCTGTTATATTTAAACTGTTCATTTGTTTTGTAACCTCATTTTATGGCATAGGCCTAAAAATGAGGCAAATCCAAAACTTATGTGACTCCAAAGAAGTTTTCAACAGTAGGTATTCAATCCCCGCTACTTTTATGGTGGGGTCCACTTGGGCTTTAGATCTACCTGATTTTTTGGCCCATGCTCTAAAATGATCTCGAAAAATGGGTGTATGGTGTGGATATAGCCCACACATCATGGTGGGACCTACACAACTTGCTCACATTGAGTGAAATTAGCACGAGACCCAATGCAATTCCATCTAATCTAATTCCAAGCTTTTCCATTCTTCCCAAACATGGAGTGGAACTGGCACGGGACCAAATGTAATTCCATCCCACCTAATCCCTTCTAATACCATGCGCCAAACGCCCCCTTAAATGAATTTCATGTGACGGGTTTGACCATGTTTTTCAATGGTTGGTGAGTGCAATTCAACATTGAGGTCTTAGGTTCAAGCTTATACCTACCATTAAAAAAAATTTAAGCAACGCAAGCATGAAATGCACAGAAAAGAGAAAAGTTCTAGAAATAATTTCTATGTAAACAAAATTAGTAAAAATATTGTTAGGAGAGTGTTGTGCAGGATGCCTAATTTGAATTTTGTCAATCTGTTGTGCAGAGAAGCCTTGTCTCAGATCAACCGATGTTTAATTCAATCCCACTGAAAATTGAATGGATATATTCTCAGTTTACACATTGTGAATATTTGCACGTTTTTTGTTCGATCGAAAAGTGTAGTCAGTTTTGTTCAATCCGACCAAAGGTCCCAATCAGTCCGACCGAACGGGTTACGCAAGTAAGCACAAATCAGAGTATTTAAGTCAGATCGCGATTAGGGCTTGTTAATTAATACAATTGTTTTCTCTCTTAAGAGCATGGATTTTGCGAGCTGAGAGGGTTCTAAATGCTTATAAAGGCTTGGGAATGGATTTTTGTCAAGGGCCTAAGGTTTTTCTCTTTATAGATCAGAATGAGAGATTCTGGTTTCGTCTGTAATCGAAGGAGGTGAGTAGTGTAATCTCTAAGGCTTTGATTATACTGAATTTCTATCGCTTCGTATCATGGTTTTTTGTTGGCAAGAGTTTTTCATGTTAAATATCTTGTGTTTGTGCTTTGGTTGGTTATTATTTATTTGATTGTTTTATCTTTGTTGATGTGTTTTAATAAAGTGCACAAATTAACGATAATATTAGATTCAAATTTCTAATATCCAGGGTTGATCTAGGTTAATTAAGGGCTCAGAATTTCAATAGAGAAATATGTAGAGAAAGGAAGATGCATTACTTGTTTCAAACCCTCTTCTTTCTCTTACTTCTTTCTTTTTTCTTCTTTAAAATCACAAATTACCCCTGCAAGACTCGGTTAACACGTTTTGGCTTGGACGAGTTAACCAAGTCCCTAGTTTACTTGGAAAATTGGATTGTCTTGTTGCGCAGCACGCCAACAATGCAGTGAGCCGAGATCCAATCTCAGGCCTCAGCCACAAACCATAAACAGGAAGAAAATAATCTGGAAACAGATCAAAGCAAATAAAACAAACCACTAGACAAGATATACGTGGAAAAATCTCAAATTAGGGTAAAAAACCATGGATGTAAACTTCCACTATAAAGAAGAACGAAGATTACAAGGTAAAATATTAACCTCTTCTTTGGAAGAACATAGAAAACCCTTAGCCCACACCTTAGAATAACTTTCATCATACCTATAAAAGCCTTAAGAACCTCTATTTATAGTTTAGGTAACTCCCCTTCCGCACCCTTGCGAAAGGCAACACCAAAATCTGCAGTCCACATCGGATTCAGAAATGAATCTGCGTAACTATGACCAGTCGAGCAGACTGCACAACTGGTCGAGAGGACCCCACGACCGGTCGTGAATGGATCACGATCGGTCAAACACTTCGGGACCTAAAAAATAATGCTCGTTGGACTTTGAGTCGAACCGGTCCACAACCGGTCGTGCACAGCTCACGACCAGTCGAAGATGGCCCCAGATGTGGCTCCACATCTCAACAATCTCTCACTTGGAGATACATCACCATAAACCTTTATCTTCTTCATTCGGAGCGCACCACCTCCCCGTCTTTAAGCCTGAAGACCAATCAAAGCTGAAAAGAGCTTCAGCTTCTCCCGTGTGATCGCCTTGGTCAGTATATCCATAGGATTCTCACTTGTATGAATCTTCTCCAGAGCCATCAATCTATCTTCCAGTAACGAACATATGAAGTGATATCTGATGGCAATATGCTTGGTCCTTGAATGAAAGGCTGAATTCTTAGCCAAGTGTATTGCACTCTGACTGTCACTGTACGACTTGCAATCTACTTGATTCTTACCCAACTCTTCCATAAAACCTTACATCCATACTATGTCCTTGCAAGCTTCTGTAGCCACAACATATTCTGCTTCTGTCGTATAGATAGATACTATTTTCTGTAACTGAGAGACCCAACTGACTGCAGCACTACCCAGAGTAAAGATATAACCTTTAGTGCTTCTTTTGCTATCGTTTCTCCTACCAAATCTGAATCCACGTAGTCATATAGCTTGATTTTCAATCTACCATAGCACGACCCTATATCCTTAGTACCTACCAGGTATCTGAGGATCCACTTCACAGCTTCCTAATGTTCCTTCATGGGGTTGTTCATGAACTTGCTAACAACTCCCACTACTTAAGCAATGTCTAGCCTCGTGCTCACCATAACATACATGGGACTCCCAATAGCTGACGCGTATGAGACTTTAGCCATGTAGTCTCGTTCCTCATGCGTCTTTGCACCTTTCTCCTTAGATAGCTTGAAGTGGTTGGCTAATAGAGTGCTAACCGGCTTAAACACCTCCCATATTGAATCGATCAAGTACCTAAGCTATGTACTCTGCTTGTGACAAAACTAATTTCTTATTTTCCATGTCACGCTTTATCCTCATGCCTAAGATTTGTTTTACAGCTCAAAAATCCTTCTTGGCAAATTCTCTAGACACTTGTCTTTTGAGATCTGAGATATCCTTCATGCTTGAACTGGCCACAAGCATATCATTAACGTACAAAAGAAAGATGATGTACGACGTATCAAACTTCTTCAAGTAACAACAGTGGTCTGCATGACATCTCCTAAAACTGTTTCCCAACAAGAAACTGTCAAACTTCTTATACCACTGCCTTGGGGCCTGCTTCAGGCCATATAGACTCTTCTTAAGTCTGCACACTTTGTTCTCTTTTCCTGGTGCCACGAATCCTGTCGGCTGATGCATATATATCTCTTCTTCAAGTTCCCCATAAAGAAAGGCTATCTTAACATCTAACTGCTCTAGATGCAAGTCCCCTATAGCCACTATACTCAAGACCATGCGAATCGTAGACATTTTCACCACAGGTGAAAATATTTCAATGAAATCGATACCTGCCTTTTGTTGAAACCCTTTCACAACCAATCTAGCCTTGTACCGTTTCGAATCATCGTACTCCTCCTTCAGTCTGTAAACCCACTTGTTATGTAGAACTTTCTTACCCTTAGGTAGAGTGACTAGCTCCTCATTCATGGCCTGCTCCCACTTAACCCATGTATCTGATTGTAATGCCTCTTCAAAACACTCTAGCTCACCATCATCTGTCAGTAGTAGATAATGTAAGGACGGTGAGTATCGGACCGTGGGTCTCCTCTCCCGAGTAGACCTCCTCACAACCGGTGTATGCGGCTCTGCCTAATAATGCTCCTGTGCATGACTGTCCTGTGGCGTTGTAACACCCGTGTCCGGTAACTCTTCCAACTCTACGAATTCCTTTTTCTCGGCCTTATTTTCTTGCACATTGTCCTTATGCATCACTTTTTCATTGAAGATTACGTCCTTACTTCTGATGATTTTCCTGTTTTCTTCATCCTAAAACCTGTAGCCAAAATCATGCTGCCCGTAGCCTATAAATGTGCACCTCCTGAATTTCGTATCCAGCTTGTTTCTGTGCTTTACATCAATGTGAACATATGAAGTGTAACCAAACACTCTGAGATGTGCAAGGTTCACTTCTTTCCCAGTCTACGTTTCTTTTGATAGCCCACCATCCAATGGTGCTGAGGGACTTCTATTGATAAGATATACGACGGTATTCACAGTATCTGCCCAAAAGGTCTTGGGCAACCCTGCATGTAACGTCATGCTTCTGGCGCGCTCAAGGATGGTCCTGTTAATGCGCTCAGCCACACCATTCTGCTGCGGTGTCCTTGGAATCATTTTCTGATATTTGATTATACTTACTGCACAATACTCCTCAAACCTCTTGTCACAATACTCTCCCCCATTATCAGATCTGAGACACTTTACTGTTTTACCTGTCTCGTTTTCTACCATAACTTTTCACTTTTTAAACGCATCAAATACATCAGATTTATGCTTTAAGAAATAAACCCACAGTTTTTTACTAGCATCATCAATAAAAGAAACAAAATAACGTGAGTCACCAAGAAATGATACCTGTACCGGTCCCCACACGCCCATGTGTACAAGCTCCAACAGATGCGTCTTTGGAGCGCGTCCTGTCTTCTTGAAGCTTATCCTCTTTTGCTTGCCATACACACAGTCTTCACAGAATTTCAAGTCAATAGACTTCAGCCCTGGTAGCTTCCCTTTTGACAATAGCACTTTCATCCCCTTCTCACTCATATGTCCCAACCTCTGATGTCATAACTGTTCATTCACTCCAGTTGATGCGACTGCGAGTGAACTATACGATCTTATAGTCACATACAAAGTACCTTTCTTTTTGCCTCGAGATATCACCAAGACACCTTTTGTGATCTTCCAGGAATCACTGGTGAATGTCGTCACATAACCGGTATCGACCAACTACCCCACTGAGATCAGATTCCTTCTTAAACTCGGTACATGTCTGACATCCTTCAATTTCAAAACCGTTCAATCTTTCTGATTGACCTGAACATCTCCCTTTCCAACGATACTGCACGACTCATCATCACTCAAGTAGACTCTCCCAAAATTACCTGACACATAATCATGCAGAACTTCCTTATATGAAATGACATGAAATGAAGCACCCGAATCTATAACCCAAGACTCATTCCTCACATCAAGAGACAAGATCAACGCCTCTGTGTCGCTCTCCTCAGACAGATTCACTAAATCCTTCCCACCTTGAGAGCTTCCATCTTGTTTCTTAAGCACCATGCAATCACGTTTCATGTGTCCCTTCTTACCGCAATGTCAACACCCGTCTTTGTCTTTCGGTCCCTTGGACTTCTTCCTCGACTTAGAATGCCCGTGTTTATTGCATCCTTTGTTCAACGATCTTCTTCTTCCTTTAACGTTTAGAACATTCCCCGAATCCCCTGAAACTCCTGATGCCTTCCTTTTAGATTCTTCGCTGAGAATTAGACCGACCACATCATCAAATTTTAGCTTTGTCGACCCTGAAGAATTGCTCACAGCAATCATCAAACCATCCCAACTGTCTAGCAGACTGGATAAGATCAACAACGCCCTGACCTCATCCTCAAAAATGATGCCAACGGATTCCAACTGGCTCGTGACTGTATTGAACTCGTTTAGATGTTCAGCCATGCTCCCACTATCTGACATCTTCATGTTGAATAGCTGTTTTATAAGATGAACTTTATTAGATGCAGAGGGTTTTTCATACATGGTGGCTAGGGCTTCCATTAATTCTTTTGTAGTTTTCATCTTGGATATGTTAAAGGCGACGCTCTTAGACAAAGAGAGTCAAATCGTTCCTAAAACCTTCCTATCCAGTAAAAACCATTCATTATCTGTCATCTTTTCTAGTTTCTTTTCTTTTTCTCCTAGAGGAATATAGAGATCCTTCTGATACAGATAATCCTCCATCTGCATCTTCCAGAAGGTAAAGTTTGAACCATCAAACTTCTCAATTCTAGTTTTTCTTTCTTCCGTCATCGCTCTCAATAGAACTAAACCAATAGCTTTGATACCAGTTGTTGCGCAGCATGCCAACAACACAGTGAGCCGAGATCCAATCTCAGGCTTCACCCACAAACAATAAACAGGAAGAAATATAATGTAGAAACAGATCAAAGCAATCAAAACAAACCACAAGACAAGATATACGTGGAAAAACCCTAAACTAGGGTAAAAAACCACGGATGCAAACTTCCACTATGAAGAAAAATGAAGATTACAAAGCAAAATACTAACCTCTCCCTTGGAAGAACATATAAAACCCTTAGCCCACACCTTAGAATAACTTTCATCATACCTAAAAAAATCCTATAAACCCCTATTTATAATTTAGGTAACTTCTCTTTCGTATCCTTGTGAAAGGCGACATCAAAATTCGCAGTCCACATCAGATTCGGAAACGAATCTGCATAACTACGACTGGTCGAGAGGACCCCACAACCGGTCGTGAATGGGTCACGACCGGTCGAGCACCTCGGGACCCAAAAAACGATGCTCGCTGGACTTTGAGTCGAACCGGTCCACGACCGGTCGAGCGGGCCCTTAGGACCGGTCGTGCACAGCTCACGACCAGTTGAAGATGGCCCTAGATGTGGCTCCACATCTCAACAAGTCTTACCTAGAAACCAGGTCTATTTTCCCATACCAATGACCAGGTTAGATTAACTGGCCGGAGTCCTGGGTGGACCCGCCTGGTTTGGAAACTCTGGTTTAGATGACAACGTCCCTTTTGTTTCTCAAATACTGTTTGAATGTCACTTTCCGAGGAAAAAAGAAAAAAGGAAAGCCAATACAATATAAAGCAATTATCAATACAAATGCACATCTTGAGCCTTACACTCAATGCAGTGCATACGAAATTCATCCCACTTGATGGCGGCCACCAATCGAATGGTTAGAACCCTTCAATCAACATAAGTTTCAGGTAGAATGGGCCCATCATTTGGACGGGCTGTATTGATATGCATCACCAAGGTCCAGTTTACCATGGACGAGTCTGATCTGCTAGTCTTGTCAGTACTACAGCTAAAACTTCCCTTTCAATGACTAAAATTTCCATCCAAATAAACCTAATTTGATGTCTAGTTTCAATGGTCGCACGGTGGGCCTCCACCCATGTGACTCATTAAATGAAAGTTATTCGAGCAGGCCCCACCGTTGATTTTGACGACATAGCCTTAAAGACTGTAACTGCCATGAATACCGATGGTTGTTGAAAGATGAATGCTGATTCTATTCTCCACAGCTTCAAACCCCAAACATAAACGCAACCACAGACGGGAACGGGTCAAGGTGGCCCCTTCGGTCCAGTAGTATGGGTGGGCATGGGCCGTTAATTGAGGCCTCTAGGTCAGACATGGCTCGGATTTGAAGTCCAATTAATATATCACTTCGGCAAGCATGTCTTGGTTTTTGCACATCGAGTGGTGCTTGAATGGTGATTTCTATGATTCTATTGCGTGTGTTGGAGAAATGCTCCACTGCTCCCCGACTAGTACAAGTTAAAGTGCCAGTAATTGCATTGGGACACTTAGTCCAATCCATTGATCCAGACTGTTCATTAGGTCCAATGACAATTTCATGGGCAAACCTGGAAAACATCAGACTGATCAGACGCATATTAACCATTCGATCAATCGTGACCTTATAAATGGATGTCCAAAATTATTTACAGAAAAATAGTTCCAATCAACATTTTAATCCATTTATTAATTTGTTACGGACCATCATGAATTGCTTATGTTTATGAAGACTCACTTTCTTAGGCAAAAGTAACCATCCCATCCATGGTTTACAAAAAGGATGGCTAAAAAAAAAAGGCCTAACCAAGGATGGATTAAATCTTCTGATCATTATGATTTTTTTATCATAGCAAATGGAAAGTGTTCTGATTTAATTGGACGGTTAATATTGATTGATTGGACCATTGCCGGTAGGGTTGTCAATGGGCTGGGTTGGCCCGTTGGGCTCCAACGCATATTTATACATCCCACCCGATCCATTGATCTATAGATTGTTCATTAGGTCCAACGCGTATTTCATGGGTTACCATGAAAATATTACACTAATCTTACAAATATTAACCTTCTAATTAGTGGCTTTAAACCTAGATGAACAAGATTATTTACACAAAAATAAGTTTAAGCAACAATTTCATCCATCAATTTGTCAGGAAGCTAATGGGCTGCTTTCAATGATTTTAAAGAACAACCTTTCTTAGGCAACGGCTACCATCCCCTCCATGGCTTGGAAAAGGATGGCTATAGAAAACAAGACCAAATCAAGGATAGTTGGATCATCTAGTCGGTGTGATTGTTTCCATGGTAACCCATGCAATGTATTTTAAATTTAACGGCCGTTCAGATCCATTGATTGGACTGTCCAAGTGAACCAATGTAACGGAAACAGATTGGCTGCTCCCTACCTCCAGCCAATGGCTGGTGGTCGGTGCTCTGTGGGCCCTACCATGATTTATTGTTTCATCCATGTTGTTCATATATTTTTTTAGATCATTTTAAAATATGAGACAAAAAATGAGATATATTGAACCACATTACAAGAAATAGCGTTGAATGGACATAGACCATTAAAAACTTTTTGAGTGCTATAAAAGTTTTGGATCAAGCTCATCAATGTTTTTCCCCTTCATCTAGGTCTGTATGACCTAATCGATAGAGATGTCAAATATACAGTATAGTGGCCCTTAGGAGGATTTTAATGGTGGATATCTAATCGCTATTGTTTTCCTATAATTTAGTTCACATGAGATTTACATGACTTCATTTTTTGGATCAAGCCATAAAATGATCTGTAAAAATGGATGAATGACATGGATGAAACACATATATCATGATAGAGCCCACGGAGCACCGATCATCAGCCACCGGGCTTGTGGTAGTACGGGAGTAGCGAATCTGTTTCCCGATCCAACTGGCTAGGATCACTGTATGAGCTACACCGGCCACCCGTTATTGGTTGGTGGTTAGTACTCTATGAGCCCTATCGTAGTGTATGTGCTTCATCCATGCCTTTCATCTATTTTTATAACTTATTTTATAATATAAAAGAAAAAATGAGGTATATCTCAATCTCAAGTAGACCACGTTTCAGGAAACAGTGTTAAATGAATATTGATCATTAAAAACGTTTTAAGTATTATGAAAGTTTTGGATCAAGCTGGGTCTTTATGACCTAATCAACAGATTGGATATCAAATAAACAGTACAGTGGACCTTAGGAGGATTTTAATGGTGGGTATCCAATCATTACTGTTTTCCTTTGGTGTGGCCCACCTAAGATTTATATCAATATCATTTTTTCTATCAATACCTGAAATGATCTATAAAAGTCGATGAATGAAATGGATGAAACACATACATCACAGTGGGGACCATTGAGCACCGACCACCAGCCACAGGGCTGGCATCAAGGTGAGTAGCCAATCCGTCTCCAATTTCTAGTGCACTGAGAATCATAATTTAAGAATAATTGTGCTGCATCATAATCGGTGCGAGTGCGGATCCTCTGCCTGCCGGAGGGAGGAACTCCCTGCCTCCAGTTTTTTCATTGGTCAACGTCACTATAAGTGATACATCATCAGATTTTTTAAATATATTAAAAAAATACATTTAATAAGAAGCTCAATGGAGACGTTAAACGGAAGGGATTTGCGTGATGCGTAAATCAGCATGGCCAGAGTATTGAGTAAAGTCTCTAGAGCCCACCGTCATTTGTGCATTGTATCAACTCCATCCATCTCTTTTATCATCTAATTTTAGGATTCTATAACAAAAATTAATCATATCCAAAGATCAAGTGGACCACACCACCTGAAATAGTGTGAATTGAATTCTACCATTGCAAAGTTATTGGGGGCCACAAAAGTTTTATATCAAGATGATATTTGTTTTTTCCATTCATCCATGTCTTTGTGATCTTATGAACAGTTTGATGAAAAATAAACATCACTGGCGGCTTAGAAACATTTCATGGTGAAAATCAATACTTCCACTGTTTCCTTTGGTATGGTCTACTTGAACTTTTGATATACTTCAGTTTTGGGCTCAACCCCTAAATTGATATGAAAAAACGGATGGACAGCGTGAATAAATCACATGAATTCACAGTGGACCCAACAAAGTTTACTCAGTATGATAAAACTCGGTACGCAATCCGATTTCACGTGTCTAACAGAGACGCGAATTTCTGTCAAAACCTTTTGTAGTAAGATCCTGCGCAAGGATTTCGGAGGGGCCCACTGCGATGTTTGTGATAAATTCAACCCGTTCATCCATTTTTAGATATCATTTTAGGACATAATACCAAAACTAAAGTGTATACAAAACTCAAATGGGCCACACCAGAGGAAACAATGGGGATTTAGTGTCCACCGTTGAAATATTTATATGGCCACAAAAGTTTTGCATCGGTCTAATATTTTGATGTTTTCACTTCATCCTAGTAAACATGACCTTATAAACAGTTTGGATGGCATATAAACATCAAGACACCTAGGAAGGTTTTAACTGTAGGAATTTCTTTTCCCACTATTTCATCTTGTATGGCCCAGTTGAGTTTTTGATCATCCTAATTTTTTGTTACATTTCTTAAAATGAGCTCTAAAAATGGATGAATGGATTAGAATTCTTATAAACATCATGGTGGACCCCACCATACATCCCAACGCTGGAACCTCATGCAAAAGGCTTTTCCTGGTGAATTCGCGTCCACGGTTTCCACTAGAAACGGACTGGCTACTCCCCAGCCACTCAGTGCTATATGGGCCCACCATGATGTATGTGTTTCATCCATGCCGTCCATTTATTTTTCTAGATCATTTTATGGTCTGAGACCAAAAATGAGGTATAACCCAATCTCAAGAGGACCACATTACATGAAACAGTGTTGAATGAACGTTGACCATTAAAAACTTTCTGGGGGCCGTAAAAGTTTTGGATCAAGCTGATCTTTGTTTTTTCCCTTCATTTGGGTCTTTATGACCAAACCAACATATTAGATGTCAAATAAACAGTACGATGGGCCTTAGGAGGACTTTAATGATGGATATCCAATCACCATTGTTATCCTGTGGTGTGGTCTATGTGAGATTTATATATATCCCTCTCATTTTTGGGATCAACCCCTAAAATTATATGTAAAAATAAATTAACGGAATGAATGAAACACATACATCATGGTGGGGCCCACAAAGTACCGACCACCACCACCACCGGGCTGGTGGTACGGGGAGTAGCCAATCCGCTTTCATTTTCATTTGGGATTCAGTGCTACATTGAGCAGTGTGACTCGCTACTGAAGTGATGTCACCTATTTATATGGGTCCCACTATGATTTATGTTTTGTATCCACATCGTCCATCCATTTGGAGAGATCATTTTAGGGCATGAGCCAAAGAATGAATCAGATCCAAAACTTGAGTGGAGCCCACCACAGAAAATACTGGAGAGAGTCACTCCCACCATTTATTACGACTGAATCCAATCCAAACCTCGTTACTTTGTCTACTGAACCCCGTCACTTTGTACTGCAACCCCGTCACTTTATCTACTAAACCTTGTCACTTTGTGTTGCAACCTTATCACTTTGTCTAGTGAACCTCGTCACTTTGTACTGCAACCCCGTCAATTTGTCTACTGAATGCCGTCACTTTGTACTGCGACCCCATTACTTTGTACTGAACTTCATCACTTTGTACTGCAACATCGTTACTTTGTCTACTGTACCCCGTCACTTTGTGCTACAACCTCGTCACTTTGTCTACCATACCCCGTCGCTTTGTGTTCCAACCTCGTCACTTTGTCTACTTAACCCCTTCACTTTATACTGCAACTCCGTCACTTTATCTACTGAACCTTATCACTTTGTACTGCAACCTCGTTGCTTTGATGAAGTTGTAGTACAAAGTGACGATGTTGCAATACAAAGTGACAGAGTTCAGTAAACAAAGTGACGGGGTACAGTAGACAAAGTGACGAGGTTGCAGCATGGGTACAGTAGACAAAGTGACACGGGGTTGTAACACAAAGTGACGCGGTATAGTAAACAAAGTGATGATGTTGCAGTACAAAGTGACGGGGTTCAGTAGACAAAGTAACGGGGTTGTAGTACAAAGTGACGGGGTTCACTAGATAAAGTGACGAGGTTGCAGTACAAAATGACAGGGTTCAGTAGATAAAGTGACGGGGTTGTAGTACAAAGTGACGGGATTCAGTAGACAAAGTGACGAGGTTTGGATTGGATTCAGTCATAATAAATGGTGGGTGTGACTCTCTCCACTATTTTCTATGGTGGGGTCTACTCGAGTTTTGGATCTGATTCATTCTTTAGCTCATGCCCTAAAATGATCTCTCTAAATGGATGAATGATGTGGATACAAAACATACATCATAGTGGGACCCATATAAATAGGTGACATCACTTCAGTAGTGAGTCTCACTGATCAATGTGGCACTGAATCCCAAATGGAAATGAAAGTGCATTAGCTACTCCCCTACCTCTAGCCCTGTGGTGGTGGTGGTCGGTACTCTGTGGGCCCCACCATGATGTATATGTTTCATCCATTCCGTTAATCTATTTATATATATAATTTTAGTAGATAGTGATGATGTTGCAATACAAAGTGAGGGGGTTCAATAGACAAAGTGACGGGATCGCAGTCCAAAGTGACGGGGTTTAGTAGACAAAGTGACAGGGTTGTAGTACAAAGTGACGGGGTTGCAGTACAAAGTGACGGTGTTCAGTAGACAGTGACGGGGTTGCAGTACAAAGTGACGGTGTTCAGTAGACAGTGACGGGGTTCACTAGATAAAGTGACGAGATTGCAGCACAAAGTAACATAGTATAGTAGACAAAGCGACGAGGTTGTAGCACAAAGTGACGGGGTACAGTAGACAAAGTAACGGGGTTGCAATACAATGTGATGAGGTTCACTAGACAAAATAACGAGGTTGGAGCACAAAGTGAAAGGGTACAGTAGATAAAGTGACGAGGTTGTAATACAAAGTGACGGGGTACAGTAGACAAAGTGACGACGTTGCAATACAAAGTGATGGAGGTCAGTAGACAAAGTAATGGGGTTGTAGTACAAAGTGACAGGGTTCAGTACACAAAGTGATGGGGCTGCAGTACAAAGTGATAAGGTTCACTAGACAAAGTGACGAGGTTGCAACACAAAGTGACAATGTTGAGTAGATAAAGTGACAGGGTTGCAGTACAAAGTGACGGGGTTCAGTAGACAAAGTGACGAGGTTTGGATTGGATTCAATCGTAATAAATGGTGGGTGTGACTCTCTCCACTATTTTTTGTGGTGGGGTCCACTCGAGTTTTGGATCTGATTTATTTTTTGGCTCATGCCCTAAAATGATCACTCCAAATGGATGGACAGTGTGGATACAAAACATACACCATAGTGGGACCCATATAAATAAATGACATCATTTCAGTAGCGAGTCACACTGCTCAATGTGGCACTGAATCTCAAAGAAAAATGAAAGGGGATTGGCTACTCCCCCCACCACTAGCCTGGTGGTGGTGGTGGTAGGTACTCTGTGGGCCCCTCCATGATGTATGTGTTTCATCCATTCCGTTAATTTATTTTTACATATAATTTTAGGGGTTGATCCCAAAAATGAGAGGGATATATAAATCTCATATAGAGCACACCACAGGAAAATAATGGTGATTGGATATCCATCATTAAAGTCCTCCTAAGGCCCATCGTACTATTTATTTGACATCCAATCTGTTGGTTTCGTCATAAAGACCCAGATGAAGGGAAAAAATAAAGATCAGCTTGATCCAAAACTTTTATGGCCCCCAAAAAGTTTTTAATGCTCAACGTTCATTCAACACTGTTTCATGTAATGTGGTCCACTTGAGATTAGGTTATACCTCATTTTTGGTCTCAGACCAGAAAATGATCTAGAAAAATAAATGGACGGCATGGATAAAACACATACATAGTGGTGGGTCTACTTAGCACCGAGTGGCAGGAGAGTAGCTAGTTCGTTTCCAATGAAAACCGTGGACGCGAATTCACCGGGGAAAGCCTTTTGCATGAAGTTCCAGCATTGAGATGTATGGTGGGGTCCACCATGATGTTTATAAGAATTCCAATCCATTCATCCATTTTTAGAGCTCATTTTAAGAAAAGTAACAAAAAATTAGGATAATCAAAAGCTCAACTAGGCCATATAAGATGAAACAGTGGAGAAAGAAATTCCTACAGTTGAAACCTTCCTAGGCGTCTTGATGTTTATATGCCATCCAAACTGTTTATAAGATCATGTTTACTAGGATGAAGTGAAAACACCAAAATATTAGACCAATGCAAAACTTTTGTGGCCATATAAATATCTCAACGGTGGACACTAAATCCCCACTGTTTCCTTTGGTGTGGCCCATTTGAGTTTTGTATACACTTTAGTTTTGGTATTATGTCCTAAAATGATATCTAAAATTGGATGAATGGGTTGGATTTTTCACAAACGTCGCAGTGGGAGTATCTAGAATCCTTGCGCAAGATCTTACTGCAAAAGGCTTTGGCAGGAAATCTGCATCCCCATTAAACACATAAAATCGAATTGCGTATCGAGTCTTATCGTACTGAGTAAACTCTGTTGGGCCCACTGTTAATTCATGTGGTTTATCCATGCCGTCCATCCATTTTTTCATTTCATTTTAGGGTTGAGCCCAAAACTGAAATATATCAAAAGCTCAAGTAGACCATACTAAAGGAAACAGTGAAAGTATTGATTTTCACCATTGAAATGTTTCTAAGCCCCCAGTGATATATATTTTTCATTCAAACTGTTCATAAGATCACAAAAATATGAATGAATGGACAAAATAAATATCATCTTGATATAAAACTTCTGTGGGCCTCCAATAACTTTTTAACGGTAGAATTCAATTCACACTGTTTCAGGTGGTGTAGTCCACTTGATTTTTTGATATGATTAATTTTTATTATAAAATCCTAGAATTAGATGATAAAAGAGATGGATAGCATTGATACAAGGTATGAATGACGGTGGGTTATACAGAGTTTACTAAGTATCCTTACCATACTAATTTACGCAGCACGCAAACCCCTTCCGTTTAACGTCTCCGTTATGCTTCTTATTAGATAGTATTTTTTTAATATATTTAAAAAATCTAATGACGTGGCACTTTTAGTGACGTTTACCAGTGAAAACGCGAGTTCGTGCCTCCGGGAGGCAGAGGATCCGCACTCAATCGGTGCATGTCATCAATGATGTTTTCAACACTAATACATTAAACGCTAATGTGATTATGTGGCGCAATTTACTGTTTCTTGCGGACGCGGATTGGCTACTCCCCCTGGCACCAGCCAATGGCTGGTGGTCGGTGCTCCGTTAGACCCACCATGATGTATGTGATTCATCCATGCCGTCCATCTAGTTTTACGGATCATTTTACTTCCTATGATAAAAAATGAGGTATATCCCAATCTTAATGGACCACATTACATGAAACAGGGTTTAATGAGTGTTGACCATTAAAAAACATTTTGTGGCCATAAAAGTTTCGGATCAAGATGATTTTTGATTTTCCCTTCATCTGGGCCTGTATGACCTAATCAACATATTAGATGTCACATAAACAGTACAATGGGCCTCAGGAGGATTTTAATGATGGATATCCAACCACTATTGTTTTCGTGTGGTGTGGTTCACCTGAGATTTATATACCTGTCGTTTTTGAAATCAAACATAAAATGATCTGTAAAAATGTATGAACGGAATGGATGAAACACATACATCATGGTGGGGCCCACAGAGCACCGACCATCAGCCTTGGGGCTGGTGTCAGGGGGAGTAGCCAATCCGTTTCGGTTTCTTTCCGTATTCTTGGTTAAAGACCAGAATTTACTTTCCGGTAATTCGGCGAAGATAACATTTTTACCAAAATATAAGTCTAATACATAATTCAGGGCATGAAAAAGACATAAATAAAGAATAGATTTCATTTTTTTTTTTATTTTTTTTTATTTTTTTTAATTTTTGCATGTTTTGCATTTTTTTCCTGGAAAAGAAAATTCACAATATCTCTACTCCTGAAGTTCCCCTACTTAATAAGACCATTGGCCTTTCCTTTCATTTTAACCGTTCTTTCTATCACCACTAGTTGACGAACAAAATCATCCATCCAATGTGATTTTTGGATACAACGTGTAAAAAACAGGCTCATTCATTTGGATGGTTTGGATTTAATTCAGTATATGCCATGGGCATAGTGGTTGTGAGCCGGTGTTTGGATCATCATACTCTACCAGTGTATCAAATCAGACGTGGAATATGGGTTTTTAATGCCACCTTCCTTCCCATGAGGGCACTAAGAACATAGACAAAACAATATCTCTCTCTCATGGCTGCAATGCTTCTCTTTCTCGTCTATCTCTCAACATTTTCTACTGCAACAGCTCAAACAAAAATTACAAATATAACCCTCGGTTCTTCTCTCTCTACCACCACCGACCCCACTTCATTGCTCTCACCTTCCGGCCTATTCGCTTTCGGTTTCTACCGTGAAGGCACTGGCTTCAGAGTCGGAATATGGATGGAGACAAGCCCAAACGAGACAATCGTCTGGACTGCAAACCGAGATGGCCCACTTGTTTCAAGCACCAGTACAGTGATCTTGCTGAACTATGGTCTCTTTCTACGAACCCCTGGAACCCTAGATAAGATAATTTCCATCGGAGTCTCATCTGCTTCCTGCTACTTAGCCTCGATGCTTGATTCAGGCAACCTGGTTCTCTACACTTCCGATTACAAAATCATCTGGGAAAGCTTCAATTCCCCAACTGACACTATCCTAGGAGGCCAATCCCTTCTCTCAGATAAAGCACTGTACTCAAGCACATCAGAAACAGATCACTCGACCGGGCGCTTTCAGCTCAGCATGCAATCAGACGCAAACCTGGTGTTGTATGCGAAAGACACTGGTCACACAGCTGCCGATGCATATTGGTCAACAGGTACGTTTGGCAAAGGAAATGACTGGAGATTACAACTCTACCAAGATGGCTTCATGTTCCTTGTCAATAGCAGTGACTCCAATAGAAGTATCGTGGCAAGAGGCGCCGTGGCCAACAACGGAATTGTCATCTACCGTGCAACCATCGACGTTGATGGGATCTTCCGTTTGTATTCCCACAGCTTCGCAAGGAACGGTAGCTCAACAACGACGACGGATTGGTCTGCCTTGTCAGATAAATGTCAAGTGAAAAATATTTGCGGATTTAACAGTTACTGCACTTTGGTGGGTAACCAAACCAATTGCCTTTGTTTGCCTGGTTACAATTTTATCGATCCTGATCAACGGTTCAAAGGCTGCAGCAGAAACTTCACTGCGGAAGTTTGCACGGGCAAGAATGAAAATTTTACATATTCCATTTTTACAATGAAATATATGTATTTCGGAGATTATTTTTATTCTATTTCATCGATGGAAACAGACGAGTGCAGAGAAGCTTGTTTGAGTGACTGTATTTGCGAGGCTGCAAATTTTCAAGATGGGACGTGCAAGAAACTTATGCTTCCGTTGAGGTATGGGATAGCAAACATGTCAAACTCGACTAGCACTTTTGTTAAGGTCGGTAATGAAAACGCTGCTTCTTTTCCAAATGCAACGAGGACGGTAGATGGTGAGAGCCAGAAAGAGCCACGTATGAACATTTTAATCGCAGGTATAATTCTTGCTACGTGTTCAGTTGCCATGTTTGTTTTTTCGGGTTTTCTTATCTACAGGAATCGAGCACAAAGCTATAGGAAGATGACAGAAAATAACAATTTGGGCTTGTCTGAGGAGCCTCTTCTGCGATCATTTTCTTACGACGAGCTCGTAAAAGCAACTGACAATTTCAAGGAAGAGTTGGGAAAGGGTGCTTTTGGAACAGTTTATAAAGGGACCTTATACAACAGCAACAGAATGGTTGCTGTAAAGCGACTTGAGAAAATGGTTGAAGAAGGAGAAAGGGAGTTCCGTACTGAGACGAGGGCAATAGGGAGAACTCATCATAGGAACTTGGTGCGATTGCATGGGTTTTGTGATGAGGGTTCTGCCAGGCTTCTGGTTTACGACTACATGAGCAACGGATCGCTTGCAAACCTTCTATTCAAGGCCCAAAGAAGACTTGATTGGCAAGAAAGGGTGAGAATTGCACTAGATGTCGCCAGAGGAATCTCCTATCTACATGAAGATTGCGAGCCCCATATCATCCACTGTGATATAAAGCCTCAAAACATACTCATGGATGGCTTTTGGACTGCAAAGATATCCGATTTCGGGTTGGCAAAGCTGCTTATGCCAGATCAAACAAGAACCTTTACTGGGGTCAGAGGGACGAGAGGGTACTTGGCACCTGAATGGCAGAAGAACACACCGATATCAGTGAAGACAGATGTTTATAGCTACGGGATCATGTTATTGGAAATTATATGTTGCAGGAGGAATGTTGAGTTAGAGGTTGCAGATAATGAGATTCTTCTCACTGAATGGGTTTATAGCTGCTTCGTGGCTGGAGAGTTGCATAAGCTTTTGGGCGGAGAAGAAGTGGAAGGGAATATTTTGGATAGGATGGTAAAGGTGGGATTGTGGTGTATACAAGATGAAACGGCTCTTCGTCCTTCCATGAAGAATGTGATTTGGATGATCGAAGGGAAAATGAATATACCCATTCCCCCATCGCCGACCTCATCCGCGAACATTTCTGAACATGCACGCTTTCTTTAAATGCGTTGATGTTAATATGCACGGTTTGCCTGTTTTGATTTTCTAAAGTAAATGTAATTACGTTGTAGATGGGTAATAATTGTTTTCATGTGTAATTACGGCATCGTTTTCTAATATTGATTCGACTCTTACGCTAAAAATGAGGATGCTGCAAAATATTTGCATGGCCCACCGTGATATATGTGGATTATCCACACCGTCCATCTGTTATGCCAATTGAATTTAGGTCATGAGCTAAAAAAATGAGTTAGATTTAAAGTTCCAGTGGACCACACCACAAGAAAAAGGGAATCAAACATTCACCTTTAAAAACTTTTTAGGGTTACTGTTTACCTTGGCATGGGCCACTTCAATGTTGGATCAACCTCATTTTTCGGTCCATGTCTCAAAATGTCGTAGTAAAGTAGATGGACAACACAGATATGTAATAAATGTCATGGTGGGGCTTACAAATTTAAGTTAATCCTTTTGGACTGTTTTCTATAAGAAGTACCAGCTTATTTTCAAGCAAGGTGAAATTATAATAAGTAATTATTTAGAGGGCATTTAAAACGAATTTGAAAGTCGATGTAAGTTCTAATTACTTGTAGACTGTAGTATCAATCTTGATTCATAAGTGATTTTCTTTATCTTCCTGTAGAGTTGTTTGGGAATTATCTCTTACAGTTTTATGTTTAATATAAACAAATAAAAATAATGTTTAAATAATAATAATAATAATAATCTATACAAATAAAACCCCTCCCGTAAGTTTTGATGTTTTCCGCCACTATTTTCCCATTGCGCTGCATTGTGAAACTATGCGGGTTTGTATGGGTTGATGGTTTGTCTCGGGGAGTTGCATATTTCAGCTGAATTCATATCCCTAGGTAGAAAAATCAAAAGCGGATTGGCTGGTGTACCTCACACCTGTTGTAGGTACGTATCGTGCGAAGACGAGCACGAGTTTTACCAACGGTTCAAAGGATATCAAAGTTACATGGGGCCATGGTGATGTATTTATTATATCTACACTGTTCATCTATTTTTGGAGATCATTTTAGAGCATTATACAAAAAATAATCATATCCAAAGATCATCTGGACCGCACCATAAATAGCAGAGAAGATAATGATTTTCACAGTGAAAAATTTTGTAAGGCCTATCATAACGTTTATTTTCCATCTAATCTGTTCATAAGGTCACAAAGACATGAATTAAGAGGAAAAAGAAATTTCATATTATCCAAAACTTCTGTGAGCCCAAAAAGGGTTTCAATGGTAGATGTTCAATCCCCCACTGCTTTTTGTAGTGTGGTCCACTTGATAGTTAGATTTGTCTTAAGATTTAGGACGAGCTCGCCGAATGGATATACGGTTTAAATATAACACATACCTCGTGATCAGACTCACAGAACTTGCTGATGTCAATATAACAGATATATAGCTAGTGTGAGGTAGCTTCTGAAAAAATCCTACTTTCCTGCATCATCATTAGTCCACGTCATAATTGACATCGTCAAAACTTCTTAATTAAATGCAAAAACGATCGGCTACTGTCCCTGCCACCAGCCTCATTGGTGGTGGTCGGTGCTCTGCGGGCCCCATCATGATGTATGTATTTCAACCATTTTTACGGATCATTTTATGGATTTATCCCAAAAATGAGAGGGATATAAATCTCATGTGGACCACACCACATGAAAACTATAGTGATTGGATATCCACCATTAAAATCCTCCTAGGCCCACTGTACTGTTTATTTGACATCCAATATGTTGATTAGGTCATACGCCTAGATGAAGGGAAAAATCAAAAATCATCTTGATCCAAAAGTTTTATGGCTCCAAAAATGTTTTTAATGGTCTACACTCATTTAACACTGTTTCCTATAATGTGGTCCACTTAAGACTAGGATATATCTCATTTTTGTCTCATACTGTAAGATGATTTATAATAATAAATGGACGGCATGGATGAAATGCATACATTAGGATAGGGCCGGAAGAGCACCCACCACCAGCCATTGGATGGTTTAAGAGGAGTAGCCAATCCATTTCCATTAAATGCAGTGTCTGATGATGTGGTCCAGATTGCAATAAGTATAATTTTCTCACCGATGCGGATTGCGTCCTACCCCCACCCGGACGGTTGTCCGGATTCATTTCAGTTGGATTGGAAGGACTTCAAGGTTCCACTTTCATTTAAAAGGCCCGTTTTGTTTCTCGGGATCTGGGGATTCGTTTCCTGTGGCTGTCCATCGTTTGTGTTGCCCACCTGAAAGAGGCGTACAGTTTATGTTGACTGCTTAATAAAGTTACTGGTGATGTGGTTCAACCTTTTTTTATATTTTTTTTAAGAGTATAGATAATCTGTGTTGAATGCACAAAGTTCCTTCTCATTGGTCCACCTCATCAACATAACTCCAGGTAACAAGAAAAGCCTAATTTCTCTCTCCTAACTCTGCGTGAAACACAACCCAACTTAAATATTTGGAGTTTCTCTGGCCCAACAATTATTTGTGTTTTACATCCACCGTCCATCAATTTTTACATATCACTCTAGAGGTTGAGCCCCAAAAAGAGCCACAATTAAAGCTCAAATGGACTACATCATATATAGGTGCGGGGATTAATGGACTACATCATATATAGCTGCGGAGATTGAACACCTACCATAGAAACTTTCTTGCCATCCAACCTCATCGAAACCTTCTTGCCATCTAACCTCTTTTGGAAGGTCACACAGACCTGGATGAAGGGAAAACATAGATGTCAGCTTGATTAGAGCCTCCCATGGTTCTAAAAAGTTTTCATTAGAAGCCTCTCATGGTCCTAAGAAGTTTTCTAGAGTAGCATCCAATTCTCATTGTTTCAATAGTGTGGCCCACTAAAGTTAGATTTTTTTATCTCATTCCATAAAATAGTTTGAAAATTTTTATGAACAATGTCTATCAGATTCATAGAGTTGCACGCTAGTTGAGCTTGACATAGCTCGGCTCAGCCAGTGGCTAACCTTAGCTCAAACTCGGATTCCAATTCAAGCCAAGTTTGAACTTGTACGACATTTTTTCAAACATAAAATATATTCAATTTCTCACATAATGTAAAATATTAACAAAACTTTACAGCTATTTCAGCTAACACTCATCGAGCAGCATCAAAGTTAAGATATGAGGGGAATCTTACAATGTAAAGTTTTTTTTATAATGATTTATTTCATATCCATTCCTTCCTCGCCACCAATCGATCCCACGGAGAATGTACATACCCGAAACAACACTCTGTTGAGTCATTTCATCAAATACTCGACTAGCAACATCAATATCAAAATAACCAATTCAATTCAAGTTGAGGTTCGATTCGAGTCAAGTCAAGCTCAAGCAAGTTCCAACTCAGCTTAAAAGTTTTTTGAGGTCCAAAAACCAACTCGACTTGATCTGAATCCAATTTTGAGCAGAGACAAGTTGAGCGAGCTAATCGAGCTAACTCGACTCGTGTACTATGCCGATACATGTCATGATGGGGCGCACATAAATTTCACATGCCAACACTTCTTGTTTTCTCCTCTCAACCGCACCACAGAAGCGGATTAGGTGAGACCCGGCCTCACCCAAGACAATGTGTCACTTACTATAGTGCCCACCTTGATGTGTGTATTCTTTATAGATCCCAAAAATTAAAAAGATCTAATTATCAGGTGGACCATAATTCGGGAAACAGTGGTGATAGAACACTCAAATCATTAAAAACTTCTTAGGGAGCACCTTAATGTTCCCATAGATTTTATTTGTTATCCAATATGTTGATAAGCTCAAGTAATCCTGAATGAAGGAAAAAAACAAATATCAACTTGATCCAAAACTTTTGTCAAAACTTTTGTGGCCCATTAATGGTTAATCACCACTTTTTCCAATGGTATGGTCCACCTGATAATAGGATATGCTTCAATTTTTAGATAATGATCTAAAATAATATGAAAAAATAGATGGACAGGGAGGATATAGAATAAACACATCAAAGTGGGCCCCTTGACAAGGGTTGCACCATCTAGGGTGGGGTCAGGTCTCACCTAATCCGTTCCCCCGCCCCCACACACAGCAAGCAACTGAATTTCCTAATGTGTGAAATTTACGTGGCCCCACGAACATGTATTTCTTTCCACACCTTTCATCTATTTTTTTTTCAGATCATTTTAAGATACAGGCCCAAAATAAATGAAGATCAAAAGCTAAAGTGGACCACACTACTGAAAATAGTAGAAATTGATGCTACCATTGGAAACTTCTTGAGGGCACAAATATATTATATAATTTACATATACACTTACACCGAAAAATTATTCCCAGTGACGCAATTACCTCAAAATAATGTTCCCTGCAAAAGATAAACGCAGTCATGTTTTAAAATCGAAGTCCATGTACAAATTCCTAGTAAATCCTTTATAATAGAAAAAATAATAATATTTTAAAATGACCTTTCAAAAAATCTTTTAATAACTTATTATTATTATTATATGAAGAATTAAATAATCACATCAGTTTAAAATCATATAATCAAATACTAAAAAAACATGCAACAAAGTAAAAGAAAACTTTGAAGGGATTCTTACTCAGTTGTAAGGAATTCAGATTTTACGGAACAGTAGCTTAACCAATGGACAGTACAAAAAGTACTTTTTTGGGAATAAAATGATGAAATTACTCGTCTGTTGGGAAAAAATGTTGTGAAGTCAAGCGACGTCAGTTCCACATGGTTTATGCGTGAAATCCAATGTATCCAATTTGTGCAACCCACCATAGTGACTAAATAAAGCTTAAATAAGGTTGATTGAATTATCAAGTAGGCCAAATCATAGGAAAATAATGTTCACAACCAAAAAAATTCTGAATTCACTGCGGCCCACCTAATGATTGGATCGACCAGAGTTTTTCTATCCGTATGATCATTAAGGTGGGGTTCACCTATTTGACATTGGCCCCACAATGATCGCTTTGCCACTTTTTAGAAAAAAGAAATAGTTGGGCACAGTGACCATTTCATCTCCCAGAAAGAATTTTGTGGTACATGCCATTAGCTAGGCATTGTTTGTGATAAATTAGAATTCTTTAGGCATTTTAACTTAAAAATCCCAAATTTGAATTCAAGATATGCTTACAAACTTTTTCTTCTTTTTTTTCTTCTTTTTTTTTTCTTTAAGAGTATTGATCTTCAAATGAAATATAAGCCTAACCACCACTGCCACGGTGCATCCACTTAGCTCTAATTCTGTGTAACATCCTTCTCATAAATTGAGAGAAATTAAAAAGGATGTTACTCTTAGAATTAGAGCTGGGTAGATCATGAAATGGAGATGTGCTTATGGAGTTATATATATCACTTATTTTCTTTAGCATGTGGAAACCAACTACAAGATCATCACTAATAGGATTCTAAAAATAATAGTAATAGTACTAACAACAACAATAATAATTTATACTGCTCCACCGGAAAGCAGGCAAATTGTTTCCTTACTTCCTACACTTAAAGAATTTCAAAAATTATTTGTTCTGAAGTTATATGTTATATTCCACGTCGTTTCTTTTGCTCTTGAGTGTTGAAGGTAGGGTTGCCTGCAAGCGGGCCTCAGGTTGTCACAGCCTAATTTTTTTTATTATTTTGGACTAGGCTATCGGGCCGCAGCCCGGCCCACTGATAACCTTATTTAAGGGTGCGTTTTCAACTTTTCATTTGCACTGAGCAAAAATGGGTAGTGGCCAAAACTGCCAGTACCAAATCGGGGCACTAAGCTGCATTTATTCGCTTGCCCGCTCGGGTCCGATTTTGTGGACTTTCTCCATTGAGTAGGAATCAGAATATGGTGTCTGCACTTTCTAAAAAAACCCTAATTGAAACCACAAATGGGTGCCGTTCAAGTAACGCCATATGTGCATTTTTCGTCTTTCCATTGAGCACGCAGTCCTGATCATCTAATAGGTGGACCTTTTTTCATAAATGCATAGGTCGTTTACCATACCGGCTAGAGAGTTGGATTTTTTATTTTTTTATTTTTTTTAATTTTGACTTTTTATATTTACTAAACATTCTTAGGACTGTCTGGATGATGGGTGAAAAGCCTAGCTTATTCTTACGAGGATTCACGGAATTTTTTTAATATTTTTTTTTTACGCATGCACCCATGCCACGGTGGATTTCACCACCTATGGGTTTCGAGCCCAAGACCTCATGTTAAAACTACTCAGAGTCTACCACTCGGGTAAGGACTGGAACCCTAATTTTAGGTGTGGACCATATGATTGGAAATACAATGCCCCACCCTCAAAACTGTTTCCCTCGAGTGACCTACCTGAATCCTAGATTACCTTGACTTTTAAGCATGGGTCTAAATGTTTTTTTGGCATCTAATCATTTAAGTGGATTTCAAATAATCATCAAGGCGGGCACCATTAAATTAATTTATTTTTTTAAAAAATAAAAATAAAATAATCAATGGTAGAGGTTTCTCTCACAATTGTTTCTTTTGGTGTGGCCTATCGGAATAATAAGTTAGCCTGCTTTAATTTTTTACTACGGCCCTAAAGTATTATTACACATCTAACGGTCGGCCAGTTACTCGGGATATTCCCGATTGTCCGAATAACATGTGGCACAACATGGCCAAGCTTGGGGTCCATCACGATTTATGTGTCTTATCAATGTCCGTCCCTCCATCTTTGCAGCTCATTTCAGGGCATGTGCCCAAAAATGATGCAGATCCAATGCTCAAGTAGACCACACCACAGAAAACTGTGGGAATGAACACCGACTGTTGAAACCTTTGTAGGGCTCATCATAATGTTTCATTTTCCATCCAACCTATTCGTAATATTACACAAACCTGGATGAAGGGAAAGTACAAATATAAGCTTGATCCAAAACATTTGTGGTCCCTAAGAATTTTCAACGGTAACCGCTCAATCCCCACTATTTATGTCGTGTGGTCCATTAAAGCTTTGGTTTCCATAATCTCTGGTCTTGTGTCCTAAAATAAGCTGGCAAAATAGATGAACAGTGTGGATAAATCACATATGTCATGATAGGCCCCATAAAACGGGTCGTGTGGTGAGATTGGGATATCTTGTGGCGGGTGCTGCAGGCAATGGACTTTCAAGATTTTCAATGTATGTAAATAAATAAAAAAAAAAAAAAAAATTGTTCTAAACAAAAAAAGAGTGATAGGACGCACACTCGAGCTCACCTATGAAGTGCATGTGAATCCACTCTAACCATTAAATGTGTAATCCGGTGTTAGGCCCAAGTCCAAAAAATTAAATTGACCTGTGATTCAAGAAAACGGTTGGAAAAAAGACATCCACAGTTAATTTTTATAGAGCCTACTGTGATGATCATGTAAAATCTAATTATACCGTTAGATGAAAAAAAAAAACATGCAAGCCTAAGGCCTAAAATCAAAACAATCCCTGACTCAAGTGAGCCACATCGAGGGAAACGGTTTGGAGGGTGGGTGTCGCCCTATGCGCGGTTTCCAATTGTATGGTCCAACTAAATAACGGTTGGGGATGACGTTTGAGTCCTATGCCTAAAAATAGGTCATGAACTTGATGGTTAGAGTTGATTTTATAACTGGTCTCATTCCATGCTGCCAACCCCTTCATATCACAGAAACTTAATAAAAGTCTTAGCTAGCGAGAGACCCTTGGGATGAGCCAATTCGGTTGTGACCGGGTCAAAGAATGTGGATGAGTATGAGAATAGATGGGCAAAAATGTCATTTTACCCTTATTTATAAAGTAGAAAGCATGATTTAATAAATATAGAATTTAATAGTATTTTATAGTAAAATCAATATTTAAGAGAATTTCCAGTAAAAATCCATTTTTTTTCTTGTATGTGGCCTTAAAAGTCCACAAGAAAACAAATGGGCAAGTACTAACAACGGCCACAGGCGGCGGACTTGTAGACTTTGATAGTAAACACTTTCCTTCTTCTACACGCGATAAAACATGGAAAAAGATCCATCCAACTCTAGAAAAAAGGTTCCTAGAGAGAATGACCATCATATAAGCGTGTTTACGTGTACGTGTATGACACGCAGACCAACCTCTCACGACCTGGGCCCACTGCAGAGAGAGAATTACTTTGAAAACAGATTGAGTATCGCTCCTAATCATGTATCCAAAAAGCATGACCCAGACCACCAATTGCCCTATTTAAGGTTGAGTTGTATACTTGAACCAAGAGAGATGATAAGGGCTGGGAATGGGTCGTGTCACCAAAAACGTAGCCCATTTAAATAATTGGGTGAGGTAAAGGTTTAGCCTAACCTGACCTGACACGCCCACATGGTGTATCAATGGGCTGGGTGAAACAACTCTCTGTTGAGGGTTAAATATTACATATTAGACCTCAATTATTACTTTGATTTACAAAGATGATATTACTAACGGCCCGATTTAATCGTGTTTGTGATGCAGGGTATATTTACGAGCTTTGATTGAAATAGGATGCTAAAAGCATAGCTTTAATGCTCAGAATTCACCAAAGCATGAGACAGACCCCAGTGGACCAAAATCGACGGATTTACACGACAGAGATCCGAGAAATTTGTGAAATTGAAGTTCAAGTAGCCTGAAAGACATTCAGAATTTAAAATCACAAGGTTCTCACCATCCGTTCGGCTCAAAAATTTATATCTGGCCTGAGAACCCTAAATTAACCGTACATGTCGAATTTCAACCATTGAATCCATGTGGAAGTGGTCCAATGGTCAGATCAGCCCATTAATTATCGATTTGGGGCCCACGTGGTCTCTGGATATGCCTCAATTTTGGACTTAACACCTTAAATGGGGAGAAAAAATGAATGAATGGATTGGATTGCTCATAAACATCACAGAGGATCCACCTTACATAATGTGAGTATACACATCTCACGTGCACAGGAGGTGCACTGAACTGATGAATGCGATCAACAGGTGCTGACCCGACCGAATTTGGAAACCAAGATTTATGCAAATAGGGAGTTGTGTTCGACTCCTGGTGGGCCACCATCACAATCTATTTCCATGATCCACACCGTTCATTGGAATGAGGAAGTCAAACCAACCGTACCCTAGTCTGTTTCCTGATTTTATCAAATGCTGCATCTACATGAAGGTTTCAACGCAGGTTGGATGGCACCGAGCAAACCTCCATGAGTTATCAAGAACCCGACCCAAAAACGGTCATGTCCGACCGATTTTTCGTACACAATCCAATAAACGGATTGGATCTTGCGAGTAACACTAAGAAATGGGCCCCACCAATGTCCAACGTTAGTCCGACGGCACTGCTTACGCGTGTCTAGAAAAAACGGATCTTTCGGGGAGTTGTGTGGCCCAGACCGTGATCGGATTAGCGATCCGAACTGTCCAAGTGGAGCCCAGGCCAGGGCTGACCCTAGCCATGAAGACAGATGCAAAATCTAGGACGATCAGCGTCCTGATCATCCTTCCAAACTCAGCTGTTTGTACGCAAGGCTGCGCAAAACAGAGTACGGTTTTTCTACTGCGTAATGAGGTCATTTCCGCAAGCTTATAGCCGACCTAAGGACTTCCTATTGCTCTTATAAGAGAGAGAGAGAGAGAGAGAGAGAGAGAGAGAGAGAGAGAGAGAGAGAGAGAGAGAGAGAGAATGTGGGGAGGATCTGGGAACCGATTCAATTCAGCGCTGGAACGTCAGTGAAAGAGAGTAGTTTATAGTTTTTTTATTTATTATCTTTTGTTATGATTTTTGCGAGATCTGATTCAAGCATGTTGGGCTAAACCTCTTAGCTAGGGCTAAGAGGTGAAGTTTTTGGCGCCGTTACCGGGGACTAACAGCTACGTATTTTTGAAATTAATTAGTTTTAGAATCATATTAAGATTAGGATTTTACTAACTTTAGTTTTAACTTTTTCTTTCTTATTAATTTATAGAACTAACTTGTTTTCCTACCTCGTAGGATTTTTGATAGATTTTCTAATTTGGTAACTTCGTCGTTATTTCCTTACTTTCTCTAGCCTTTAGATTCGATTTTATCTTTTATAAACTAACTTGGTTTGTTTTTGGTTGCAAGATCTTCACTTATGACTTTGAATTTGGTAACTTCTTTCCATCTTTCCTCTTTATTTCTAGAATTCCTTTCTATTCTTCCTCTTAGGTCTAGGTTTAGAATATAAATTAAGGGTTGTGAGTGTTTCATGCCCAAATAGGTTCGTGATAACACTCAACGTCTCCTGACCGAAAAAGGATTAGTTGAGGGGTTGACTGTCCATCGCAGGACTATACACCGCTCAAGGTCCCCAGAGTTAATTAAAGTAATGACTGCAAATCAACCGGAAATACTACCCCCACTTAGGGTGGAGGACATTCAGGATGAGAATGAGGTGCATCAAGCACTCTCGCTTCGTACTTTACGAGATTATTTACAACCAATGGGGTGAGTATGCCTTCATCCATGATTTTTTCTAAAGATACAGGACATATGAACATCAAGCCAGGAGTTATCCAACTCCTTCATAAATTCCATGAGCTTAAATCAGAAAGTCCATACTTACATCTGAAAGAGTTCGATGAGATCATAACCACTTTATACTTTCCTAATATATCTGAGGATACAATCAGATTGAAACTCATTCCCTTTTCCTTGAAAGAGAAGGCTAAGACGTGGTTACATTCACTGCGTCCTAAATCCATTAGCACATGGAATGATATGCAAAGGGAATCCATAAAGAAATTTTTTTCACATTATAAAACAATTACCCTTAGAAAAGCAATCATGAACTTCGCCCAAAAGGAGGATGAAACATTCTTCTAATGTTAGGAAAGGTTTAAGGATCTGGTTAATTCATGCCCACAACACAGCTTTAAAACGTGGCTCATTACAAATTTTTTCTATGATGGACTGCCATCTTCCATGCACCAAATGGTCGATACAATGTGTAATGGAGAATTCATGAATAAAGATGTCGATGAGGTATGAGATTACCTTGATAGGCTTGCTGAAAAAACACAATCATGAGACCATTACCTGAATTCGAACACCACGTCTAGGCTGACTCAATCTAAGAAGAAATGTGGATTGTATCTCCTGAAAGAAGAGGATGATATTAATTATAAAGTGACTAATCTCATAAGAAAATTCGAGGCCATGGAAGGAAAGAAGGATAAGGTTAATGAAATTGTTTGCAACATCTGTGATTGCAACATTCACACAACTGAAAATTGTCCTACAATACCTACTTTTCGAGGAGTGTTGAATGAACAAGCCAATGCCGTAAATAACTATCAAAGACCTTTTAATGGACCTATCACTAATATGTACAATCCTGGTTGGAAAAATCATCCAAACTTTAGTTGGAGAAATGGACAAACTGCTACCCTTCAAAGTTTCTTCAATCAAAATTCAAATCAGGAGAAACCTCAAGAAAAACTGGTTCAAAATTTCATACAAGAGCTGGCTCAGGCAGTGCGAGAATTTACAAATTTTATGCAAAAGATGGATTTACGTATGACGGTTATAGAAAAGGTGATACTTCCTGCACAACCGCTCCCCAATCCTAAACTGCAATACGAGATAAGTAATCTCAGCTCTTCAAATTAGATGGAGCACGCTAAATCCATCACCACTCTTAGGAGTGGGAAGATCATTGACAAAACCATTCTGGTTAGGCCCGAAAAGCCTCAAGAATCAGAAAAGTACAACAATGATGGATCTAGTGATGCCTCACAAAAATTAAAACTGAAATGTCTAGAGAAGCCAGTTGCTCCATTTCCCCAATGGTTGGTTACACCAAAACCTCTCTCTAACTCTCAGGTATTCTGGAGGTGTTGAAACAAGTGAAAGTCAACATTCCTCTACTTGATGTCATAAAACAAATACCTTTATATGCCAAATTCCTGAAAGACCTATGCACGACTAAAAGATAGCAGAGTATTCAAAAGAAGATCTTCTTCACTAAGAAAGTGAGTGTCATCCTGAAGCAAGACGTGCCACAGAAATTCAAAGATCCTGGTAGCCCAACCATATCATGTGTAATCGGGGACTATCAAATTGATCACTCACTTCTTGATTTAGGAGAGAGCATCAATCTGATTCCCTACTCGGTATATAAACAGTTAGGTTTGAGTGAATTAAAACCTACCCTAACGATGCTACAACTTGGTGATCGCTCTGTTCATGTTGCAAGAGAGATAATAGAGGATGTATTGGTCCAGGTCGATAGATTTTACTACCCTGTAGATTTTATCATCCTGGACACTGAACCCATCAATAACATGAGCACTCAGATTCCTGTCGTTCTTGGTCGCCCATTCTTTGCCACTTCAAATGCAATTATCAATTGCAGGAATGGTGTCATGACTATGTCTTTCGGGAATATGACATTGCAGTCAAACATCTTTTTCAATAACGGCAGAACCTCAGGGGATGATGACGATTTTCATGACATTAACATGATCGATTCTTTCGTGAAAGATAGAACGCCTCTGACCTTATCCTCTAACCCTCTAGAAACGTGCCTGACACACTCCCATGACTTGGATGATGACATGATTAAGGAGAAGTGTGCCTTGCTTAATACTGCACCTGTGCTTGAAGTTAACCAGTGGAGGCCACAATTTGAAGAATTGCCCCAAACTGATGTCGTGCCTCTACCGTCTAACCTCAAGCTAATGAAGCTTAACCTAAAATCTTTACCCTCTGATTTAGAATATGCTCATTTAGGTCAAGAAAAGACATACTCAGTGATACTTTCATCTCACATTGAGAACAAATAAGAGAGTATGTTCATTTCTACTCTCGAAGAAGATAAAGGAGTTATTGGACATATCATCATAGATCTCGATAGGATGAATGAACTCTTTTCAACTGAATGTTTTGACTCTTTAGATGATTTCTTGACACACTTTGCAGATTCAAATGATCCCATGATACAAGAAATAGTGGATGTCTCACAAGACAATACCTTGGTAGTTGTCACGGACCGAGAGAACCCTTATTCTGAAGTACCTCCTCCCCCAGATCCTGAATGTTTACCATTAAAGGAGGAGGAGCTGAAAATTAAACTAAAGAGTGAAACTTTGGCGTGTGTTAAGACTACACCACCTACTATAAATTTTTCTAAATTTCATTTACTCGTAGTCTTTGATTCATCATGGTGTACTAACTTTGAAATTATATCTACCACAGGTGAATCGTATATACTTGGAAACTTCAAACAATTAAAAGAAAATTTTATGCTGAGGTCCCTTAATTTCTTTAGACATTCACGCTTCAAGACATACAAGCCTTTTACAAAATGGGCTTTTGGATGATCTTGTTGAAAAACCTTCAGAGAAATTTACTAAGATACTGGCCAACGGAAGAACCTAGATGCATAATTGAGTAAATTTTTCATACTTTCACAATTGAGGATTAGAATTTAATACTTTCATAGGACTAAGGTAGTTTGTTTTATGTTATTCTAAATTAGTCGGTTTTATGTCATTAGGTTAGTTTGCTTTCATGTTTTCACTCTCGTGCTGACCTGCTCTCACACTCCGATCTCTTGAAAAGTCTTTCTCAATTCCTTCGTCCAAGTATTATCTTCCCATCACTTCTCATTTACTTTCGTTATCTCATGTGCATTGCATGCTCATATCTCTTTTACATTAAGGACAGTGTAGATTTTAGGTTGAGGGTAGGAGATCAGATTATCTAATCAGTGCTTTCTTAGTCTTGAGCAAAAATTGTGAAAAAATTTTAAATTTTTTTTGAAAATTCTTGTGAATTCGAAGTGATTTTAATGGTCATCTTGAATTTAGAATTACAAGATAAGTAATGTTAGTAATTTATGACTCTTGCATTTAGCTATTTGTTAGATTTTACAGTTAAGTTTGAATTATTAATCCATAATTAGAAGTTGTAAACATTGATTGAGTCATGATTTCACATGTCACATCTCGCTTTCACATTAAGGTTTCAGTTTGATATTGAAGGGTTAACTTGGTAATCACTAAGCATGTAAGGAACCAGCCTGAAAAATTTGTTCATCATGATCAATTAAAGAAAAAGAAAATACTTACCTAAAAAAAAAATAGATACCTTTGGAAAGGTTGGGCGAATAATCTTCACCATAGGTTTGCTCTCTATAGGTGTAGATTTAATTCCCCATGGATGATATTTGAAAAGTTTTTGGTGTACAGTCTTCACCATAGGTGCTCCCTATAGGTGAAGATTTGATTCTCCTTCTTGGCGTTACTTTTAATGCAAAAATCAAAAGCTGGAAGAATGAAAAGATGATCTATAATCCAAGTTTTGGTTTAATTCTTGACTATAATGAATTTTCTTATTAGTTACTAATGATATCCTGAAATAGAGAAGTGAATTTTAATGATAATAAGCCGAGATTAGACTATATACTTACGGATCCTAATGTTTAGAATTTTTTCTAATTGATGGATTAATACTTTAATCTTGATTATAAAGTCTACTGAGTGCTTGAGTATGGGGAATGTAATGCCTAACATTTATGAATCTTAGAATTCTAGGATCTGAATTATTTTTCAAAAATCATTCGAGTTTATAGAAATTGTCCTGCAAGTCTAAACTTATTTTTCGTATACCTTGCTCGAGACTAGCAAGATGCTAGTTGGGGGTTATGTTGAGGGTCAAATATTGCATATTAGACTCCAGTTATTGCCTGGATTTACGAACATGGTACTGCTAACAGCCCGATTTAATCGTGTTTATGATGTAGGGTGTATTTACGAGCTTGGATTGAAATAGGATGCTAAAAGTATGGCTTTAACGCTCAGAATTCACCAAAGCATGAGACGGACCTCAAGGGACCAAAATCGACAGATTTACATGCCAGAGATCCAAGAAAATCGTGAAATTGAAGTTCAAATAGCCTGAAAGATATCCAGAATGTAAGATCACAAGGTTCTCACCATCCATTCGGCTCAAAAATTTATATCTGGCCTGAGGACCCTAAATTAACCGTACACGTCAAATTTCAGCCATTGGATCCGCGTGGAAGTGATCCAACGGTCAGATCAGCCTATTAATTATCGATTTGGGGCCCACCTGGTCTCTGGATATGCCTCAATTTTGGACTCAACGCCTTAAATGAGGAGAGCAAATGAATGGATGGATTGGATTACTCATAAACATCACAGAGGACCCACCTTACATAACGTGAGTATGCACATCTCACGTGCACAGGAGGTGCACTGAACTGATGAATGCGGTCAGCGGGTGCTGACTCGACCGAATTTGGAAACCAAGATTTACACAAACAGGGAGTTGCATTTGACTCTTAGTAGGCCACCATCACAATATATTTCAATGATCCACACCGTTCATTGGAATGAGGGGGTCAAACCGACCTTACCCTAGTCTGTTTCCTGATTTTATCAAATGTTGCATCTACATGAAGGTTTCAATGTAGGTTGGATGGCGCCGAGCAAACCTCCGTGAGTCACCACGAACCCGACCCAAAAATAGTCATGTCCGACTGGTTTTCCGTACACAATCCAATGAACAGATTGGATCTTGCGAGCAACACTAAGAAATGGTCCCCACCAATGTCCAGCATCAATACGATGGCGCTGCTTAAGCGCATCCGAAAAAAATGGATCTTTCGGGGAGTTGTGTGGCCCAGACCGTGATCGGATCAGCGATCCGAACTGTCCAAGTGGAGCCCAGGCTAGGGCTGACCCTAGCCATGAAGAAAGATGCAAAATCTGGGACGATCAACGTCCTGATCATCCTTCCAAACGCAGCTATTTGTACACAAGGCTGCGCAAAATAGAGTACGGTTTTTCTACTACGTAATGAGGTCGATTCCGCAAGCTTATAGCCAACCTATGGACTTCCTGCTGCTCTTATGAGAGAGAGAGAGAGAGAGAGAGAGAGCGTGGGGAGGATTTGGGAACTGATTCAATTCAGCGCTGGAACGTCAGTGAAAGAGAGTAGTTTATAGTTTTTTTGTATTTATTGTCTTTTGTTATGATTTTTTTGAGATCTAATCCAAGCATGTTGGGCTAAACCTCTTAGCTAAGGCTAAGAGGTGAATCTTGTGGCATGATGAGACTGACTCTACCACTTTAATTTATGCTAGACTGAACTTATGTTAATTTTAGTTTAATTAATAGGAATACTTTCAGTTTTTAATGGTTTGTCGTGACTGAAATTACAATAGATTTGCGATGGCTTTGCGTATTTCTTTCTCTTTTTGATGATTATGATATCAGGAAGCCCTGTTGTTCACCATCGTCTCTTGGACATGGTTGGATAATGGTATCCTTCCTAATCTTCATATATCTCATTGATTAGTTGCTAATTAGTTTAATTTTGTTGTTTACTTTGTCTCTTAGGCATGGTTTGGTAATGGAATCCATTCTAATTCATATACCTTTCATCTCTTGAAAACAAGATCAAAGGAAGTTCAGTTTGATTTCATAGTTACACCCTTTAGCTAGATGAAGATGAGACTCTAAGTCTAGTTGAGTTCTTAAAGCAAGCATAAGATCTCCCTAATCTCTATAAGTGGATCCTTTTAATCCCTAGTTTCTTACCTTTCAATTATTTAAGTTTTAGATAAATATTTTACCATTACTCTCTAAATTTATTTAACTTAGATTTCGTCTTAGTCTAGTTCTAGTTCTAATTCTACTTAGTTTCAGATTATGTACAAGTTTCAGTCCTTTGGGATTCGACCTCAGTTTCACTGAGTTTATTACTACATCACAACCCTATACTTGGGGAGTGAACACCATACCCACCACCACCTCCCCCCCCCCCCCCCAAGGCCTAGAAAAGGCTTAGGCTGATCCCAACCTGGACCAGTAACCCATTGCCAGGCCTAGAAAAGGCCAATGCACTAATAAGCCACAAATGAGTGACATACGTGCATATTCCATCTTTCAATTCATCTTGCGGTCGTAGCCATCAAATAGTTGGACCTTTTCCCATAAAATGTATACTGGTGTTTGCCGGTTGGCACCTTCATCAGCCTGTAACTGACAATATGGACTATATCGGTCCTGACACGAGCCATATCGGTTTCAATATGCCCACCCAACTGATATTGGCATCTGTGCCATTTAGAAATGAAGGCATTAGAGGGATTTTAGGAGTAATACCGATAGGTATAAGATGAAGGAAAGTAGACAGATGGTTTGGTCAGGTACAACAGAGACCATCAACTGCTCCAATTAGGAGTGAGTTGTTGCAAGTTGAAGGCTTTAAAAGGGTAAGAGGAAGGCTCACAAAGACATGGGTGGAGGTTGTAAAAAAAAAGACTTAATGACCTATGTTCTAATAGAAGTTACGGCCTGCAAAGTTGGAATGGCAGAAAAAAATTCATGTAGCTAACGCCAAGTAGTTGGTATGAGGCTTAGATGAGGATGATGATGACAACGATGTTCCCTGTATCATGTGACGAGGCCAAGATCAGTATGAGAGGCATTTTCATCTTTTCACTTTTTAAAAGCATTTTCCACATATTTCCTTCATTTAAATCATAGGCTCTTCCTTGGAAATTATAACACGACTTCAGGAGCACAGTTTGATGAACCGTAATGAACAGGAATTATCTGATAGTCATGTTTATAAAATGATAGTATCTCAATTAGGATTTGAGCATATTAATCAGAAAAATTGCAATATCTTACACAGCTAAATAGCATATATTATATGCTTTGGGGGTGTTGATCTTGAAAAACCCAGCCAGGGGAGGTTCCAATTGCCGCCCATTGGACCCCTCACAGCGAAACATGCAGGGGAGGACCAAACCCTCCCGACGGTTTTGAAACTGTAATCACAGATGTTTTAACTCCAATCTGCAGGGATTCCCAAAACCCATAACAGTAAGATTGACAATCCACCGAAGACTTTTCTAAGTCCAGCGTGCTTCTAACGCCTAAGACCAAAAGTTAGTTTTCAACACGTCACTCCAAGAGAAGTCATTCTTACCAAAGAATAGTTTGAAACACCATTGAAATCATGAAAAAGACAAATACATGTTAGATTCTATTTTTATTTTTATTTTACTTATTCCTAATTTCTTCTGCATTTTTTTCTTGAAAAGAAAAAAATTACAATACCAATACTTGTGACCTTCCTCTACTAAATAGACATTGATCGAACTTGGACCGTTGAGCCTTTCTTTTCATTTTAACTGTTCCTTCTATAACCACCTATTGACAAATAAAATCAACCATCCAATGTGACTATTGGGTATGTCATGTCAAAGACAGCCACATTCATTTGGATGGTTTGGATTAACATCCATATATGCCATGGGCCTAGTTTGCTGGTGTTTGGATCATCTTGCTCTACCGGTGTATCAAATCTCCTGTGGAATTTGGGTTCTTTAAATCCCACCTTCCTTCCCATGAAGGCAGTACAAGAGTATACAATACAAACTCCCTTTCTCTCTCTTCCATAATCTCTAATGGCTGCCATCCTTCTCTTTCTCCTCTTTCTCTCAGCATTTTCTACTGCAACAGCTCAACCAAAATATACCAACAAAACCCTAGGTTCTTCTCTCTCTGCCACCAACAACTCCACTTCATGGTTCTCACCTTCTCGCCTATTCGCTTTCGGTTTCTACCATGAAGGTGCCAGCTTTAGAGTCGGAATATGGTTGGAGACGAGCCCAAACAAGACGATCGTGTGGACCGCGAACCGGGATGACCTGCCTGTTTCTAGCAACAGTAAAGTGATCTTACTGAACAGTGGTCTATTTCTACAAACAGCTGGAGCCCAAGATAAGATCATTTCAGTTGGAATCTCATCCACTTCCTGCGCCTCAGCTTCGATCCTTGATTCAGGCAACTTGGTTCTCTACAATTCTGATTACAAAAGCATCTGGGAGAGCTTTGGTTCCCCAACTGACACCATCTTAGGGAGCCAATCCCTTCTGTCGAATAATCAACTGTTGTCAAGCGTGTCCGAAACTGACCACTCCATCGGGCGCTTTCGGCTGTACATGCAACTGGACTCAAACCTTGTGTTGTACCCAAAAGACACTGGTGACAACGCTGCGGATTCATATTGGTCAACGGGGACTTTGAACACAGGAAACATCTTGAGACTGCATCTCTACCAAGATGGCATCATGTACCTAGTGAATGGCAGTGACTACAATATAAGTTTTGTGGCAAGACGCACCGTTGCTAATAATGGAATTGCCATCTACCGTGCGACCATCGACATTGATGGGATTTTTCGCTTGTATTCGCATAGCTTTGCAACGAACGGTACCTCAACAATGACAACTGATTGGGCTGCCTTGTCAAATAAATGTCTGGTGAAAAATTTCTGCGGATATTACAGCTACTGCACTTTGGTGGATAACCAACCTGATTGCCTTTGTCTGCCTGGTTACAATTTTATCGATCCTGATCAACGGTTCAAGGGCTGCAGCAGAAACTTCAGTGGAAAAGGTTGCATGGGCAAGAAAGAAACTTTTACATATTCCATTTTTACAATGGAGAATATGTACTTCGAAGATTTTTTTTATGCTATTTCATCGATGCAGAAAGAAGACTGCAGAAAAGCTTGTTTTGACGACAGTAGTTGCGAGGCTGCAAATTTTCAAAATGGGAAGTGCAAGAAACTTATGCTTCCATTGAGGTATGGGAGAGCAAGCGGATCAGACTCAACTACAACTTTCATCAAGGTGGGTGCATCCACTAATTTCTCTCCAAATGCAACGAGTACAGTAGATGGTGAAAGCAAGAAAGTGTTACGTGTGAAGATTTTAATCGGAGGTATAATTCTTGCCACGTTTTCAGTTGCCAGCTTTGCTTTTTCCGGTTTTCTTATCTACAGGAATCGAGCACAAAGCTATAGAAAGATGACAGAAAATAACAATTTGGGCTTGTCTGAGGAGATTGTTCTGCGATCATTTTCTTACAACGAGCTCGTAAGAGCAACAGACAATTTCAAGGAAGAGTTGGGAAAGGGTGCATTTGGAACAGTTTATAAAGGGACCTTATACAACAGCAACAGAATGGTTGCTGTAAAGCGTCTTGACAAAGTAGTTGAAGAAGGAGAAAGGGAGTTCCGTACTGAAATGAGGGCAATAGGGAGAACTCATCACAGGAACTTGGTGCGATTACTCGGCTTTTGTGATGAGGGTTCTGCCAGGCTTCTGGTTTATGACTACATGTGCAATGGATCACTTGCTAACCTTTTATTCAAGGCCGAAAGCCAACCCGATTGGAAAGAAAGAATGAGAATTGCACTAGATGTCGCTAGAGGCATCTTCTATCTACATGAAGAATGCGAACCCCATATCATCCACTGTGATATAAAGCCTCAAAACATACTCATGGATGGCTTTCGGACTGCAAAGATATCAGATTTCGGGTTGGCAAAGCTGCTTATGCCAGATCAAACAAGAACCTTTACTGGGGTCAGAGGGACGAGAGGGTACTTGGCACCTGAATGGCAGAAGAACACACCAATATCAGTGAAGACAGATGTTTATAGCTACGGGATCATGTTATTGGAAATTATATGTTGCAGGAGGAATGTTGAGTTAGAGGTTGCAGATAATGAGATTGTTCTCTCTGAATGGGTTTATAGCTGCTTCGTGGCTGGAGAGTTGCATAAGCTTTTGGACGGAGAAGGGGAGGGGAAGATTTTGGATAGGGTGGTAAAGGTGGGGTTGTGGTGCATACAAGATGAACCAGCACTTCGTCCTTCCATGAAGAATGTGATTTTGATGATGGAAGGGAACATGGATATACCCATTCCTCCATCTCTGACTTCATCCATGAACATTTCTTAATATGTTTGCTTCCTTTAAATGCATTGGTCTTTTTATCTAAAATGTGTTGTCTTTCATGAAAATCAATGTAAGTTTTAATTACTTGTGGTATCAATCTTGTTTCTCAAGCGATTTTCTTTATCCTCCTGAAGAGTTGTTTGGTTATGATGTCTTACAGTTTTATGTTTAATCTAAAAAATAAAATATAAATAAATAAAAGTTGTAAAAACGTATTGTATAGAAATTTTGTAGGAGTGTTCAACTAGTGACTATGGTTTTGCAATTCAAGGAGTGGTTTAACCATCAACGAGTAGTTTCAATGGTATTGCAGCGAAATTCTACAACTATCGTGAAATAAAAATTCTAAACTATCGAAAGAAAGAGCAATTGAGAAGAAAGACAACCCATTGAATTGGTCCTCCTCTCTCACCAGTATCATTGCAAATTTAAACTCCCCTACTCTGATAGTCATCTCCTCCATAGATGAATGAATTTTTTTTTTTCTTTTTCATTAAAACTCTAGCAAATCGTAAATTTTCACAACTTTCCAACAAAGGATCTATCATCAGAACAGATCCTATACAAGCCCTGATCTCTGACAAAAAAAAAAAAAAATCATTTATCCAGAATTCCAGTGGGAGATTCCAGATTTCATACCATATTTCCTCGCTACCAAACAGTGACCAGTCTTCCCACCTCTGAATGCCCCTGACCTCATCATCCCGGAAGAGATTAACTGCAAGTAAGAACTGATCGATGTCTGCGGTATTAGGGATATCCATACCTCTTTATCATTCAAGAGCTTGACCACCAGTCTTCTTCGATGATGCAATTATGACTCAGCCATTCACCCACTTCTTCTTCTGAGATCCCCGGCTTGACAAAGGCAACAAAATTGTCTTTGAAAGCATTTGAGGAGTTTCCAAGAATTTTCTCATGTATACTTACATTTGGACCATTCGTTGTGTTCTCCTTCCAGACCTGCATCTCCTGCACCTCCTGTGTTGGTTTCCCCTATTGCAAGCTTTACGGGACCTTCTTGATCCCGTGGCTTGGGACGTTTGCAGCCACATCTCAAAAGTATCTGAGGATCTCCTGAGCATTGTCTCCGGAACTATCACTGCTCTGAAGGCGGTAGAGTTTTCACCCCTTGTTGTTTCCTCCACCTCCACTCTTGGTTTTTGAGATGTTACTTGCCTATTTCGCAGATGAGGTTCCCTATTAACTCTCTCCCTAATCTCCTTCTATCTATCACCTTCCCTAGTTTTATCTCTGGCCTAAACCTAGCTTTCTGAACCCCAAAGCTTCTTACCTCCAAAGCTCACTCCATCCAAGAGCTTGACTGCTCTCTCCACCACCTCTAGACTCATCCGAATGATGGCAAAACCTCACTAAATAGAGGAGTTACGAACACAGGGGATAACAACTTCCGTTACCTTCCCAGCTCTACCAAAAACTCTTGAAGTTAATCGAACGCCATCCTTCTGAGAAACCCACCACGAACAACATTGGAAGCTCTGATAACTCTTTCGACGCCCTCGCTCCTTTCCTCTTTAACTCAATTTCTTACTGCGAACAATCGTCCAGCCCCCCGGAGTTTCTTCTTCCATCATCCCCTCTATTACCTCAGTACCCATTAGAACCGTATTTCCTTTCTCACTGTGTTGAGATAATAGCATTGCCAATTGATTGTCCCCCCCCCCCCCCCCCCCCCCCCCGTGTTGTCCTGCTTTCAGTTCTCTGATCCATGATCCCCTTTTTTTGCCAGATTCTCATTTCTCCCCGTTAGTTGCTCCATCTTCTTGCTACCACAAGCTTTTTAGTTTGACATTATTCTGATAAAAATCAAGCTAAATGTGTTCATTGAATTACTTCAAAGGTTTTGGTAAAGCCATTACCTAAACTTTAAGTTGAAAAACTAGGCTGCAAATGAAAGAGTAGCATTATCAAGAGAATGAGATGGATCAGGTGACTAGAAGTCTAAAATACTTTTCCAAAAACTCTTAAACTCTTAAGGACTCAAAAATATGCTTTCCAAAATTGTGACAAATAATCAACTTTAAAGTCATGTAGATACATTATACAATTAACTATTTCCACCAACTCAATTACTTCAATATAATAATGTTCACTACAAACGATAAAAATGGTTGTCTTTAAAAGTCAAAGTCAAAGGGCAAATTCCTAATGAGTCCTTAAAAAGAAAAATCACTATTATTTAAAGAATTAAATAAACCTTTGAGTTTAAAATCACATAACGAAATCCTAGAAAAACATACAACAAAATAAAATAAAACTTTGAAGGGACTTTTACTATAAAAATTTTATTCAAGAATTCTGATTTTACCAAACAACGCCTTAACTATTGGAAAGTACCACAAGTACTTTTTGTGGGATGAAATGATGTAAGTACCCCGTCCATTAAAAACAAGGTGGTGAAATCGAGCATTATTGGTCCCACGTGGTGTATGAAATCCAGCATGTCCAACATGTGCAACCCGCCATGATGACTAGACAAATATTAAATCGGATTCATCACTTTTTAGGAAAAAGAAATAGTGAGGGCACACTGGTCATTTCACCTCGTAGGAAGAACTTTGTGGAACATTCAATTAGCTTAAGGCATTGTTTGTGAGAAAATCAGAATTCTTGGGGCGTTTTAACATTAAAAAAATCCCAACTTTGAATTCAAGATATGTTTGTAGACTTTTTTTTTAAGAGTATTGCTCTTCAAATTGAAGTCAAAGCCTAACCACTATGATGCAGGACATGAAATTCATGAATGATGTGCAAGATTTTTCGGGCGTTAGATCACACTAGTTCAAAAACAATTACACAAAATTTCACGTCCCACACAAAAGTTCAAACAGTCAATCAAGGGGAATCTTATGCAGATTCATACCTACACATGCTAGGGCCGGATCAATCAAAATTATAGACCAAACAAGAATCAAAGGAGGGTAAATTCATCCACATATGCACAAAAATAATTCCTCCAATCCAAGGGATTCAGAAATTTCAATTCGAGGAACCCTAAGGTTGAAGAAAGGACATAAAATTGAAGATTTGAGTAATTTAGGATTAGGTTTAGGAATTTTGGATGAAAGATAAGTGAAAGAGAGGAGAGGGACGAACCAGATAAGTACCGCACGTGTAGACAACAATAATGGCCCAGACACACGTGCATGTGATCCCCGTCACACGTGTGTGGGGCCAACTATTCAGAAAAAGTCCACTTTGGCCCTGGTCAGCCAGGGATGGACTCCAAAACCCTCAAATCTCAGCTCGATCCGATGCACGGTTTATGCGTAGTGCTCCGTCGAAATTTCAGCCCTCCTACAGAGCCAGATTCTGAAAATTTGCTATAGAGAGAAAAACGGCTGCAATAGAAGATGGATTTGAAGCGTAGATGATTGTACGAGAAGAGAAATATGGATGGAAGAAGGTGGGGGTGAATCAGGATAGGTGTGACTTCGCACCACGGTAGTCAGTCCTTCGAAGAAGGGAGGGTTTCGCACCCAATTGAATCAACTCATAAATTTAGAGGAGCAGAAAAATGCAGCAATTTTATTAATCTTCATTGAATTAAAAAGACTATAAGGGGTGCCTATTTATAATAAAACTCTATACCCCAAAACTCACGCCATGTGTGCAACCTATTACTTGGCGACGAAGTAATAAAAAATAACAACTAATCAAAGTAATCTAAGCCGTCCATAATACTCCTAATAACAATAATAAGCAAAACCAAAAGTACTAAATTAATTGGAATAGTGGGCCACGATCATGAGAACCCATGGTGGGATTCACATGACTATCGGATCCATTCCAACGAACCAAAACACAGCTCTCTAACTAGGAGGCCCTCCCTGGACGTTATCATCGATCTAGATCGATGGTGGGGCCCTCTTCCTTGCGTATGTGCATAGGGGGGCATCCATGTGCGTGAGATATCCTCATCAATTCTCCCCGACTGTGAAAGTTTCGCCACTGGCGAAACAAAACTCCTGAACCGCTCCGAGATGTAAGGATCAAGTCTCTGAAGCTCCTCCTCAACGAGCCACCTACTGTCTGAAGCTGGGCATAACTTCCTTGACCAAGAACTTCTGAAACTCGCCGTCCGACATGAATATTAACTGATGGTCCAGAATATCTTCCATCTCCTCTCTGGGTATGGGAAGGGTAGGTATGGGAGGTAAAGGCTGAGAAGATGGGTCGAGAGGAGGCCATGGATTAAGGGAAAGGTTTGCGGAATCAAGATGGTTAGGTGACAGGCTAGACAATGTATTAGTGGTCCCCTGAAATGCAACTAGATCCTCCACATTGAATGTGTAACTAATTCCCATGAAAGGTGGGATATCTACCACAGATGCGTTGAGACCATTTCGTTTTATAATTTTGAATGGTTCAGCGCTACACGCGTATAATTTACGAATAGCTCTCTGAGGGTACCGCTTTGGCCTAATGCAGACCATCACAGAGTCCCTTAGATTGAATTCTTTGAAACATTTATGTTGGTCTGCAGAAAGTATGTAATGTTCATTATTAGTCATTGATGTCATGAATGAATGTGATGCGCAAAAGACTTTGCAGACTCTGACGGCCTATGGGACAGTGACATAGGGACAAAATCAATAGGATTCCTAGGTTTATAACCAGTAACGGCTTCAAAAGGGCTTAGACCTGTGGACCTATCGACCGAACTATTAAATGCAAACTCGGCTATAGGTAGTACAGTGTCCCATATCCTGGTATGTTGTATATCCCTTATAGGGGAAAACTCATCCACTACCGAAATGGCCACAGTGGGTAACTTTACACTAACCTCTAGTGCACTCTCTCTAGCCACAAGGCCGTACGTGTTGTACCACTTAAAAAGGTGGTCCATGTATACCAACCAATCTTGAAAAACTTTATGATCCAAGTGATCGTCAAACGTGGAGGCATCTACTCTAGCTCCTTTGAAAAGTTGCGCATCGGGTCATAGTGGTCTTGATGTACCTCACGGGGTGGGTGCATAGGTGCGCGCCCATAACCGATTCTTTGGCCACCTCCATTCCTTAGTCTATCCTCTTCATCACCTGCCTGAGATTGAGCATCTTCCCCAATGGTGGAGTTTGCCTTGGCGGAGGTATCTAGTTGGGTAATGCGCACATCAAGCTGTTTAAAGCGTTGGTCCATACGTTGTTCTAAGCGCCTACCCAAACACTCAAACTGATGGGTCAGCTTGTTCATTGACTCTTGCAATTGCTCCATGTTTAGTATAGGATGCAAGCCAAAACCACGACCTGTACGTGTGGGCATATAGCTACTAACTCAATCTAAGGATATTCTACTACAACTATATGTGCTTAAATTGGACTAAATGCTCCTATAGGACTCTATATGGAGAAAATGACACAATACTTCTCAATTTCCAGCAACCTATCTGTCCAAAAAATCTATCAACGGAAAATCCAGTAAAGAGATGTGCGGATTTTCTGATAGCAGAAAATTCAGAAGCCTATATCCGAGATCATGGACCTCTAAACAACTCTATATGATGTTACTTAATGCATAAGGGACACAAATAAATTAAACCCTAAACATACAATGCATTCCCCTACAAGAACTCTAACCTCCGATACCAAATTTGATGCAGGACATGAAATTCAAGTATACTGTGTAAGATTTTTCAGGTATTAGATCACACTAGTTCAGAAACAATTATACAATTCCACATCCCACACAAAAGTTCAGACACTCAATCAAGGGGAATCTTATGCAGATCCAGACCTACACATGCTAGGGCCGGATCAATCAAAATTATAGACCAAACAAGAATAAAAGAAGGGTAAATTCATCCACACATGCACAAAAATAATTCCCCCAATCCAAAGGATTTAGAAATTTCAATTCGGGAAATCCTAAGGTTGAAAAAAGGACATAAAATTGGGAATTTGAGTAATTTAGGGTTAGATTTTGGGATTTTGGATGAAAGAAGAGTGAAAGAGAGAAGAGAGATGAACCAGAGAAGTACTGCACGTGTGGACAGCAAAAATGACCCATACGCACGTGCATGTGATCCCGGCCGCACGTGTGTGAGACTCACTATTCAAAAAAAGGCCACATTAGTCCTGGCCGGCCAGGGATGGACTCCAAAACCCCTAAATCTCAGCTCGATCCAATGCACGGTTTGTGCGTGATGCTCTGCCGAAGTTTCAGCCCTCCTGCAAGGCCAGATTCTGAAAATTTGTTGTAGAGAGAAAAACGACTGCAATAGAGGATAGATTTGAAGCGTAGATGATTGTACGAGAAAAAAATATGGATGGAAGAAGGTGGGGGCGAATCGGGATAGGTGTGGCTTCACACCACGGTAGTCAACCCTTCAAAGAAGGGAGGGTTTCGCACTCAATTGAATCTTCACAACTTAGAAATTTAGAGGAGCGGAAAAACGCAGCAATTTTATTAATCTTCATTGAATTAAAAAGACTACAAGGGATGCATATTTATAATAAAACCCTATACCCCAAAACTTGCGTCATGTGCGCAACCTATTACTTAACGACGAAGTAATAAAAAATAACAACTAATCAAAGCAATTTAAACCGTCCATGATACTCCTAATAACAATAATAAGCAAAACCCAAAGTACTAAATTAATTGGAATAGTGGGTCACGATCATGAGAACCCATAGTAGGATTCACATGACTATCGGGTCCACTCCAAGAAACCAAAACACAACTCTCTAACTAGGAGACCCTCCCTGGACGTTGTCATCAATCCAGATCGATGGTGGGGCTCTCCTCCTCCTTACGTACATGCGATTGGGGGGGGGGGGTCCATGTGCGCAAGATGTCCTCATCACACCATTACCACAAATATCCACTTAGCTCTAATTCTACGAGTACCAACCTTATCAATCTTACCACTCTCATAAATTGAGCGAAGAGATTAAAGATGTTGATTCCAAAACTAGAGCTGGGTGGATGAAATGGAGATGTGCCTCTGGAGTTTTATATATCACCACTAAAAGACCAGGCATGTTGTATGGGATAAAATGTTGGGTAGCCAAGGGACAACATGTTCATAGGATGAGTATAGCTGAAATGGAGATGTTGAGACTTGAGATGAATGAGTGGCAAAACGAGGAAGGATAGAATTAGAACTGAATGCATTCGAAAGACCTTAGGAGTAGCGCCAATATGTAATAAGATTGGGAAAACAGTAACTTGGATGGTTTGGGCATATGCAACAAAGACCAAGAACAATACCGGTTAGGAGTGAGTTGGTTCAAGTTGAAGGGTGTAAAAGGGCAACGGAGGCCCAAAAGGACAGGAAATTTGATGACCTATGGTTTTACTAAAAATGTGGTCCATGCTAGAGCCTAGAGTGAAATGGCAGGAAGAACAGGATTAGTATAGCTGATCCTAATTACTTGGGATAAGCTTCGATGATGACAATGATGATGATATACATCTACAAGATTGGTTATCCATAAAAACAGTCAAGATAAGTGATAGATCAATTTGGTTTCTCAACTACTTAAGAGGTAAAAAATCATAAGAAAAAGATCGACAATTTGACGTTGAAGAGAAGATCCATATTTAATGTCTTATAAAGAATGAAATTAAATAATTGACATGTTTAAATAATAAGAAATTGTTTTTTTTTTTTCCCTCTCTCTCTCAAGGCGTGTTTGATTTTCCAATTACACCAGTAAATGGCTGCAAATGGGTAATGATGATTTTCCGCTTTACTTCTCTAATGACATCATATGAATTTAATTGCAATGAAGACATTTCTTAGGGTATGTTTTATCCAGGCAATCACTGTTACTAGGGTAGTTTTATAATGTAAAAAATGTAATGATTACAATTTCCTTTACCTGTCTTCTATTACAGGTGCATTTATGCCATAATTCTTGTTTTAACAAACACCATCAAATGTTAATGACAGCTCATTTACTTTGCACTACACGGGAATTGGAAAAAAAAACACCCCTCGGACTGGTTATTCACTTTAGATAAAGTTGGAATGGGGTAACCCAACTTTGGACACTTCACTTTGTTGCAACAAAACGATTGTAATCTAAGTCAGTGGTGCATCCAAATACAGCATAAGAGCAGCCAGTGATCTCAAAGCAGGAAAGGAAAAGCTTGCTATATGAGATAACTTGGGGATTTAAGCATACAATAACCAAATAAAGTAAGAGACTTTCAACACTAGCAAGTAAACACAACCTTAAGTGCATTCCAACATATAATTGAAACATCTCTAAATTGATTGATAGACCTTTAAAGTGGAAAAAAATCCACCACTCATGGCTATAATGGATGAATTGTTGGTCAAGCATTTTAGGATCAAATCTTCCAAACTGAAAAGCATCGCCAATGTCATAATCTTGACCAAAATTTGATAGCCTCAAGTACACACAATACCAGCACAATTTCTTAATCACCTACCTAATTGAAAATCTTACTCTGTTTTCCCTTCAAACAGTCCATCTGTACATAGTACAAAAATTGCTGAGTCATCCTTCTTCAGTGCTTCTTCTAGTCTCACCCATCCTCTCAACTGGAGGCAGTTCCTGCATAAATATATGAGAAGTGAGAGAATGCTTTCATTTTAAGTTCAAAAGCACCATGCTTATCCAAAGAGGAAGGATCCTACGTAATCTCTTGCAATAATTTTTTGTGCTATCCCACCATGTGGCGGTCATATGAACTTTAAGAAAGCTGCCTTGCACCATTAATTCCATGTAGGTAACAATACCAGGTCATTCTTCTTGCCAAATTTTGATGTCCACCCTGTGGGAAGAAGTTAAATTGATGATTCTTCTATGGGAAACCAAGGTAAGCTCCTTCCATGACACCTGCGAAAGGTCTCAAGAAAAATCTTCTCTTCTCAAAATTCAGGTTTTTTGCATTGGGAATTCTTTTCCACTTTGATTCCCCGTTAATGATTTTTTTTTTTTTTTTTTTTAAAAAGAACAAAAATAGAGGAAAGATCCAGTGTCGTTGCTTCACTAGATGTTCATGGTAGTCCCAGTGTTGGAAAATGCCAGATGAACATCCTAGAAACCACATACACGTGCTCAGCACAAATCAGGTGCTGTGTATAGTGCATGCGGATACACAGCTACAAATAGCATTCCTCTTCCTCCAAGTAGTGATTCGAGAAGAGTTTACAGTTGAAAATGTTTCTATGCATGCAATTCTCAAGCTCAGTGCACATTTGCATTCAGCTAATTGAAAAACATCTGGATCCTTTTTTATTATTATTATTGATGCCAGGGCCTGATAACGTGGGGCCCAAGACACATATGAAAATGTTCACAAGTACACAATAATCAAGCTTAGGCCCCGTTCGCATTAAGCTGAATAAAAAGAAACTGAATGCTTTTTTATCACTAACAGGGATTAACAATATAGGACCCATGGCTCCACATCATCCAATCCCAGAACACTTTTTCAGTTTAGCACCTGGCGAAACAGAATGCAGCATTATGATGGCGTTGACTTCACTCAAAACAGAAAGGGATAAGCTTTAATTATAAAAGAAGAGGGAGAACTACATAATGATCCTCTCTACGACCCTTCTTTTGGAAGAGAACTAGTCAAGTAATTTATATAAAATGAAATGTTTAACTGAATAGCGTTCTCCTTAATTACATCAAAAATGAAAATCCAGCTTCCAAGGTGCTTGAGTTATGTTAAATGCTCAGATCAAAACAAGCTGAGAGGTTCCATCCACGATTGGAGGACCTGAAAGGGACTTTGAAAAGACCCAGAGCCCCTCACAATGTGCCTCAGGCTTAGCTTTAAAATGATCATCCGACCCACCCTAAGCCCCTCAGAGAACCTCATATTTGGCTTCAAAACAATCATCCAACCCCCTTGGGCCAGAAAACACCAATTTCGTGCTCCCCAATCTTCTCCAATGATGCTCCCTACAATAGATGGGTCATCTGGGGAGTGAGAGAAACTTTTGAAATTCAATTTACAAGTTCCAACCCTCCCAGCAATTGAGGGACTCGCTTAATGCATTATGGTTGAACAATTTGACCATAACAAAGCTTTCCAATTAGCAAAAAACAGTATTGCCAAAGACAACCAGGCGCATGCCTAGGCTTTTTGGGCATATGTTGCGCTTTGCTTGGACCCTAGGCTAGGCATTTACCTTGTGCGTGCACCCTGCGCCTGGGTGCACCTTGGCATGACCACGGTACATGTGGCTTTTTAGTAGCTTATGGGTACCTCATTCGTGTGTGCATGCGTGTGTTAACGTTTTACCACCCAATAAGGGTGCAAATAGATTAGAAAAGGCCTTGAAGCCAACAACTTTTTTATTCCTTTTGAGATAAAAGCTTGAGATATTCTTCTCCCAAATTTCAAATTTCAACAACTTTTCTTCTTTCTTCTTTCGCCTTTTTGCTGTTTTAATGAATTCTTTTCGCCTTTAAAAAAAAAAAACAACTTTTCTTCTTTCTTTCTTCTAATAGCTTGTTAAGGTCATCACATCAGGCTTCTTGGAAACAATTTGAGCTTTCATTGGTGCTGTCAATAGATTTAAGGTGAATCAGGGAGAATTTGAAAATCTTAAATACACTAAGAGAAATTAGTTTTGGGGCAGGGGCTGCCATGTGCCTACCCCTCCCTCTCACACCACCGGAAGTTATAGTAACCACCCACTTATATTAAACCATCATCCCTCATCTTCAACGGTTATCTAACCACCTACCAATCTCTCAAAAAAAAAAAAAAAAACCTCTCCATATCTAAATCAAATGATCTAAGTCTATCTAATAATCTGGACAGCTGTAAAGATGAAGATGCTAAGAGGTATGTAATCTACCCTTTCATCAGCCTATTGCTTCTTCGCAGTATATTAGTATGGTTAACTCCTGAAATCTATTAGCCCATTGTGTTGTGTGCAACACATCCACTCCATCCATCAGGAGAGCCACTTGCTATTAGACCATGCAGCCAAAATTTTGTTCGAGCAACAAGTCATGTGGGCCACACCAGAGTGGACAACTGGAAGAGGAGACTGTTGGTTGTGTGGGGCCCTCCATGGTATTTAGGTTCCATCCAACACATTCATCAAGCGAACCTCGCTGGAGAAAAGGGGACAATTAAAAAAATCAATGTGATTTAAAACTCAGGTGGGCCTCACCTGCCACATGCATTGCGCACAACATGGTTCCCTATTAGTTTGGGTTAGAGGATTTGGGGGTTAGAAATTTTAGCTAGTTTGGCAAATTTGTGGTTTCAGATTGGTGAATTTGAAGGATTTGGGAAAATGAAAATTTTAGGAATTGGATTTGGGGAAATTGGGAAATTAGGATTTAGAATTGGGGAGTTTGGGGAAATTTCGAAATTTGAGGTTTTGGGCTAAGAGGAATTGAATGGTATTGACTTTGATTGTTTCAAAGAAAAACAACTAATATATAAAAATAGTTAAATATTAAATATTTATTAAAAATTGTGCCTAGGATCTTTAGGTGTGCGCTTAGGCAAACCTGGGCATTTTGGGTTCAACAGCAACATGTGCGCCCAGTGTTCAAAATTTCGGTATCGTGTTACATATCACATCCTTGGGATACAGATACATATCGGCTATCACCTGGGATATATCGTTTGTATCGGGTAATTTATCACACTTTTTAGGAAACATTGGTAAGCATTGGGGAAATGGTTGAATTTTTCAATGAAGCTTTATGGATTGTTAAAAAAAACCTAAATACACAGTTTCAAATCATAGCATCACAAAAAAAGAAGTGCACATAATAGGTTTCCTCTGTATATAGTCCTAACTTATGCGTTGTGTAACTGAACCAATACAACCATATTCAAATTGAATGCATAGCATTTAGAGTGTATGTGATGATCATTTCATCAAACACTTCTAAACACTTCAAATTAGTCTCAATTGATAGCTAGTTGAAGGGAAATTTCGAAGAAAAAAAAAGTAATATTTTAATAATTTTTAATTAAAAAATTATTTTTATTTTTAAAAAATTGACTAAGACTTCAAATCAGTTGATCAGCCATCATGCATGCTTAACTTCATGTTTGGAGTGCAACATTGCAAGCAATTTGGGAGAAATTGGGAAATTTTCAAAATTTTCCCGATTTTTCTCAAATTGGACCATTTACACTCAAATTTCGAAATTAGAGTGTATGTAATTATCTTTTCATTAAATACTTTGAAATTAGTCTCAATCAATGGCTGGTTGAAGGAAAATTTAAATTTAAAAAAAAAAAATAAATAAAAAATCGAGGGCATGAAGAACCAATGGATATCGAAATTAAAGCTCTAACTCCATGATTTTTCATGCAAAACATGAAGAACCAACGGATTTATAACCATTTAACACTGATTTAACATAACTTCAACACAAAAAGGATCGGAAAATGAAAATGCTCACCAGATCGAACATGTGAGATACATCAGCACTACTTGTGTGTTTTGTATTGCACAGGTTAGATATTTCAAACATTGGGTGTGCCTAACACTTTTAATTAAACAAGTGAAAAGGTATGTCATTGACACTCAAATGAAATTCTTCTTGAATGAGAGCCCATTTTCCCATGAGGGAATTAATTTCCAAAATGGATATATATATATATATATATATATATATATATATATATATATATATATAGGAAAATGGTTTTATGTGGTCGACCTCATGGGAACTTCCCATGAGGTCGAGCTGTGGGGGCCCACCATGATGCGTGTCAAAAATCTACCCCATCAGTCAGATGCACCATTCCATGATGGTCTTGGGGCTTAAAAATCAAGTCAATCCAGGACTTTTGTGGGCCACATCACATACAAAAGTTGAGAGGGGTTACCCTCCCATTAAAACATGCATAATCATTTGTTGGACACACCGAGATGTGGTTCACAGATCCAGCGCATCCATTATGTGTGTCCCGCTTTTATGAGGGATCAGACCAAGTTTCAGACGCATCCAAGTTTCATGTGGGCCCTACCAAGTGCTTTTATATGTTTTATGCATGGCTTCACATGATTTTAGATGGTATGGCTCACCTGAGTTCTGTATATGGCTGATTTTTTGAATATCCCATAATTTAAAGGCAACCCATCAAATGCACGGTGTTGATGTTTGACACAGATCATGGTGAGGCCCACACAGCTCAACCTCATGGGAAGTTCCCATGAGGTCGACCACATAGAACCATTTCCCACACAGACACACACGGACACACACACACACACACACACACACACGCACATTCGTTTCTTTCCATATGCCCCATAAGATGACACAGGGGAGCATCTACCACAGAGGTTAACTCTTTTCTTAAAGGACAAACGGACTAACCACAAATCTGCAGCATATTATCATGAAGAATCCAATACATTTAAATAGACAACCAAAAAAAAAAAAGCCCCCCAGATTTGAGAGGCCCATATACACTTCACAGAAAGATAATCGACTGATTCCTACTCTTCTTTGCATGTAAAAGAAAATGTTCAGGAGATGGATATTTCTACATTGAAGATGGTCTGACATAAGGATCTTGTCCTCCACTTTGACCCAACAAAGGCAATCTCCAAATGGTTGATCGTTTTAACCTAAAAAAAGACTATGAGAGGCTGATGTAGAAACTCTATTTGAGCACAAAAGCCCCATAAAGAATGATTTAGAAGAAAAATTGCATTCAAGGACCACTTCTAAATCCCTATATCCGCCTCATTACTAACAGTAAACGCAACATCAACCCTTCCAAGGAGGTTAGCGTAATCTACCATTTCCTCCTCTGACATATTTCTCTTGAATATAACATCCAACAGAAGCTTCCCCCAACAATATCATAGCATCCCTCCACCCGAACTTCCTTTCGACTCACCATTCTATCGATGTGAACAAATGAAAGCACCACAGGTTCATTTATCATCCAGATATCCTCCCAAAACTTAATTGTATTGCCAACCCACCCTATACCTCACTTCTTCCTTGAAAGCATGCAACACCTTCGGAGAGTCCCCCTTCTTCGCAATGTTCTTCCATACCACCGATCCCTCCTAACTCGGTCACCAAGTGGCATGCATTTCCATTGCGCCTGCTTTTCCAATTTATATGACATTTTCCCAATGAAAACAAAAAATAAAAATTGCAGGCATGGTTCATGAAAATTTACTCAACTGAGCCAAACCAAGCAACTCGTGCAACACCATTGACCAATCTCACCTATTGTTGGAGTGTGAATTTGGTAACCATATGCTATGAATGGCAACTGATCTCACCCGTCAATGGTTCATGTGAATCTACAAAAGTAGCTAAATGCCTTTTAAAGAATCCATTTCTACCATTGTCGCATCTAACCTACCATCCTTTTTTTTTTTTTTGAACATTAATAATTTATTTCATTGAGGCCGAAAGCCTAAAAAAATACAAGAAAAGATAAAATGAAAGAGAAAGACTAAAAACTATAAATCTGACCCGCCATCATAATCATATAACAACCATGAAAGAAGAAATAAAAAGCTGCCTCCTTTAGGATTCATCTGTTTACCACTACTAAGATTCAAATCACCGAATTGCAACTCACCCACCATCCAATAATCCAAATGTACTAATAGATTGAGCTAACATCTATTAAACCAAAAACAGAAGAAATTCCTCTCCACTTGATCCATTTCTATTATGCAAATTGCCAAAATCATCTTGGAGACAATACAGAAAATTCCTATAAGTATGCCCATCCACCATATTGTTCTCCTACAACTCCCTCAACAGCCTCACTGCATCTCCAACCCTCCCCTAACTCCTGGTCACATCCAGCACAATCTTGCACAGATGACATAACCCAGTCCACCAACCTCCACTTCTCACTGATCTCCGACAAAATCATCACCACCTCATCAACCTCCCTACCGATCACCAAACAATTCATGAGTGAATCATATGCCTTTCCACTTGGAATGAACTCTTTACTCTTCATGTCACCATAAAACACCCTGGCCTTCTCCATCCGCCCTTGTGCACAAAGCCTATGAATCAAATAATAGTATCAAAATGCATTTGCCCAGCATTTATAGACAAGGCCTAGTTCCTTCCATTCAATGAAATATCCAAATAGCAACATTCATGAGAACGCAAAAGCATATCCTTTATCATGGAATTCGAGGAGAAAATGTTAGACTTGATCCTGTCATAAACTATTTGCCAAAATAGGTATCGGATGGTCTCCGTGTACATGCACTCTATATACAAATTGCTGTGGCGTCTGAGCATTGCTGCGAAAAGGAGGCTGTAGGTCCGAATGGACAAGCAGGAATTCATGTCCTTACTCTTTTTCATTCGTTTGTAGTCATTGATGGCTTTGGAGAGCTTGCAAGCCTTGGTGTAGAAATAGATGGTGTTGAAGACGGTTTTTGTAAGCAAAGAATTATGTAATGGTGTTTGCTGGCCGATATGATACGGGCCCATATCAGCTAATACAGCCCTATAGCAGCTGGAAAAAAAAAAACTGTTTGGGAAAAAATCTCAAAATTTATTGGTAAAATTCTAAAAATGTGAGGATCTCGAATATGTATTTGATGCAAGGTATCCCGTATCCCTTACAATACGGCCGTATCGGCCGATACGTAACGGTAATGGCCGACACCGTTACGCAACACGGGGTCGAAACGGGCACCCCCCCCCCCCCCCCCCCCCCCCCCCCGATTCTGTGATCGTTACAGCCATTACGCCTATTACGGGCCTAAAGAAAAAAAAAAAAAAAAGCCTTTTTTTCCTTTCTTTTCTTTTTCTTCTTCTTCTTCTCAGACTGTTGCGACTGCGGCTGCGGCCCTTCTTCTTCTTCTTCTTCTTCTTCTTCTTCTTCTCTCTCTCTCTCTCTCTCTCTCTCTCTCTCTCTCTCTCTCTCTCTCTCTCTCTCTCTCTCTTCGGTTTCCCTCTCTAGTATCGGAAAATGAAATCGGAAGCGGATTGGCTGGTGTACCACACACCAGCTATATAGCTGTTGTAGGTATGTGTCATGCTAAGACGAGCGCTGACACTCTTCAAGCTCCGAGTTGCACGAATAGTTCAAAGGAGATCAAAGTTACATGGGCTCCACAGTGATGTATTTATTATATCTACACCGTTCATCTATTTTTAGAGATCATTTCAGAGCATTACCCAAAAAATGAATCATATCCAAAGATCGTCTGGACCACACCAAAAATAGTAACGGAGATGATGATTTTCACCATTAAACAATTCGTAGGGCCCACCATAACGTTTATCTTCCATCCAATCCGTTCATATGGTCAAAAAGACCTGAATGAAGAGGAAAAACAAATTTCATATTGATCCAAAACTTTTGTGATCCCAAAAAGGGTTTCAATGGTAGATGTTCAATCCCCCACTACTTTTTGCAGTGTGGTCCACTTGATAATTAGATCTGTATTATTTTCGTGTCAAGCCTTAAGATGAGCTCGTCAAATGAATGGATGGTTTGGATATAACACATACCTCATCATCAGACCCAGAGGGCTTGCTGACGTCAATACAGTAGCTATATAGGTGTAGTACAAGTTACGTGGTACGCTGTTATGGCTCCACGTGCCACGTGGGCCCCACCATGATGTATGTATTTTATCCATGCCGTCCATCCATTTTGCCACATCATTTTAGGTCATGATCCAAAAAATTAGTAAGATCCAAATCTTAGGTGGACCACACCATAAGAAACAGTGGTTATAGAATGCTCACCATTAAAATTTTAAAAATTTCTTAGGGTCCACTGTACTGTTTATTTTCCATATAACCTGTTAATTAGGTCACATTGACGTGGATGAAGGGAAAACACACATGTCAGCTTGATCTAAAACTTTTGTAACCCCCAATAAATTTTTAATGATGGACGTTTAATTATTGTTGTTTCTTATGGTGTGGTCCACATGAGCTTTAGATCTGCCACATTTTTGGGCTCATGCCCTAAAATTATTTGGCAAAATGGATGAACGGTGTGGATATAACACATTCATCACAGGTAGGGCCCAAAAAACTTTGACACTCGTGTGCTACACTTTACAATCCGAGTCCCACCTAATTCGGGCCCTTAAAAAATTGTACGTGAGACATGTATTAACTTAAAATTTACCAATTAAATTATGGACTATAGTTGCTAACTCACAATGCCAAAATCAAATTGTTTGAATAGTTTTAATTGTTAATTTATGGATGCTTATTTTTTAAAATAGGGCCTTTTGAATTTTTTCATGATTCACTATCCAATAAATGTCCACCAATTCATAAGTAGGATACTGTTAATAAATTGCATGAATTTGAGACTGATTTGGGGCATGGATCGGTCCTCCAACTCAGCCCCAAATTGGCAACGCTATCTAACTGAATTTAATTTCATTTTTTTAAAGAACTATTGGGAGAAATGATATTAAATTGTTAAGTATACAAATTAGATATTTAGAAAATTAAATATATGAATTTTGTAGTCAAATTGAGGTTATCTAATTCATAAATTCATCAGACGGTCCAATATAACTTCTCACCAAAGAGTGGACCGTTACACTAACATAAACATGTTCCAATTTATAACTGAATGCAAATTTGGAATGCTTAGAATATTCCGGATTTAATCCATATTTTTTTATATTTCTTTGGCAAAAAAAAAAAGTGCACCTTTATGAGCCGTTACGCCCCTGTATCGCCGTTACACCCCCGTATCCGTATCGGTATCGGAGGGCACCGTTACACCAACCGATACCGATACAGGATACCTTAATTTGATGGTGGGTGGTAAGAATGCCATCTGTGGACTAGTGTCAATTTGACTTGCTGAAAGTCTACCAAATGGATCCTAATCGAATGCATATTAAGCATGATTTGGTGGATTACAAAAGGAAAAATGTTTTTTTTTTTTTTTAAATGATGGTTACCCCATTCACCCGATATTTCTCAAAATGGTCCACTCCACTTTGGTTCCCACTCAAATTTTGTGTTTTGATCCTCAAAATAGGCTTGGATCTAGTTTAAAATTAGTTTGTTTTTTTTTTTTCCCGTTCATGGTTGACGTAAATAAAGACAAAATTAAAAATTTTAAAAATAAATAAAAAGAGAAATTCTGAAAATAAAAAATTTCAAAAATGGGCCCTTTATGGTTTTGTCAACCCATAACAATGTACCGGCCCCATAATGGTATGGCCTATGTTTTTCATAATGGACCAGTTCACCCCTATATCCCATAATTGGGGTGACCATTTCCTTTACATAATAGCTAATTGGGCCATAATGCAATGGTTTTTTAATACCATGTTCGGGAGAGAGGACGTGGAGGGAGATGGCTTGATTGATGACTGTAACGAGATCTTGGTAGGGTTTGGCAGAGCCAAGCATTCTATGGTGATACGGAAGGTGGAGAGATAATGGATGAACCTGGCCTGTTGGTTTGCCCAGTTGAATAGTTGAAGGAAAATCTGGGGATCTTTTTGGAGGGAGATTGTTGGAGAGAATGAAACGATTGCTACGAAAAGATTCCAATCAAAGAGAGAGGGAGAGAGGGAAAAGTATCTGAATCCTTTTTAATCTGCTAAATGCAATGGGAAACAAAACCGGCATTTGTTTTAACTTGCACAACAATCCCTGATGAGGTGATCAGACAGATTCTGAACATGAAAGTTTCAATAGCTAGCATGCAATCCCCAAACTTGATGTAGGTTTAGGGGTCGTTTGGATGGTCATAAATGGTTTACGTTGTAAATGATTTACTAGTAAATCACTTAAAGACTGTAAATGATTTACACTATGTCTGTTTGGCTTTAAGTTGTAAATGATTTAATAATAAATCATTTACAGTGTTTGGATAGACTGTACATGGTAAATGAAATCTGCCTTATAGGCTTTCATTCATTCATTCAAAAAATAAAATAAAAAATAAAAAAATAAAGCCATTGCCATCTCCCCATTTACTAGTAAATGAAAACTCACCCTTTTTCTGCTAAATGAGAAGGGGGCTTTGCTAGTAGATCATTTACAAGTAGTAAATGATTTACTAGCAAATTAGAGCATCCAAACACAAATGGTAAATGATTTGCTAGTAAATCATTTACTACTTGCCCCATTTACCACCAACCAAACGACCCCTTACAAAAATGCTCTCAGCGACATATCATCGAGCATGAGATGAGCATTTGACTTACGTAGACTCGGACGGCCTGAATATGGATATCTGAGTCAGTTTTACGGTGCAGAAGCTGGATTTGTTGATTTTATGTGTATTCTGATATTATAATTCTGCGAAGAGAGAATGCAGATAAGGGTATTGGGAAGAAGAAGAAGAAGAAAAGAAAATTACCAGATTGGGCTTGAAGATGTTGTGGACTACAGAAGCGCCAGCGAGAAGGGAAGCTATGACGACGACGCAGGACCACGCTAACGACGGGGTACCCGTCGGTTGTCTCCCTCCGAACTTGTTCATCTGCTTTGATCTCCACCGTTGATCAGCTCTTGAATCTAGTGGATATTATTGTCTTGAGAGGAGGAATCGTAGAGGGAGTAGACAATGCTTCGCCAGGATTATCCTAGTATTTGAATAGGGCTGCTGTTCATACAGGTAGGGCCCACATGGGAACAATCTCCTTGATCAGATAAATGTGAGTTGAAAATGCTTTATCGGGATGGGGTGCGCACGGGTCGGTTCGGTCCGGTTTGGGGTGAAACCGGAACCGAACCGTTCCTAACGGTTCTCGGATTTTCGGAACCGGACCGTTAAAACCGGTTCGGTTCCACGGTTCTCGGCGAGAGAGAGAGAGACTCTTGAAGTTAAATCTGACGACAGCTCGAGGGCGAGAGAGATGGGTTTTATGAGAGAGAAAGATGGGTTTTGTGAGAGAGACACTTACGGTGAAAATCAGAAGCTGGATGATGGGTCGAGGGCGAGAGAGAGAGAGAGAGAGATTTGCAGTGGAAATCAGACGGTGAATGATGGTCGGGGGCTACGGCCAGCCGCTGGTAGAATCCAGTGGTGCTGTTGTTGCGTCGCAGCAGCAGAGTCCTGGGCCCTGGGCAATTGCACGCAGACGGTGAGAGAGAGATTGGGCAGGGAATAGGCAGGCGCACGCACGGCGAGAGAAAGAGAGTAGGGTTGTTTTTAAATTTTTTTTTTTTAAAAAAAAAAATTTAAGTTCGATCAACGGTTCGGATCAACGGGTCGGGCCACGGTTCGGATCCACGGTTCGGTCCAGTCTAGTTCTACGTGCCTCTAAACTAGAACCGACCGTATCCAGCTGTTCTCGAAATTTTGAAACCGGATTTGATCTGGTGTAGTATAGAAGTAGAATAAACCAGTCCATTGAATTAGTTTCAGTCCAGTTCCTTAGTTCTATTGGTTCCATGTGTACCAAATTATATTAGTATTTTTATATTATCGATAAAAATAAAAAATAAAAAAAAGCTTTAAATATAAATATTATAAGCCTAATTATTTTTAATATTATAATTATGAATATCCTGTTGGTAAATTTGAGTAAAGTCTTCGGCCAATCCAACCATTGAACATTGAATGGAGTCTAGTTTTTCGGTTTTGAGCCGTGGGATGCATTTTCAAAAGTTTAAAGCTACATGTGGGTTACTATTTCAGTCTATTTTCTAGCGTCCATGCACTTGGCACTTGAGGTGTAGGAGTGGCAATGGATAGGGGATTCAACGGGCTATCCTGGGTTTGAGGTGTGCTGACAAACTACAGGAATAGTGGGTCAGGCCCAGGCTCAAACTTTAATATATTTAAGTAAATAGGTCACGCTTGGGTTGAACCCTATTACTAGGTTAGGCCAAAAAAAATAAAATAGAAAAGTGTGTGTGTGTGTATAAGTGTGTTTATATCTAATGATTGAGCTAAGTTTGTTTATGTCCTTAGCCTTTTTATAATTATTATAAGTATATAACATGAAAAACTTTACAATGCATTCGGGCTAATTAGAACCAAGGGAACAAAAAGACCCGAGCAACACAGCCTATTGTAAAGAAACAAAACTCCTTCTACTTGGGCCTGGTCCGATGCTAGGGGCAAGCCTAATGGCTCCTATACCCACTCTATCAAGAAAAATAAGGCCCCTAATCATAGGAGGTAGCTCGGCAGTAGGGTTGTGCATCGAGCCGAGTCGAGTCAAGGTGGGCCAAGCTTGGCTTGGCTTGTCCATGCTCTTCTTGAGTTCGAGCTCAAGCTCGAGCTCGGCCTCAAGCTTACTATTGAAGCTTGGCTTGTTTGTCAAAACTTTCGATTCAAGCTCGAGGCGAGCTAATGGATTGAGTCGAGGCGAGCTTACCTCAAGTCGAGTCGAGCTTGCTCTCAACCTGACCCAACCCGCAACCCTCACCTAACTTAACCCAGCAACCCGACCCAACCGACCCAACCCCCAAATCAAATATTTAATTAATAATACACACACACACACATAATATTAGATAAAACCATAAATGGTACTTTGTTGTTGATACTGAGAGGAAGGGAGAGCGAGAGAGAGAGAGAGAGAGAGAGAGAGAGAGAGAGAGAGAGAGAGTGTGGTGGGTTAGGTATGGAAAGGAAATGGTATAAGAGAGACGGACGGGTACGATAGGGTTTATGTTTTAATTTTTTTAATTTTTAAATATAATATAATATACATTAATATATAATAATAATAATAATAATCATAATAATATATTCAAGCCGAGCTTGAGCTTCGAGCCAAGTCGAGTTTGAGTCAAGCCGAGTCAAACCCCACTATGTTTGAACTTAGCTTGTTTTCAAAACGAGTTGGGTTATATAAAGCTTGGCTCGTCTTAATTCATCATTCGAATCGAGTCAAGTCGAGATAAATCAGCCAAGCCGAGCAAGCTTTTCGAGCTAGCTTGGCTCGTGTACAACCCTACTCGGCATGTCAGGTAAGAAGAGAAATTTGAAGCTCGGACCCTATACGGGTCATCCCATCTGTTGGGCCGTTCCCTTCGCTCAGAACATGTACAAAATTAAATATCCCACTCATCCGCAATTTTTCTATTCTCTGCAACTAGTACATCCAGTGCCAAGACAGCTTGGAAGAGCCATTAAGAAGAGCCACAACAATCTTGGAATCAAATTTCACCTCGACCTTTGTGAAGCCTAACTCTAGGCAATGGCCTAAGCCATTGAAAACTGCGCGAAGTTTGGTTCTAGTATTAGAGCTAGCACTGTAACCCACCAAGAAAGCAAAGCAGCAATCACTATTTTTCCCTCTGCAGATACTGCCTTTGCCCGACACTCCTAGGTTTCCTCTGGTTGAACCATCAATGTTCAACTTGACCCATCCACTCTTCGGCGTCAACCACTTCAGAAGCATCGAGGGAATCCTTTTCAAGTTGGCAGTCTTGATGCCCAGAACCCTCAGCAATGACTGATTAACCTTAGGCCGCCTCTTGCCTTTGGCATTTTCTTTACCGATCAACGATGACAACCACCACTTCACTCGGGCAATTATCCTAATCACATGCATGTCCTTAGCCTCATATTTCATTCTTAAACTTGGGTTGTAGCAGGTTGGGATGGGTCAATCGTGCCTGACCCATTTACAATTAAATGAATCAAGTTAGGTCAAGTCAGGCCTGATGAATTTTAAGTCGGTTAACTTGACATGAGTTGGGATTGGACTAAAAATTTTGGCCTGCTTAGTAAATCCAGCATGAACTTATCCATTGCCACTCCTGTTTAGAGTTTTGTTTGCATTTACAAACAACTCACCCAAGGCTAAGATACCTACTTTTTTTTTCTTTTTCTGTCTTTATCTTTTTCTAAAGAAGATAAGCTGCTTATGAACCCGAACTTGAGACTTAAATGTTGAAGCATTCTGTTTTTTTTTTTTTTTTTTAACACACGTACGCACACCCCACACACTCACGCTGGTGGAATTTCACCACCTATGGGTACTCGAACCATTGACCGGGAGTTGAAACTCCCGAGAGTCTACCACCCGAGCAAGCTTGAACCAATCTTCAGTACCTGCTCCTACAGTGCACTTGTCAAGAAACGGTTTTTCAGGTGTCATCCAAATGCAATATAGTAACACTCACGTACAACCATCTCAATAACCTGAACTCAACACATGGAAATCCAGAACATGGACATCCTTTTGTTATCTAAGTAATCCACACAAGGATCCTTTATATTGTTTCGGGGATTGTTTGGATGTTCCCATTTGCATGAAAAGAGGCCCGCCTCATGAATGTTTTGATAAAGAGGAGCTGGTCGGTGTCCCATAAAATGTGGACCTTGGGATGCCCTAGATGCTCCAATTTGCAATAATTCAACACCAAATGAGAATTTCATGATAAAAAAGCTTATGTGTGTTAGCATCCAATTCTCATCCCTAGTAGGAAACATGGTTTCACCCCATTTCTACGGTACGCCTTAGAGCAGTGAATTTGGGAAAATGATTGTCAAGATTCCTGAATTATCTCGTGTTCCTAGAAGCTACATTAAGAGGTTGAAGTGTTGAGTATAGTTCTTATTTAACTAGAATATTTAGTTATTTGAATGAATTAATTCAAGAAAGTGGTTGGTTAAAAATTTTTTACTTTGAGTTGTGGGGTCAACAGTTCATCCGCCTTGAAGGCATAAGGAATTCTTGTCGGTCTATGTCATTTCCAGTAGAGTGTGGTTTGTTTGTGTTGAAGGCATAAGGAATTCTTGTGCCATCACTTATCATCGGTCTATGTCATTTTCAATAGAGTGTGGTTTGTTTGTGTTGAAGGCACAGGGAATTCTTATTTAGTCCTCACTGGGCCATGTTATTTTCGATGACACTAGCTCACAAAGCATGCCAATTTTCTTTTACCTGAATAGATTATGCACTACACAACACAATTTTTAACATGTGGAACTTCTCTAAGACCTATTATGATTTGTGTTAGATCCACACCATCCATCAATTTTTCCAAATCTTTCTAGAGCATTAGCCCAAAAATGAGGTACATATAAATCTCAATTGTGCCACACCACTACTGTTGAAACCTTCTTCGAGTCCACCGCAAGGTTTATTTGCCATCTAACCTCTTCATAAGGTCACCCAGACCTGTATGAAGGGAAAACGCAAATACTAGCTTGATTAGAGCCTTCTTTGACCTCAAGAAGTATTCAACTATTTACTTAGTGTATCCCGATTGAGCTTTGGATCTGTCTAGCTTATGCTCTCATGCCCTAAAATGATATGGAAAAATGGATGAACGGTGTGGATCTGACACATACATTATGATGGGGCCTACAGAAGTTCCACATGTCAACATTTAAGTTTTCTCTCCCATATGGACCGCACTACATAAGCAATGGAATTTTCTTGACTCTTGACATTTATGCGGGCCTCACCATGATATCTTTCTTATATTCATATCTTTCTTATATACACACTGTCCATCCATTTTTTTCAAATCATTATATGATATATACGAGACCAAAATTAAGGTAGATCCAAAGCTCAAGTGGACCACACCATAAGAAATAGTAGGAATTAACACTTCTCACTGAAAACTTCTTAGGGCTACAGAAGGCTTTGATCAAGCTGATATTTGTATTTCCCATTCATCTATGACCTTAGGAACAGGTTAGATAGCAAATAAAACTCACAGTTAGTCCTAGGAAGGGTTCAACGGCAATTCATTCAATCCTCACTTATCACTAAAAACTTATTAGGGCCATGAAAGGCTCTGGTTAAGCTGATATTTGTATTTTCCTTTCATCCAAGTCTTTGTGGCCTTATGAACAGGTTAAACGGCAAATAAAACTTACAGTTAACCCTAAGAAGGTTTCAATGGTAGTTCATTCAATCTTCACTACTTTCCATGATGTGGTCCACTTAAATGTGCCTCATTTTTGGGTTCATGCTCTAGAATGATTTGAAAAAGTTGAAGGATAGTGTGATCTAACACATAAATCTTGCTAAGGCCTAAAGAAGTTCCATAAGTTAAAAGTTGTGTTGTTTAGGGCATGTTCGAAATGACATGGACCAATGAGAAGCCACGGAACAGAAATTCCCTATGCCTTAAATGCAGACAATCCAAACTCTTTCCATGGCATCAGCTAACAAAATACTAATTTTCTCTCCCAAAATGGATTGTGTACTACACAATGTAACTTTTAACGTGTGGAACTTCTCTAAGCCCAATCATAATTTATGTGTTGGATCCACACCATCCATCAAAATTTTCATATCATTCCAGAACATGAATCCAAAAATGAGGCACATCCAAAGCTCAAGTGGACTACACTATAGAAAAGCAATGGGAATTGGATGAACTAATATTAAAACCTTCTCAAGGCTAACTGTGACATTTATTTGCCATCTAATCTGTTCATAAGGTCATACAAACTTTGATGAAGGTCTAGGTAAAAATGTCACACATGCTTATATGAAGGGAAAACACAAATATAAACTTTGAGTAAAGCCTTTCATGGCCCCGAGAAGTTTTCAATGATAGGCATCCAATTTCTATTATTTCATGTTGTGTGGTCCACTAGAGCTTTGGATATGCCTTTTTTTTGGGTTCATATCCTAGAATGATTTAGAAAAAAATTGGATGGATGATGTAGATCTAAAATATACATCATGGCGAGGTCATGTAAATTTCACACCTCAAGAAATTTGGTTGCTTGCCGGGAGAAAAGAAAACAAGATGTGTTGACATATGGAACTTTCGTTGGCCCCATCATGATGTTTGTATTAGATCTATGCCATCTGTAAGACCTGTATTTTAGTCCGTACTGTTCCGTAGACTTCCGCGGTCTTACCGGTCGAATTCCAGCAACCTTCGACCCTTAATCGATATTGACGCGCGACCCTGATTCATATGCCGTCAACCTGTATCGACTCAACCCAAGACCAATACCATAGCGACCGCGCCATCGCTGCGGTTCCGATACTGCGACTTGCGCGCCGAGGCGATACCCTGGTCAAGAGATGTGGGGCAACGTTCAGTGCGAGGAAAACGCCGTGCGTTGCGAAACCCAAGAGAATCTTTACTAGATGTCACATCAATTTCATCAATCAATCCATCACATGTCAAGTACATGTCAAGTACACATCACTTTCACCCTTTCCCAAGCAAGCCACAAAAGTCTTCCATGCCCATACTTTTCTTACACAAATGTCACCAAAGTCAACAAAATCTTACACACCCATCCCTCTCCCATCCATCACTCCATCACCCATCACACTCTCTCTCCCTTTACAAGTTTCTCTTTCTCATTTCTCAAATTACTTCTCCAAGCAACAAAAATATCCCACGTATGGGATTTCTCTAAGTCTTCCAAACCACAAGTGTGGCCCACCTTTCCACCCCTTGATCTCTCATCCTAGCCATTCATTCCTCATCTCATCCATTGAAGTTGAAGCTAAGGTGCTAAGGAACCCCTAGAAGTAAGAAGATCGGACGGTGGGTGTTTAATCATACTAGTTTTTCCTGTTTTTGAGATGGGCCAAGTGAGGCCAACCGATCAATGGTTTGGATCTCACTTGGGACCCTAAAATGAGGCCGATGGCCCACTAGGATCATCATGATCATTCCATGATGGGGCCATTCTCCATGGACCCCATCATGATGTTTATTTTCTTATATTTGAAGGTCATCTAGACCATCCACACCGGTGGGGAACGGATCTCCACCATTGATTTACGATCTCGGTGATCCCATGTGTAGAGGGATCCACTTGATGTATGATTCATTGCAAGGGAGGGCCCATAATGTCGGGGTCCCTCCATCAAGCGTGTCCCACCCTCTATCTCTCTCTCTCTCTCCCTCTCATCTTTTATTTATTTTCCTGTGTGATTGATGAGGCCATGTGGCTCACTTGAATGAGCCCCACCATGAAATATGTATTCTATCCAAGCCCTCCATGAGTGGGGCCCACCTTAGATATATCATTCATCTTATGGTGGCCCACCTATATGCAACAAAAAAAAAGAAGAAAGAAACCTCCAAACGCTGGACGTCCCTGTTCAAAAAAAAGGGAAATGGAGCCTTTGGGGGTGGGCCCTTATGTAGGCCCCACCTTGATGTAAGTATGAAATTCACGCCGTCCATCCCATTCTCCACCTAATTTTAGGCGTTGAGCCAAGAGTTGGGGTTGGTTGAGAGATCTGGTGGGCCATAGCGTTGAAGGTTGCATCCCTACCATTCAAAAGATCATTTTTCATTTTATTTTATTCTCTAAACCTAGGAAATACTCCATATTAGACCCGTTGGATTGGTTGCGAGCTCAAGAATTCAATGGTCAGGGTGGATTTTCGTAAAGTGGGCCTCACGTGCAAAAAACCTCAAAAAAATGGGTTTTCTCTGATTTTTGAAAGAGGCAGAGCCTCTGCCTCTCTCTCTGTCAGCAGCAGACGCTGCACGCTGCTGCGTGCAGCGTTAGGCGAGCGGGTGGACAGCCACCCACAGCCCTGCATGTGTGCCCCACGATGATGTTTATTTGTAATCCAATCTGCTTATGAGGTGGGCCCCCTCCTCAGGTGGGCCCCCTCCAAGTTTCAGCCTGATCCAACTCTCAGGTGTCCCACACCATATGAAACAGTGTGAATTGAACTCTACCATTGAAATCTTTTTGGGGCCCACAGAAGTTTCAGATCAATCTGAAATTTTTATTTTCACTCCATCTAGGTCTAAGTGACCTTATGAACGGGTTGGATGACATCCAAACATTACAGTGGGCCCCACATGGACCCACAGTGATGTATGTGCCCTATTTCCACCGTCCAACGGACGGTGGAGCCCATGGTAACGCTCGTGCTCCCTGTCGTCCATCTGTTTTGACGATGGGGCCCAGTGTCTCCTAGTAATGGCTGTCTTGTGGGTCCCACCATATATATATTTATATATTATATATTATATAGTTTATATTATATATTTTATATTTTATAATATGAATAGAGTGGTGGGCCCTATGTGGGACCCACCTCTATTCCCTTTTAAATGCTTAAGAGCTGTAGCAACAGCTATATATATATATATATATATATATATATATATATATATTACATACATACATGCCCTTAATGTATGAGTTGCTATTGTAGTTATAATGTATGTATATTGCTATACATATTATATTTGTGGGCCTAAGGTCCATATGACCTTTTCATACATAATGGATTGCAAACAAATATTACAGTGGGCCCTAGGCCATGTGTCCCTATGAATAGTTTGGATGGAAATAAATATTTTGTAAGGCCCATGGGTCGGGACCCATTTGATATATTTAAAGGCCCATGGGATTGAATCAGAACGATGTATTCTAAGGCCGATGGGATTAGGTTCATTTGACATTTGGGGGCCCATTGAGATATACTAGGGCTTATGGATTGAGGCCCATTGGATGTACATATGGGGCCCAATTGGTGTGGCCCATTTGTTACCTTTAAGACCTATGAGTTTAAGCTCATTTGATGCAATCCAAGGCCCACGGGTTTTGACCCATTGCAATGCACTTAAGGCCCATTGGTGTGGCCCATTGATGTGACCCATTGATGAATAAAAGGCCCATATGATATGGCCCATTTGAGTATTTAAGGCCCAATGGGATGTACCTAAGGTCTATTGCAATGTGTGATTCAAACGCGGATTATGTAATAATGTTTATGACGGTTGTGCCTTAGGAGCAATGTTGGTTTGACGTCCACATTGCGAGTATAATGTTGGTTGGATGTCCACATTACGACTCTCCCTAGGGCCCATTAATAGACTGTACTTGTTGTGTGTCGGCCGTCTAGGCCACCTCTGTTGTAGGGATAGTGCACACCTTATAACATGCTTAGTATAACTTTATGACGCGTAGACCATTTGATGTATTTGGGGCCCACTTGATGAAGCCCGATTCGATGTATTTGTGGGCCCATTTGACTTAGCCCATCTGATTCAACCATTTGTATCGGTCTATTTGATCGGCCTGCTTGTATCGGCTCATTTGGTTGATTTAGCCCATATGATCGATTAAACCCATCTTGATGTATTTGTGGCCTGGTGCTGAGGCCATATATGAGACCCATGTTATGAGGCCCACTTTGATATACTTGTGACCCATCTAGACGGGTATGTTGTGAGTAGTCCCACTTACTGCTTATGCAGGGCCCACCTGTTGTGTATGTAGCCCTTGTATAGAGCTCATTGTGGCGTATATCAAACCCTTGTATAAGGCCGTGGGCCCACCATATGTTCAGCCCTATGTGGGCCACTCCTTTGGGATAATGTTAGTTAAATGTCCACATTGTGACCTTCTCTTAGGCCTTGATATTCTCATTCTCATCATTCTCTTATGGGTTAACCCTAATCAGTGGGCCTCATTCGCCATAGACGGATGGTTCCGTGCTATCATATTTGATATGAACACGACCGAGGGCCGATCTTTATATTATGGTTGATCGGTTGTTCATCTATGGACCTCGCCTCATTTATATGCCGATTATCGACTGATTTCGATTATCGTGGCGGATTGCTGGATTGCGATCGAGGCCGATTATCATGACTGATTGCCGATTTCGATTGTCAAGGCCGATTGGCGAGACCTATATGATGTACATGTGACTTGTAGTTGAGGCTCATTGTGACTCGTATTAGGCCCATGATGCATGACCCATTTGATGTATTCAAGACCCATTTATAGGGCCCACATGTCATGTATTTGGGGCCCATGGGCAAGGCCATTGTGATGTATTCATGGCCCATGAGTAAGGCCCATTATGATGTATTCATGGCCCATGAGTAAGGCCCATTATGATGTATTCATGGCCTATGGGCAAGGCCCATTGTGATCTATGTTAGGCCCATGTGAAAGGCCCATTGTGATGTATATTAAACCCTTGAGTAAGGCCATCGTGTTGTATATTAGGCCTTTGTATGAGGCCGTGGGCCCATTATGTGTTTGGCTCTATGTGGGTCATCCCTTGGGGCAATGTTGGTTAGATGTCCACATTGTCGACGCGATTGCGATACCGATTATGAGTATGTGACTGCACAATATCATGGTACATGCCCATACGCATCATCTGCATGTTTGTTATGAGATGTGATTGATCATTGCATATGTCATTGGGCAGGATGATATGAGACTCCCTGATAGACGAAGGTTCTCCCACATGAGCACATGGCATGCGCAGGATTGATGCATGATTGGATTGTATGACTTATGCATCTTGCATTGTGTTGTGATTATTGTACGCCCTAGTGACATCAGGGTCGTATCCTCCACAGACATATCATGGATGGCCAGATGAGACATCGAAAATTTGTTCGAGCATCGGGCTGCTATAGATGGCCCTAGGTGAAAATCCCTAAACACCCTCTTGATACCAGAGGATGCTCCAACGTCTAGACCTAGTAGGTAGATGAGCGTTAAGTACCGATTTTCAGACAGTTGCGCTCTCCACTATGTCGTGGTCTGTTGAAAGGGGGTGTGGCCTTACCCGCCCAAGCGCAGGGGGCAAAGCTAGGCTGAGTTTGACCAGCTCGTGGAATGGGTCCGCTATCGACGTGCCGGATAGGTATTGACAGATTATTAGCCAGGCGGATAGTGAGGTTTCTTACGCTCACTTAGACTGTGCGGCTAGGGAGAGCGGCGGTTCCATTTGGAGTGTAATAGACCCCGGTGATTTCTCAGAGAGTAACCGTACTGATATGTGGACTTATTGAGTAGGAATTGCATACTCATCTATTCATTCATTCACTATCCACTCGGGCTGATTGTGCACATCTATTTATTACATGTACCTTCGTATGACCAGGATTTCGGTTGGGCGCCCGACTAACCTGAGATCAGGGGTTTACCACATTGAGTCTGACTATCCAAATTTAGGTATGGGACTGGTTTGGATAGAAGTCCCTTTTGGTGGACTCTGCGGTCTGCGATATTACGTATTATCATCCCGACTTCACACTTCAGCTTGGTCATTTCATTTATATCGCATATCGCATTACATCCGCACGCATATGACATTTTGGGTTGCTATGCTTCTGCATTTATACGACCTAAATACGACTGATGGTATTTATGGGCCTATCAGCATGTTTTCATATTACTCTGATATTGTATGATTATGGGTTTACCAGTATTTTCTCTTACTTTGATTACTCTGTTATTGCTTACTTGGCACTTACCTCGTGCACACACTTTCACCACCCACTAAGATTTCTATGAGCTTATGCATGATAGATACGTGCAGGTGGCATTAGGTTGCAGCTGCATTGAGCTTGGAGAGTGCAGCTGTTTTCTGGAGCTTTGATTTTGACATATGGATTTCCCTTTCAACATTGTATTCAAATGATTATATTAGTGGATATGTGATGATGACGTTGCCTTTATGATTTGGGTAAAGTTGTGGTTATTCTTCTTACGAGATAAATGTATATTGGAAATCCTCCTTGTAGGATCCAAGGATTGAAATTTGGCGTATGGGCGCTGAGATCCGAGAATGGGGTACTACGGAGGCTGTCGGCACCGGATTCGGCGATCGAGATTCCTGTGAGCCCGATCTCTGGATTTGGGGCGTGACACCATCCATCCATTTTTCCGCATCATTTTAGCACATGAGACAAAAAATGAGGCAGATCCAAGGCTCAAATGGGCCACACTACTTGAAATAGTGGGAATTGGATGCCTACCGTTGAAAACTTCTTGAGGCCATGGAAGGCTTTGATCAAGCTGATATTTATGTGAAGTGTGACCTTATGAAGATGTTAGATGGTAAATACACCTCATGGTAGACCTTAGAAAGGTTTCAACGGTAGTCGTTTAATCCCTGCTACTTTCTATGGTGTGGTCCACTTAAACTTTGAATGTGCCTTATTTTTTGAGCTCATGCTCTGAAATGATCTAGAAATTTTGATGGACAAGATGGATCTAACACAAATCATGATGGGGCCAAGAGAAGTTCTATACGTTAAAAGTTGTATTTTGTAACAATTTATCTGAAGAGAAAATTGGTATGTTTTATGAGGTGGTGTCATAGGATGACATGGACCAATGAGAAGCGACAACGCATAATTTCCCTATACCTTCGACACAGACAATCCACATTCTGAGAAAAAATGAGCTCTTTTCTATATAAAAGCTAGTTAGTATGAGTACAATACATATAAAAATAAACGTGGAGAACCCTTTATGTTGAGGTTCAAATATTGCATATTAGATCCCAGTTATTACCGAATCTTACGAGCATGATACCGTTTAACACCCTATTTTAATCATGTTTGTAATGCAAGGTGACTTTAGGAGCCTGGACTAAAAAAGGGTACTAAAAGCATGGATTTAACGCTCATAAATCACCAAGGCAAGGGACGGACTCCAGGGGATGGAGATCGAAGAATTTACACACCCAAGATTCGAGAAAATCCATTATTTCATGTTAAAGAGGCCTGAAATTCGTGTAGAATGCAAAATCAAAGGGTTTCCACTATCTATTCAGTTCGAAACTTGATATCTAGCCTGAGGGCCATAAATTAACCGTACACGTCAAATTTCAGCCATTGGATCCCTGTGGAAGTGGGCCAATGTTGAGACTCAAATATTGTATAATTTTTTCCATTTATCTCTTGGTTTTATGAACATAAATCATGTTAATATTCTATTTTACTCATGCATGTGTTGCAAGGTGAATTTAAGTGCTTGGATTGAAAAATGGTGCTAAAAAGCATGGATTTGATGCTCAAGATTTACCAAGGAAAAGGATGGATCTTAGGAGACCAAGATTGAAGCATTCACATGCCAAAGATTTAAGAAAATCAAGTGACGAATGAAGAAAATCGACGATTTGAAGTGAAGAATCCTGTTGTGAAGTTTATTCTGAAAAACTGCGTAGCAAAAAGTCTATTTTAAAAGAACTAAGCAGCGAGAAGTCTATTTTGAGAAAATATGTATATTTGATGTGATTTCTAGGGTTTTCAACTTTGTACGAAAATTGGAGTTCCCTACTTATAAATAGGGCCTCCTAGGGCATTCCTAAACATCATTCAAGGCATCCCAAAGTAAAGTTTAGGATTTTTAAAGATTTTTTACTTTTATTAAAGCTTTTAAGTTGTTCTTTTTATTTTAGATATTTTCTATTTACATTTTTTTCTTAATACTTTTTATTTCTGCAATTTAATTATGTTTTTCTAAGTTCCTTCTAGCCCAAGCTAGAAGGGAAGCACATGGGTTTAATATTTCTTTAAGATTATGATGATTGATTGTTTTAATGATGAGAAGAATGGTGTATGCATGTTGTCTATTATTTAGGTTTTATTTTTTTATCCTCATGTGAGATCCATATGTTTCCATCATATGAGATCTACATTGATGGATAGGCTTAGCCTAGATCAATCAGATTTTCTAAATAGGAGAGGTTCTCAACCTGTTATATTTCTTTGATATTCATTATCCTATAGATATTGAATACTAAAAATCACTGACGCTTGAGAACACATGTCAATGATGCAAATCCATGATTTTTAAATATTTTATATCACTTTTTAAAATATTTAAACCGTCTTATTTTTTGACTAGGCTGACTATGGTGCTCAGATCCTAGTTTTGTTATCCAAGTCATCATGATTTTGGAACATTAACCTATGTGTGGAACTTTGAAGCTTAGGTGTTATTTTATTCAGTTGAATTACATCCATTCAAAAATTCCAAAATCAAATCATCAGTTTAGTTTTTATTACTTATTTTGTTTTGTATTTGATTTTTTTTCCCTTCTCACAATTCATCTCCCTGTGGGATCGACCCCGTATTCACGGGATACTACTTACGAACCTCTGCACTTGGAGGCAAGCAATTAAGTTTTTGGAGCCGTTGCCGGGGAGAGACTGAGATAGATCAGATCTGTGCAAGATAGCTAAGGTAAGTTTTTTCTAAGGTAAGTTCTCTTCTAAACCCTCTAATTTTTCTGTAGATTTTTTTTTCTTTCTTTTTCTTTGAAAATAAATTCAGTTGGGTCTTTCAAGCACTAACTATGACATAAGGTTGCCCTGCTTGGGATTTTATCACCCAAGTGCTACGGTTGTCTTATAGTTGCTGTTTGATTACAAAGATCATCCGCTGAATCTATTTTTCAGATTAGCATAGTTTAATTTCTGCAGTAGTTTTTCTTTTGTTGATTTATTTATTTATTTATTTTTGTGGGCTGAACCCTCATGGTCGGCCCTACCTCCTGGGTTGTTGATTTATTTTGCTTTGTGGATTGAACCCTCATGGTCGGCCCTACCGCCTGCGTTGTTGGTTAAGTTTTTATTTTTATTTTAAGTATCATACTTACTATTTAAATTAATGGTATTTATTGTGTGGTGTGGATGATTTATGTCCCGTTGGAGTAGGGATTAAAACAATCGACACTCCTCCTAAGGCGGATTAGTTTCAGGCCTTGATCATTCACTTAGAAGAGGCATTTAACATCACTTGGATTCCATGGAAGACCTAGTTGATAATCCAAATCCAAATCTGACAGATCCAACTATAAATCAAAATAGAGAAATCAACCTAATCCTCCTCTTGATAATGAAAATGAAGTTCATAGGAATGTGTTAAACCAATCACGGACTTTACGTGAACATTTACACCTTGAGAGATCAACTTTACCATCTTGTATAGTGTTCCCTGCTCACATAGGGAACATTGATTTTAAACCAGGTGTGATTCAATTAATTCCTAAATTTCATGGCTTGGATTCTGAAAGCCCCTACTTGCACCTCAAGGATTTTGAGGAAGTAATTGCAACGTTACAAGTAAATAATGACAATAGAGATGTAATTAAGCTTAGGTTATTCTCATTTTCTCTAAAGGATCGGGCCAAAGCATGGCCTAACTCTCTAAGACCTAATACAATCACTTCATGGCAAGCCTTAAGTAGAGAGTTTTTGAAGAAATTCTTTCTCGAGCACAAAATAAATGCATTAAAACAAGAAATCATGTCATTCTCCCAAAAGGGGAATGAACTGTTTTTCCAAGCTTGGGAGAGCTTTAAAGATCTTTTAATTACTTGTCTACATCATGGTTATGAACCATGGCATGTGATTGATGCTTTCTGAAAGGGGCTTACCATGGATACCCGTCAGTTCATAAAGATGATGTATGGTGGAACCTTTCTTGACAAAGATCATAATGAGGCTTGGGATTTTCTAGATATATTAGCAGAGAATACGCAGACATGGGATGTCTCTGCTAAATTAGACTAAACTAGACCCATTCTTAGAGAGAAAGCGGGGATGTATGTCCTAAGAGAGGAAGACGACCTTAATGCAAAATTCGCTGCATTGGCTAGAAAGGTCGAAGCCTTGGAAATTAGGAAGGTTGATATGGTTAAAGCAAACACTTAGGTAATTTTTGTAGCATTTGTGGTGGTATAGACCATGACACAAAGGATTGTCCAATAATCTCAGTTGTACAAAATATCACGCATGAGCATGATCAAGCAAATGCTATAAATAACTACCAAAGGTCAGTTATGCAATCAATGGAAAACACGTATAATCCAAATTGGCGTAACCATCCTAATCTTAGTTGGAGGAATGGACCATAAATTAATGCGCCCAATGCACCACAAATGCCTCCACAAAATAACTTTTTTGAGGTACCTAACAATGCACCATATGTGCCCCCGCCAAAGCGATCATCTGTGGAGGATGCATTGACCACATTCATGAACTCTCAATCTCAAATGAATCAGTCTCTAATCCAATCAAATCAGGAATTAAAGACAGCTATGGCTAGGATTGAGACTCAACTAAATGCTAGGGAAAAAGGCACATTTCCTTCTCAACCTGTGCCAAACCCTAGAAACACACATTCATTGGAGACTCAAATCCAAATGAGCTACATCATGAACAAGCTAAGGCCATCATTACCTTAAGAAGTGGAAAAGAGGTTGATAACAAGATAATGCAACCAGTAGAAATATTGGAGGATGAGCCACTGTCTCAAGAAAATGATGAACCAGCTATGGTTCAAGAGCCACAACAACAAAAGGATAAAGAGACTAAGTCATATGAGCCTCCAGTTCCATTCCCATCTAGACTTCGGAATCCGACTGTCCCCATGAAATATCAAGAGGTGTTGGATGTGCTCCAAAAGGTTACTGTCAATATTCCCCTACTTGATGCCATTAGACAAATTTCATCGTATGCTAAGTATCTCAAGGACTTGTGCACTGTAAAGAGAAAATTAAATGTGTACAAAAAGGCCTTCCTTACCGAAAAAGTGAGCGCTATCATTCAATAGAGAGTTGTACTCAAATACAAAGACCCAAAAAGTCCCACTATTCCTTGTATTATTGAAAATTTTTAAATTTAGCATGCTTTGCTAGATTTGGGTGCAAGTATCAACTTAGTACCTTATTCGGTTTACAAACAAATGGGGTTAGGCGAGCTTAAACCAACCACGATTACACTTCAACTCGCTGACCGCTCTATTAAGGTACCAAGAGGAATTTTAGAGGACGTACTAGTCCAAGTAGAGAAATTCTACTTTTCCGTGGATTTTATTGTACTAGACACTGAACCATGTGTAAATGCTAGTGCTCAAGTTTTCATCATTTTAGGCCGCCCATTCCTAGCAACTTCAAATACAATCATGAATTGCAGGAATGGAATGATGAACTTGTCTTTTGGTAACATGACTATAGAGCTAAATATTTTCAATCTATGTAAGCAGCCCATTGATAATAATGAAATTCATGAGCTGAATTTCATGGACTGCTTGATAGAAGAAGAAGAATTGGAACCTAGTCTGACTGAGGAATTGATTCAAGTTATTGAGGACTTGAAAAATTCTAATTTAGAAAAAGTGCTTACTGAAATTTCTAATGATAATGAGAGCATTATCACCCAGGACATTGGTATGTACCAATGGAGACTGCGCCCTCAAATCCTATCTATCGAGGACTCGCGACCTCTGCCATCACCAACCAATTTTTCAAAGTTTGATTTAAAACCACTACCAAATGAGCTTAAGTATGTATACTTAAGTGAAAATAAAACTTATCCTGTGGTGATCTCTTCATTTTTAGACAAAGATCAAGAGATTAAATTGTTGAATGTTTTAAGGGACCACAAAGGAGCCTTGGGCTGGGCTATTTCTGACATCAAGGGTATAAGTCCTTCCATATGCACTCATCGGATCCACCTCGATAAGGATGCCAAACCAATTAGACAACCTCAAAGGCGTCTTAATCCAAACATGATGGAAGTTGTAAAAAATGAGGTGATCAAATTGTTGGATGTGGGAATCATTTACCCAATATCCGATAGTGTTTGGGTGAGTCCAACTCAAGTAGTCCCAAATAAATCTAGAATAACTATTGTGCAGAATTCTAATAATGAACTCATACCAACACGTGTCGCCACAGGTTGGCGTGTTTGCATTGATTATAAAAACTTAAACCAGGTCACAAAGAAGGACCATTTCCCTCTACCATTCATTGATCAAGTTTTAGAGAGGATAGCAGGTCACTCCTTCTATAGTTTTCTTGATGGATATTTCGGATATAACCAAATAGAGATAGCCCTATAAGACCAATAGAAAATCACGTTTACTTGTCCATTTGGCACGTTTGCTTTCAAACGGATGCCATTTGAATTATATAATGCTCCAGCAACTTTCCAATGGTGTATGTTAAGTATTTTTTCAAATATGGTTGGAAAGTTTCTTGACGTTTTCATGGACGACTTCTCTATATTTGGGAGTAGTTTTGAGGAATGCCTCAACAATTTAGACAAAGATCAAGAGATTTAATTGTTGAATGTTTTAAGGGACCACAAAGGAGCCTTGGGCTGGGCTATTTCTGACATCAAGGGTATAAGTCCTTCCATATGCACTCATCGGATCCACTTCGATAAGGATGCCAAACCAATTAGACAACCTCAAAGGCGTCTTAATCCAAATATGATGGAAGTTGTAAAAAATGAGGTGATCAAATTATTGGATGTGAGAATCATTTACCCAATATCCGATAGTGTTTGGGTGAGTCCAACTCAAGTAGTCCCAAATAAATCTAGAATAACTATTGTGCAGAACTCTAATAATGAACTCATAACAACACGTGTCGCCACAGGTTGGCGTGTTTGCATTGATTATAAAAACTTAAACCAGGTCACAAAGAAGGACCATTTTCCTCTACCATTCATTGATCAAGTTTTAGAGAGGGTAGCAGGTCACTCCTTCTATAGTTTTCTTGATGGATATTTCGGATATAACCAAATAGAGATAGCCCTATAAGACCAATAGAAAACCACGTTTACTTGTCCATTTGGCACGTTTGCTTTCAAACGGATGCCATTTGAATTATATAATGCTCCAGCAACTTTCCAATGGTGTATGTTAAGTATTTTTTCAAATATGGTTGGGAAGTTTCTTGAGGTTTTCATGGACGATTTCTCTGTATTTGGGAGTCGTTTTGAGGAATGCCTCAACAATTTATCTCTTGTCTTGTCTAGGTATGAAGATAAACACCTTATCTTAAATTGGAAGAAATGTCATTTCATGGTTCAAAAGGAAATTATTTTGGGACATATTATCTCCAAAAATGGAATCGAGCTAGATTGCTCAAAACTCGACATTACAGCTAATTTACCTATCCCCCGAACTGTTAAATATATTAGATTACTTATAGGGCATACTGGTTTCTATAGAAGATTCATCAAGGACTTTAGTGCCATTACTAGACCCTTGACTAATCTTCTTCAAAAGGATGTTCCATTTAAGTGGACAGATGAGTGTGCAAGTGCTCTTAATAAAATTAAATCATCTCTTACTACTGCACCTATCATGCGTCCACCAAATTAGACACTTCCTTTTGAACTAATGTGCGATGCAAGTGATTATGCTATAGGGGCTGTTTTGGGCCAAAGGAAAGATAAACAGCCCTATGTCATTCACCATGCGAGTAGAACTCTAAACTCGGCCCAAGTGAACTACTCAACAACTGAAAAAGAGTTACTTGTAATAGTTTTTACTTTGGATAAGTTTAGGTCCTACTTATTGGGATCTAAAGTGATCATTTTCACGGACCACTCGGCCTTAAAATATTTGTTATCTAAGAAGGATGTAAAGCCGAGACTTTTGAGATGGATCCTCCTACTCTAAGAATTTGACTTAGAAATAAAAGATAATAAGGGAGTAGAAAATGTAGTGGTCAATCACATTTCCAAATTGGTGTTAGATGATTCCACTGAGGAGATGCATATCGAGGACACTTTTCCTGATGAACAATTATTTGCGATCTCCAAATTGCCTTGGTATGTAGATATAATGAACTATCTTACAACGAAAAAAATATCATATCATTAGAAGTAGCAAGATAGGAAGAGTTTTGAAACCGAGGTTAGGAACTTCTTCTGGGATAACCCGTATTTATATAAATATGGGACTGATCAAATTTTTAGACGTTGTGTCCCAGAGGATGAAGTTTAGAGTATTATTTCCTTTTGTCACATGGAAGCATGTGGTGGCCATTTTTCTGCTAAGAAAATCACTGCAAAAATCTTGCAGTATGGTTTTTACTGGCCCACCATATTTAAAGACACCCATGCTTTCTGTGTTGCTTGTGATAGATGTCAAAGGTTGGGAAGAGTGTCCCGGCACAACATGATGCCTTTATCCCCAATTTTACCATTGAAGATTTTTGATTGTTGGGGTATTGATTTTATGGGTCCATTTTCATCTTCTTTTAGATTTCTTTATATATTGGTTGGTATGGACTATGTTTCAAAGTGGATTGAGGAAGTTCCAAGTAGGACTAATGACAAAAAAGTGGTCATACGATTCTTAAAGAAAAATATTTTTTCTAGATTTAGAACTCCAAAGGCCATCATTAGTGATGGCGGGTTTCACTTTTGCAATAGGACATTGAGGCTTTGATGAGGAAATATAGCATCAAGCATAAAGTGAGCACCCCATACCACCCATAAATAAGTGGGTAAGCTGAGATTTCTAATCGAAAAATCAAACACATTTTAGAGAAAACTATAAGGCCAGATCGGAAGGATTGGTACCTCAGACTATCCGACGCTTTATGGGCTTATAGGATTGCTTGTAAGACCCTGATTGGAATGTCTCCGTACAGATTGGTGTATGAAAAGGCTTGTCACTTGCTCGTGGAATTGGAACATAGAGCCTACTGGGCAATAAAGAAATTAAACTTTGATATAAACCAAGTAAGTGAACAAAGGAAATTAGAATTGGATGAATTAGAGGAGCTGAGGAGAGACTCGTATGAAAATTCTAAAATCTACAAAGAGAGGAACAAAGCTTTTCATGACAAAAATATCCTACGAAAAATTTTTGAATCTCAGCAAAAGGTCCTATTGTACAATTCCCGTCTCTAGTTCTTTTTAGGAAAATTAAGATTAAGATGTACAGGCCCCTTCATTGTGAAGAATGTTTATACTCATGGGGCTGTTAAAATTGAGAATCCACATAATGACAATGTGTACAAGGTTAATGGTCAGAGATTGAAGCCTTATGTGAAAAATTTTCATTTGGGAGAGGAGTCCGTCCCTCTTCATGAGACAGAATATTCAGAATGATATTCCTTGTCTGACGGAGCATTTGTAGATCTGTATCATATTCAATTCTTTTTAGTGTCATATAGTAGGTGAGTTTTTCATGGTAGGTACTATTCACCCTTTCTTTTATTTTTATTGTTCTCTTCATTACATTATCATTACATTGGGGACAATGTAGATTTTAGGTTGGGGGGTGTGGATAGTTATTCAACTGAATATTTTTTTTTCTTTTCTTTGGGTTTCAGTTATTTTATTAGGTTATAGTTTATTTTATTATTATTATTATTTTATTTTTAAGTTTCAGTTAGGTTTACGTTTATTTTTAGGTTTATGAGGATTTTATTTTTTTTATTTTTTATTTTTTTCAACATTTTCAAAATAATATTTATATATATAAGAATGTAAACATGATATTATACGAATTTCAAAGGCAAAGTTAATACTTAATCTAGGTTAATAGTAGTCAGAATTCTGATAACTTAAAATTACAGACTTGAATTTAATTATCTAATCACTAGTTTAAAATGAGTTGTAATTTTATGTACTGAATTCACAATACACCCTAGCTAACTAAGTGAGGAATATGATATGTAAACTCAAATAACAACTTTTGATTCAAACAAGGTTGAATGAACTAGTATCATTGATATATACTTAAAAGAAAGAATATTGAAGGAAAAAAATGGAATTTATTATTATTATTATAGAGCATGAATACAATGACCATAACAATCGTGTCAGTAATTTGGAGTAAGGATACCTAAGTATCTATTACTGTTACCATTACAAGTACGATACCTTAGGTTATGAAGCAAACCCGGTGGGAATCTTCATCTAAGGGTGGTCTATAAAAATGAGGATATAATGATAAAAGAAGAAATGACATGGAAAAAATGAGATAATTAGAGATTTCATATTCTTGGAGTGATTGAAAGGAATTAGGATAGATAACATGAATATTTCTCAAAGTTAGACTAGTGTCACGGAGCACCTAAGGATATTGGATCATAACTATTCTAAATTTTGATTAGGTATCTGAACTCAAGGATGTAATGGATTATGAAATTGAGATTTTAACTAACTTCAAACTTAGGATAAGTATTGGTTTGTTTTGGAATTTATATGATAAATGGAAGCATAATTGTATAATTTTTCGAGTGTTGAACTATTTTCATGTTGTCAATGTTTATGGGTAACATCTCTGGAAACCCTCATGAGACCATAACTCGTCCACTAGGGGAAACCTAGGGGTTTAAAGGCTTATTGCATATGCTAAATGCAATCGAGATTACCTGCGAAAGTGGTGTAGTTAGAATTTTATTTTTATTTTAATTTTGTTTATAGAATTAATTTTTATTTTTATTTTTATTTTTCTTCGCTTATTTTGCTCGGGACTAGCAAAACACTGGTTGGGGTGTGTGTTAAGACTCAAATATTGTATAATTTTTCTCATTTATCTCTTGGTTTTATGAACATAAATCATCTTAATATTCTATTTTACTCATGCATGTGTTGCAAGGTGAATTTAAATGCTTGGATTGAAAAATGGTGCTAAAAAGCATGGATTTGATGATCAAGATTTACCAAGGAAAATGATGGATCTTAAGAGACCAAGATTGAAGCATTCACATGCCAAAGATCCAAGAAAACCAAGTGACGAATGAAGAAAATCGACGATTTGAAGCGAAGAATCCTGAAATCGTCCTGAAAAAGTGTATTTTGAAGCTGTGAAATTTATTCTAGAAAACTGCGCAATAGAAAGTCTGTTTTAAAAGAACTACGCAGCGAGAAGTCTATTTTGAAAAAATATGTATATTTGATGCGATTTCTAGGGTTTTCAACTTTATACGAAAATTGGAGTTCTCTACTTATAAATAGGGCCTCCTAGGGCATTCCTAAACATCATTCAAGGAATTCCAAAGCAAAGTTTAGGATTTTTAAAGATTTTTTACTTTTATTAAAGCTTTTAAGTTGTTCTTTTTATTTTAGATATTTTCTATTTACATTTTTTTCTTATTACTTTTTATTTCTGCAATTTAATTATGTTTTTCTAAGTTCTTTCTATCCCAAGCTACAAGGGAAGCACATGGGTTTAATATTTTTTTAGGATTATGATGATTGATTGTTTTAATGATGAGAAGAATGGTGTATGCATGTTGTCTACTATTTAGATTTTATTTTTTTATCCTCATGTGAGATCCATATGTTTCCATCATATGAGATCTACATTGATGGATAGGCTTAGCCTAGATCAATCAGATTTCTTAGATAGGAGAGGTTCTCAACCTGTTATATTTCTTTGATATTCATTATCCTATAGATATTGAATACTAAAAATCACCGACGCTTGAGAACATATGTCAATGATGCAAATCCATAATTTTTTAATATTTTATATCACTTTTTAAAATATTTAAACCGTCTTATTTTCCGACTAGGCTGACCATAGTGCTCAGATCCTAGTTGTGTTATCCAAGTCATCATGATTTTAGAACATTGACCTATGTGTGGAACTTTGAAGCTTGGGTGTTATTTTATTCAGTTGAATTACATCCATTCAAAAATTCTAAAATCAAATCATCAGTTTAGTTTTTATTACTTAGTTTATTTTGTATTTGATTTCTTTTCCCTTCTCACAATTCATCTCCCTGTGGGATCGACCCCATATTCATGGGATACTACTTACGAACCTCTGCACTTAGAGGCAAGCAATCAGCCAATGGACAGATCAGCCCATGAATCTCTGATTTGGGGCACCTAATATATAAATATGCCTTAATTTTGGTCCTAATTGCTTAAATGAGATGAGAAAAAAGATGGACGGAGCGGATGTCTTACACGCATCATGTACATGTGGGAGTGCACAAGCGGTGCACTCCCGCGTCGCACCAAACAGACCGCCTGGTCAAAGAGGGCGCGGACATTGTGATCACTAGTAGGCCCCACTTGTCGCCTGTTTTGACAATCTGAACCGTCCATATGCTCCAGAGGGTGGCCAAAACCCTGGCCAAGCTTCTTTTTTTTTTTTTTTGCCCATGACGCGATCACGCGATTTCCACCATCAAGCGCAAAATGAACGATAGCTTGAGTTGATTCAGTAGGTCACGCCATAACCTACCAAAATCACTCATTTTCAACTGATTTTTCACCAGGAATCCAATAAATGGGGTGGATTTTCTCATAAATATCACTATGGGGCCCACCGATTGCTCCAACGCAAGAAAGTTGCGCAGCCTGCGCATATCCGAGACCCGACCGACCCGGGCTATTCTTCGACCATGGCCAGGATCTCTCCAATGATCCTGGCCATTCAAAACCTTTCCAAGGTGGGGCAGACCAAGCCTAAGGGCCCTAAATGGGATGGATCTCACATCAAATTTCTATTTTTGCTGAAACTTGTATCAAAACACGAGACTGATGCATTCTTCTTGCTCACGTGGCTGTGCTACATAAAGAAGGCTTCCACACCGACTCCAGCTGCAGACTGACCTCCCTGCCTATAAAAGAAAGAGAATAGAGAGAGAGTGGGTCATCCTGGGATGTCCGGAAGAGAGAGAGAGAGAGAGAGAGAGAGAGAGAGAGAGAGAGAGAGAGAGAGAGAGAGAGAGAGAGAGAGAGTTTAGAGTTTTTTTGGGTTTTTCTTATTGTTTTTTATGAGTTTTTTAGAGATATAGCCTAATGATGTCAGGTTAAACCTCTTAGCTAGAGATAAGAGGTAAAGTTTGTGGCGTGATGGGAATGATTCTACGGCTTTGATTCATGTTAGGCTGAATTGATATTGATTTTAGTTTGATTATAAGGAATGCTACTAGTTTTTAATGGCTTGTTGTGACTGAAATTACAATAGATTTACGATGGCTTTAAGTATTTCCTTTCCATTATTTTGATTGTGAAGATATGAAGCCCTGTTGTTTACCATTATCCCTTTGGCATGATTGGATGATGGAATCCTTCCTAACATTCATACATCTTTCTGATTGGTTGTGGATTGGTTTAATTCTGTTGTTTACTTTGTCTCATGGGTATGATTTTGTGATGGAATCCATTCTAATTCTTATACCTCTCATTTCTTTAAAACTAGATTAATGGAAGTTTAGGTATGGCTTTTGATGATATATCTTCCAAGTGGATGAAGATGAGACTTTAAATCTAGTTGAATTCATGAATCAAGTGTAGATCTCTCTAATCTCTACAAGTGGATCCTCTAAATCCCTAGTTTCTCACCTTTGAATTTTTTAACTTTTAGATAATTAAATTCACAATTATTCCCTTAATTCTTCCTTATTTAGATTTCATCATTGCCTAGTTCTAGTTCTGCAATTAGTTTCAGAATACGTACAAGGTTCAGTCCCTGTGGATTCGACCTCGGTCTTACCAAGATTATTACTGTATCGCAAACCTATACTTAGGGTGTGAACACTTTATAAGGAACTTCTTGTAATAGGAAATTAGGTAGGGACCACCTAGTGCTTGTGAGAAATCCACCCAGTCTATTAGCTTTGGTAGTTCACGTTACGACATGGGCTAGCTAGCTAGTAGTTCATATTAGAACATGGCCCCAAAAAACAAGGTAGTTCCAAAATTCAAGTAGGCTGCATGAAAGGAAACAGTGATGATTGAACATCTACCATTGAAAAGTTTGTGGGGCCACCAAAGTTTTAGATCAGGCTAACATTTTTGTGTTTTTAGGTCATCCCAATAGGAATAACTTTATGAACAGTATGAATATCATCTGAACATCACGGTAGATTCTTGGGAGGTTTCCATGATAGGCATTTTCCTACCCACTTTCACTTGAGTTTTGGATATACCTCACTTCCAGGGCCATTTCCAAAATGATCCACCAAAATGGATGGATAGAATGGATTTCTTACAAACACCACGTTGGCTCCCACATAGCTTCTGGTCGCAAGAAGCTCCTGCGAATGGTTTTTAATATAGGTAATTTGGGTTTTGAAAAAACTCCCTATACTCTTCTCTCTCCTACTTTTTAAATATAATAATTATTTTTAAACTTTTGTAATCTTTTTTTTTTTCTTTCTACATTCCCCTCGTCATTTTCTTCCTTCTCTTGATACGCAGACCCCTTTCTCCTTAGCCTTGCTTGTTTGATTTTCTACATGAACATGGTTTAAAAGGAGAAAAAACTTACACTACAACAAAAGCAGGATTAGCCGACGATGTATTTGGCTAATTAGCGGCGCTAATTAAAATGGGGGCGTCGGTTTGCACTTAGGTATAAATACCGTACTAAAAAGCCCTAACCTTCTTTTGCTCCCCTCTCCCGACTCTCTCCCTCTCATTGCCCCCGACGCTCTCTCTAACTCTCTCCGTCCCGAGTCTCTCTCTCTCTCTCTCTCTCTCTCTCTCTCTCTCTCTCGGCATTGGATGCTAGATCTGGTGTGGCGTCTGCATTGAGAAGTGAAGTCTCTCTCTCTCTCTCTCTATCTATCTATATCTCTGCAGATCTCGAAAAGTAACTTTTTTGGCCCTAATATCTTCGATCTCTGTTTGTGATGATTTTAGGAGAGGATTTCATTCTGTTTTGGGAAATCTAACATGTGTTTTGTTTATTTTCTGAAGATTTAGTTTCTTGCATTGGATTTCTAAGGGTATTTATTGGAGGTTCTTTTCAAATAAGTAGATTTGGGTGTGAGGGTTTTTTTTTTTGGGTGGAGGAATTGTAGAGGAGCTCCTCCAAATCCTTGAGAAATGCCGAAGCAGATCCACGAGATCAAGGATTTCCTTCTCACTGTGAGAAGGAAAGATGCTCGATCAGTTAAGATCAAGAAGAGCAAGAATGTCGTGAAGTTTAAGGTTCAGTGCTCCAAATACCTCTACACGCTTTGTGTGTTTGATTTGGAGAAGGCTGATAAGTTGAAGCAATCCCTTCCACCAGGTCTGAGTGTCCAAGATCTGTGAGAATGGGTTGGTAGAACTTGAAAAGCGTGTTGGTGGGAACTATTTTTGTTTTGGTATTGTAGTTGGTTTTGGTATGGATTTTATACTTTGATGCTTGGTGAAAATGCTCAGTGACTTCTTTTTCTTTTCTATCAGTGCTTAGAGAATTAAGTACACATCTTGCCTTTAAATGATTTATTGAAGTATTTCCAGGTTGTTGAATTTCTATGCGAAATCTGAAGAGATTGGGTATGCATGTGGGGTGTTTGATGAAATTCTTGAGAGGAATTTGATCACCTGGAGTGCAATGATTAGTGCAACTCAATCATTTCAAAATTTGAGAACTTTGAATTAAAAACTTCATAATGATGAAAATTGTTAAAACCATCACAACAAAGTGAATGGTTCAAGCTACTTTGCATAACTAAACATGAAAAATTATACTTGAATCTATAACACTTTGAATTTCACAAGTTCGTTTCTTATGTTTAAATCACTACAAGAAAGATGGATGTTGCCGGTGGGTTTTTATTTGCATCCAGCATACATCGTCGGTAAAGGTCATTTATTTACTTTTCCTTAAGCGAAGCTCTACTCATATTCTGAACTCGTGGCAGTAAGAGTAAACTTTGTACTGCTTCCTAAATAGTTGGACTTCCCGATGAGTCATTCATCTTTTTCTTCTCTTCTTGCCTTTTTGTTTGATTGAATTCGATATACATTGTAGCTGCCAAGTGGCTGCCATGTGTGTGTGTGTGTGTGTGTGTGTGTGTGTGTGTGACTAGTTTTAAGTGCATTGCAAGCAGGTAGGACAAAGACATGCCTATGATAACTGCAAAACAGAACATATTTTAAAGTTATTTCCCCTTCTTTCCTTGTACTGATTGTGGATATAGGAAGGGGAAAAAAAATATGAAGGTTCATGCATTCAAAAATGCAGCGTCTTCCCTCCTCAGTTACTTATATCCTTTTTTTTTTCTTTAAATGAAGGTTCATGCATTCAAAAATGCAACATCTTTCCTTGCTTAGGTAACTCATTTCCTTTTGTTTTTTCTTTAAATGAAGGTTGGGGAGAACGACTATGGATCTATTCCTTCATATTCTTCAAAGCCATATGGAAGGTTTGTATTTCATATCTTAGAGTTTTGCCTTCACTTCAGGCTGGTTATTTGGGTATTTTAATTTTTATTTGAGCCTGCTCTTTGTATATTTTCATTTGTACAGACTGCCTTCAACCCTGGAGATTGTCATCCTGGCCCATGCAGTGGGTAAAGTGATGGGTAAAGGTGGAGCAAACATAGGAAATATTCGTAAGGTATGTTCCGTTCCCGGTTATTATTGTTTTATATCAGGTAACAGGCTTGTATTTTTAACAGTCCAATTCAATGAACTGTCCCAAAAAAAAGTCAATTCGGTGCAAACACTATACCATTCATACAAGGTGCAAAAATTATAGTTTTAAAACATAAAAGGTCCCATTCAGTGAACTGTCCCAAAAAACTTTTCAAGCAAAAACTAATGCCATCCATGATTTTGGTGGAAATTTTATTATAACTAACCTTTCAAGTAATTAGATGATTCATATGATCCAGGAACATTTGTTGTTTCATGTCTACTTGTTGAGGCAAGACTTTTAAGATTAAATGGTTGTAGCTTGATTAGGAAGTAATGGGATTTTGGTTGTTAAGCTATTAGCAGCTCTTACTTTTTTGGTTGGAGAGCATTCTGATTACAGTATATCTGCATCCAACATGACTGTTCATTTTCTATATATCCCACCTTATATTTGATCACTTTGGTCTTTTTTCTTTTTTCTTTGGGTGAAATTGGGCAAGTCTGATACATATGTATCCCACCTTAACAATTTCTCAAGATTCTGATTGTCCATACGCAACTTACATGTATATCTGATTGTCGAGTTTTGCTAATCATAGTTTTCTTTCCCAGATAGTTCTTCAAACTTTTTATTTCTCAAGATTCCGATTGTCCATACGCAATTTCTCAACAATTTCTCAAGTTTTGCTAATCATAGTTTGCTTTCCCAGACAGTTCTTCAAACTTTTTATTCCACTTGCTAATGTTCCTTGATACAAATCATGCAGTCCCCGCATTTCTATATGGAGCAGCAGATGAGCAAGCAAGGACCCTTGATTCAACCAGTAGAATTGATAGACAGGTGAGTATGTATGCACTCTCCTTGTTGCTGGTGGAGTATCATCCAAATGCTCCTTTTGGTTATGGCTTGTGTTTTTTGAACTTAGCAATGGATGGATTCACAAATGCAACTCAGGATTCCATAACTGCAAGGTTTGTCAGTTCATGAGTTGACTGTTTCTCCTCTTGTTGGTGAACTTGTGCTTTCTGAAAATATTATCTTTCTGAAAGAGAACATTATTTACTTCGATCTTGCATCTAACTTCAAAATTTCTTTCTCCTTTTCTTGTTACTATCAGAATTTTCTATTCATACTTATCAAAGGAAAATAAAAATATTTTTTCAGAGATGATGAACCTCTTTAATGTTGCATACCATTCCTAAATGGCACATGACGCATACCATTACATTCAGAGAAAATTCATGTGACATTCTGCTTGATGAATTGTAGTTCTTTCTTTCTTTGTTAAGTATTTTAATTGATGTGCTTCCCATGTTTTGGAAAAATATAGGTAAATGTCAAGCATAATCCATGCTCATGAACTATCCCATCCTTTCTTGTAAATGTTATGCTTAAATATTTAGCAATTATATCTTTGCAGCTCTTGTTGCACTGTAGTGGTTGGACTTCATATCACACATGCAAATTGTCTTTCATTAAATGCATTTATTTACATTTATATGTTACCATTTCATTTTCCAATGTTGGAAAGACAATGATTTTGTTTTTATTTTTTATTTTTTCATATGTAGGTTGCTGGTGCTCTGTCAATAAAAATTGGTGAGTTTCGAAGGCATACTTGGATTGTATTGACTTTTATATGTATATTCTGTCCAATTCATTGGTCATGATTTTATTAATTTGTCAGCTCCCTTGGTGCATGTGGAAGGCTTTTAACATCTACCTGGGTTATTCTGCAGTTCCACTAATTGGTCAATATATGTTGTTTGTTTTGCACAACTGATTTCTGTGAAAATGTTGAAAACTCAATGTTTAACTGTCAAAGGCTTCTCTCAGTATTATGGAAATGCCTGTGGTTTAGTTTTTTGGGAGGAAATCAATTTACTCATTTTTGGAGGAAATAATTTCCACAACTACCTTTTCGACTCAAAGTCTGGTGTAAACACGATTAATCACCCTCAAAAAGAAAAAAAAAAAAGGAAAGTAAAAGTTCAAAACCATTAATCTATCTCTGAAGTTCCATCTGTATTAAAGAGTTCTAACATCCATAAACTTGCCAAAACCATGTGTAACCTGGATTTCAACAGCTGCATACATAGTTGCAAATAGGTTACTATACACAAACTGCTATGCATACAGATGCTATATTTTAGCATGCAAACCTTTTTTTTTTTTTTTTTCTAACTAGATTGGGCACTATTAAGGCACTTGCCAACATGTATCCAAATAAAATATCATTCGAAACTCAAAACTCGATAGAGTGTAATGGCGGAAAAGGATTCACTTGCTTTTAACAAACAACTCACTTGCGTTTCTCTTACATTTCATAAACATTTCACAAGGGTTTCACAAATGCTTCAAAACGGGATTTTAGGCATTTCATTGTGTTTAAAAAAAATTCTTATGCCTTACAGGAAAGTTTTTAAAGATGAGTCGTTTTGGTTTTGAAAGTGTTCTTCCATAGAGATTTCATTGCATAAAATAGAGAGTTGGTCCATGGAGACTTGGGGTCACATGGTCACATTCTTTGGAGCATGACAGTTCATGCTCTGTGATTTCTATGCAACGGATTTCATAACATTAGGTGTGCCATTTATCTAGAGAGTCTTTACCACTTCGCTATTCGCCGTCCTTCATCCAGAGAGATTACTGGGATTCATAACATTAGGTGTGCCATTTATCCTTCCTGGTTCCAAAACCGTCAGCAAAGATCTCACCAAAGGCTTCTACATATCGAGGTGGTAGGTAATGTGGTTTCCCTTTTATTGTGTCGTCTTGGGAGTAATTGGTACTGAATGAAATGTGCTATGTAATTGTTGGATCTGAAATCTTCTAGAGAACATTAAAGCTGCACACAACATCAGCCATACTAAAATTGAATTTGAAAAAAAAAAGAAAAGAAAAAGTGGAAGCACTTGTGCAGATTTCACCAAACCAAGGCAAACGATGCTTGTCACCTTTAACGCATTGATTGCTTCTAACAGAAGCAAATCGAAATTTCTTTGTAATGTAGCTATTAGAAATTCCATGGGTTTCAACTTTTTACACCTTAAAATTGAGGGTTTATCCAACCACTCCTTTACCGCCTTGGTTCATGAATGATGGTTCACACTCCGACAGCCTATGCAACATTATATGAGACTACTACATTTGTCAGTTGGGTTCTGATAACTCTGGGTGCAATGTTACAGATCTCGATCAAGAAGCTATATATGCTAGTGGAGATGGCTGCTCATGGACCAGAGGGCAGGAGTGCTGAAGCTATTTACTCTGGCAGAGCAAAGATTAACATTAACCATTTCTTCAATTGCCTTGGTGATGTTCTATCATTTCACTAATTTCTACTGATATATCACTGCAATCTTTAGGGACTGAACTTTTCTTTTTAAAGCTTCGCCTTAGTGAGTGCAATGCTTTAATCTTTATTGTTTTCTTTTGTTTTTGATTAGTTTATGTGAGTGAATATAGCTATTGCGAACATGATTTTCCCATTTGTGCCTTCTCATGTTGTTGTTGTTGTTGTTGTTTTTCCCCTCATTTTTCCTATTTGTTATATGGTGATCTGGCTTTTTCTTCTTTTTTTTTCTTTTGCATAATCTATTTGATTATCTATATTGCAACTTTTGAGCCTGTGTTTCTGCATTTTATAATGCAGTTGTATATCGTAACAGGTATTAAACACCTTACATTTTGACAAAGCTTAACACATTTCTTTTCTCTTAACTTTCAAGGAAGTCATTTTTATGTAGGTTCTTGATTTATAACCATCAACAATGACTATCCGGTGGGCCCTAGGTTCTCACAGTGATCAATGGATTTCTCATCCCATTGAATGTGGAATGCTTGGGATTATCCAATGGGTGTACTTACGTGACGTCCATCCAATTGAGTATGGACTTGTTGAGATTAACCCATTGGTATGTTTAAGAGGCAGTTTACAGCCATGGTAGGGTCCATCAGATGGGAGGTTCGGATGTTGTAGAATGGAAACGACTCTTCTTTGTGCAATTTCATTATCGCTGTCATCATTTTCTTCTTTGTACAATTTAGAGATGAATTATCCAACCACCCTTGGTTTGCAAGGCGACTGGTAAGTCTTTCTCAGCTAGGGTTTTATTTTTATTGCTAGTGGATGTTACGTGTATCAAAGAATCAGAGATAGGGGTTTGCAATTTTCATACACTATGCCCTTCTTGTTGCCTACGTTGCTCGTTCTTCAGAAATTTTGACATATTTCCTCGGTATCCCATTGTGTTACAGCTGGTCATATATTTTCATACATAAGATGATTGGATCAGCCTATTTTTGAGGTGTCTCATTTTCATAGTTGGGCGACTCTATTAGACAGGCTTTATATACACCTACAGTGGACCCCAGATGTAGGTAGTTGCACAAAGTTCTCATCTGCACTATTCATTACAGCTGATACAATAGCATGACGCATGAATCCTAAGGTTTGTAAGAATATCCATATGATTATCCTTGTGGTTTCGGCCATGTTTATCTTGTTGTCTCATATGTTAATGTCCATGTCTTTCTTAAACTAATAAAATGCCTTGAAATGCAGAGGCAATGAAAGTTGAAATTGGGATTTTTATCAACTAGTTACAGGTGCTTAAAAGGAGCTTGAACTGATTCATGCTTGTCAACAATAATTTCTTTAGCCAGGAATATTCTGCCTTTGTTGAAGAAGCATTTGGGAGGTACATATCTCTGGACTTATTGTTAGTTTGTCTTATTTGTGGAAGTATCAGATTTTTCTATGATTCTGCATTCAGGAAATTTGTTGTGATGTATGTATAGAAACCTCTCTGCCTCTGATCGAGAATTACTTATGTTAGGTGATCTTATCATCTAATACAAAAAGGATTGCTACAAAAAATAAGGGCAAATCAAGCATGGATTGGATCATCCAATCAATGCCATTTTTGCATGGTGGCTCATGAAATGTGTTTTAAAATTAATGGACAGTTTTTAATCAATTTTTTTATTATCCAAACTGGTGGCCCAGGTCACTGAAAAAGGTCTAATACCCTAAGGGCCCATATCTATCTTTGTATTAGCCTATTCAAGTAGCGTTGCCAATATTGAAATTGGACGGTCCTTAAGTGGGAACTCTTAGATCCAACGACCTATTTGAGCAAACATTCATCCACTAATCAGAGGTTCGGATTGTTTGAACAATCTGATCTTGGGATTGATTTTTTCCATGCATCAATTTGTTGAATGCTACTTTTTGACTTTTTTTTTATTTTGGCCATGTGTGCAGGATTTTAATCAATTGCGCCTAAATTTAGGCTTACAAGCACTTCAGTCTTTTGACGCTACTCATGCTAGGAGTATTCCATACAGGATTTGTTTGTTTATTTATTTATTTATATTTCAAGACCATTTTCAATTTATTGTAATAAATATTAAAATTTTTTATTGTATAGTAATATAAATTTTGTGTAATATTCAGTTTTAATTATATTGCAACATTTTTTGTTTCAAATATTAAAAAAAAAATGCAGGTTTCAATAGAATTATATACAATAATATTAAAAAAATTTACTGGCCCTCTTAATTCTATGGAAAGATTTTACTCGGCGCTTGTACAGATTTTCCCGGCGCTTTTCCGTGACTAAAAATATTCAGGAATTAATTTTAGCAACGCTTGTATCGACTTTAGCAGCGCTTTTGGAATTTTAGCGGCGTTTCTGTTAGAAACTCCAGTGCTAAGAAGCTAGAAAGCGCGCCGCCAAAAGCGTAATGTTGAGAATACCTTGCGCCGCTGAAACAATTTCTGACATACGCGGCGGTTTTTGGATATTTAGCGGCGCTTTTGGCCGCCGGTAGATGTAGATTGTCTTATAGTGTTAAGAGCCTATTTGGGCACCACTTAGAATTGAGTTAATCATAATTATGTAGTAACAATCATGTTTGTTAATTATCAAGATTATTTATAATCCTTATTAAAAACAAATGTGATCTCAAATAAATAATTAGATTAATTAAAATAAGATGAACTCATTTTTAAGTGATACACAAAGAGGCTCAAGTACTGGACATTAGTCCAAGTGTGGCAATCTCTTCATTTGTCACTTTCTTTGCATTGCGTACACGTCCTACCAATAGCATTAGCGTCTTATTTTAGACATTACGCAAGTCACGAAAATGAGAAGGTAGTTGAAGGAAAGATCCTTACATGCATTTTATTTTATTTTTTTCACTTAATTCATATGTTCATAGCTTAGTGGATTAAATATAGTTTAAGAAAAGAAGAGAAAGCAATGGTTGGGGTATTGTTTGTGTATTGAAGATTATTCTCACCATTGAAATCTCTTCGCAATCTCTTCTTGGCTGTTGGGGCGGGTATTGTTTATGTGTGTCCAAGATTATTTTCATCCTTGAAACCTCTTTGAATTTTCTCTCATTGGCCTACTTCGACGTGGACTCTATTAGACGCGCTAATATATTATTTTGAATGTAATTTGGAAATGGAAAGTAAATTAAGAAGATTGTTTGTAATTGAAAACCATTGACTTATAAGTTCTGCAAACCTACGATGATAGACTTGGGTAGAATTAATAATAGTTTGTGGTTAAGTTCTTCGAACATACATTGATATATTAGAGTAGAATTAATAATGGTTTGTGGTCACTTGACTACATTATCTAATGGTTTTATGGCACCTAAACACCAATAGTGATTATGATGGCTTAAGTAGATTTATCTCAGCTATAAATATTTAAGAGTACTTGTAATAAGCCCCTTAATAGTAGAGGTGCGGGCGATTGCATTAGACGAAGAAGCAAAGTTCTGGGTTCGTTGTTCTAAGCTTCTGAAAGTAAATGTTGATCTATTAGTTATGAAGAACTCAATATCCATTCACATGGCATGCAGGTATAAGATATGGACCGTTCATCTACACTTCCCTACTGTGGATAGGACATACACTGAAAATCACACCAACCGTATGGTCTTACCCTCCAATGGGAAGATATTTGCCCATTGAAAATCAAATGGTGGTTAGAATGCCTTGATTTTTAATTCTTTCAAGTTTTAAAATGAGTGTCTAGGATCACCCCATTTGTTACGATCGTGGGGGTATGCCCCATCCACTATAGGGATGGGTAGATGAAAGGTCCCCGAATTTGTAGACAAGATGAGGCATGTGTAGATATTGTATGCTCGGTGACTAAGAAAATATTGATAGCCCTGTCACTTTTTATGTTTGTACTTTTAAAGCATATTGGCATAGTTATGAATGTTGTTGATGTCAAAATCTAGTCGGCTCTCCCTTCAGTCTCTCGGACCATGGACAGCTTCAACATCTTGATCCTACACAATGAGAACAGGCAAAGGTGACCTTGGCTAAGCCGGGGGACCCTCTAATGCCTAAATCAGGTCAAGGGAATATGGGTCTAAATGGAGAGTGCAAGATATTGCGTACTCGTATTAGTGGGGTCTTAATGCCTTTATACCTAGCTGTCGCACGTTATGTGTCCGTTATTGTAGGCATGAGTTACTCAATCAGTGGGATTCTAAGATCGTAGAGATATTACGTGCAATCCATGGATCTTGCAACACATCTGGCGGATAATGTGTATCGTTAGCGAAGTAATCGGTCACGTTTATATATGGTAGTTTTCGTGTTTAGCAGACGAAGCATCCGGCATCACATATTGTCTCGTCTTAGCTTGCTTAATCGTAACAACATCAATCAACCTTTGTTATTAACTCTATCGGTCAGAAACGCTCCCTCAGGTCCGAGCCGAGCCTACAAATCTGTCCAGGAGGGCTCTGAAAACCATCGCTTTAGGACCCAAGGCTGGGAGTTGGATCCGTCTTGCCAAGCCGAGTTCCTTGAAGTTGATGTCGGGGGTGGCAAGTGGCATATGGTTACTGATCGGAGTGTGAAGTTACTTCGACTCGCAATTCCACTATAAGAATACCTACGAAGCGTGCAACCCAGTCAGGGGTGCTTACATCAAGTCGAATGGCATCACCTCGATGGTTCTTCTACTCAATTGAATTACTCCTAGCTCTATTAGGGGCTCGGATCATCCCATAACAGAAGCCCTCTACTCTTCAAGTTCACTCGTGGACTTGGAGAGTAAGCACATAAAAGTCCTCCCGCCCATGCTGGAATCATTATGATCTTTTGAATCTGAAACATCATATCTTGCGATTTTACGCTTGCAGACCGCTCTTTAGCGAACACATGGCGGCGGTTATGATTTCGAATAATCATTTAGCCTATGAGGGACCACCATGCAAGCCTGAGGAGGAGCTCATGCGCCGGTTTTCTCTACTCAAGTGTCATTTCGTATATCGGAGTGCGCTGTTCAATGCCAGGGCCATACCATCTGGCAGGAGATTACCCAACAAGAGAGGGCCATGTGTACTCAGGAATCAGCTCGTGACAATTTGGCTACGGCCATTAATGCGAAGATTGCATGTGGTTTATATAAGCTGCTTTCGGATCTGCTTTCTGTATTCGCGTTTTAAGTTTGAGTGTATACCGGAGGAGGTGATTTCCGACGAAGGCGATTTCGGTCGATTTGAAGTTTCTAGCAGGCGATTCCGACCGGTCAAGCTCTTTCGGTAGAAGCACTTTTCGGTGATCATCTGGTGAGCCTTCATCATCTTTTTTTTTTTACTTCTTTTCACAACGTCGTCCGATCTTGAGATTGTGCGGGAATATGATGACTCCGAGCCAGGGAGTTCTGATGATGGGAGTGGGGCCTCCGAGGGCTCCTTCGAAGTTGTACCTTTATACCCCCGTCTCGAAGATAGAAGGAAATAGGGATTCTGACACAACAACTTGACAAAAAGAAGGTCACCCAAGCCTCCCAGGCCACTACTATCAGGGCCATTGAAATGTCCTCAAGTGGGCGTGCCTCAGAGATATCCCTATAAGTTCTATCCTGTCGGAGTCTCAGATGGAATGGATTCGTTCAGAATTTCAGATCCCGAGCTCTGTTCAGATTAGGGCCCCTGAGCCCCTTGACACCACTGGTGCCCCTGCCGAGGGAGAAGTCGCGATCTTCCTCTGTACGCTGCAGTGCGGTCTTCGGCTCCCTCTTCACCCCTTCATCTGAGCAATTACCGCTTATCTCGAGCTTGCTCTGGGACAATTCATACCCAACACCTGGAGGGTGTTGATCTTCGCCTTCATCATCTGACGACAAGTCAGGAATCCAGAGCTGACTTTGGAGGAGCTGATGAGTTTGTACCTGGTTAAGCACGACAGTCACGAACCATGGTACTACTTCGTGATCCGAGGCAGCAAAGGACCGGGGTTGGTGATGAACCTTCTGTCCTCCAATAAAGATTGAAAGAATAAATGGTTCTGGACAACAAGCGAGTGGGAGGCCCCAGCGACGGAGCTTGGGACTCTGTCGACTCGGGTTCCTACTTGATTCATAATACCAGGTCGGACTTTGATTAATGTTTCTTCTTCTCCCTTTTTTTTATTTATTTTAGTCAGGATAAAGCCCCCCCTTTTTTTATAGACTTCCCGAGGGGTACGCTGCTCCTCGACTCGGCCCAGAAGAATCGCATTGCCAAGGCCAGGGCTCGATCGGGGGAGCTCCGCTCCTAGGCGGACCTGATCACTGCAGCTAACCTTCACTGGTCTGGGCACTGTAAATCCCAGCCTCGGCCTATGTCTTTCAGTAAGTAGTCATTTCTTTTAGCGAGACCAACTTTCTTCTTTTTTTTACTGATCTGTTATTTCTCGTGTAGGCATGGTCGAGGCGTCTGGTACTCAGAAGAGGAAGGTTGTCCCAATAGCAGAAGAGATGTTGAGGGCTCAACCCCAGGCAAAAATTATTCAGAAAAAACAAGTCCCCCCTCGTGGGGAGGTCCTCACAGGCTCGACTTTAGTCGCCGGGGCCTCGGATACAGCTCCATTTCCTGCCATCACAGCTGCTGCTGCACCGATTACTGCTAAAGTCCCAACAACCATTGTTTCGACTTCAGTAGCAACAATAATTCCTTCTCCAGTAGCAGCGACTCCTACCCTTCCTCCTACCGCCACCCCCTTTAGTGCAGAGGCTCACCCTGTAGCCCCCTGCATAGTTGTTCCTTTGTCCTCCAAGCAGGAGGAGGCCATTTGGATGGTTGACGCCATGATATCCCCTCTTGAGGTAGGGAATGCCCTTGAGTCCAAGGCTCAGGCATCGGCTGGTAGTAGGACTGGGGCTGCGGGGGGAGGCTCGGCCCATGTGGGGACGAGCGGATCAAGGTACGAGCCGGGCTTCCATATGTCTTGTTTGGCTCACTAGGTGGCCAAGCATGCTCTAGAAGAGGAGATCATTAGTCCGCTCTCCAAGTCGGATGACTCCTTCCTGAATGATCTGACAGTAGTCTTCTATAAGGTATTTCCTATCCCTGCGCATTCCCCCACCTTTATTTTTTAGATGCATCTCCTCATTTTCTTGTCTTTATTTTAATTTAGACTGTTTTGAGGCTTCTCCTTGCCTAGGAAAGGGTGCGTGAGCATCGAAAGATAGATGCCGAATTGGAGGCACTCAGGACTGAGGTGAGAGTATTGCGAGATGATGCGACTCTTCACCGATTGGAGCAAGGCGAGCTGCGTCGGTAACTCGAGGAGGAGAAGAGTCGAGGGCTTCAGATGCTGAAAGTTGTGAGCGATCTGGAGGGGCAGTGCAGTGCAGCTGTGGTCTAGTTGACACAAGTCAAAGCTCACGCGGATTTGCTGGCCAGGGAGATTGCTCGTTCAGAAGAAGTCCTAGAATGGACTAAGGCCGAGGCGGCAGAGAAACGAGGCCGAACAGTCTCTTAAGCAATAAAGGCTCAGCTGACTGAAGATGAGGCCTCCATGGCGACAGCCGTTGTTGCTGCAATTGACGTCTTTAAAGCTTACAAGGAGAGAGATGCCGAAGCCTCAAAATTTTATAACTGCGACTTCGATGCTTGTATTAAAGCGCTCCAAGATTTGTATCCTGACCTTAATCTTAATCCCTTGCTGCCTGATGACGCTGGAGAGGAGCCTGCTGAGGACGTCCGCCTAGACCAAGCTCCCAATTCCCATGCTCCTCCACCTGGATACTTATTTTTCTTCTTTATTTTGTTTGAATGGATAATATGTAATTTTTGACTCTTTGAAAAGGGTTTTCAAAATATCTTGCGTTAATTTTTTGGATGATTGGTACTAACTGTTGATTGCTGAGCTGATTCATCAGTATGTCGATTTATTCTATGGCCGAGCTGACCTCTTGAGGGATCAGCTCCTTCTATATTGCCCTCTAGTAGATTTTTTTTTCTTTAGGCCTCCGACTCAGGTCGGCAATGAGTCCGAACCCCGAGGGGGTGGTTCATCCCATGATTGGCTAGAAGACTTTGTTCCGTCCATTAGTGGGATGATGACCCGCCCACTCTGTTAGATAGTCAGGTCGTTATTAGGCTTTATCCCTTACTCAGAGGGAATGCCGAGTCGAATTTAGGCTTTATCCCTTACTCAGAGGGAATGTCAAGTCAAATTTTCATGGGATCACACTCCGACCCCTTCTTTGAAGGATCAGATCATCTTGCTTACCTCCATATCGATGGGGCAACCTAATAGACAATTGGTTCGTGCAAAAGTCGAATTATAACTTTTATTGAAAGCCTTAAAGGCTGATTGCTTGGAGGCGTTACTTTTTATTGGGGGCCTTAAAGGCCATTATATCAGGGATAGTAGATCTTCAAATGATCGGTGTTCTAAGGGTGAGGGAGCTGTCTGCCTTCGAGGTCTTCTAAATGGTAGGAGCCCAGCTTGGTCAATCAGACCACGCAGTAGGGCCCTTCCCTGTTCGGCCCGAGTGCCCCAGCCCCCGGCTTGGGGGTGTTCTGAAAAACTCGACGTAGGACCAAGTCCCCAAGGTGGAACCGCCTAACCTTGACTTTGGAGTCATAAAAATGCGCCACCTATTGATGCCTAGCAGCGGCCCAGAGCCTTGAGCTATCTTAGACTTCCTCGAGTAGATCTAGGTTAGCGGTAATCTACTCAGTGTTCTGATCCTCTTGATAGTTCCTTACCTGTGCAATAGGTAAGCCGATCTCCACAGGCACCATAGCTTCCGAGCCGTAAGAGAGCGAGAATGGGATTTTTCTGGTTGAGGACTGAGTCGTGGTCCTGCAGGCCCAAAGGACGAATGAGAGTTCCTCAGCCTAGTTACCTTTTACTTTTTCCAGCTTGGTTTTGAGGCAGTGTTTAATAACCTTGTTAATTGCTTCCACTTATCCATTGGACTGCTGGTGCCGAGGCGATGAATATGCGTTTATGATGCCGAGCCCCCGACACATGCTGCGAAATTTATCATTATCAAACTGTCAGCCATTGTCGGATATGATGGTGCGCAGGATTCCAAATCGATAGATAATATTTTTTCAAACGAAATTGACTACTTTTTGTTTGGTGATCTTTACTACAGGCTCAGCCTTGGCCCACTTAGTGAAGTAATCGACTGCGACGATGGCGAACTTGACTTACCCCTTCCCTGTATGTAAGGGGCCGATAATGTCGATCCCCCATTGAGCGAACGGCCACGGTCCGCTCATGGGAGTCATTTCTTCCGCTGGTTACCTCAACATCGACGCATATCGTTGACATTTGTCTCATTTTTGGACATAGTCCTTCGAATCTTATTTGAAAGTTGGCCAGAAATATCCTTGACGGAGTATCTTTAAGGCCAAAGTCCAGCTACCGAAATGGTTGCCGAAGATTCCTTCATGCATCTCTCGAACCACATAATCGGCTTCATCTAGTCGGAGGCATATAAGGTAAGGCTGAGAATGCCCCTTCTTATACAACACTCCATCTAGGATGACATATCGAGCCACTCTGACCCTAAATTGTCTTGCCTCCAGTTTATTCAAGGGGACTTCACCGGACGAGAGGTAACTGAAGATAGGGTCCATTCAACTCGGAGTACTGTGCACTGGGTTAATTTTCTCCGCCTGACCGATACTCGAATGTTCCATGAACTTAACTAGAACAAAATACAAGATCTTTCCTTCTGAGGCCGAAGCGAGATTCACTAAGGTGTCAGCCCACGAATTTTCCGTTCTGGGGATTTGTCGAATTGTACAACTCTAAAACTTCCTGATCAGTTTCCTTGCCTCGTTGAGATAAGAAATCATCCTGGTTTCCTTGGTTTCATACTCCGTGGAGATATGGTTTACTACCAATTGCGAATCACAATGGACCTGAAGAGTTTGGACGTCGAGACTCACAGCCAATCTGAGTCCTGCTAATAGCGCCTTATATTCCGCCTCATTATTTGGGGCCTTGAACCTGAGCCTGATCGCATATTGAATAGTTGTAGAGTCGGGTGCGACCAAGATGATCCCAGCCTCGGCTCCATTAGCATTAGATGATCCGTCAACGTAAAGAATCCACTCAGGATTTGACACCACCTCTTGGTTGCCCAGTGGGATAGGCAGAGTCATCTCGACCTCGGTGCTAATTTGCTCTACGCTCGGAGTAGTGAATTCAGCGATGAAGTCGATCATGGCTTGACCCTTGATTGCTATCCTCGGATGAAATTGGATGTCGAACTCCCCGAGCTCTATAGTCCACTTAGTCAACCGTCATAAAACCTTAGGCCTTTAAAGAACTTGTCTCAGAAGGAAGTTGGTCAGTACAACGATGGAATGAGGCTGAAAGTACGGTCATAACCTCCGAGAAGAGACGACAAGGAAGAGTGCTAGCTTCTCCAGGGATGGATATCGTGTTTCTGCAGGTACCATTGCCTTGTTCACATGGTAAATAGGATACTATTTACCCCGACTTCTCTGATCAAAGCCGAGTTGACAGCTGAGGCCGAGACGACAAGATAAAGAAATAGGAGCTCTACCTCTTCGGGCTTGGATAGGAGAGGTGGCTAACCCAGACACTGTTTTAACTGTTGGAAGGCTTGCTCGCATTCTGGCGTTCACTCTGCCCTCTTGTGACCCTTCAATTATTAAAAGAAGGAGAGACATTTGTCCGTTGCCCTGGATATGAAATGCCCTAGTGCAGCAACCCTCCCTGTGAGGCACTGCATCTCCTTCACAGTCCGAGGTGAGTTCATGTTGAGGAGTGCTTTAATCTTGTCAGGATTGGCCTCGATGCCTCGCTAACTAACTTGGAAACCAAGGAACTTTTTCGATTCAACTCCAAAAACACACTTTGCGGGGTTCAGCTTCATCTGGTATTCTCGAAGGACGTTGAATGTCTCTCCGAGATCTACAAGGTGATTGGATGCTTCGGTACTTTTTACTAACATATCATCAACGTATACTTCCATGGTGATCTGATCTGCTTGGAGAACATCTGGTTCATAAGCCGCTGATATATCATCCCAGTATTTTTCAGGCCAAATGGCATGACCTGGTAACAGTAGAGCCCCTTATCTGTGACAAAGGTGGTCTTCTGCCTGTCTGGGGGGTGCATGACAATCTGATTGTATCTAGAATAGGCATCCAAGAAGGAAAGCAACTCATGCCCGGCTATGCTATCCATTAGCTAATCGATCCTGGGCAATGGGAAACTATCCTTGGGACATGCCTTATTCAGATCCGAATAATCTACACAAACCCGTCACTTCCCGTTGGATTTTCTGACGAATACAACATTTGCTATCCAATCGGGGTAATATACTTCTTCTATGAAACTCGCATCAAGCAGGACAGAGACCTCCTCACAATGATTTCATAGAGCTTGGTGTCGAACGACCTTCTCTTTTACTTTACCGGCTTGTGATTTGTGTCCACATTCAACTTATGGACCAAAACATTAGGAGAGATCCCTGGCATATCCGCGTGCGACCATGCGAAGATGTCTCGGTGTTGCCTCAGAAAGCCCGACATTGCTGTCCACTGCTCGAAATTTAATGATGATCCGAGCTGAACATATTTGCTCGAATCAGCTTCATCGAGGGGTATCTTTTCCAGATCTTCTACCGACGAGTTCTCCGCGGTCTCTCGAGGATCAAAGACATTGATGGTGAGTGCTTGCTTAGCAGCTCCTTTCTTGACTGCTATTGCGTAACATATTCAGGCCTCGCGTTGATCGCCTCGGAGGTAACTTATCCTACCCTCGGCCGGAAACTTCATCATCTGATGGTAAGTCGAGACGACTGCCCTCATTGTATTGAGGGAAGGTCTGCCCAGGATAACATTGTGTACTGATGGCACATTGACAATGAGAAAGTTCACCATGAGGGTGACTTGATGTTGTCCTTCTCCCACAGTTACTGGGAGGGAGATGGCTCCTTCAAAAATTACTCTTTCCCCGACAAAGCCATACAGGGGAGTCTTCACAGGTCGAAGTTGTGATCGTGGAACTCCCATTCTTTCAAAGGCTTCAGAAAAAATCACATCAGCCGAGCTCCCGGTATCAACCAGGATACGGTATATCTTATGATTTGCTATGGTAATTGTGACCACCCGGGCATCATCATGGGGATGCTGGATTCCACGTGTATCATCTTTTGTAAAAGTTAAATTGCATGGGCTAACTTAAAGTTCCTTATTCGGTCGCTCGATCAGATGGACGTAATGCTTCAACTTAGACTTCCGGGAGTAGGTTTTTCGGGCTCTATTAGAATCTTCTCCTCCGGCCAAACCCCTGAAAATCATGTGGATTTCAGCCGGCTCTTCCGTGGGATTATTCGGTTGCTCCTGTTGTCGTTCTTCCCTCCGAGCAGACCTCTCTTTCCTGATGTATCGACGTAGGTGTCCCCTGCGGATGAGGGACTCAATTTCATCCTTAAGGTCCACACAGTCATTTGTGTTGTGACCATGGTCCCGATGGAAGTGACAAAACTTCCTCTTGTCTCGATGCTCTAGGTCGGCCTTCATGTATTTAGGCCAATTCAGGCGTTTGTCTCCTCGGATATTTAACAGGATTTGCTCAGCAGACATATTGAGGGGAGTGTAGGAACAGAATTTTTCTTCCAATCTCCGTCTTGGTCAGCGATCGCGGGAGGCACGGTCATCCGCCCCTTTGCCGGTCAACTGAGATTCTTCCACTACCAAAAAAATAGAGCAAATACGACGGATGTGTGGCTGTTTTGGCTACGGATTTTAGCTGTTGGCATATTTCGACGGCTAAAATCTGTAGCCGAATCCCCAGAATCCGTAGCTAAAACATCAATTTTTAAGGGTGGACGTTCAATTGCTACTGTTTTCCTATGGTGTTGTTCACCCGAGATTGATTTTGAGTTGATGTGTTGGTATCAACCTTAAAATATTATTTTAAAATGGATTTATGGTTTGGATTAAATAAAAACATCATGGTGAGGCCCATAGAGCCCTACCAGATCCAACGCTCCAGCTACCGTTTTCATTTGTATGGTGAAAACGTGTTAGTTTTGCATTTTATGTTAAATAGCAATGACTTGTTCATAGAAAATGTGGGTTTGATATATAGCTATCCAGACCATCCAAATAATGGGACTTGTTGTAGAAGGTTAATATTTATAATTATCTTATGTAGTAGTATCTTAACCATCCACTAAATGGACCATATATTGTACTGTTGTGAATACAGTTTGTTTTATAAACTATGGAAAACTCACATTTTTCGGATTTGGATTCTTATCCCAAATCAGAAGAGGAAAATTCATTTTCCCTCTTGCGACCGCCCTTTTTCTTCGTCTCCCTTACCTCTTTTGAGTGTCATCTTCATCGCCAATTGATCGCCTGTTAAGGTGATGATTTGGAAGATGGACTGCTTCCCCACCCTACAGATGCACACCGACTGGGTAGGGATGTGGCATGGGCCTCGAATCTGGGGCTTCCAAAATCGACAATCGCTAGTGCTTTTCAGGACGGGATGGTTGTCATATGGACGGTGGCGAAGGAAGGAGATCAGTGGGAGGGGAAGGTCTTGAATGATTTCAAGATGCCAGTGTGGAGGGTGTCATGGTCACTGACTGGGAACATATTGGCAGTGGTAGACGGGGATAACAATGTGACGTTGTGGAAGGAGGCTGTAGATGGAGAGTGGCAGCAGGTGACAGTGGAATCCTAGATCCAGGTTCTTGGGTTTCTCTCTCTATTACTGTCTTCGTGTTTTGTGGCTGTGACTGCAATTTTTCTTTTTTTCTTTTTTCCTAGTGAATTTCTCAGTGTGTTTCTTTATGATTTGGTTTGGATAAATTTGGTTAATATTTGTTAGGTGCGGCCCTTTATCGTGGGGCCACCTCAATGTATTTATTTTATCTATTTTTCCATATCATTTTAAGGTATGCAGATCCAATTCTCAGGTGGACAATAGCATGGGAAAAGGTGATGATTGACCATTAATCGGCCACAAAAGTTTTGAATCGAGCTGATTTTTTTGTTCTTTTTTTTTTTTTTTAAAATACCATCCATGGAGGTTTGTTTGACCTTATCAACATGTTGAATGACAAATAAAAATTACAGAAACATTACAATGGGCCGTAGGAAGTTTTTAATGGTAGGGTGTTCAATCACCACTGTTTCCGATGATATGGTCCACCTGAGATTTGGAACTTTATTTTTTGGGCTCATGCTATAAAATGATATGGAAAAACAGATGGACGGTGTAGATATAAAATATATACATCAAGGTGGGCCCCACTGTCTTAGGTGAGGCCCGGTCGCACTTAATCCGCTTAGCCCTCTTGGGTTTTATTTTATTTATTTATGACGTGGTCCTTATATTGTTGCTCCATTGAATTAACTGTTTGGTTGTTATCGTGGGACCCACTTGTTAGTGCTCAGGGCCTGGGATGCTACCCATGTCCTGGTTGAGAGGATCATACCCGAGTTGGGAAGACTGGTGCAGTTGAATGTTTGTCCCGTTATGGATGGTCCATTGGTTGTAGGGAGGCTGATTCAATGGTTAAGATTGTCAAATCTGTAGATTATTGGAGTTCTAGAAGATCCTGACGATAGAACTGTTTACAGTAGTACTTTTTAATTTTCTTTAGACTTGTAATTTCATGCACAGATTGTAATGGTCACAATCTTCCCTTAAGTGTAATTTTATGGTGGACCATAAATCATAATAGAGTTACAACATGGATGGTGGCCATTAAGCAGCACACATGTAACTTGCAATAGAGGCAAATTCAGTTCTTCCCAATTCCCTGTGTTTGGTTAAGAAAAAGAATGGAACTGCTCCTGATTTGGGGAAGAGAAAGAGGGAAAAGAAATTCCTATTTAATGTATATTCCATTTCCTGTGGTTCTCCAAATCCCTACAAGGGTTTCTTTTGCATCTATCAGGCATATTCATTTTTCACTTCAATTCTTAATATTTTCCCTATTATGTTAGTGACAGGAGCTAACTGAAAGTTGCCCCTGTTATATAAAAGTACATTGACTTCTTAACCATCTTGGTTACTGGAATTACTAGCACAGTTTTACAAAATTCTGTTGTAGTACTGTCTGATAACCTCGTTGATTTCTAGTTCAAGCCCCTAACTTGCATTTTCTTCTTGTGTAATTCGAATGAAGTGCCTGAGGTATTGATTGATGTAACAGCTCTTAACACAAGTCTGTCTCGCATTATCAGCACTTGTCATTCATGCAGTAGAACACAAGAAGCCCATTGAGCAGCTATTTTCTAGTCTTGTCTGACTGCGAACCCAGGATAATGGTAATATTGTTGTTTTAGAGATGCTTACTGTTCTTCCAAAGGAAGTCATTAAGGATCAAAATATTGATTGTAGCATCAGTTCGGATTGTAGATGCCAGTGTGGCCGAGAGGTTTGAGAATTTTTACAATCATTATTATAGTACTCCCTCTTGATTTTGTTCTAAGTTATTTTTGAAGAATCATGGCTGTTCCTTTCTGTTCCCCTTGTGCATGTTGCATGATAATCTTGTTATATTTATTCTGATGTTGCATGATCATCTTGCTATATTTATTTTGTTCTTCATAGATGGATGTATTTGATCTTCTACTCATAAGGCAACCTTTAATTCTCAAACAGCTTCTTTCACATACTCCTACCGTTCTTGAATTCCTGCTCCACCAATCTGAGCAACGATCTGAGGTAGATGTTCAGCTTCATGAGAAGAGTCGAAAAATATTGAGTTGTTTGCTGAGTTGGGTAAGATATTTTTTGAAAGACTTTGCTATTTTGTTACAATGATGTTTTTTGATCTAGGTTGTTACTATTTATTTTTCTTTTTTGCTCCTTCAATCAATAGGGCAGAAATTTATCATCTTTTCTAATGGGTTAATTGAGTACAATTCTTGATGATACCATCAAATCTCTAGCCTGAACCAGTACGAGAGTTGACCCATCTCAGTTTAGTGTGTCCGCATTTGAACATAAAATAAACACAAGTTAAACAACTTCATTTTTTCCAATGTCAAAAACTAATATCTATGTAGGTAATGTGTGTGTGTGCATGCACTCATGCTCACATGTGTGTGGGATGGGTTGTTAGCTTATGTAAGGGAAAAAAGAAAAAAAAAATCAAGAAGGGAGAAGTGAAGAGAAGAAAGATTTGTGCAACTGCAAGAGTTATGTCCTGCCACTCTAAACTAACCCTAAACATAGTTATGGTGCCCAGAGGGAGTACAATAACGTGACGTGCACACATACACATTCTCTACAATCTCAATATCATCTGAATATGCACTAAAAACAAAAAGTAAAAATGCATACTGCTAGTGATCACAACCATAAGCTAGTTTCCAAACTAGTTTTTCTGCCTGCATGTTAGTCCCTCTATGGATAAACCAAAGTTTTCGATGAGATTGTGAGCTGAATGACATGGGGAACTTGATTGTGGGTGTGACTTTGTCTCGCATTGATGAGACTCGTTGTGTTGACTTTCTTATGGATTTGTACTTCAACAATTGTATTTCTTTATGTGCTTTTAACAACCATCTCTTCGGCAGGGTGTACCCCAAGTTTTGTTGTTCAGAGTACAGTTTCTTAAAGAAGCACTTCTTCTACCTGCTCTTGCTAATAGCGATGAGCAAGTAATTGGTGGTCTTGCATGCTTGATGTCCAAAATTGGCAGTTGCGACAAGCTATGATCTTACCTAATTTTGCATTTGTGTATCTGTTTCTGTCTAAATCTTTTTTAATCATCCAAAGCTGTACATATTTAGCTTTCTTAGGGTCAAGTCAAAATGGGATACACTTTTTGTATTGAGTTCTATAGTTGCCTCCTAATCACCTCCAAGACTGACCCACTCTTATATGATTTTAATTGTATTGATAGGGTGTTTGATTGTTTGATAAATAGAATGTCAATTTCAGATGATTATATTGTCTGGGTGTTTGATTATTTTGGCCTGAAACCATAGATTGAAATTGATTTAAGAGGAGAATTGATATATAACATTTATTTAGATATATATAATTTATGGAGAGAATTGATTTATTTTTTCTGTGTGTGTGAATTGCCGAATTGTACTTATAGTATAGAATCCAAAAATCATTTTTTTTTAAAAATGGCTGGAGTTAAATATAGTCTTATGTTTTTTTAATAAGATGGTAGGAAGAATTTGAGTTTTATGATGGATTTTCATGAAAGCTTCTTTTACAATTGCATTTTCATTTAATTTCCTTTTTATTCCATGCAGGTGATGATAAAAAGAGCAAGTGGTGACGATGGTTTTGAACTCGTTCCAAGATCCCCACCCTCATGTGAGTTGGGCTACTATTAATGCAAATGGGCAATTGTCTACAGATTTGGGGCCAGACCTTCAAGTTCAGTATCATTAACGGGTGTTGCATGCATTAGCCTCAGCTATGGATGATTTCCAAAATCCTTGAGTACAGGTAAGTGGGTTTCTGGCATTGTGGTTCATACTTGATAGAACAATGTTTGGTCATTATCTATTTCTTTTTTAGTTGCATTAAAAACTATATCAACCAAGGACGTGTTGAAAGTGCAGATTGGATGCCATTGGCTGATGTGGGATTGATATAGGTTTAAGAGGCCCAATGATTGTCACTTAATTCCAATGATCTATGGAAGGGCCCACTTTGATGTCCAACACAAAATATGAAGTATTTGTAAAACATCCAATGAAATCAGTGTTTAAACTAAATATTCAACTATTCACAATTTCCATCAAATGAGGGTCAATTTCTAGCAGTTAGAAAATGATTTTCTACAACTAGCGGAATTTGATGGTTGGCGATAAATAGAGAAATGCCATTGATTATTATTATTATTATTATTATTTTTGCATTCAAATATTTCTTTTCGAGAGTTAGTATAGGGTTATTATTCTTTGATCCTATTTGTGTAACCACATGGATCGTTGCTTTGGATTCTATTTGTGTAACCACATAAACCTAAACCTATACTTATAACCTATAACCTATAACCTAAACCTTAACCTATAACCCAAACCTTAACCTATAAACTAAACCTATAACGTAAACCCAAACCTAAACCTGAACCCGAACCCGATTTCCTAAACCTAAACCTTAACCTATAACCCAAACCTTAACCTATAAACTAAACCTATAACGTAAACCCAAACCTAAACTTGAACCCGAACCCGATTTCCTAAACCTAAACCTTAACCTATAAACTTAACTTAAACCTATTCTCAAATCCCAAAACCTATACCTATAATCTAAACGTAGACCTTAACCTAAACATAAACCTATACTTATAACCTAAACCTAAACCTATTCTCAAATCCCAAAACCTATAACCTATAACCTAAACCTTAACCTATAACCCAACTTAAACCTAAACTTATAACCTAAACCTATTCTCAAATCCCAAAACCTATAACCTAAACCTAAACCTTAACTTATAACTCAACCTAAACCTAAACTTATAACCTAAACCTATTCTCTCCCAAAACTTATAACCTAAACCTAAACCTTAACCTATAACCCAACCTAAACCTATTCTCAAATCCCAAAACCCATAACCTAAACCTATAACCTATAACCTAAACCAAAACCTATAACCCGAACTCGAACCCGAACTCGACTCCTTAAACCTTAACCTAAACATTTAACCTATAACCTATAACCTAAACCTAAACCTAACCTAAACCTATAACCTAAACCTAAACCTAAACCTAAACCTATAACATAAACCTTAACATATAACCTATAGCCTATAACCTATAACCTAAACTTATAACCTATAACCAAACATTAACCTAAACCAAAACCTATAACCCAAACTTGAACCCGAACCCGAACCCGAACCTGAATCCCTAAACCTTAAGCTAAACATATAACCTATAACTTATAACCTAAACCTAAACTTAACCTTAACCTATAACCTAAACCTAAACCTAAACCTACAACCTAAACCTAAACCTATAACTTTAACCAAAACCAAAACCTATAACCTAAACCTTAACATATAACCTATAACCTAAACTTATAACCTATAACCAAACCTTAACCTAAACCTATAACTTAAATGTATTCTCAAATCCCTAAACCTAAACCTACACCTAATCCTAATCTCAACTCTCTAACCTAAACCTAAACTTAAACTTGAAAACCCAAACTTAAACCCGATCCCGAACCTGAACCCGATTTTCTAAACCTAAACCTTAACCTAAATCTAAACCTATACTTATAACCTATAACCTATAACTCAAACCTTAACCTATAAACTAAACCTAAAAAAAGAAAGAAGAAAATGGTTATACATGATGCACTTCTTTCACTTTATTTTTCTTTCCTCTAATGGTTATTCTGATTTATGAATTCCATGACTACTTGTAGGATGATGGAATATACGAAGCTGTTGTAGGAAGTGACTTTGTCATTACTAGACTTACATTTCGAGACAACTCTTCAAAGGACTACATAAATGACCGTGGAAGTAATTTTACAGAGGTCACTAAGAAATTGAAAGGAAAAGGAGTGGACTTGGATAACAATCAGTTTTTAATTCTTTAGGTGGGTGATGGCTGAAAAAGGCCTATTTACTTCTGAAAAAAATATTATATTGTCAAAATATATTTTCTTTTTCAATTCTTTATCATTGAAATTTCAGGGTGAAGGTGATCAAATTTCTCTAATGAAGCCAAAGATTTGTATTTTCAGCATTATTGTAATTATAATTGCAATTGATTGAATGAAGGATTGTGATTGTAATTGATTAAATGAAGGATTGTAATTGGTTGTAATTGTAATTGTAATTGATTGAATGAAGGATTGTAATTGATTGTAATTGAATGAATGAATGATTGTAATGGAATGAATGAATGATTATGTAGGTGGTAATTGAAAGAACAAATGATTATATATTTTTTTTTAATGTACAAAATAGCTATGGATATTGACCGTAGCCGATAATCCGACAGCTGTAGCCATTATTAAATTTGGCATATTGCTATGGACTTTTAGCTACAAATAATATCCGTAGCTGTTTATATTTATTGTTACAGATATAATTGCTACGGATAATATCTGTAGCTGTTGTAACCTATAGTTACGGATTAAATCCGTAGCTATAGCTTCCAGACCTATTGTTACGGTACTTACGACTACAGTCGTGCCATGGACTAGCTACAGACTAAAACTGTAGCCTTTACCCATTTTTCTGGTAGTGTTCGTTCCTAGGCCTCTTTCCTTTTCTAGTCGGGTCATCTATTTGTATAACTTTGCAGGCATTAGTGAACTCCTCGACATTGGTGTATTTCTGAGCTTTCACCGTGAAGTCCGCTAATTTTTTGACGAGTTCTTTTCGATGGAGAAAATAAACCTTCCATCTTTTAGACCACTCAAGACTGCGGCGAGTGCCATTTTATCGTCATAGTCCTCGACCTGTAGTGCTTCTTCGTTGAAACGAGCAATGTAGTCTTTCAGGGACTCTTTCGGGCCTTGCTTGATAGTGAGCAGATGAGTGTTGGGTTTCTGACTTCTCTTACCACTTATAAACTAGGTAAGGAATAACCTACTTAATTCTGTAAAGGAACCGATGGAGCTGGGTTTGAGCTGACGATACCAACCCCGAGCAGACCCTATCAGGGTGATGGAGAATCCCCTACACATCATTGCATCCGTCGCCATCTAGATCTGCATCCACGATTGATGTGCTTCCAGATGTTCAGATGGGTCTCCGGACCTTGAGTACTGGATGACTAGAGGTATTCAAAACCTCTACGGCATCACCTCATCCATGATGGCGAAGGTGAAGGGAGGCTCGGTCTCTTCTATCATCGTCTGAACTGTGGCGAGAACTGTTGATAGTTGTTGTTGCTTTTCTAAGGTTAAGAATTTGTCATTGAGTTCCACACATCGTGCTTCCCAGAGATCTTTATTTTCAGCGACGACCTCTGGAGTATTTTCTATCTTTGGAGTCCTCGTTTCCCTTCTCCGCCCTAACCGGTGGCGGAGCCCTGTGGGTGTCAGGACCGAGGTGATAGAGTTGTTAGTAGGGGCCCCAGTGGCAGTGTTCCGTGCCGAGCCTCTAACTTACACCAGAGGAGGATTTTGACCTAAGAGCGGTGCCCGAGAATGTTGGGGTGCCTCAGGCCTCATACGCCTCAGTACAGAGTGAGTCTCTACATACAGACCTACTAGCTCGGGAATGGGATTCTCCTAAATCGGGTGTAGTTGTGGCTCCCTTTGTTGCTTCATCTTGTTTACTTCGTCGCGCAGGGCTTGAATCTCGTTTTGCATGACTCGATATTTGCTAGCCCGGTTGCGAGAACGCTGTGAAGGCCCCGGTGCAGACTCAGCATGAAGTGGCGAAGACGATCGAGTTTGCTCATTTGACTTTGGTTCCACAGCTATGGCTTTCTTCTTTCTCGCCATTAGATTTGAAAGACAGGAACCTGACCTTTAGTATCAGATTTTCACAGACGATGCCAAAAAATATTGATGTCAAAATCTGGTCGGCTCTCCCTTCAGTCTCTCGAACCATGGACCGCTTTAACGTCTTGATCCTGCACAATGAGAACAGGCAAAGGTGACCCTGGCTAAGCCGGGGGACCCTCCGATGCTTAAGTTAGGTCAAGGGAATATGAGCCTAAATGAAGAGTAGAGGAGAGTGCAAGATGTTGCATACTCGTAGAAGTGGGGTCTCAATGCCTTTATACCTGGCTGTCGGACGTTCTGTGTCCATTATTGTAGGCACGAGTTACTTAATTAGTGAGATTCTAAGATCGTGGAGATATTACGTGCAATCCATAGATCGTGCAACACATTTGGCGGATAATGCATATCGTGAGTGAAGTAATCGATCACGTTTGTATATGGTAGTTTCCATGTTTAGTAGACGAAGCATCCGCCATCACATATTATCTTGGCTCGGCTTGTTTGATCGTAATAACATCAGTCAACCTTTGTTATTAACTCTATCGGTCAGAAATGCTCCCTCAGGTCTGAGCTGAGCCTACAGATCTATTTAGGAGGGCTTTGAAAACCATCTCTTAAGACTCGAGGCTGGGAGTTGGATCCATCTTGCCGAGCCGAGTTCTTTGGAGTTGATGTCGAGGGTTGCAAGTGGCATATGGTTACTGATCGGAGTGTGAAGTTACTTCGACTCGCAATTCCACTATAAGAATACCTACGAAGCATGCAACCCAGTCAGGGGTGCTTACATCAAGTCGGATGGTGTCACCTCGGCTGTTCTTCTACTCGGTTGAATTACTCCTATCTCTATTAGGGGCTCGGATCATCCCATAACAAATTTTAATCTATAAAATGTTAGAGAATATTTAGGAAGTGATATTACTTATTAGAGAGCATTAAGTTTTTTATTTTAATCAATAAAATGTTATGGTTGGTGCATGTATATGGTAAATCAGAGTCTTGGAGTTGTTCAAAATCTTAGAGAGAGAGAGAGAGAGAGAGAGAGAGAGAGAGAGAGACTCTAAGAGGGAGAGGAAAAAAAGGAGCGAAAAAATGGAAGGATGTGACTACACTGAGAGAGAGAAAGGAAGTCCCAGGAAGGTGGGGCAAACCATGCACAGATTTTCCTATTTTGTGGGAGAGAAAAGAGCAAAACAAGAAAAGGATGTGACTACAAAGAGAAAGAAAAGGTCCCCAAGTGGGCAAACCATCTACACTTTTTCTTATCTTGTGTCCCACTGCAAATTATAGATATGCTTTTTGTTTGGGCTGAGATCCTAACATTAGGTGGAGCAATAGATATGGCCTCCACATAGCCTTTGTTGGATGAGTTTATCCTAGGTCTACACATGAAATATTTTATAGAGAAGTGAGAGTGGGCTACTCATGCATAAAAAAATAACGGGGAGAAGTAAAATATGAGTCATCCATTAACATAACTTAAATCCAAGCCTTCTATTTATGAGTACATAATTTTTAAAAATCCAAAAATACCATTGATTTCGATTGACAATCACATTAATGTAAAGAATCCCAAAGGCTATGACTTTCCTAAAACTAATTGCATGGGTAAAGATATCCTTGGGCCTCACATTATATATTATAGATATATGGTCAAAGACCACCACGTCCTTAATATTTTGGACAAAAAACTAATTATGGTTAACTTAGCGAATATTTTTGAAAATAAAAGTACTGAGCCTCTTCCAAATCCCTCATGCCCAACCTTTAACCCTTACGTCTTTTCTCTCATCCCAAGTTGAAACCCTAGTTCTGCCATCTTCGATACTTGGGGTTAAAAAGTCTATTTCTTTGGTAAACTGTTGAACTATAACGACTTTAACAAGGTTCCCTTACATTTTCCCCTTAAATGTTAACAATAGGGTGGGTTTTAGTAAATATAGAAAATATATATTATTTAAGAAAGAAATGTTTACCAAAAGAGTTCCTAATTAATATATAATATTACATTCCAATATATTTTTTAAAGCATTTTTAATAAGCTACCTCATTATCATCCCAATACCTTGGTTACATTTCTTAACGACTATCATGTGAGCAAATAAGTTATTTGGCTCGAATAGGCTCCACCTTGATGTTGATGTGAAATTACCCCACCATTAGATGCTTCACCTTATATTAGGCCTAAGACCCAAAACTTAGTCCCATCTATGATTAGGTGAACCAAACGATTGGAAACAATATTGTACAAGGTAATGCTCACCCTCTGAACTATCTCGCTTGGTGTGGCCCACTTGTGTCATAGGTTATCTTAATTTTTTGTCCTCATCCCTAAATTTTGATGTGCCATCTAATAGTTTGAGTGGATTTCATATAATCATTGTGGTTCAAGTCATCTGGCTCAACCCAATGATTGGGTAAAGTAAGATTAACCCAGCCCTGACCCATTTACTTTAATGGGTTTACATTTCTAGCTTGAGCTCGACCTTATCTTAACCCGAACTCACCTTAATAGCGGGCTGGGCTAGTTGACCTATAGGCCACCCTGACCCATTGCCACCTAGTTGACCTACAGGCCGCGTAGATCCATTGCCACCCATAAGATAGGGTATAATGTGTCTTTGAGTCAAAGGAGAGGTCCTGGATATCGGGACTTCATTTTAATCGCTGTAGGTGATAGGAGCAAAAAATTTACGGGGTAGACCACCATGTGTGTTCCTGCAGTTTCTTAAATGGTGGTAGCTCATCCACCCTCTATGCTTATTTACATCAATCCAAACATTCCAGACCGTCCAAATTGTAGGAACCATCACTGATGGAGAGTATGCCAAAAATCAAGTCTACGGGGTGATCATAACCTTCCAATTTCCCTGGTAATAATTCAACGACCTCTATAGGATGGTCAAGATTTTCCAAAGAGTGCAATCTTTAGGATGTGCCCTCTCCAGGATGGGTCCTGAGATTTACAAGATCAAAATCATCTTTCATGAACCGATCACATACAGGCCATGGCACTGTACACGTAATCCGTACCCTGCAAATGGTACACCCCATCATGAATCTCACTCATTTCCTAAATCATGTTAATCCACTCATTAGATGGGCCCCATATGTAGGTTAAGTCATACAACCTTTTGGACATTGATACAAAGCTGTGGCCCATCTGATGAGCGGACTCTAGTGATTTATTTGAGGGATGAGCTTCATGATGATATCTACTGTTTTTATCGTAGATGTACTATACAAATGGCTCAATAGCTGAAAATCTGATTTGCATGACTAACTATAGTGCAGTCGCATGTAATTGGCCAATTCTCTTTTAATAATATATTTTATATTATATTTTTTAAAAAATGTTACGAAACAGTCCTAAACGATCTTCAAATCAAAATTATTACTTTTTTTTTTTGTCTCAGTGTCCTGTAGCTTAATCAGACGGTGATCTGCGCCGCAACCTCAAGGCGCACCTACAATCGACCGTAGAGAGATCATATTACAACATGATTTACGATGTGATTTACGACGTGATTGATCATGTTAGCCATGAGCATAGACTTAAGCTGAAGCGTTACGAAACAACATACAAATGCCATGGCTGTCACGAAATCGGTTTCGGGTCCAGATATCGATGCAAGCCATGCAACTACTATCTTCATAGGGATTGCGCGCTGCCCACACCACACATATCCCACCCTTTCTTTGAGAAATGTGACTTTGAGTTCTTCACACGTGTGCCAGGCATGCGCGAGAGATACTGCGACGCGTGCGGTAGGGACGTCCGGGGGTTCGTCTACCACTGCACGAGATGCGGGCGCGACTTACACCTTTATTGCGCCAGCCTCCCACGTGTGATAGGAGACGACGAGGTGAAGCTAAATCTCCACCACAAGGTCAGGTCCAACCGCCACAAGTGTGGTTGGATGGAGCGTAGAAAGGGGGCCACGTCTTGGTCTTATGTGTACACGTGCGAAGGGTACTGTTTTCATGTGTCTTGTGTGAAGGACATGCTTGTGGAGAGATGGGAGAAGGAGTATTTCGGTCCGTATGGAGAAGTTGGAGAGAATGGCCTTGCATTGGAGACCAGCGTTCAAAGCCTCCAGCTGACACTTACAAATAATAACGGTGCAAGTGGGAAATTTAAAAAGTATTGGAGGATTTTAAAAATAGCTCTCGAGTTCATCATCTCTGTCCATATTGGAGATCCAACGGCTGTGGTGGGTGGTCTCATTGCATCTGTCATCTCGTCCTGACACGTGTTGTGGTTTGAAGTGATCACGGTATCTTTGGTTGATTGACTTAGGAGACAAGTGGGCCAGATTAGTGTCGGCTACAGGGTTATAAACTATGTATCGTTCTTCTATCAATGTAATATTTAGCTGAATTGAATGGAATATTGTGGATGTATTCATGCACGTCGGGTGTGGGCCCAAAGGTTGCCTCTTCACACGCAATCTTGCACACAGCTCGCGTTCCAAAGTGGCAAGTGTTGGGACATCTAAGAGAGGTGGTCTCCACTGTCAAGATTACCATATGCAAAAGTCAAGATGCACCATCCATCAGTTGGACCACTCCTGTACAAGAAAGTGGACGGTCCACAATCAACATGCACGCGTACAGCCCTATCACTGACTTGGCACGTGCATTTTGTGCAAAGGTTCTTTAGCATGCAATACATGAATCAAATACTCGGATGAAACGAAGGGTCAGGATCGACTGGTAGCAAGGTTTGAACCCACAAATGGAGTTCTCTGGACCGGATTCAAGTCTACGTCATGGGATGCTATTGATATGCGGTTCTTATCACTTGATGGACCAGTTCAACAGGGAGCCTTGATTGGTCCCACGTTCACATTCTTCACGAATCCGGTCCCAGTCAAAGCCTCAATATGTAAACTAGACCTGAGGCGTAGAAATGGTGTTATAACCGTAAATAACGGTAACGTTAACAACGGTTACTGGACATAAAAAATGAAAGTAGTTTTCACATATAGCACCATCGTCTTTAACCCAAAGACAAATAGCACCCTCCCCTGTGCTTATTTCCGAGTGAGTGTGGATTCATCTGTTTTGAAAACTGAGTAAGGATAGCCTGTTTCCAGCGGCACAGGGGTTTCCACAGGAAATAGTATTTACAAAATACTGCTTGATTAACAAAAAAAAAAAAATTGGTTACGTTTCCAGCACCTGATTCAAGGATGCGTAGCTGCGACCCAGATCCGGTGACGTCGGTGGGACCTAACTATGGCCCACCTCGATGTATGCTTTATATATCTACGCCCTCCATCCGTTTTTCCACATTCATTGTCCCAAAAATGAAGCAGATACAAATCTCAGGTGGACTACACCATAGGAAACAATGGTCACCGAACGGCCACCATGGAAAACTTCCTAGTGTCCACCGAACGGTCACCATGGAAAACTTCCTAGTGTCCACCTCAGATGTTTATCTGTGATACCTGCTGTTGATAAGGTCAAGAAGACGAAATGAAGGGAAAATACAAATACCAGCTAGATCGGTCACACGGATCAGATGAATGGAAAATACAAATATCAATAAGATCCATAACCTTTGTAGCCCACATAAAAACTTTACTCAGTCAATGACTACTATTTCATGGGGAAATTGCCCGTATTTGCTTTCCGTACTTGCCTCGAAGTTTGAGCAAATTACTTGGAATGCCATGACACTCTATATACGACACTCTATATATTCTCAGAAGGTTGTTTTGACAGCTTTTGGAGATTGTTTTAAATGAAAATGCCCTTGACCTTCATTCAGTAATTGTATGGTTTTCTAGAGACTAAGAAGTTACGTTGTATTTAATGTCAATAAAGTAATGTGTACGGAACCCTTTTCGCGCGTAGGCAAGGACTAAACTCATGGGGCCCATATTGATATATGTGTATAATCCATGCCGTCCATCCTTTTTACCGTGTCATTTTAGGGGTACAGCCCAAATATCAGCCTGATCCAGAGCTCATGTGGATCACATAATAAAAAATAATGGTGACAATGGAATCCGTTGTTGAAACTTTTCAGGCTCATTGTGATGTTTGTTAGAAGTGGACATTGTCCAAGTTAAGACTTTTTGGGCTCACACCGAGCTGACCGACAAGGTGGACGGAACGGATCTCTCCATTATTGGCCTCAGGCTATTGTACCAATGGCTATCCTTTCCTTTGGTAGTAAAGGAAGTGAACATGTAACAACCGCGACCTGAAAAAACTACGACCCATGACAACCACGACTCATATAACATGATAACTATGACCCTTACTACATTATAATCACGACCCTTACTACATTACAACCACGACCCAGGTATGGGTCGTGGTTGCCATGTTATATGAGTCGTGGTTTTCATGAAGAAAGGGTCGTGGTTGTCATGAGGTAAGAGTGTGGTTGTCATGCTATGTAGGTTGTAGTCTTCATTTTATAGGCCTTAGTAAGGACCAACTAGTGGGGCCTAAATTGATGTATGTGAATAATCTATGCTGCCCATCCTTTTTGTCGTGTCAACCACAACCCTTACCTTATGACAACCACGACCCATTTAATATGACAACCACGACCCATATATAATGACAACCATGACCCATATCACATGAGAACCATGACCCCATATTACATGACAACTACGATCCATGACAACCACGACACATGAGATTTTTCCATAGATGACTAGGGGCGTACCATTTCTGTCATTGAGCTACAGAGTTGATTGGGTTGTGTATCACAGGATATCTCTAGCTCTCATGTTATATGAGTCGTGGTTCTCGTGTTATATGGGTGGTGATTCTCATGTTAAATGGGTCGTGGTTTCGTGTGATATGGATCGTGGTTCTCATTTTCGACTCTCAAATTGCATGACAACCACGACCCATAACTCATGACAACCATGACCCAATAACATGACAACCATGACTCATACCTCCTGATAACCATGACCCATATAATATGACAATCACGACTCATATAACATAAGAACTACAACTCACACAACATGACAACTACGACCCACCACCATTTATGTGTTTCATCCATGCCGCCCATCCTTCTTGCCATGTCATTTTAGGACTAGGGCCCAAATATCAACTCAATCCAGTGCTTGTGTGGCCCACATAATAAAAAATAATGGTGATTGTTGAAAGTTTCTAGGATCACTGTAATATTTGTTAGAAGTGGACATTGCCCAAGTTAGGACTTTTTGGGCCCACGCCGAGCTGGCCGACAAGGTGGATGAATTGGATCACCCCATTGTAGGCTTTAAAGTTATGATATCAATGGTTTGATAGAAAAGAAATTGAACACGTTGAAAACCACGATCCATACAATATGACAACTATGTCCTATATAACATGGCAACTACGACCCATGCAAACCACGACTGAAAGGGGCTGCAATTGTATGGATCATAGTTTTCATGTTATATGGGTCTCAATTGTATGGATCGCAGTTGTCCTGTTATATGGGTCGCAGTTATCCTGTTATGTGGGTCGCGGTCGCAGTTGTCTTGTTATTTGGGTCACAGTTGTCTTGTAATATGGTTCGCAGTTGTATGGATCACAGTTGTCCTGTTATATGGGTCGCGGTCACAGTTGTCTTGTTATTTGGGTCGCAGTTATCCTGTTATATGGGTCGCGGTTGCGGTTGTCTTGTTATTTAGGTCGCAGTCATATGGATCGCAATTGTCATGCTATATGGGTCGCAGTTATCCTGTTATATGGGTTACGGTCGCGGTTTTTCTGTTATTCAGGTCACAGTTGTCCTGTTATATGGGTCGCGGTTGTATAGATTGCAATTGTCATGTGATATGGGTTGCAGTTGTTCGGTTATATGGGTCGTGGTTGTCATGGGTAGTGGTTATCCAATCACCATTGTTTTCCTGTAGTGTGGTCCACTTGAGATTTATATCCTTCTCATTTTTGGTATAAAACTCTAAAATAATCTGTAAAAATGGATGAACGGAATGGATGTAACACATACATCATAGTGGGCCTACAGAGCACCGACCACCAGCCACTGGGCTGTTAGTAGTGGGAGTAGCCAATCCGTTTCCGTCACGGATACGGACGTGCATCAGAGGAAGCGGATTGGCTGGTGTACCTCACACCAGCTATATAGTTGCAGTATTGAAGTCAGCAAGTTATGTGTGTCTGATCACAAGGTATATGTTATATCCAAACCGTCTATCCATTTGGCGAGTTCATCTTATGGCTTAATATGAAAAATAAGACAAATATAACTATCAAGTGGACCACACTGCAAAAAGCAGTGGGAGATTGAACGTCTACCATCCAAACCCTTTTTGGGGTCACAGAAGTTTTGGATCAATATGAAATTTGTTTTTCCTCTTCATTCAGGTTATTGTGACCTTATGAACAGATTTGATGGAAAATAAACATTATGGTGGTCCCTACGAATTGTTTAACAGTGAAAATCATTATCTTTGGTGTTATTTGTGGTGTGGTCTAGATGATCTTTGGATATTATTCATTTTTTGGATAATGGTCTAAAATGATCTCTAAAAATATATGAACAATGTAGATATAATAAATAGATCACTGTGGAGCCATGTTACTTTGATCTACTTTGAACCATTCGTGGAACTCGGAGCTGAAGCGTCAGTCCTCGCACGACACGTACCTACAGGGACTCGGATTTCCTGCAAAAGGTTTTTGCAGGAAGTTCCTGTGCAAGGATTTTGGGTGGGTCCTACTGCCATGTTTGTGAGAAATCAAATCCGTCCATCCGTTTTTCAACCTCATTTTAAGACATGCTACCAAAAATGAGGAGGATACAAAACTCAAGTGGGCCATAGGAGATGAAACAGTGGCGAAAGGAATGCCCATCGTTGAAACCTTCCTAGGTTCCACCTTTCTGTTTATATGCCATCTAAACCATTTATAAGGTCATTTTCACTCTGATAAAGTGAAAACACCAGAAACGTAGATCATTACAAAACTTTTATGGCCATATAAATGCTTCAACGGTGGTTACTAAATCTTCACTGTTTCCTCTCGTGTGGCTCACTTGAGTTTTGGATCCTCCTCATTTTTGGCCTCACGTCATAAAATGAGCTTAAAAAATGGATAGACGAGTTGGATTTCTCACAAACAACTAAGTGGGCCCCACACAGAAACCTTACGTAGGAACTTTTAGCAAAAGGCTTTCACAGGAAATCCGCGTGCTACATACAAAGATGCGAATTAGATATTGATAGGTTGAGTAGCGTGATTGCTGCTGAAGTGGTGTCACCAAGTTACGTGGGCCCCACCATGATGTATGTGTTGTATCCGCACCATCCATACATTTAGAGAGATCATTTTAAGGCATGGTCCAAAGAATTAGACAGATCCAAGGATAGGGTGGACCCCACTACAGAAAACAGTGGGCAGAATAACACCCACCGTTGAAACCTTCCAAAGGTCTACCATTATGTTTATTTGAGATCCAACCTGTTTATGTGTTAACGCAGACATGAAAGAAGGGGAAACAAGAATATTAGCTTGATCGAAAACTTTCTTGGCCCTTAGAACTTTTTAATGGTGGGCGTCACTCTCCCCACTATTTTCTGTGGTGGGATCCTCTTGAGCTTTGGATCTGACTCATTCTTTGTAACATGGCTTACTATGATCTCTCAAAATGGATGGACAGTGTGGATACGAAATATACATCATGTTAGGGCCCACATCACTTGATGACGTCACTGCAGGAAATCCGCTGCATGGGCTGGGACGGGATTGGGAAGCGAATTGGCTGGTGTATTAACGTCAGCAAGTTTTGTGGGTCCCATGATGAATTTGTTATATCCAAACTGTCCATCCATTTTATGAGCTCGTCGTAAGGTTTGAGCCGAAAAATAAGACAGATCTAAAGATAAACTGGACCACACTACAAAAGTGTTAGATCAAGCTTATATATTTTTTTTTCCTTTCATCCATGTCCTTGTGATCATATAAAAAGGTTTCTATGGTGGAAATCATTATTCCAATTGTTTCCTATGGTAAGGTCCACTTGATCTTTGGGTATGATTAAATTTTGGATCCAACTGCTAAAATAAGATGGAAAAACGAATGGACGGTTGGATAAACCTCATACATTCATGGTGGTACACCAGCCAATCCACTTCGGCTTCCGATGTGGATTAGAAGTTACTCTACTTACGTGTAGTTGTAGGAGTTTTCGAAGAGTTCAGATTCCGAAGACATCGAGAAGACTATTTTAGTAAGTCACGTTACTTGACTTACGCATCCCAATATATGTAGAGATGAATGGTCTTATTGAGCCCATTGTGATGTATATATTTTATCCATGCCATACATTCATTTTGAAAGATCATTTTAAGGAATGAGCCAAAAAATGAGGCATATTAAAGGCTCATGTGGACCACACCATAGAAAGCAGTGAAATTGAAAACCTACTATTGAAAACCTTTTGGGGCATGCTAATCACAACCTATATCAACAACGACCCACATAACATGACAACCACGACCCATATAACACGATAACTATGACCCAGATGACAACCACGACCCATATAACATGACAATCACGACCCATATAACATGACAACTACGACTCACAACGATGACCCTTATAACTTGACAACTACGACCCACAACCATGACCCATATAACTTGACAACTATGACCCATGACAGTCACGACCCATATAAATGACAGCCACGACCCATATAATATGACAACCTTGACCCTTGCTATATGACAACCACGATCCATTCGAAGGGTCATGGTTCACATGTACAATGGATCGTGGTTTTCATCAACAAAGGGTCGTGGTTGATATTTGACCCTACCTCTAAAATGACACAACAATAAGGATGGGCGGCATTGATTATTCACATACATCAATGTGGGCTCATTTGGGTCGTGGTTTACATGGGTCGTAGTTGCCATGTTATATGGGTCATGGTTATCATGTTGTATGGTTCGTGGTTTGTAATGTGTTCACTTCCTTTTCTACCAAACCATTAGTACCATAACTTAAGGCCTACAATGGGATGATCCAATCCATCCACCATGTCGGCTAGCTCGTTATGGACCCAAAAAGTCCTGACTTGGGCATTATCCACTTCTAACAAGCATCACATGAGAACCAAGACCCATATAACATGATAACTACAACCCACGACAATCACAACCCATATAGCATGACAACCACGACCCATGACAACTACGATTCTTACCATATTACAACCACAACCCACATAACATGACAACCACGACCCATTTAATATGATAACCACGACCCTTACTAGATTACAACCACATTACAACTACGACTTATATAACATGATAACTATGACTCATGACAACCACGACCCCTATAATATGACAACTACGACTCATATAACATGACAACCACGACCTATATAACATGACAACCATGACCCATATGACATGATAACTACGACCTGTGACAACCACGACCTATATAATATGATAACCACGACCTTTGCTACATAATAACCACGATCCATTTGAAGGGTCGTGGTTCACATGCACAATAGATCGTGGTTTTCATCCACAAAGGATCGTGGTTAATATTTGACTCTACCCCTAAAATGACACAACAAAAAGGATGAGTGGCATGGATTATTCACATACATCAATGTGGGCCCATTTGAGTTATGGTTTGCATGGGTCGTAGTTGCCATGTTATATGGGTCGTGGTTGTCATGTTGCATGGTTCGTAGTTTGGAACGTGTTCACTTTCGATACAGGTCGAAGTCTTCATTTTGATAGGCCTTGACAAGGACTATCTAGTGGGGCCTACATTGATGTATGTGAATAATTCATGCCACCTGAGGCCAACAATGGGGAGATCTATTCCGTCCACCTTGTCAGCCAGCTCGGCGTGGGCTCAAAAAGTTCTGACTTGGGCAATGTACACTTCTAACAAATATCATGGTGAGCCTGGAAAGTTTCAACATTGGGTTCCATTATTACCATTATTTTCTATTATGTGACTTACACGAGCTCTAGATCAGGATGATATTTGGGCCCTAGCCCTAAAATGACACGGTAAAAAGGATGGACGACATGAATTATACACATACATCAAAATAGGCCCCACGAGTTTAGTCCTTGCCCACATGCGGAAAGGGTTTTGTACACATCACTTTATTAGCATAAAACCGTGCAACTACTGAACCAAGGTCAAGGGCATTTCCATCCGAAACAATCTCCAAAATTTGTCAGAAGGCCCTTCTCGGAATATATGGAGTGTCGTAGCGTTCTAGGTAATTTGTCCAAACTTCGAGGCGAGTATGGTCAATTTTCCTATTTCCTGCGGTGTGTTTAACTTGAGATTTGCATTTGTTTCAGTTTTTTCTATTACTTAAAATGAGCAGGCAAAACAAATAGATGGCATAGATATACAACGCGTACGTCAAGGTGTGCCTCATGGTCACGTCCCACTCACATCCTGGGATGTGATTTGAGGTTGCAACAAAGCTGCATTACTTTTTCAAGACTAGATTGCAAAGTGTAGCATGTAAGAATTCTATAAGGTGGGCCTTATTAATCAACGATCTGGATTACCTTAAGGGTTGAATAGTGTGATCAGGAGTGCTAGTGGACCCCACTCAATTGTGATGCATCTAAAATCGTGTAATGAGTGGTGCGCTATAACTTCACATACAGTATTCTAGTGGGATTAGGATTACCAAATTCGTATGAAGCCTTAGGTAGAGGAGTTTCGATGGGTTCCAAATTCATCAACCCTCTAAGTTATATAAATAGAGCTGGGTCCCCGATCCTATATACGACTAAGCTTCCATTCTGATTTCAATGCTTCTATAAGAGTGTAAGGTGTGGAAGACTATGACATCAAGCGTATATTGATGGCGTCCCAAGTAGGTACACATTTCATACAGTTTTCATTGATCTCCATATTCAATGTATAGCTCAGTCCTTTTACAATTCTGCATAAAGTTCACATCAATAAGTAGCACCCATGTTAGAATTTTGTGCTACTAAACAATCTCCATGGGCTCATCATGATAGATGGGTCTTATCCATGTTGTCCATCCATTTTTTCACCTCATATTAGGGCATGAGCCCAAAAATGAGGTAGATCTAAATCTCAGGTGGATCACACCAAAACAATAGTGATTAAAAGCTCACCATTAAAAACTTCCTAGGGCCCACTGTAATGTTTATTTACCATCTAACATGGTGATATAGTCACAAAGACACATGGATGAAGAGAGAATACAAATATTAGCTGGATCCAAAACTTATGTATCCACCAAAAAGGTTTTTTATTTTTATTTTTATTTTTATGGTGGTTGTCCAATCACCATGTTCTTATGGTGTAGTCCACCTGAGATCTAGATCTACCTTAATTTTGTGCTCATGCACTAAAATGATTCATAAAAATGGATGGACGTACGACATGAATAATACACAAACATTATGGTAGGGCCTACAAAGCTTTTCTAGTAGCACACAACCGTCCATGGTGCATGTTACCCTAGGCAATCTGAGTACCATCTCATAGCTACTTGTAAGAGAAAATGGTTGATTGGTGGCTCGAGGTGGGCCACACTATGATATTTATATAAAATAAACCCAGCTACTAGGTTTTTCACCCCATGTTAAGCCATGGGCCTAAAAATCAGTTCCATTTATGATTCACGTTGACTTGGACATAGTGTACAGGGCTTGCCAAACTATTTCCATTAGTGTGGCCCAAGTGATTCATGTCCAGTTACAATTTTTAGGGCGTAGGCAGAAGTTTTTCTTTTTTTCTTTCTTTAGTGCAATCTAGTAGTTAAAGTGGATTTCATACAAATATCATGGTGGACCCTTTATAAATCAAGGGTTTACATCTCTCTCCCAATCATTTCCTTTAGTGTGGCCCACAAGCATCGCTGGTGAATCTGATTTTTTTGTCTTTATGTCCAATATGAGACTTAATAACAAATGGTCATGATAGATCTTACAAAAACATCACGGTGGGCCCTATCTAAGTCAATAGTTGTGTCCCATACAAATATTTTTTCCTAAGTGAACTTTGAATTTATTTAAAGAGATTTTACTAGATAAAGTAATAGGTTCCACTAAACAAGGTAGCTAGATTGGCAGATAAAGTAATGGAGTTCCACTAGACAAAGTGACAGGGTTGTCAAACAAAGTAACAAGGTTCTACTAGACAAAGTGACGAGATTCTACAAGACAAATTGATGAAATTACTGGACAAAGTGACAGTGTTTCACTAGAAAAAGTGATGGGATTATGGGACAAAGTGATAGAATTCTACTAGACAATGTGACAAGGTTCCTTGACAAAGTAATGTAGTTCCACTAGACAGAGTGATGGGCTCTTACTTAACAAAGTGTGAGATTATTGGACAAAGTGACATGATTCACTAGACAAAGTCATGTAGTTGTTGGATAAAGAGACAAGATTCTACTAAATAAAGTGATGGGATTTTGAGATAGAGTGACGTGATTGCAGTAAACAAAGTAATGGGTTTTATTAGAGAAAGTGACTGGGTTGCCTGACAAAGTGGCGAAGTTCTACTAAATGCTGAGGTTGCTAGAAAAAGTGTGGTGGTTTCATAAGACAAAGTGATAAGGTTGTTGGACTAAGTGACGAGATTCGACTAGACAAAGTGACGGGTTTACTAGACATAATGATAGGTTCCACTAGATAAAGTGGTGGAATTGCTAGACAAAGTGGTGTGGTTACACTGGCCAAATTGATGGGATTCTATTAGATAAAATGATGAGGTTTTGCTAAACAATTTGACGAGATTCTATTAAGTAAAGTGATGGGGTTGTCGAACAAAGTGATAAAATTCCACAAGATAAACTGACAGGATTGTAGGACAAAGTGACAGAGTTATTAGACAAAGTGACAGGATTCCGCTAGACCAAGTATGAGATTATTGGACAAAGTGACATGGATCAATTAAACAAATTGATGAAGTTCTATTAAATAAAGTGACGAGATTCTCGTAAGTGAAGAGGTTCTGTAATACCCCGACTTTTTAGGACCCGAGTACATGACTTGTTTCCCAAAAATCCGAGTGTTAACCTTAAAGGATGGTCAAATTTGAGTTTTTTATTTTTATTTTTATTTTTAACTATCAGAGTAAACAGAAAAGTGTAGAATGGACAAATCATACATAATGAAAATTTTCATTTACGTTTAGGATGTATAGAGAGTTGCCCACAATGACTTATAGAAACCAATGTCCCAAACTTACAATTACAATGTGAAATGATATTACATGTAAACAAAGTAAATTGTAACAAATCTGTAACTGTAAAACCATGTAGCAACTCTTGACAATACAATCATGCACTTCAAAGTGGTACTTTGCACCTCATCAGTCTGAACCTGAAAATCAATTCAGCCACCTGTGCGACCCGTATAGTTGTATAATTGATGGATGAGTAGCCAACTCAGTGTGAATTCCCCTCAAGATTACACACCGTCGTATTAAGTAAGAAATAGTATAAAACATCCAGGTAGCCAAAACAGAGTAAATGCAATCTTATTATATGCATGGATGCATGAATGCAAACGTTGTCTCGGGTAAAATATCCAAACGGACATTGGGTTCGTCACCCATGCAATCATCGACCCGGGTAAAACATTCAAACGACTTGTGCCCCAAGTAAAACATCCAGATAGGCAAATACATACGATAATAATAGATGATGGTTTGTGCCTTGGGTAAAACATCCAATCAGGCAAATCCATATGTCACATACGACAGCAATAGATGCTGGTCTGTTTTATTTTAACTCTTCATGTTTTTAAGACCCGAGTATATGATCCGTTTTCCAAAAACCTGAGTGTTAACCTTAAAGGATGGTCAAATTCGAGTATACAATTTTTTTTTCATTTATCAGAGTGAGCAGATGAGCGTAGAATGGATAAGTAAGCTTGAAAGAAAAATTGTAGCTACAGTTAAAACATACAGAAGTTACCCATAATGACTTATACAAACCAATGCCTCCACAATAACAAATACAAGATTATACACATGAAAAATATACAAGCATATGAAACACAGGTGAAAGCCGCAAGATCGCACAGCTTCCTTGACAGGTACAACCACGTGTCCTTGACCACCATAACGGCTCCTCATCAGTCTGAACCTATATATTGCTTAAGCCACCTGTGCTACCTGTATGGTTATATATATTTTTGATGGATGAGTGACCAACTCAGTGTGAATTCTCCTCAAGATTACACACTGCCGCATTAGGTAAGCATAGTTATAAAACAACAAGGCAATCAAAACAATATATGATGCAGTCTTTTTATATGCATGGATGTATGAATGCACATCGACCTGGGGATGCACATCCGGTCGAAGTTGGGCTCGTCACCCATGTAATCATCGACCTGAGAAAATCATCCAGTCGGAACAGGGGTTGATAGTCGGTGGTCTAGGAGCTAGCGAAATGATACCCCAACAACTCTAAGGCACGTGCTATAGCATCAAAAATAGCCACCCGTCATCACCAATATGCCATGGATGGGGTTGATAGTCGGTGGTCTAGGAGCTAGCGAAATGATACCCCAACAACTCTAGGGCACGTGCTATAGCATCAAAAATAGCCACCCGTCATCACCAATATGCCATGGATGCATGATTAGCCAAACCATTATTAGTCCAGTTATAACCAGCCAATTTAAATAAGCTCAAAGGTCACTATGGGGAGCTCAGAGCCTAGCGTAGGCCGACAGCTTGAGTATAGTGTCTCATTACCACCATCTCCGGCTTATAAGACTGCCATCTTAGGATATTTAATAGAATCCCGTCGACTAGTGGCCAATCATATTGCAATACATGGGGCTTACCATTGCATGGTTGTACGATATAAAATATTAAACCTATATAGGGAAAATACCCAAAACAAATCCACATAGGGTGATATCAAAACAAGCCGCATAAGGAAATTATCGAAATAAGCCACATAGGGCGAGTATCAAAACCATGCGATAAAAGATCATCCTTGAAAAATTACTTAGACACAATAACCCTAGATGGTAGGCCCACATCAATGATCCATCTATACCACCACTCAATAACCACTAGATCGCAGGTCCATTAAAATCACCATCAATTGAGTTACATCCCAAGTATGGGTGTACATTTATGAGCGGGAGTTTTCTACTAATGTACCAGTTTAAATCCCAGAAGCAATCCACAAATAATCCAATATCATGCATTAAATATACAGGATAACATTAGGCATGCGATGCAACAATTCAATTACACAAGCGAATATCAGATGGAAATAGCAATTATCAATTTGGAAAAAAAAACTATAACTTAGCTAATGGGAAAATGGAAAGCTCAAAGGGAAGAATCATCACCTTATATTTTGAACCGCCTACCCGTGTTGCTAGAGAATACGTGTTTCCTTATAATCAAACCCTATCATGAATTGTAAAGTTATACCGTTAGATTCAAGCTTTACTCTCTATTCTTGGTCAAGATCTTAACCTAAGGTTTGGATTACTTTGGTTTTAGGCTTTCACCCAAGAGTCTAGGTCTAGACTCGGACCTTGGAGTTTGGACCCTAGTTAGTTGTACAATTAATTAGAGAGTTAATTTAATAGTTACGGGGTGCTTATTAACATTAATGATTCAATTAATATTAGCCAATATGGTAATCATAACCGTTATGATAAATATTAGTATAATAGCTACCAGGTACTTATTAATATTAATGATACAATTAGTATTAGCTTATCTGGTAATCATAATCATTATGATAGTGACAACTAGTACAGTCCATTATCAATGGTAATATTTAATGATGGTAATTAAAATATTACTATTTGATAATTGTAATTATGTTTATAATATTTAATATCAGTGTCAATAGTCTACTAATGGCTAATCATGTCTATATTAAAAATTATTATGATAATAGTAATAAAGATGGTAGTTATAAATCGGGCCTAGAGTTTGTTCACGGCTAAGGCCTGAATTGGGCCTCACACATGAGCCTATATATACCACAATGGGCCCGACACAACATAATGGTTCTCATATGTACAGTAAGTGAGCCTCCCCAGGCAATGAGGCCTACGACCCAAAAATAAGGACAAAAATCAAGTCAATATGTGGCTTATATGGGCCATACCATGCACAACAATTAGGAGGTTCATCCACCATTAGAGCATTCATAATCATTTATTGGGCCCACCAAGTTGTGGTTCACAAATCCTACCCATCCATTATGTGTGTCCCACTAGGTTAAGGGGTCAAACCAAGTTTCAAGTGCATCCAAATCTCATATGGACCCCAACAAGTGCTTTTATATAGTTTAACATGTCTTCACAAGATTGCAGGCTCTGTGTATGGCTAATTTTTGGGGGCACCCCATATATAAAGGGGACCCATCAAATGGACGGTGTTGATGTTCAACACACACCATGGTAGGGCCTGTGGTGGGGCCATGGTCCTAGCCAAAATCTCAACCACAAGGAGGCAGCGTCCTCTGGACGTTTACACCCACAACGTGCACGTTTCGTATTTATTTATTTATTTATTTTTTGATGGTTTTTGATAGGTGGGGCCCACCTCAGGAGGATCAACTCCGCCGGTTGGGTTCCGGGGCTCATGACAGGTCCAATGAGTCCAATATTAAATTAGTCTTTCTGCTGATGTAGCATACTAGAGAGTTGGGTTGGCTTTATTTTTCGGGTCAACGACTAAAATGAGCTGGGAAATGGGATGGACGGTGGAGATATAACATACATCTAGGTGGGGTCCCACTTCGAGTAAAATCGATGGATAGTATTGAATAACACATACCTTAGTCAGACTAACGTAACTTGGTAACGTCAATACAGCAGCCGTCCTGCTGCTGGGGCCACGGATGGACGGCGTGGAATAAAATACATACATCAGGAGGGACCCCCAGAACCTCTGATGTCAATACCCTAGCCAATCCACTTCCTCATCAGGTAGGCCCCACGTGTAGGGTGGGTCCCCAATGCCCCAAACAATGGATGGACAATATGGGATATACCACGTACCTCGAGATGGGGCCACAACTTGCTGACGTTTTGAGCAGCAGCAGCTGCCTGCTGCCTGGGGACCCGCTGCCCTGCTTGGATGGTTTGGATCCACACACACACACACACACACACACACACACACACACATATATATATATATATATATATATATATATATATATATATGGAAAAGGTACTATGCGCTCCGTCCCATGCGGTCGAGCTGTGTGAGCCCCATCGTGATGTTTTTCGAACATCTACCCCATCAGTCAGATGCACTATTCCATCGTGGATCTAGGTCTCAAAAATCAAGTCAATCTGTGACTTTTGTGGGCCACACCACATACAGAAGTGGAGAGGGGCCGTGCACCATTAAAAGGTTCATAATCATTTTTAGGGCCCACAAAAGATGTTTTTTGCAAATCCAGCCCATCCATTATGTGTGTCCCACTTGTATGAGGGTTCAGACCAAGTTTCAGAAGCATTAAAATCTCAGATTGGCCCCACCAAGTGCTTTTATATGTTTTCACATGATTTTAGATGGTATGACCCACCTGAGTTCCGTATACGGCTGATTTTTGGGATATCCCATAATTTAAAGGGGAGACATCAAATGCACAGTGTTGATGGTCGACATGCATCACGGTGGGGCCCACACAGCTCGACCTCACGTTTGCTTATCGTGAGGTCGAGCGCATAGTACCTTTTCCCATATATATATATATATATATATATATATATATATATATATATATATATATATATATATATTATATTTTATTTCATTTTTTCCCACAACGGCCAGCACTGGACGTCACTAAGGGAGGGTCTATAACGATCCTTGATGGCCGGTCTGGACTGGGTGCGGCCCACCGCGACTCGATGGTGTGGCCCACCAGGTGTATGTTTACCTATATATATATATATATATATATATATATATATATATATATATATATATATATATATATATATCATAAAATATTATTTTATTTGTAGAGTGCACATCCAGGGCCTGCTGCCCGTTTTGGACGGCCCATAGATGTGCAGCCCGCCTGTCGTTTGGTGAGGCCCACCTGCAATTTGGTGAGGCCCAACACTGCCCGTGAAACAGGGCTTGCCACTACGATGTACACGTCTCTCTTCTTTGCTGTTTTAGAGCCGTTTTTCAGCCACTTCTTAGGCTGAGAGATGCCCCTAGCATGGCCTGCTTGTGAGGCTCGTTCTAGCTCCAATCAGAGCTCAACAGGGGCTGTTTCCTGGCCCTCTCTCAGCCCCAGAAACGGCTAGGATTTGGCCTGTTTCCTGGCCTGATTTTCAGGCTGATTACGGGCTGATTTTCAGCAGTTAACTGAGGCCATTTGTAGGATTGTTCGGCCTCAAAACGAGGCATGTTCATAGGCCATGTTCGGCCCGCTTTAGAGCCCCAACGGTGTATGTGAAAGAAAAATGAAGAAGAAAAGTGGGAGAGGAAAACCCGTTTCCTCCCTGGCCGAACCGACGCCCGCACTCCCACTCTTCCCTTCTTCTTTCTCTCTTCTCTCTTCTCTCTCCCTTTCCTTTCTCTTTGTTTCCCTCCTTCACTCCTTTATTTTTGTGTGGAAATCTGCAGGGCAGCAATGCCTACTTATGGGCAATGCTGAGTAGCTACCGACGGCCATGCCAGCCCCCTTCAACCCACAAATGGAAAGCCTCTGTTTCTCCATTAAGGCTCTTCCTGGCAGTTTTTGGAAATGACGAGACCCTCCCCAGCTGGCTCAGGGAAGGTCTGGGTCCTCTGGTTAATGGGAGGTTTGGCTTGCAAGAGAAGCCATCAGGTGGCCCTTTCCCTCGGATCCTAGCCACACGTTTAAAGGAATGGACGGTCCAAACGCATCTCATTCGTTTCTATGCACGGGCCCAAACCCCTATACAGTTTTGATCAGGGGACCCTCGTGAGTGAAATGGACGGTTTGGATCGTCCGGAAAATATCCAGGGTGGCCCACTTTGGGGTTTGAAAATCCTCGGTTTCAAATATTTGAATTGGCGGGAAGAAATTCAGTTGTTTGGCAAATGGTTTCGGTCAGAGCTTGTTGACCGATGTGTGTTATCGAGTGCACGTCATGCACTTCATTGGTGAGGCGCACACGCACCGTGCAAGGCCCTGTATGCGATGGTGGTATCCCATCTACTCCGTTCAACTGCTTCACGGGTCTCTCCTGGTCGTCCTGGTCCATTTGGGGCTGATAATGAGGCCTGGAGGGCCATTGTACATCTTTTGGGGCCATATTTGGCTCATATGTCGAAATCCAACAGTCAAATGGTTTCCAATTCGATTATCAATGGTTAAAAGGTACTTAAGAATTTATTTAGGTGACTATGACCACCAGTTCTATGATTTTAGAACATTAAATATGCTTATTAGGGTTAATTCAACATTTATTTTTATTATCGTTATTACTATTACTATTATTATTTATTTCCTTTATATGTTTTGTCAATATAAATCATTAAATTGTTTAAAATATATTACTCATTGTAAATTTTTTCAGTATATTTTATTTTTATGTATTATAAATTCTATAGTTTGTAATTTATATTAATGATGTTGTAAGTAGATGCGTATAATATAGGTTATATTTACATATCATTTTAAAATGATACTTTAAATATTTATAAAGTATATAAATAATATTTCATAGTATATATATATATATATATTTTTGGGTTGTATTATTATTTTTTTATATTTATATTAAATTAAATGGTAACACTCGAGTACTATAAAGTATGGATTGTTACAATCTACCCCCTTAAAGAGAATATCGTCCTCGAGATTCAGTACAATCTATCTTACGGTGTCTATATGCATCCGCTGGTTTTCTGCATTAAAGTTATTTGTATAAGTGCTTGTAACTCAATACTAGAACAAGAGTCATTGTAACCTACCCCCCTTAAAGATTTTAAATTTCCAATGTTTAGGGTAACATGAATAGATGGTCAGGTTTGAGCCTGATGCATTGATCATCTGTCTGCGCAGGACAGAGGATTTTGGTATCCATTCATAATCTTGTTAAATCTCAATCCTTTACTTGATCAGAGCATTGGAGTCATTGAGATTTGTTAGGACTTAGAATTTGAGTCAAATAACACAACATCGCTTAAGTATGGTTTCATTAACTCATGATCCTAATTATTCTAGACTCATGGAAAATATCATGTGATCTTCAAATTCTTCGATGAGAGTGCCCAAAATTTACATGAATCGACGCGAACGACCATCACGCTTCCAGCGCACACTCTGGTCACCTAGTACACTACTTGGAAGTTTCAAAACCAGGATTTCTATATGGAACCCGAGTTTGAAATTTTGGTAATTTATCTAGGATTTTAAATCTAGTCTTAATATGTGTAGCCTAGAGTTAGTAATCCACCAAAAATTTCATAGTTTCTTCTCTAATTAATTTTTACGTACTAGAATTTTCAAGAAACATTATTTATAACTAAAAAGATGTACTAGGAAGTCAAAATTATAAGTTTTTAGCACCATTTCTCAGCTTGAGGAGTGCTCATGTGCAATTTAATGACAATCATGGTAGTTAAGAAAAATTTCTATGATGGCTAAGCCTCGTTTACTTGTGCAATGTTATGGCAATGCTGACTAGAAGGTTTCCAACAGTTATTTTGGTATTTCATAAGGGAACCACAATCTTTGTTTCTAAATTCAATTAGTTAAACTTAAAATTTCCAAGAGACTTAAGTTCACTCTGTGATTTCTTAGATTATCCAAACAACTCCCTAAGGGACCTAAAATATTTGGTGTCTATATTTCCAATCTCCCTTAATCCTAAGGGAAACCCATTCAATTTCCAAATGGCTATCCTATTTATTTCTAAGGAATTCCCGCATAAGCCTAAATTTTAAGGATCTGACTTAGTACTCTTAAGGAGATCTAAGATTTATTTTTAAATTCTTCAGTCTTCCAAAAATTTCTAGGGGGCCTAACATTTTTGAGTCTCTATGTTATCAATTTCTCCTAATTGCAACAAGAGTACTCTACATCAATTTGAATAATTACCTTAAAAATTTCTAAAAGGAACTAAGTTTGGGGTTTTTACGTTCTCAATTGCCCCTAACTGCAAGGGGATTTCACATAAGTTCAAATAGTTGCTCTAGTGATTTTTAAGGGGACCTAGGGTTTGAATTTCTACATTCTCAAATTGTCCTTCGCTTGGATGGAATTTCACATAGGTTTGGATTATCATCTAATTCACTTATAAGGTGACCTAAGTTTGGACTTCTACGTTTTCAATCATTTTTCTATGTCTAAGGAAAATTCTCTAAGTTCAAATTTCTAGATTCAACACCCTAACTTGATACATTTAAAGTTTGTATAAGATCATTTTTCAAGGCCAAGTTTGTCCAAACTATGCTCTAATACCAACTTTAACGTCCCATGTTTTCATGACCCGAGTATATGACCAGTTTCCCAAAAACCCAAGTGTTAACCTTTAAGGATGGTCAAATTTGAGTATACATTTTTTTTTTTTCATTTATCAGAGTGAGCAGATGAGTATAGAATGGACAAGTAACTTAAAGGAAAAATTGACTTGGTGCGGCATGAAGCCTGGACAGCAGGCAACGCTGTAGCCGCACACCCTCTCTCACTCTCTCTATTCTTCCTCTGTTTCTCTTTCACTTCTCTCTATTTCTCAGCTCTTTTGAAGGCCAGTAGCACCACTAGAACGACTCTGCTTGTCTTAACTCGAACAGGGGTCATTGTCGTTTGAACAAGGAAGGAGGAGGGAGCTGCTAATGGCATTTCCTTCGTGAGGGCTTCCTCCTCCCTTTTCTTTCTTCAGAACAGTCTGCAGGGATTATGTGAAGCTTAGAGCACGGTCGGAGTAAAGCTACGAATGCATTTCTCTGGTGGGTTTGAGCTTGGAAGCTGTTGGCCGATTTTTTAGAAGAAAACCGGCTTTTGGTGCGGCTGCTGTTTCTCTCTCTCATTCTCCTTTTTTTTTTCTTTCTAAAATCCTAGTTTGGACAGTCAGGATCTAATAACAGGGAGGGCTGAGATCGCACAGATCTGCCTCACACAGATTGTTGAGCTGGAAGAAAAACAGGTTTCCATTTTTGGAACCGTGTGTTTGTAGGGTCATTTTGCGTCAGAGATTGTGTTCACGTACATGCACTCCAACACGCGAAGTGAGCTGGGTTTTGGTGGGGCCCAAGCCCTGGACACGATGGACTGTTTGGATCATCCAGGTGGATGATCATGGTGGGCCATGGACATCCCAAACGGGCGCCCATTCGTCGGTTGGTGAAAACAGAGAGAGAGAGAGAGAGAGAGAGAGAGAGAGAGAGAGAGAGACTTTGTTTTGGGAAGCTCGGTCAATGGAGCTTTGACCACTCCAGCTGGTACGGCGTGGTACACATGCCACACCAGTATGGGGTCCACCGTGATGTTTTTGAGAAATCCCCTCCGTCCATAACCTTTAAAGGTCCCACTAAGGGCCTCAGACCAAAGATCAGTCAGACCCAAGTCCTAAGTGGGGCTCACAACTTGATTCGTAGTCCTAATGGGGGTTTTCCCTTAATTTAATGGTCGGATGATTTCGGAATTGAACATCAATGGCTAAAAGGATCCAAGGGTCCCTTAATTGGGATTTAGTGGTTAGATTAGGGACAAAATTATTTAATATGCTTTTAATAACCTTATTACCATTATCATTATTATCATTTTTTTTTGTTATTATTTTCTACAATTTCTTCTACTCCTCTATAATTTGTTTAAGTGGTCCACCCTTCTTAGTGTCATTAAAGTCTGCACTAATATCTTTTGCATTACTTATTTCGTCTCACCTTATTACTATATGTGCATACATAGATATTCGCTTGTCTATTTATTTATCTTTATTAGTAGTAGGATTTTATGCAGGACCCACCTTTGATTAGGGTCATCAGCGGTTTGAATTACACCTTGTTAAGCCATGTGTCCAAATCTCGGGCACAACTACTACCTAGACGGTTTATGGTTAAATTTATAACTCGATGGTCTAGTTAAGGGAATTGATCATTGGGTCGATTAATGGAGCGTTGTGATTGATTCATTGTTTATCTAAGGAGTCTCAATGTAAATGTATGGTCTACTCGATGTTGCTAATGAATGGCTTAGTTGTAGAGGTCAAGTAACAGATTCCAACATTGAGTGGCAGGACCTGATAAATGGTGGATCTCGTTATCCCAGTTTGTGAATTCGTAATCCGCTAGACTCGTCTATCTTGGATAACAATGGATGGATAGCTTGATCTATGGATGAGAATTGTTTTCAATGGTTGGATTTAGGCTAGGATGAACGTGAAGGTTTACTTAGGCTAGGCTTTCATTTATACTAATTAAATTACATGGTACCACTCGAGTACTGGAAAGTACGGGGTGTTACAGGTTCTATGATACTTCTATATGTAAAATCCATTCCAACCACTTAGATAACTATAATAATAATAATAATAATAATAAAAGGTATATCGCCAAAAAATTGTACCTATACATGAATTACTTTGGCCACACTAATAAAACAATTAGAAGGTGAGCATTGCCTTATGCACAGTTTCCAATCACGTGGTCAACCTGTATAATAGATGGAACTGATTTTTAGACCCATGACTTGACATGGAGTGATGCACAGGCGGTCAAAGTTGATTTTACATAAACATTATAGTGGAGCCCACTAAGCCATTAACATATTTGCTCATATTGGCTGTGGCAAAAGATCGACCTGAATTGAGTGGGTAGCACACACCACGGGCAATGATATTGTGTGTTATTGGAAAAGCTCTATAGGCCCCACCATGTTGTATATGTTTATCAATGCCATCTGTTCATTCCCATTATTGTCATTCCCTACAAGAACTAATCAGAGGGAGTTACTGTTAGTGCACTGATTTTTGTACAATTTTTGTCAATCACGTGAGTCCTTGTGTTGCATAGTTGGTTGAGCCCTTGAAAAGTGAAGACGGAAGACACAAGTGAAGACGAAGCATCAAGGAGTAGAGAATATGTAAATGAGGTGTCTTGGTGACCCTAACCCTTAACTGAAAACAACCTTAAACCTCTAGATGATCTAGGCTTAATAGGATCATACCTAATTAATCATCCCTTAGCATTAGAAAACCAAGTGAAACATGATAAATAAGACTACAAGAGGTACGTAGATGCCGTGAAAAAAATAGCCCAAAATAACAGTTTTTTATGGCTGTTTAATGGCATTAAATTGTCATCGATGGGCCTTCAATAGCATCGAAGGCCCTCTCGATGTCATCGATCGAGAGTCAGAACTGTCCAACAACTAATTATATTTGTTTTAATTTTCTCGATGGCATTGAAGGTAAGTTTGATGGCATCGAATGTCCCCTCGATGACATCGATTAAGAGTTAGAAATGTCCAGCAAAGAAATGACATTTTTTCGATGGCATCGATGGTCCGTTGATGGAATCGAACGGACAAGTCAGATATATCCAGCAACATTATCTAATTTACTCAATGGCATTGAAGCAACCTTCAAATATGGCATCGAAGGGACTTTGATGACATTAAATCCACCTTTAATAGCATCGATAGAACCATTTTCTACCTATTTTTTAATTATTGGAACTTGAACTTTTTTAAAGGGCAATTAGTTTTTAGGCTTTTTCATGGGTTTTTGGTGCAATAGAAGCTTAGGTGAATCCATATCCATATCCATCATCTCAGGCATATATTCAATTGAGTTCTAAGCAATCTTCCTTGAGATTTACACTCTTGTAAGGATTTCGACCTCTACCTTGAAGATGTGCTTAAATTATTCTATTTTCTAGATATTAAACTTAAGTAATCTTGACATACTATTGTCTAAATCTTCTAGAAGATTCATCTAGGTGAATCTCATAGGAAAAACAATTTCTTATTAATTGTAGGAGATTTAACCAACCTCTTATCACCTTAGTCATTTCAAAAGCGCACTACATGAAAGGCTTCTTTATCTTGAAGTTGGAGCCTTGGCAAAGCATCAATATCATGATCGGGGAGCATCGGGGAACTGATTGAAGCACGGGAGAGTGACAATTAAGCAACCCAATAAGGCGCTATAAAAGGGGTTCAATCCAACAAGTAAGTTGTTATATTTAAGAATATATTTTACTCTCTTTCCTTGTGTAAAATTGAGGGTAAGAGTTTGTAATCTAAACTCAAAGTAGGTTCTTGTGTAAAACATTGGCTCTTATATAGGGCTTAAATTAAATCCTTATGTAGGTCACCTAACATGCGTATTTGCGTGTCAGTCTCCGTGGGAGCCTCCAACATGAGTAAACGTGGGGCTTTAAGATAAGACCGTCGTTGGTGATTATTCTATAGAAAACTAACTAAAGTCTCTTGCGAGAGCCTCCGACGAGGGTGTACATACCAGGTTCTTATATAGGACATTGGCTCTTGTGTAGGGCTTAAATACAGATTCTTGTGTAGGACCTCGACTCTTTTATAGGGCCTAAATCTCTGAGTTCGTGTGTAGAACCTTGGCTCTTGTGTAGGGCTATAAAAGGTTAGAGGTTAACCTGATTTAACACCTCCTATAGTGAAATCCATTTCGCTAGTCTTGCTACAACTAGCCCAGTGTTCACTGGTCCCTTCTTTATGAGCCCCACTATGAAGTATATGTTTTATCCATGCCATCCATCCATTTTTAAACATAATTTTAGAGCTTGAACCAAAAAATAGGAGCGATATAAATCTCAGGTGGACCACACCACAAGAAAACAGTAGTGATTAGATGTCCACCATTAAAATCCTCCTTAAGGCACATTGTACTGTTTATTGGAATCTAATTTGTTGATTAGGTCATATAGACCTGGATAAAGGGAAAAAACAAAGATCAGCTTGATTCAAAACTTTTATGGCCCCTAAGAAATTTTTAATGGTGGACGTTCAATCAACACTGTTTCATGTAATTTGGTCCACTTCAGATTGGGATATACCTTATTTTTTGGGTTCAGAGCATAAAATTATCTAAAAATATAAATGGACGGCATAGACAAAACACATACATCATGGTGGGGCCATAGAGTACCGACCACTGGCAGGGTCACTAGCCAAGCTGCAGCTGCTCTCCCAATCCGCTTCCCTCCCGTCCTGGGTGACCAGGATGCAGTTTGGCTAGTGATGCTACCACTAGCCACCTAGCTAGTGGTCGGTGCTATGTGGGCTTCACCGTGATTTATGCGTTTTATCCACACTGTCCATCCATTTTTACACATAATTTCAATACTCTATCCCATAAATGAGATGGATTAAAATCTCAGGTAGACCACACCATGGGAAAACAATAGTGATTGAATGTCTACCATTAAAAACCTCTTATAGCCATTGTAATGTTTATTTGACATCCAACCTGTAGAGTAAGTAATACAAACCTAAATGAAGGAATAAAAAAAATATAGCTTGATCCAAAAGTTTTGTAGCCTCAAGAAGATTTTAATGGTGAGAGTTCAATCAACATTGCGTGACCACTGAGGTCTTGGTATCAATGTGGCTAACACTGAAGTGTATACTTACGGTGGAGTGTGTACTAACAAGCTAACCAAAAAAGAAAAAGAAATAACAGTGTTACCTTCTTGAGATTTTGATCTACCTTAATTTTGAGTTCATACTATAAAATTATCTGGAAAATGAGTGGATAGCATGGATGAGACACATGCATCATGTTGAGCCTACAAAGCACCGACCACTAACCATTGGCTGGTTGCAAGGTGAGTACCGAATCCATTTCGGGTGACCGTACCTACTCCAACGCAAATTTCCTTCCCCAGCCTTTCGCAGGAAGTTCCCGCTCGAGAAACCTAGATGGGTCCACTGTGATGTTTGTGAGAAATATATCCAGTCCACCCATTTTGTGAGCTCATTTTAGAAGATGAGACCAAAAGTGAGGAAGTCGGCCCCACTGAAGGAAAAGGTGGGTAGAGAATTGAAATTCTTACCGTTGAAACCTCCCTGGCTCTATAGTGATATTTAAATGGCATCCATACCGTTCATAGCATCGTTCCTACTAGGATGAACTGACAACACAAATATTGTTGTGATTCAAAACTTCTATGGCCCTACAAATATTTCAAGCGTAGATGTTCAATCCTTATATTTTCAACCCCTTTAGTATTGGATCCAGCTCATTTTTGGTCACATGTAGTAAAATGAGCTTAAAAAATGGATTGGCAGTGCTGATTTCTCACAAAGCCTCACCTAATTTCCCAGCAAATGAAATTCCTGCGGAAGGCTTTGGGAGGAAACTACGTCCTACGGAATTTTCGCAGGAAAACCACGTCCTACCTATTCCACTAAGAGAAATTTGTGACTGTACGACCCATTTTTGGCCCATTTAGGAATCTAAGCCCACCTTATTTTCCCTTGCGAGAATATGCCCCAGCTGTACGGACGCCTTTCCAAAGGTTGAAAATGCCCCTCCTTCTTCAATTGCATTCTGTTGACGCTGTCAGCCGCGTCTCCACCAAAAAATGCCCAATTTTTTCACTTTTTTCTTCTTTCCTCTCGTAGATCCTTCATCCTACCTGTAGATTACCAATTTCTGATCACTTCTACCCCCGGTAATTGTCCGTTGTAGCTGTAAAACCCTTCTTTTACCGCTTTCTTCTTTCCCCTTTATCTGGTCGAGAATACACACCTCACAGACGTCCTTTTTGACTTTTTTTGAGCCAAAGATAGGACGAAAAATGGTCCCCCCAGCTAAGAAGCCTCGAATGGCAGGTAATATTGAAATCCCTGCTTTCGTTTTGTTGACCCCACTGTATATTATACTATATATGCGCCCGGTCCACATTCCATTTTCATTTTAAAAAAATATTAAGCTTTCTTTAGGTGGACCCTACTGTATATTATACTATATATATGCACGCTCCCTAATCCATTTTCATTTTTTAAAAATGCTTAATGGTATGGCATGTTCTGATAAACGAGCGAAATCAGGACTCAAATGGCCCACATTGAGAGTTGTGTAAAGAAAGAATGAAATTAGATGTGAAACTAATTGATGACCATGAAAGTGACTGAGCACCGACTGAGTTAACAGACCGAGGACCCACTGAGTTATTGATTCATGAGCTAAAATGACTGTGAACCAAGGTAAAATGATCGTGAACTGAGCTAAAATGATCATGAAGTGCGCTAAAATGACCATGAACTGACCTAAAATGATTGTGATCTGGGCTAAAATGACTGTGAACTGAGTTAAATTGGCCGTGAACTGAATTAATTCCGGCCTTTCCCCGTCATTTCACGGTTAATTCCCTTCATCTCACGGTCGTTTACAATCATTGCATGTTCATTTATGGTCAATTCCCTTCACTTCACGGTCAATTCAATTCACCGTCAATTCGCTTCACTTCACGGTCATTTCCATGCATTTCACTGTCAATTCACCTCACCTCACGGTCAATTGCATGCTTTTCATGGACAATACCCTTCACACCACGTTCAATTCCACTCATTTCACAGACAATTTTCTTCACCTCATGGACAATTCCATGCATTTCACGGTCAATCCCCTTCACCTAACGGTCAATTACAGTCCTTAGACAAATCCACGCATGGTAAAATTCACGACGTTCTCGGCCAAAATGCAACAGAGAACTATGAAAATTGACTCATATCTTAGTGAAATTGGCCGTGAAGTTGTTGAATGTGACCTATGAGTTGACCATTTGACATGGAATACTTCAAATGGCCGATGACTGCTTGATATTGATATTTTTTTGACTGACAACCTTGGTATGAATTTACGAAGAACTATATGAAATATAATGATAAATGAGTGAAAGCGGCCCAAAACTTATGAAAATTCACTAATAAGTCTTGTACTTTCATTTTGAATTTGGCAAAAATTGACTGCTAACTCGGCAGACTCACACCATACTTTATGAATTTTCACCACAATAAGTCAAGTTTCATATTATGTGTCGCTAAAAACTGAATGTTATCGTTGATTTAATTTCCAATTCATCCTTGCAGATGACAAACTCTTGCAGAAGGGATGCGGCCAGTCGGTATCCACCATCTCATGCAGATGTTCTTTGACATAGTGGTTTGATAGTCTGAAGAGTAGGTTGGAGAAGAATAATGCTAGATTAATTATATTTAGACAGACCCCATTCTCATTTTTATTACACATTCCACTATTTATGTTTATAGGAGGCATTTTTCACGCACTTATTAACAGATATATATGCAATCTTGTATTCAATTTACAAGGGAACCATACAAAATTTATCAAGATGGACTTCACCCTAATAACAGGGCCGAATACTAGTGACCTCTATATACCCAATATCCATCATTCGAAGAAGTCATTAAGAGAAAAATATTTTCATGAATATCCGATCCTAAAGAAACATGTACAGGAGGTGTTCAATAGGATACTTGATAGCAATAAGCATAAAGATGTCATGAAGTTAGCCCTAATATTATGTGTAGAGTAGTTTGTTAGGGGTACCGACATGAATATTAAATGTTGTAAAGAGTTTATTAACCTTGTCGACTCGTTGGAAGACTTTAATATCTACCCCTGGGGTAGTTTGGCCTTCCAAACGATGAAGGAAGGGATCGAGAGTACCTTCATGGCATCCCAGGGGCCTAATTACAATGTCACCGGTTGCATATTTCCCCTACAGGTAAGGATTCTTTCCTTGTCTATTTTAATTCTTACTTTATAGCAAACTATATTTATTTAACATTACCTTGTTATTTCATTGTAATAGATATGGGCCGTTGAGAGAGAACCAGCTCTCCAACAGTGTATAATTTCATACGTTCCGGACCTATATCCCCGATTCATACAATATCGGGGATGGAAAGTTTTGAGGTATAAGAAGATTCAGGAAATTATAGAGAGTAATAATGTAAGTCAATTTCTAAGAAGCAAAGTGGTCACTCATTTAACTATATATATTTGTGTGCGCATGTCTGTGTGTGTGCATGTGTGTTTCTGAAGCATGAAAATGAAGATGTTCTCTTGTAGGCTGAGATTATTATTAACTTAGAGCCTACCACAGAGGAGTTGAAGACGGAAGTTGTTTGTTTGGCCCGTGATATATTTGATGTAAGATGTCTAAAACGTCTTCTTTTATGTTGATATTTTATATTTAATTTGAAATATTATATAACTGATACATATATTGCTTCATTCTATAGGGCACTAAAGATGAAGGTGATGAAGATATGGAGGAGAAATCGGGACAGGGAGAGGGAGAAGAGGATGGAGAGGGAGAAGAAGGGGGAGAGGAAGACAGTACTGGTGAGGGAGAGGGAGAGGAAGCGGGATTACAACTCACTGGGGAGTCGAGGGAGGTTAGGGAGGAGCTGAAGGCGCAGAGGCTTCAGTTGGAGAGGGAGAGGGAAGAATTGAAGCTTCTCGAACACACTAAAAGAGAGAGAAGAATCGATTGAGAGGGAGAGAGAAGTAGTACTCAAGGAGGTTGAACTAATGCTGAAACTGAAAGAAGCTTTGAGCTTAGAGAAGGAGGAGTTGAATGAGAGGGAGGTTTTGAAGAAGGAGAGGGAAATGCTGCTGAGGGAGAAGGAAGAATTGAAGAAGGAGAGGGAAGAGTTGGAGGAGGGTAAAGCGGAGTTGAAGAAGCAGATGGAGACATTTCGTTCAGAGAAGATTCAGTTTTGGAAGGAGGACTTAGAGAATCAGAAGGAAGAGTTTGAGAAGGAGGACGAGAATGCGTTGGACGTTGATATGTGTGAGAAATTACTGCATTCCATTTCACTACATATGGGGAGACCTAAGAGGGTGCTGAAGCCGTCTGTCTACAAGTATTCTCCATTCACTTCCATCTCTGCCATGCAAACCACTCCAAGCAAAGCCGCCGCCAATGAGAAACAGAGAGAATTTTCAACTTCTCCGATACCCCTTCAGGCTAAGATCGATCCACTTAGGGTAATATCGCAGGACGAACTCCATGAATTGGAAAGATGAGCCAACACAAACAAAGAGTCAACTGAATTTCCTTGGTTCAAGACCATTTGGGAGAAGAATGCTTAGGTTGACAGCATGGTAAGTAAATCACACACATACATACATGGTTTTATTCAGAATTTGTATATAATATAGTATAGGTTAATTTTCCTTCTTTATTGATTAGACAACATATAGATCTGATGAAGAAGGCCTTGCCTATATTATTTTACGCCACTGGAGATACGGCTGCGCTGGAAGGAAATGCTTGGACGGTCAAAGAAGATACCTCTATACTAAAGCAAATGAACGGATATGACTGTGGTATTTTTGTCATAAAATATATCGACATTTTATGCAGTGATCAAATTTTCAATGGGAGAGACTTGCAGCAACTCACTTCCAGCATTAGGGACTCGATAGCCTATGATTGCCTGAGTGACCTCAAAATATGATGTATTTGTCTTAGGCATGAGAGTAATTGAGAAATTTTGTGAAGTGTTGTAAATGATGTACTGTAAAACATTCATGGTGAAATGATGTAAATGATGTGTTGTATATTTTGTCAAATTTTTGAAGGAAATGATGTATTTGTAATATTAATTTCATTATGAATAGTGAAGATGATGTAACATCCCGAAAATCGGGGGGTCGAGTAAAAACCCAACTCCCGAGTTTCAAAATGTTATTTATGCAACATAGATATGTATAATTGAATGTTGTCTGTGTTAATGTATGAAACATGAGTGGGATTACGCCAGAACAGCATATCATACTCCAGAGACAGTTAAATTAACCAGCGGAAGTCTGTGATAGTATGTATAACATATATAAACTGTTTTGTGTCTCTTGAGTGTGAACATGTTACCAGGTTAAACATATACATGTATACATCAAAATAGAAAGAAAACATATACATCAGTGCTCTGAAGACATAAAATGACAAGTGTCAAGGCATCTAATCAACCTCCATATAATCCCGTCGATCAGAACACGCATAAAGGAGGGATCTTCCTCATCATCATCATCATCAAGTTCGGCTCCACCTCGCAGGCCGTGCCATCATCTGCAATCACAAAAGGGTCTGGTGGGTGTCCAGGAACATCGTCCCGTAACGTGGAAGTGAGTACTAACTCAGTGAAATAATAGAGCAAGGATTTACATGTTCTCAAATCAATCATGTGATAATAGTAAAGCAGTAAATCAGACAATCCTAATACTGTTGTTAATGTAATATGACATGACGTGATGTATGCCCTCACCGACGATCTCCCTCATACGGCACCATCTTACGACCGCGGCATGCCACACTCCCTTAAGTGCTCCACATCTTCCAGACACATGCAATGTAATGGTGATATGATTTTCAAGTTGTTATTAGTCCATTCAAACAGCAGGATTGGGAAACTAAGGTACTTCCCTTATATCAATCCCAACACAGATCCTGTCTAGGGTCGTCACTCCTAATAATCTCTTACGATGTATATTTTGTAGGTCGCTGTAAGGGCTGCCAGGGCTGTTGTACGCACTCATTGCTCTGCTCCCCCATCACCTTATCAATACAGGCCTACTGTACTCTACTGCTACTGAAGGGTCGTTGCCTCCCGTAGACTCAAAATACGCTCGCGGTCACTACAAAGGACTCGTCGCCTGATCAGTGTAGGCCGACAGCAAGAATATAGTGTCTCATGCCACCATAATCTGCTCACGAGACTAGGTGCTCACTGGTCACTACGGAGAGGTTTGTGGCCCCAGCGTAGGCCGACAGCTCGACCACGGTGTCCCATACCACCATGCCCAGCTCATGAGTCTTCGTGGATCAAGGTACCATGGTTAACAGGGTTTACAACGGTAAGTTCAGTACCCTAGGTTCAAGCAGTTATGACTCATGCAGGGTGAACATACAACGGCCAGTCGGGTTACTTGACGGGCTCGACTAGCGCGATCGCATCTCAAGTCGAACGACATGAAGTGCGTAAAACACTTCGCGCGGCCTAACCACTGCCGCCAACTCCAAAACACGACTCGCGTTCATCGACGCGTCGTTCGTGGCAAATACCAGCTAGCCACGAATTTTCTCTGTTACCGACTGCCTGGACTAAGTATAGTCCCAAACACATATGAATCTACATCAGTAATCATGTGAGCATGTTAACACATGTTATATCGTACAACTTAAGTAAATCATCTGACACATGCCTTTCATACATATAGTGAAATTATGCATATCGCCAACATATAGGAAATCATTTCCATCAGCATATTAATTGAGAATTCAATCTCAAACTAAATCATAATGAAATCATCAAGCACATGTTATAACATACAACTTAAGCGAATCATCAAGTACATGCATTTCATCCATATAATGAAATCATGCATATCGCTAACATGTAGGAAACCATTTACACCAGCATATTAATTGAGAAATCAATCTCAAACTAATTCATAACACCATTTAATTCAATACATACTAATACAAACATTTATACAAACACTTACACTACACACTTAAGTCTACATATAGTATGTCGACCCGAAGTGCGCATTTAGGCGAATCTCTTCGCCAAACTAATTATGCACGCATTCCTAACATTCTAATGCGACAATAAACCATGTCAATCACATCAGCAAAATATGAATAAAAACAGTACTTCCTACAAATGACTAAAATGCCCTAAATCTCATATTCTCCGTCGGTTTACGAAACAGGAAACGGACAGCATGTTGTACATGTCAAACGGTATTGCCGTCGATAATCTACTATTAAACGACATTGAAAGCGTTGGAAACAGTCAATCAAAGCGTCTAAAATCCGCACCTTGTCTCTTATGGATGTGTAAATTCGAACGGAGCGTATACGCTTCGTCTACGGCCATTAGAGAACCTAATACACAAGTTCTATTAGCTACTTCGCTAGGAAACGAAAGGAACCTCAAATCAGCAACTTTTAGGGTATTTTCTTACCTGAAAATGTGGAGGAATCGCCGGAAAAGTGATCGAAGTGCGTTGCCTAAGCACGTACAGCACGTGGCACAAGCAGCAGGAAATTCTCTCCCACCTTCTCTCACAAACTCTCACCTTTTCTCTCTCCCAATCTAGGGATTTTTGCAAATTCGGATGGGAGAGAGGAGTGAGGGTTTCAACTCCTTTTATAAGCCCAAACTTGCCCGAAATAGGCTCGGGAACAAGGTTCACTTGAGGGGTAACCAAATCGGGGCTGTTTCAGTCCAAAAGGACATTTCTGGTGGTCCCCTGGCTGAATGCGGTCGGACTTAAGCTCATGCATACTGGATCTAGCACACATCAAGTTTTCAGTCCGGCAGGGTTCGCAGATTGCACGTGGCCGTCTAGTTTCAGTTCAGCGGTCACCGCACGTATATCAGGCCTACAAATCTCATGATATGAAATAGAAATTTTTCTTGATCCGAGGGTGTAATTTGGCTGAATTCTGACGATCAGAATGCTTAATACTGACACGTCAAGTCGTGTGCCAGATTTAAATTTCAAATTCCAAATCTGTCCCTATTCGCACTCTCTTCAGTCCGGCTCAATGAAATAGCCTGTGATTATCGGTTGGACTTGATTTTTGAAATGATTGTCAACTCCAGCTAGGCAGTTCTAACGGTCTAAGATAGTAGGTATCGGACTTTCGACGCGTGGTCTAGATCCAATACAAAATTTCAAAGTGGTCTAGAGAACAAACCTGCTTAGAGTTTGATCCGAGGTTTTAGAGTATTATAGCTTCATTGGTTCTACTCGATTTGGGTCTTGTAGAACGTATTTAAAGTGATCAGGGACTGTTTCCCAGCTACTCTAGCGTTGCGCTAGCTAACTTATGCTTAGTTTCTAAAGGAATTAATCCTAAGTGATTTCTTTGGCTATGGAATTGGGTTCTGAGCGATTTTTCAGGTATTTTAGTTGACCCACTGCCTAAGGACGTCAAATCCCAGATTTGCCAAAATCTGGGGTGTTACAGATGACATTTTGCATTAAATGATATCTTCTCTTCTTTATCATTTCAGCGCATATCAGCAGTGCAATAGGTGACAACAGTGCTAAAAATATTCCCCGGCATATGGGTCCCCATTTCTGCAAATGGTGGCTGAATCAGTGCCCAGAAACTGGATAAAAAATATTTGGTCCACTACATAGCTATCAAAAGCACATGCGATCAAATATTAATGCTAGGTGTGTAAGCCTCCAAACTGTCATTCCAACATTAGCCATAGCGATGAGATCAAAGTGTGGGTTTAACGTAATAAGGCACGAAAACCTTGTCATATTTGCACTTCAGTTCAACCAATCTGCCGTCGTTGAATAATGTAAGATGATTGAATGGGCATGAGCAATAATACTTGCAAGGAAATCCAACTGACCACATACTACAAAAAATAAAACTCCATAGATAGATTCTTTACGCATGAACTTAATAGATTAACCCAAAAGTTGATGCATGTGGTGTGGTGGCTAGTAAGCTGTTCATCAACAATCTGTTACATGTAGGAACTGCATTTGTGAGGACAACTAGCAACAATTCAGTATGTTGTAAAGCAGAAATGCAATGAGAGTCAGATAACACTTACATGTGCATGATTTTTTTTTTTTTTCAAAGGTCACTTAAAAATGCATGATAAGATCAAACAAGAAAAATTTACCCAGCAGGCATACTTAATTTTGAGTCATACATCTATCATATTCATATTGGATATTCATATAGTTTTTTAGATAAGAGTATATAGTTTCTTGGACCTCTTGGCCAAGAGTTTGGCCTTATGTGTGGCCCACTAGAATCTTGATGAAAGACAGTTACTTCATCCATATTCAATCCAAATGACATGGAAATGATCGTGAATTCCACACACTTTAAACCCACCAAATAGGCCCTTAGAGGGCAATTAAAAGCACATGCGCATGTCGGGGTCCAATCGCCTCACTTCACGGTCATTTCCATGTATATCACGGTCAGTCCCACATATTCTGTGTTGATTCACGGTGATTTTGACTCATTTCGCGGTCCCGCGTCTTCACTTCATGGTCAGTTTCGTATATTTCACAGTTCAATCGCTTCACTTCACCCCCATTTCCATGCATATCACGGTCATTCCCGCCTTTTCCATGTTGATTCACGGTGATTTCAACACATTTTGCGGTCCCGCATCTTCACTTCATGGTCAGTTCCGCATATTTCGCGGTCCAATCGCTTCACTTTACCCCCATTTCCATGCATATCACGGTCATTTCCGTCTTTTTCGTGTTGATTCACGGTGATTTCGACGCATTTTGCGGTCTCGCGTCTTCACTTCACCATCAGTTTCACATATTTTGCGGTCCAATCGCTTCACTTCACCCCCATTTCCATGCATATCACGGTCATTCCCGCCTTTTCCATGTTAATTCACGGTGATTTCGACGCATTTTGTGGTCCTGCGTCTTCACTTCACGGTCAGTTCCGGATATTTTGCGGTCCAATCACTTCAAGAATATTCATAAGAGAAATAAATGGTGTGAATTGTTAAAAAATGGTAAATAAAAACGGCCAATTACATATTACAGCACGGATTACAAGCATCAACAAGCATGTATGATGGAAAGAAAAATATTCTAACTAGACAAAAGTCCTACTGTCTTCCAGTACAGGGGATTAGGTCTAAGCAACTTAAAAATAACTACTTAAAGCAAACTATTTGTCATCAGTAGGTCAAGCAGCTACTTGTCCGAGTTGGGCGGAAGCGGAGGTGCCTCTTCCCCCTTGCTGTAGCAGATCAGGGCCTTTATGGCCCGGTACATCTTCTGGTTCCATTTCTCTTGATCTGCATGGTGCCTCGCTTGTATTTCCTCTATCCTGGTCAATCTGGCTTCAAGTGCATCCCAATGCTCGCGCGAGTCTAGAACAGTAGGCGCCCCACCGTCTTCATCCTTGTCACCCTCGCTGCCTCCATCGTCTTCACCGCCTTCCTCTTCCCATTCATCGGCATCCCCATATGCTTCAATGTAAGCCTGCCTTCGTTTGGGTCCCACACCCATAGAGTTCAACAGCCTATCCCCTAGGATTTTTGTGGGTACGGGGTTCTCGTCCAATCCACCTAGCCCATACTGTTCGGCTATAAAGCAGGCTAGGTGGCCAAAAGGGAGGGCTACGTCCTTCCGTACCACCTTTGCGGCCTTCACAATCTGGTAGAACATCATTATGCTAGGAGCGCACACATTTGCTCCTTTACCCACCTGATACAAGAACTCCACCATATAGCGGGAGCACTCGGTGCGGTTCTTCAACCTCAGGTATATATTGTGGGTAGCAATACGGTGGAGTACCCGATATTCGGCCGGCATAGAGGTTGCATATAAGCGGACATCCCGAGTCCATTGGGCAGCTTGACCACACAATAGGTGAGTCCGCACGTCGCGTGTCTCGCTTGATTCGAGATTCACGGCATCAATTTGTACTTCCCCCAACGGCACTCACAGCAGCTCAGCAAAGTCTTCAACTCCCAGGTGGATCTCCTCACCGTGTACTATGATATCGAGTCCAAGGGGCTCGAATTGAGGATTCCTAATTAGAGTGTAGAACATCCTAGCCTGCCCCACATCGCCCTGATTGGTTGCAGAGAACATGGGAACCTAATCTTTCTCCATAAGACGGTTGAGTAGAGAGTTACTACCTAGTAGATGTTCCTCCACGGAGACCTCGAATGCGACTTGGCGCACGCGGAAGTTTCTCAAATCTTCAACGAGTGCTTCATCTATTTGGGAATCATTCCACCTCTTGGATCGGACCTCCGAGCTTGCTTTACCCTTTGGGTCGGCCTTCTTCTTACTACGTCGCTTCTGGCTCAGCCCCGCTTCCTTAGAAGCAGTTCTCTTCTTCCCCATAAGGGAAAAGACCACTGGGATAGTGAAGAATGAGGCAATAATGGCTAAAAATGCCATCTTCCTCGGTTGAAGGGGAATAGGTCTTTAGAATAGGGGTCTAGAAAATGGGTTATGGACTGTGAGGATTTGAGAATGTGGATTTTGAAGGGGGTTTGAGAATAGGGTCTTGAGGAGGGTGGAACTTGGGTTGTGGAGTATGAGAAGAGTGAAGAATGAGAAAGTGATTAAGGAAGGGTTAGGAAGATGCTCAATTCTTCAATTTGAGAAGGGTGTTTGGAGTTGAAAAGGTAGTGAGGGGGTCTATGAAATGGGGTAGAACGGGTTGAATGTGGATTTTGAATGAATGAATTTAGAGATGAGTTTTATGAGTAATGGAGTTGGAGAATGGGAAGTGATATGTGGGTTGAAGATGTGAAGAAGAAGTGGGTTGAAGAGGATTTAAGATGGGAGAGTAAGAGAGAAGGGAAATGGGTGTTTGGGTCTTGGAGGGGGTTTAGAAGGAAAGGAAATGAAATGGAAGATGGGTTGTTGGAAGAAAGGGAGTGAAATGGGAGATGGGTTGTTGAGAGGAAGGAAGTGAAATGGAAGATGGAATGTGGAGAGAAGGAAGATTGATGGAAGGAAGAAGAGGTTGTTGGAGAATGAGGGCTTGAGCTCTTGTTGGGAGAGGATGGAGCTTCCTCCCTTGAGAAAAGTTGTTTGCAATAGAAGAGAGGGAGAGAAATGGGGCATTCCTTAGGGTATAAGGCAGTAGGGCCCACCCAATTTCGAAAATTCTCAAATGGGGTCCGGTGGGGTGGGCACGCCATAGTGTGGGGCGGGGCCAACGCGGTCCCCTGGACCTCTGGCGGGGCGATCACGGGGGGGAGGGTGAGCACGCCAGGGGGGGTCCGCTTGTCAGGTGCTTTCTCGGGCGTCGGTGCGACTCCCCGAGACATGCCATATATGATTTTAGGGTAGCAGAAGCTGATCTATGTATTGGGCCCATCCGTTCCATGAGATTCTTCCTAGTTAGAGGCCGAAATCTCATTTTCCTCCTATTCCAAAAATTTCAGTAAAATGTCGTTCGTCACTAACTCTCTATCCCTGAATGGCCCGAGACTATCGAGTTTGGCCCAAAACTAACTCATCCGCACGTGTATGTTAGCTCCAACCTTCAAATTATTCGATATTTGGCTCGTCTCAATCGACGAGTTGAGGTTCTGTACGGTTCCCAGACCCTTTTCTTAGCGTCGTTACTTCCAATTTCGCTGTCGACAAAATGAATTTTGCATAATTCCAGCTACAATGATGGTGATCGGCTATCGGATGAACCAAAAATGATGTTCCTCTCTTCATGAACTAAGAAACAAATGTGCTTATTCAACAATCTATATATGAATTGAATTGTTGTAAATAAAATGTTCAATTCTTCTATTTGAATTAGAAAGTGTCAAATGTCCCCAAAACAGATAAATTGTAACCCAATCTCATTTTAGGAGATTAAATTAGCAACATTGATAGAAACCCCCCATAAATATCCTTATTAATGTCAAAACATTCTCTGAATGCTCCTTCCTTTCCCATCACCCACCCTATCAAGAGGCTCCCCAACCATTCTCTGGATGATTTGTGCTGAACAGAATGAGACATATTTTGCTAACAATCATTAGTGTCCTAAGATAAGAAACTATTCTATATTTTCAGAAGCCTGTACGTTACAATATCCAATTCAGCTCTTCAGAGATTATCATCAAATATGAGAAGAGGCACTTGAAATGACATGCAATGTCTCAGGCATTTCATCGAATATATGGACTACAATACATTATTTGTAATGGTCTCTCAGAGATAAATCATTTGAATAAAATAATTCGTCACTGGTACTTTTGAAGAGTAAATCGTGGCCCATGATCCTTACCTACACCCTGATTGGTCGATATTAGGTAAACTAGAGTTAATAGCATAAGCAAATCCTAAAGAAACAGCCCCTTCACTAATCAAGTAAATATCCAAGCATAAGACCAGCATATTATCTTAGCAAGCAAGTTGTCCCAACCAATGAAAATCCATTGAAGTGCCTTGTTGATCATTTGGGGAGTTTGGATTCTTACCTTGGATCAGAGGTAGCTTCTACGGTGATAGGGTCTCCATTTCTAACAATGCACCCACAGACACTCCTTCCTCACTTTCTCGCGGTCCAATCTCTCATCTATCACTCTGTCATATTTTCTGAAATTGTTGTAAGAGTGAGTGGGAGAGAAAGAGAGAGGTTAAAGGGTTTTATACCCTAGTTTTAGGTGAGTTGGCCCTAAGTTCCGCTGATTCATCCAAATGATCGTATGGGACCCATTTTCGGTCACCGTTTTTGGATCAAGGGTCAGATCTGGCCGCCCTGCTATAGGGACATGTCTTCACTATTCAATTTCTAAAGTTAGATGAAATCAGACAACCGAAATGCCCCAATTCACTGTTCTAATTGGTAGGGTCATTTGATTAAAAAATATAAAATTTTATTTCAAGGCTAGGGTGATTTGCAATATATAAGTGCCGACTGGATGACGCGATTAATTCATTTTCAAGTGTGGTCCGAATTTGTCATCCGCGATGTACCACAAGCCCTGTGAGCCCCATGACCTCCCATTCTCGTGGATTTTTTTTCTTCAATGGGTGATGCATAGCCCGAAAAGACAGTCACATGCATGGAAATGGAGGTGAAGTGAAGCGATTGGACCGCGAAATAAGCGGAATTGACTGTGTTGTGAAGACGCGGGACCGCGAAATGCGTAGAAATCACCGTTAATCAACACGAAAAAGATGGGAATGATTATGATATACATGAAAATGGGGGTGAAGTGAAGCCGATTAGATCGTGAAATGCGCAGAACTGACTGTGAAGTGAAGACGCGGGACCGCGAAATGCGTCGAAATCACCGTAAATCAACATGGAAAAGGCGGGAATGACCGTGATATGCATGGAAATGGGGGTGAAGTGAAGCGATTGGACCACGAAATAAGCGAAATTGACCGTAAAGTGAAAGACGCGGGACCGCGAAATGCGTCGAAATCACCATGAATTAACACGAAAAAGGTGGGAATGACCGTGATATGCATGAAAATGGGGGTGAAGTGAAGCGATTGGACCACAAAATAAGCGGAACTGACCGTGAAGTGAAGACGCGGGACCGTAAAATACGTCGCAATCACCGTGAATCAACACGAAAAAGGCAGGAATGACCGTGATATGCATGGAAATGGGGGTGAAGTGAAGCGATTGGACAGTGAAATAAGCGGAACTGACCGTGAAGTGAAGACGCGGGACCACGAAATGCGTCGAAATCACCGTGAATCAATACGGAAAAGGCGGGAATGACCATGATATGCATGGAAATGGAGGTGAAGTGAAGCGATTAGACCGCGAAATAAGCGGAACTGACCGTGAAGTGAAGACGCGGGACCGCGAAATGCGTCGAAATCACCGTGAATCAACACGAAAAAGGCGAGAATGACCGTGATATGCATGGAAATGGGGGTGAAGTGAAGCGATTGGACCACAAAATAAGTGAAACTAACCGTGAAGTGAAGACGCGGGACCGCGAAATATATCGAAATCACCGTGAATCAACACGAAAAAGGTAAGAATGACCATGATCTGCATGGAAATGGGGGTGAAGTGAAGCGATTGGACCGCGAAATGCGCGGAATTGACCGTGAAGTGAAGACGCAGGACCGTGAAATTCATCGAAATCACAATGAATTAACACGAAAAAGGTGGGAATGACCGTGATATGCATGGAAATGGGGGTGAAGTGAAGCAATTGGATCCCGAAATAAGCAGAACTGACCGTGAAGTGAAGACGCGAGACCACGAAATGCGTCGAAATCACCGTGAATCAACACGGAAAAGGCAGAAATGACCATGATATGCATGGAAATGGGGGTGAAGTGGAGCGATTGGACCGCGAAATAAGCGAAACTGACAGTGAAGTGAAGACACAGGACCGCGAAATGCATCAAAATCACCGTGAATCAACACGAAAAAGGCAGGAATGACCATGATATGCATGAAAATGGGGGTGAAGTGAAGCGATTGGACCACGAAATTAGCGAAACTGACCATGAAGTGAAGACGCAGGACCACAAAATATGTCGAAATCACCGTGAATCAACACGAAATATGCGGGACTAACCGTGATATACATGAAAATGACCAGGCGATTGGACCGCGACATGTACAGAACTGATCGTGAAGTGAAGACGCGGGACCGCGAAATGCGTCGAAATCATCGTGAATCAACACGGAAAAGGCAGGAATGACCATGATATGCATGGAAATGGGGGTGAAGTGAAGCGATTGGACCACGAAATAAGCAAAACTGACCGTGAAGTGAAGACGCAAGACCAAAAAATGCGTCGAAATCACCGTGAATCAACACGAAATATGTGGGACTGACCGTGATATACATGAAAATGGCCGTGAAGTGAGGCGATTGGACCGCGACATGCGCGGAACTGACCATGAAGTGAAGGGTCATGACTGCAAAATGTGTTGAAATGACCGTGAATCAACATGTAATAGGCGGGAATGACCGTGATATGCATGGAAATGACCATGAAGTGAGGCGACTGGATCGCGAAATGTGCGGAACTTACTGTGAAGTGAAGAGTCGTGACCTCAAAATGCATCGAAATCACCGTGAATCAACACGGAAAAGGCGAGAATGACACTGATATGCATGTAAATGACCGTGTAGTGCCCTCACAACATGAAGTGAATGGGCATAATTCAATATACTCTAACAATTTCAAAGAAAGCAACAGATGTATCAAATATACAACATTTACAGTCGTATTACAAAAAAATGCACTTCAAATTATATTATTTTGAAGGTATTGAAAATTTACAACTCCGACGATTATGTCCCGTTTGTTTGTAATGTCCGCATATTTTTGTAGTTCGTTCCTCTCCACGGAAAAGGATCTGTGCCTTCTTTGGTCTTCCAGCTGACCTTATCTGTAGCGGGGGCCGAATTCTCGAACAATACTCTCTGAATTCATTTGAAATTTCCCATTGACTTTTGTCCTGCATTGGGTACACCGAATTTTCATAGGTGACTTGATAATTCCTCGCCGTGTACAATGGGGAGCAATATGAGTAATGAAGAAGATCGTAGTTTATACATGCTAAAAGAACGTGAAGACAAGGCAAACCCTTTACTTCAAACTCGCGACATGTACATGAAAGATCATTGAGTTTGACGGTATCATTGTAGTCTCCCACAATATAGTATTCATCTCAAGAAATTACGTGGCAACGAACTTCTTATGCCTTCGGTATGAGATCCTTTATTTGTTTCTCGGCCCACGGTGTCAACGGTCCAACGAATGATGAGGCTGATTCTCTTCTTTTATAAAACATCTCTTGAATTTTTAATCTGATCGTCTCTATTAGCATAGTCACTGGATATTCTCGTGCTTCTTTAAATAGAGCGTTGACACACTCAACTATGTTTGTAGTCACCAAATTGAACCTTTTTCTTAGGAATTACAAAGATGCCCACTTTTCATAACATATTTTCCTTAGCCATGCATGTATCGGGGGGTTGGTAAGTTCGATATCATGCATGAATTTATAGAAATCAGCTCTCCTACAAGTCTTTACAGCCTGCCAGTAGTAGATTTCCAATGACTTGTCTTTGAACGTATCCACCAAGTTTCTATATATATGGTAGGCGCAGTACCCATGGATTGCTGCCTGGAAGACCTGTGGAACTTCCTTCATCAGACCTTTATGACGGTCTGATATGATAACAAGACCAGGTAAATTCCCTAACGAATCGCTGAGGTATGTAAGGAACCAGTTCCAACTGTTGCTATTCTCTGATTCTTCGATACTAAATGCGACTGGAAAGATGTGATTGTCACCATTCAATGCCGTAGCAACAAACAAAGCACCCTTGTACTTACCTTTTAAATGCGTCCCATCAATGGCCAAGACCCTTTGCAGAGATGTTTGAAAACTTCTGGCACACTGTCCGAGCGCAACAAAACATCTCTCAAACCTCATCGTCTGTTGATTCACAAGCAGAGAAGTCAAAGTCCCCGGGTTCACCATCCTTAACTCATGCAAGTACATCGGGAGTTCTTTGTAAGAGTCTTCATAAGACCCCATTACGCGATCGATTGCAATCTTTTTAGCGCGCCATGCCTTATTATAGCTAATAACAATATTACACTTCTCTTCCATTACGAATATTATGTCTTTCGACCTTAACCTCATGCGTGCTCAATGCGATTGACAACTAGTTCGCTGGCCAACTTACTGCTTGCTTGCCGATGATCGCTCTTCATCCATAACATTCCACAAGTATGTTTTTCCTTGTAGGTCTTAATTTGGAATATTTCCGCATCGTTCACCCTAAATGCGTGCACCCTCCATTTACACTTATCTTTCATACATGCCACGGCGAATTTCTTCTTTGTGGAATACAATACCTTGTATTGAAAGTTGTTATGAATTGTAAATTGGCTCAAAATATACTGACACCGGCTCTTGTCCTCGAACGTTTGGTCAACGGCTATATCAATCGGGTCATCAACAGGACATAAATATAGTGACAGGCCGGCATTAGTAAACTAGCATCATCCAAAGGCACGATGGGAAGCCTGGTGGTGAAGTCCAATGATCGACCCTGCTCAGGCAGTGGAATGTCGCTTCCACTCATATTTTTGATGTTGGATGTTGAGGGCAAATCTACTCTCGTAAATGAAGGTGTTACCATATATTCAGGTTTGAGGTTCATGTCAGCCGACAGCCTCACTGGACTTGTCATGAAGTTTGATGTATGACCTTGACTTATTATCAATTTTGGTGTATGAGCCGGCACGGGTACCGGAGTGCTAATTAGAGGAACCTGTGAAGGTGAACAGTTATATTTGTAAGTGAAGATATGTTCCTCACCCAAACTTCCTACTGCTGGGGCGTCATGTTCGAACCCACTATAACCGACCTGATCTTCGAGTACTGGTTCATTAACACGCTATATTGTCTCGATGAATAAAGGGATGTAGTGATCCGGGTGCTTCAGCTGTGTTGTCAAGAACATTCTCATATCGTCATCGTCTTCAATTATAGCTGGAGGGACTGTTTGGTTTGTGCAAGGATACAATACCCTCAACCTTATATCGTAGTCCTCAGGTCTACTCTTCGCAATTTTGTACATTTTCGATAGAAGCTGTTCATATGGAATGTCAACACATACAACTGTAGTTTTCAATTCTCCACCCTTGTACGTATAATGATCATTTTCACAAACTAACTCCCCACCATATGAGCATAGGATGATTACCAAAGCCATTTCCTGAAAACAAACACAATAATATAACTCATTTAGTGTTCACATGTATATGGTGGATTTGACCGAGTAGTAGGAAATCCCCCATTGTACCAGCTTAAATATGATAAGCTTATCGGTCAGATTCACAAAGTTTTAAATTATACGGATGTATGCCACTCAGTTCGCGATGATTTTGTACTCACTTCACAGTCAATTTTACTCACATCCAGGGAAGGTTCGCATTTTTCACGATGAATTATCATTCAATTCTCGGTCCTGAAAAGGATTGAAAATAACTATAAAGTAAGTGAACTTAAGGTCCTATTTGATTTTTGGGCTCACTTGTATTTACCATGTAATTACAAGTAATAATTATTTACCTATGTAATTACCACATCTTTCCCAATGTAGACCGCGAAATGAAATGAATTGACCGTGAAGTTAGGGGGATTCGCATGGAATTAACTGTACAAATGCGTGGAATTGACGGTGGAGTGAAGGGGATTGACCGTGAAATGAATGTCTTATTGGAAATTTGAATCGTTGTGATAACGATTCGCAATTTCAAGGCCTGTTTAGTTTTCTTGCTCAAGTGTAATTATCTTGTAAATGAGTAATCATTATTTACCAAGGTAAGATCTTTCCCAATTCCGACTCATAAATCGAGGAATTCACCGCCCATACATTATGCCAGATGAATTCAAGGCATGATCCCAAATATTAGGCAAATCAAAATGTCGAGTGGACCACACCACACGAAATCATGAGAATTGAATGCCTACCATTAAAAACTTGTTGAGGGCCTTAGGAATTTTAGATCAGGCTTATATTTATACTTTTCACTTATCCATGTCCATGTGACCCTATGAACGGGTTAGATGGTGAATAAATCTCAGTAAAAGAATCAACTTTCAACAGTGGACAAATTAAATCCATTGTTTCCTTTCATGTGGGCAAATTGAACATTAGATCTTTCGAATTTTTTCGGATCTAGCCTCAAAATATTCTAAATAAACAGATGGACGACACGAATATATTATATACATTATGGTGGGCCCATGGATTTAAGGCAACATTTTCAGACCGATTTTCTAGGTGAAATTACCCGCTCATTTCCAAACAAGTGAAAAAATGTAATAATTACTTCTTTACGGCGATTTACTTGGATTATGGAAAACCAAACAGGCTCAAAGAAAGCAACGGATGTATTCAATATAAAACATTCACAAACGTATTACAGTAAATGCGCTACAGGTTCACCGTTATATTACAGAAATGCACTACAATTTGATAGTAAATTGCGTGAAAATCACCAGGTAGTGCATGAAGTTTACCGATCAATTCAGTATATTGACCAGAAAGTGAGTGAAATTGATCATGATACATCATCTAATTGGATAGTCACGTAAAATTGACTCAGCAATACATGATATTGACCACGTGAAATTGACCATGGTCTTCTATGTAAACAATTACGAATTTACCTAGAATTTAAACTTCAAGGTAGTTGACCGTGAACTACAATCACTCCCTAACAATCAGTGAAATCTGTGTTCGAGAAAGGTCTTCAAGATTTCACGTGCATTTGTAAAAACAATACACTTGGGCTCAAGGAGACTGAACAGGGAAGATGTAATGTGATAGTATGATGAAGATTATATGGCGATTTAGTGAAGAAAATGAAGATTATATGCCGATTTAGTGAAGAAAATACATGGAAAGAAGAGATAGGGTTGATAGACACCAGTCCAGACGTGTTTTTGGGCATAAATGAGACAATGGGCAGAAATTGAAAAAGGAAGGGCATTTTTAACCTTTGGAAAGGCGTCCGTATAGCTGGGTCGTATTCTCGCAAGAGAAAATAGGGTGGGCTTAGTTTCCTAAACGGGCTAAAAATGAGTTGTACAGTCGTAAATTTCTCATTCCACTAAGGATGCGGATTTCTTGTGCAAGAAGTTGCTGCGCTGGAAATCTAGATGGGCCCACCATGGTGTTTGTGAGAAATCCACTCCGACCATCCATTTTGTGAGCTCATTTTAGCCCATGAACTAAAAATGAGCCAAATGTAATGCTCAAGTAGGCCGAAAACATAAGGATTGAGCATCCACAGTTGAAATATTCATGGGGCCACAAAAGTTTTGAATCAGCATAATATTTGTGTTTTATGTTCATCCTAGTAGGAATGACGTTATAAACGGTATGAATGCCATCTAAACATCACTTTTGACCTGAGGAAGGTTTCAAAGGTAGAAATTTTCCCAACCACCTTTTCCTTTAATTCGGCCCACTTGAGTCTTGGATCGTATTAACTTTTGATATTAAGCCTTAAAATGAACTCACAGGACGGATGGACGGAATGGATCCTACTAACTTTTGGTATCAAGCCTTAAAATGAACTCACAAACATCACCGCGGCCCCACCAAAGATCCCAGCACATTAACTTCCTGCCAATGGCTTCTCCAGGAATTTCTATTGAATTTCTGGGCCAACGCGTCGGGTAACCGCGTATCCCCTCACCGTGCATAACACCTTGCAGACCACACAAATGGCTGGGTAAGTCGTACACCGTGTACTTTGGGACGCAGACCTTGAAGGTCTTCGGCGGGCAGTTTCTGCACGGAATGCGAAGTAATGTTTTTGAAAAATTCGACTCTTATTCCATTTTACGAGCTCATTTTAAGATTTTAGAATTGAAAAAAAAAAAAGTTTGATCCGAAACACATATGATACACATGGACGAAAAAACAAATGGGATAAAAATGTCTAGAGTTGAAACCTACCTACGCTATATTTATATATGCTATCTAAACCCTTTTTATGGTCACTTCAACCGATATAAAGTGAAAATATTAAAAAACTTGACAGGAGACTTTTGTGACCATTTTTCAACCGTGGTACTTGAATTTCATTGTTTCCTGTTGTCCGACTAACTTGAGTTTTGAATTTACGTCATTTTTTTTTTTAATCATAGCAAATGATATTACAAAAGTATACGGACAATAAAATTTGGAAGCGGGTTGGCTGGGTACCACATACAGCTACGTAGCTGAAGTATATACGTTAACAAGTTTTGTGGGTCCATCATGAGGTATGTGTTATATCCAAACTGTTCATCCAATTTTTGAGTACATTGTAAGGATTAAGATAAAAACTAAGACAGATTTAACAATCAAGTGGACCACATTGAAACAAGCAGTGGAGGATTGAACGTCTACCATTAAAACCCTCCCGGGGTCTACGTAAGTTTTGTATCAATGTGAAATTTGTTTTTCTTCCTTCATGTTTTTGTGACGCCATGGATAGATTGGATGGAAACAATACGTTATCGTGGACCCTGCGAAAATTATAACAGTGATAATCATTATCTCCACTGTTATTTGTGGTGTAGTCCATTTGATATTTGGAAATGATTCATTTTTGGGATAATACTCTATAATAATTTTTAAAATTAGATGAACGGTGTGAATATAATAAATATATCATTGTGGGGCCATGTAACTTTGATCTCCTTTGAACCGTTCGTACAACTCGGAGCTCGAGGAGCGTCAGGGCTCGTCTTCGCCCGACACGTACGGTACCCAGCCAACCCGCTTCCGCGAAATTTCTAACATAGACGGTGGTCGGACGCGGATTTCCTGCGAAGGCCGGCAGGAAGTTTCTGCTGTGGTAAATTAGGTGGGGCCACTGTGATGTTTGTGAGAAATCCTCCCCCGCTACTCGTTTTGTGATTTCATTTTAGGACATGTTGCCAAAAATAAATTATATCCAAAGCTCAAGTGAGCCGTATTAAAGGAAGAAGTGGTTTGGGAAATTCCTACTGTTGAAACTTTCTTAGATTTAAGGATGTTTCGATGCCATCTATACCGTTAATAACGTCATTCCTATTGGGATTAACTGAAGACAAAAATATTAGCATGAATCAAAACTTCTGCGGCCCCACGAATATTTCAACTGTGGACGTTTAATTATCACATTTTTGGCTCACTTGAGCTTTGGATGCTGTTCATTTTAGGCAACATGTCCTAAAATAAACTCACAAAACGGATAGACGGGAGTATTTTTCACAAACATCACAGTGGGCCCCACCTGAGTTTCCGGGGCAGGAACTTCCGCGTCCACGGCGGTCCCACTTATCATCCAAGTGCAGATGGTTCCCGCGTAATGTTGGCAACGTATCTTCGCAGACATTAGCAATGCAAAATACTGTGTAATTTCCAAAGCGCGTCTCTCTTCGCCTTTAAAAAGGAGCCCCTCTCTCTTCTATCCTGACTATAATCAAATTAGCAAAAAGCAGAAATTTCATTTCTTAGTGAGTAAGAACTATCTTAAGGTCGGGTGGTGCGTGATCTTCTGCGACGAGCTTCGGTCGGAAACAACAGCCAATTCACTGTCGATAAGAACTATAGCAGACGTCTGAAATCAGTCTATCCTCCATTCTCCTGTCGGATTGTCCCATCTCACCCTCCGAGTACAATCAAGGGCGTGATTTAGCCACACATCTCGTAGAGAGATCATTTTACAACATGGTTTTAACTAAGATCGATCATGATAGCCATGAGCACATGCTTACACTGAAATGTGACAAAACACCGTACATATGCCATGGGTGTCACGAAATCGGTTTCGGGTCCAGATATGGTTGCATGCCATGCAACTACCATCTTCACAAGGATTGCGCGTTGGCCACGCCATACACCTTCCACCCATTCTTTGAGGACTGTAACTTCAAATTCTTCACACGCCCGCCAGGCAAGGTCGAGAGATGCTGCGACGCGTGCGGTGGGAATGTGCAAGGGTTCGTCTACCACTGCGAGAAATGCGGAAACGACTTACACCCATGTTGCGCACAGCTCCCACGTGTGATAGGAGAAGACGAGATGAAGCTACATCTCCACCACAAGGTCAAGTCCAACTGCCACAGGTGTGGTTGGATGAAGGTTAGAAAAAAAGAGAGATCTTGGTCTTATGTGTCCACGTGCAAAGAATACTGTTTTCATGTGTCGTGTGTGAAGGATATGTTGGTGGAGGAATGGGAGAAGGACTATTTTGGTCATGATAATGAAGAGGTTGGGAAGAATGGTCTTGCATTACAGATCAAGGTTCCAAACCTCCAATTGTCAGTTCCAAATAATAAGGGTGCAAGTGGGAAATTTAACAAGTATTGGAATATTTTAAAAATAGCCATCCAGGTAATCATCTCTGTCCTTGTTGGAGATCCAACGGCTTTGGTTGGTGGTCTCATCACATCTGTCATCACATCTGCCTTCTCGCCCTGATACATGTTTCGGTTTCAAGTGGTCGGGATATCTTCGCTAGTGTGGCCTATGAGGTTATAAACTATGTTACTTGCCGCTATTGTCTTTGGTTAGGTATGGATCTTCCTTCTGGTCCTTGGCCTAGTGCACGTGTGTTTTTCTCCTTATTCAGGATGTAAGTTTATTTTTATTTTTATTTTTTTCTTGGATCAGAGTTGGGGATGTAAATTTATTTTCCTTGGCTAAGGGTTTGGGATGTTAATTTCTTTTATTTGTTTTATTTTTCCTAGCTTGAAGTGCAGGTTTCTCTTAGCTTTTTATTTTTTACCCGAGAAGTGGTTGAGGTATCCTTGTAATCTCTTGAGTTCTTTATATTTGTAATTTTTGGTATTTGTGTCTGTGAGGAAAGTAATGAAATTCTGCTGAACTAATATACAAAGAGAGTAGGATCGCCTATGCATCTTTTTAGGTGAGAATTTGTGAGCACCTTTATAAACTTGTCATGACCACAAAATTGGAATAGCCCATGTTATGCGGCAACGTGGGAAACCCCATTGCCCAACTTTTATCCTGATACAAAACTTTGGTATGACCCAATAGGTTTTAGATGGGTTTCTTGGGGCATCGCATCATTGGGACCATTCAAATTTTCCACCCACAACATCTCTCTCTCTATGTGTGTATGTGTGTTATTTATTGTTAGTGCACTTTTAAAAAAAAAAGTTGACAGATTTCATTGATAAACAGAGATGCTTTACTGATGATTTATTGTTAGTGCACTTATCTGTGCATGTATTTGTCAATCACATAAGTCTATATATTAGTGAGTTAGTTCAGCCTTTGAAAGTTAAAGGCTAAAGACACAAACATGAAGCATTAAGAAAGTCAAGAAGAGGTAAATTGATATGCTTTCGTGACCATATACTATACCAAAAATAAGCTTAGCCTCTAGATGATCATGCCATAATAGGTAAATATATGATTGATAATTTCATAGCCTTATGAGCCAAATTGAAACATGATAAGATATGCTAAAAGATGTGTAAAGTTGTTGTTAATCAACAGTTTAAAAACAACCAATTTTTAGTGGTCATCGATCACATCAACAAGATGACGTCGGATTTTGATAGAATCGAATGCCCACTTAATCCAATCGAAGAAATTATCCAACAACTAAATGAAAATTTTCTGTACGTTTCTTGATTGAATTTAAAGTGAGCTCAACCCTATCAAATGGCCTTTCAATCTTATTGACAGATTCGTTAACTAGTCATTTTATAGTTATTACAATACTTTTTTTAATGATTTTTTGGCAAGATGATGTATTTTTGTGTAATAGAAGCTTAAGTGATTAATCAATCATATCTTACATCCTAAGCCTCTAAACTTATGAGATTTAATTCATCTTCTCAAACTTTACTACTTTAATAGAGAATGTTTTAACCTATATATTGAAGATGAACTCAATCTCTACCTTGTTCTAAAGATTAGACATAAATTTATAATCAAATCGTTGTCTAAATCCCCTATAACACCTATCTAAGTGAATCCCTCTTAAAAAACAACTATCATTTTATTTGTAGAAGATTCCATTATCCTCCACCATCTTGGTCACCTCATTGGGGCATCTTATACAAGATGGTTGATTATAAGAGCTGAAGTATCAACATCAACGATCAAGATTGCACAAAGAGACTTAATTAAAGTATGAGAGAGCATTGATCAAGAAACTACAAAGGGGTTCAATCCGACAAATAAAGTTGTTATTTTAAGAGTCAACACTATTTTCTTGTGTAGTATTGAGTTTAGAATTTACGATTCAAAATTGAATAGGTTTTTGTGTAAGACATACACTCTTGTATAGGGCCAAATTCACTACAAATGGGCTCAATTCAACAAGTAAAGTTGTTATTTTAAGAGTCAACACTCTTTCCTTGTGTAGGATAGAGTTTAAAATTTGTGATTTAAAGTTAAATATGTTCTTATATAAGACCTAAGCTCTTGTGTATGGCCAAATTCATCGAACACATGTGTGTACGTGTTAATTTCTATTGGAAACCTCCGGTGAGAGTGTTTGTAGGGCCTTGGATTAAGACCACTTGTGGTTATTGGTTAGCCGATAAAAAACTAACGAAAGTCTCTTGCGGGAGCTACTGACACCGGTGAAAACATGTTCTTCTGATACAGAAGTGTACGGTATTAGGTCTTTGTGTAAGGTTGTAAAGGTTAGGGAAGAATCTATTGAAAACTCTTAAGATATTAAATACCAGTACACTTAAGGAGAGTGTGTCCACCAAAAGTGGGGTAGAGAAATCAAACCACTATATATGCTTATGTGTTTGATTAGTTAAACTAAATGAATGTCGAAATTAAATTGTATATTAGGCACTTAACGTACAAAGCACACTCAACTTACTATCTCTTATAAACTAGTTACTTGATTGGAATATCATTGGTAGTCTATGTTATTGGACTTACTTTGGCTTAAAAGCCTTAGTATTAATTTGACTTATTAATTTTAATTGATAAAATATACTAATTAGGAAAATAATTTTAACATAGTCCTATTCATCCCCCTTAGGACTTAATCATAATTCTAAATCCTCTATCAAGCTTCTACATGCATCCTGGTAAATTATTTCATACAACTTCACAAATATTAGGTAATATTTTATTAAATTAAATAGAATATTGTGGATGTACTCATGCACATAAGGCGTGTGGAAAATTTTATGCAGTCTTTTAAACTATTGATTATTTTATTGAACTGTGGCCACCCAACAAATGGACCACTAATCTTTTAGGTCATGGAACATACATGTAACGTTTTGAATTTTTACTATTTTGGATTGCCAAAAATTCTTTATATATATATATAACTAGACTATGTCGTCACTTAGTGACCCTTAATGCTCGAGGTAAGCCTATACGTAAGTGATACTAATAAAGAATGACACAAATTTGATTAATCAACCATAGGAAACCAACAAAATTTTTCAATCACTTAAGCATCGAGTTTGGCCTCATGATTTGTTCACATAGGGCCCAAATCTTACCGACATATCATTGAATAATCAAGACGACCACTATTAAATTAAAGACATACTTAAAGTCGAGACAACTATGTGTCGGATCTTAATTAATAAATCAAAATAACTTAGTCACTCATTTAGCCAAAGAACCAATGATCTATAATGATCATGACCGAATCACCACTTTTGTTAATTTCGAATAAGCCATACTATGAACTTACTTAATCCAGACCCTAACAACTGCGCCCAAGAAATCTCCCTGCCTAATTCATTTAAAAAATGCCTTGATTATCCGAACAAGCTCTAGATTGCTTGTTAGTGGGTCATTAGTTCTGAAATTATAGAATAATGTCTGTCTCACTGGGTTTGACGTCCATCGCGGGTGGTGAATAAAGATAGTATCCGGAACTACACAACTTGGTCCAAAGGCCGAGTGCTTAAAATGCATAAATACCCAAGGCCGAAACTTGAAACTTAAGTGAAATAAATTTCTCACTCTTTCGTGGAACTGTGGCTTTTTTACTGTTAAATCGCGACCAAAATTTAGGTATGAGTTAAGGATATTTCTCTATTCATATCCGTATAGCCTCCACCCCGATCAAGTACCAACGACTGTCAATCATAAGTAAGGTCCCCGTCGTCGATCAAGGCATCCGATCTCCACCAAAATTGGTCTGATCGCTCATCTTATGATGGGGCACTTATCCCATGGTGTGAATGGGCCAGTAGGCTCCTGAAGTAGCCCTATAGGCCAAAATTCAGCTCACCAGCACTACGTGAAAAATAGAAAAAAAAAATGACAGATTTAGAGATGGTTCTGGACTGTCTATAAAATTACATGGTTTAAAGACGCTTTAGAGATGGCCGTAAACCGTCCCTAAACGTTTAGATGGCCCTTGACCGTCCTTAATGTTGTCTTAAAAATTTGAACATCCACAAATCGTTTAAGACTATCAAAAACTATTGTTAACTGCGGATAAAAGACGACCATTAACCATCTGGAATAAGAGTCTCTGACCATCTTATATGCGACCATTTGAGACGGTTAAAGACCATCCGTATTAGAGACAGTCATTGGCCGTCTCTTACTGGTAATTTAAGACTGTCAAGGACCGTCTCAATTAGAGACGGTCATTGGCCGTCTTTTCCTATAATTTGAGACTGTCAAAAATAGTCTGTATTAGGGACAGTCCTTAGCTGTCTTCATTTGAGACGGTCAAAGACCGTCTGTATTAGAGACGGTCATTGGACATCTTTTATTGGTAATCTGAGACTGTCAAGGACCGTTTCAATTAGAGACGGTCATCGGCCGTCTTTTACTGGTTATCTGAGACCGTCAAAAATAGTCTGTATTAGGGACGGTCCTTAGCAGTCTCCATTTGAGACTGTCAAAGACCGTCTCTATTAGAAACGGTCCGTAGCCATTTTGTAGTGGTCATTTGAGACTCTTAAAGACAGTCTGTAGTAGAGACAGTCCTAAACCGTCTCTAATGCTCAAGTCAAAAATTAAGAACAAAAAAAATTATAAATTTAAAAAAAAAAAGAAGTTAAATAGCTTAGAAAATAATTAACAATGTTTAAGAAAAAAAATTAGATTTTGAAAAAAAAAATGTAATTTTATAAAAATCTAGATTTTGAAAAAAAATTAAGAACTTTGAATAATGTTGATAATTTTGAAAATAAAAAAAGATATCGATTAAAAAAATGATATTTTGAAAAAGAAAATTTATAAAATTAAACAAAATTGTGAAAAAATTGATAAATTGTAAAAAAATATATATATTTAAAAAAAGAAAACTAGATTTTGTATTTTGACAAGAAAAATTAAAAAGTTATATAACAAGATTTCGATAAAAAAATGACACTTTGAAAAAGAAAATTTTAAAAATTAAACAAAATTGTGAAAAAATTGACAAATTGTAAAAAGAATATATTTTTTTTAAAAAAGAAAACTAGATTTTGTATTTTGACAAGAAAAATTGAAAAGTTATATAATTAAAGTGAGATTTTAAAAATGATATTTTGAAAAAGAAAATTTAAGAAATTAAACAAAATTGTGAAAAAATTGACAAATTGTGTGTGTGTGTGTGTGTGTGTATATATATATATATATATATATATATATATATATATATATATATATATATATATATATATATATATATATATATATATATATATATATATATTGAGAAAGAAAACTAGATTTTGTATTTTGACAAGAAAAATTGAAAAGTTAGATAACAAAAGTGAAATTTTGATGATGTGTTGTATATCCTTGTCACCCCTATGTTTCTCCAACCCATTTTGGGCCGAGTATAAAAAATTGTGTAGATTTAAATCTTAAGTGGGCCACACCACCGGAAAGAAAGATAATATTGTACCTCGCCATTAAAAATTATAAAGAGCCCATCGTAAGGTTTTAGTAATGTTTGTTTGTAATCCAACTTGTTGATAATGTAAAGAAGGTCTAGATGAAGGTAAACTACAAAGATCAAATTGATCCAAAACTTGTGGCCTTCAAAAGGTTTTTAATAGTTATTCATTATTGTTTTGATTGGTATGGCCCACCTGAGATTTTTTTCTTATGATTTGAGATCACATCCTAAATATATGATGGAAAAATATATGGACGGTGTCGATATACATAAAATATATCAAGGTGGGCCCTACACGGTTAGAGTAACACCCATGAAGGAGTTACCTAAATAGTGAAATGGTATCTGTGTGGACCCCACCATGATGTGTGTAGAACATCAACACCATGCATTTAATGTGTCCCCTTTAAGTCCAAAAATCAGTCGTATATGAAACTCAGGTGGACCATAGCATCTAAAACTATGCGAAGACATCCCTAAAACATATAAAAGCATTTAATTGGTGGGGCCCACATGAGTTTTGGATGTGTATGAAACTTGGTTTGCCTTCTCATCCAAGTGGGACACACATAATGAATGGGTGGGATCTATGAACCACATCTAGGTGGGCCAATAAATGATTATGAATGTTTTAATGAGAGGGTAACCCTCTCAACTATAGTATGTGGTGTGGCCCACCCATGACAAGTCATGGATTGACTTTATTATTTAAGGTCGTGGCCCACCATGGAATGGTGCATCTGACTGACGGGGTAGATCCAAAGTTCAAGTGGACCCACCATAGAAAAGAGTGGGATAGTGACACCCACTATTGAAACCTTCTTAGGGCCTGCCGCAATGTTTATTTGAGATCTAACCTGTTTGTACGTTAATACAGACATGGAATAAGGTGGGACATACACATAGTTTTGATGTGTCCCCTTTAGCTTATGAGATCTCTCAAAAATCATCCGTATACGAAACTCAGGTTGGCCATACCATCTAAAACTATGTGAAGACATCTAAAAAAATATAAAAACACTTGGTGGGGCCAGCATGAGTTTTGAATGCGGCTTAAGCTAGGTCTGACCCCTTATCTAAGTGGGACCACATAATGAGCTTGATCCGAAACTTCTCCAGCTGCCAAGAAGTTTTTAATGGTGGAAGTGTAACGCCCTATTTGTAGTCTACCCAAGCCTTGTTCCTGTCTAATGTTTTGCATGATACTTTATAATAATCTGAGAAAAAAAGATTAAGTTATAGGGCTCTATAGGGCCTATAAAAATATATGTTTTATCGAAACCGTACATCTATTTTGAAATATTATTATAGGGCTCTATAGGGCGTACAAAAATATATGTTTTATATTTAAGCTGTCCATCTATTTTAAAATATTATTATAGGTCATGAAACTAAAAATCAGGTATATTGAAGGCTAAAGTGGACCACATGATAGGAAACATAGAGATTAAATCACATGTGCTTCTTATGGTGTGGTCCTATTGGGCCTTTAATATACTTTATTTTTGGGATCATGTACTAAAATTATTTATTAAAATTAATGGATGGAATGGATAAACAAAATACATCATGGTGGATCCCACAGAGCTTCGGATAGGACATCCATGTTCGTCTTACCCCATCCACGCCCAAAATTGGAAAACAGATTGGCTACTCCCCCAGCCACCAGCCCCATGACTGGTGGTCGGTGCTCTGTGGGCCCCACCATGATGTATGTGTTTCATCCATTTTGTTCATCCATTTTTAAAGATCATTTTATCTCTTGCTCCTAAAAATGAGAGGGATATAAGGGTCTGTTTGGTTTTCCATAATATAGGTAAATTGTTGTAAATCACTGTTAAAAAAGTAATTATTACATTCTTTCACCTGTTTTGAAACAAGCGAGTAATTTCACCTGGGAAACTGGTCCAAAAATCTTGACTTAAATTCGTGGGCCCCACCATAATGTATATAATATCCGTGTCGTCCATCTGTTTTATTAGAATATTTTGAGGCTTGATCCAAAAAAATTAGGAAGATCTAATGTTCAATTGGCCCACATGAAAGGAAACAATGGACTTAATTTGTCCACCGTTGAAAGTTAATTCTTTTACTGGGCCCACGTTGAGGTTTATTCACCATCTAACCCGTTCATAGGGTCATATGAACATGGATAAGTGAAAAACATAAATATAAGCCTGATCTAAAATTTCTAAGGGCCTCAACAAGTTATTAATGGTAGGCATTTAATTCTCATAATTTCATGTGGTGTGGTCCACTTAACCTTTGGATTTGCCTAATTTTTGGGCTCATGCCTTAAATTCATTGGGCATAATGAATGGGTGGTGTGGATAAGCCACACACATTATGGTGGGCCCCATATTTATTTTACAAACTCCTCGATTTAAGTGCTTAAAAAGTAACTGGTTAAATCAACATCGGGAAAGATGAAGGTAGAAGAAGGCAATTACCTTGGTAAATAATGATTACTCATTTACAACGTAATTACACTTGAGCCAGAAAACCAAACAGGCCCCTAAATCTCAGGTGGACCACACCATATGAAAACAATAGTGATTGGATATCCACCAATAAAATCCTCCTAAGGCCCACTGTACTGTTTATTTGACATCCAACATATTGATTAGGTCATACAGGCCTAGATGAAGGGAAAAAAAAAATCAGCTTGATCCAAAACTTTTATGGCCCTCAAAATATTTTCAATGGTCGACGCTCATTCAACACTGTTTCCTGTAATGTGGTCCACTTGAGATTGGGATATACCCCATTTTTGGTCTCATACCATAAAATGATCTGTAAAAATAGATGGACGGCATGGATGTAACACATACATCATGGTGGGTCCCATATAGCACCGACCACCATTTCCTAAAATCGGGCGCGCGCTCAAAATAGAGTCGCGCCCAATTTTTTTTTCATTCTCTCTCTCTCTCTCTCTCTCTCTCTCTCTCTCTCTATCTCTCCCTCTGTCTCTCTCTCTCCCCCCATTTTGCACCACCACAGCCACCGCCATCACCACCACCACCACAGCCATCGCCACCACCATCGCCACGAACACATCAAGAGCGATGAAGAAAACGAACTTCCTCCGCTTACCGTGGATGCAATCCCCTCTGAGCCTCGGCCCTATGGCAACGATGACAAGGAAGAGGGCGAGATTCTCGATGAGGAAGAAGAGAAGCAATGAGGAATAGGGTATGATAGAGACCACCGTGACTTACTTAAGGAGAAACCGGAGTCCGACGTTAAATCTGGCGAGATCAAGTTGACGAAGCTGTTACCGTCCAATCGCCTACGAATAATCCATAGCTGCTGCCGTCCAATCGCCTGAGAATAGGTATCTCTCTCCCTCTCTCTCTCTCTCAATCTCTCTCAATCTCAATACTGATTGAAACAATTTGGAGATTTAGGGATTTAGAGATTTGGAGATTTAGGGATTAAGGTGGGCCCTACTGAGTTTACTCAGTACAATAAGAGCATACTGTGTAACTTAGTATGCAATCGAATTTCCTCTGCACCACCACCATGATCTATGGCCCTGTATGATCTATGGCCCCACCATGATGTAATATTTTATTCATGCCATTCATCCATTTTTACAGATCATTTTAGGGCTTCATCCCAAAAATTAGAGGGATGTAAATCAGAGAAATGAATGAATGGCATGGATAAAAATTAGAGAAATGGAAGAAATGCATTCAACCTCCATTGGTGTTAATGTAGATGGGAATATGTCTCGGCATTGTTTCCCTAAGAATAGTAATATGGCTACAAAATATAACCAAGTAGGGAAATCCATCAACATAGCCCTGCAACACAACAAGTAAGGTAGGTGTTTATGAAATACAATTGCTTTCACATCATGGTGGTAATGACCTTCATGATTTACTATTCTTTGCTTTTCTCTGTCATATTCACAGAAGTCTTGAAGCTAATTGCAATACTCGCTTAAAACTTTAAAAAATGGGTTCAATTCCTTGCCCAAAAACATATCAGTATGTATTCAATTATCTTTCATTGTGCTTCAGTGATATAATTAAGACAAACTACGTTGGATCATTGATGATGACTTTGTATGTCACATGTCTAGTCACCAAAACATCGTACATCAGCATGTCTACCATTAGAGTTCTTTTTTCCTTGGAATTTGTTGTAAAGATGCCTTCTTTTCATGTTTTTCTTTGATTTGCCTGTGGTGATGATTTTCCACATCTGAACTTTATGGCCTAGTTTGTCAGAACATCTTCATGTTTAAAAGGTGATACAATCAAAAAGTTCATGGTTAAGAAGGGCCTGTTTGTGATAAGTGGGTCTTTGGCCAGTTTATTTTTATGTCCAATCTTGCATTTACGCATGTAGCAAGCTGGTTGTGTGCATGTGTATGCAAAATCATCATGCCATTATTTTTAGTCTGAATGCATAAATTAAGTTGAATGTGATTAATCCTCAAGGTGATATGTTACACTTCAGCTTTGTTGAATGTAGGATGTTCATATAAGAGTTTTCAAGTGGCTAGTATGGAAGTCCAATGGGTAGTTAAGAAACTGTCCGTTGTCCAACTTACATGCACAAAGTTGGACGGTTTGTCCATCTTTACATTGAGTTTTGACCAACTTTTAAATATGTATGTCCTTTTGAACCTTCCCTAATTGCACAAGTGGCTGAACCATCTCTATATGTTACACATAATTTGTCATCCATTAGTTTCTGTAAATGAAAATAAGAGGATTGATCTTAATAGTATGGTCGTCATGCACATAGACAAAAAATGCTTGTAATGAATGTTTATGAGTACTTGGTAATTTTAGAGTCCTTGGTTAGGTTTTGGGCTAAAAGTACGAGTGGAAGCCCTCATTCACCTCGAAGAAAGGGAAAACTAGTGTGGTGATGTTTGTCGGTCTACAGGGTATAAGTGCATGGAAAACTTTTCACATATTAACTTGCATTTGGATCAGTTGGCCTCCACATCACCCATCTAGACCATCCATTAGGAAAACATTACAAGAAAAACATCTTCACAACATCAATCTAACTTAGGCATGTATAAGAATATGAAAGTATTATAGCACAGGAAATCTCAAGTGGACCATAGCACAGGACACAGTTTGATTGAACATCTACCATTGAAATTTTTTTGGAGGCCAAAGAAGTTTTGGATCAAGTTGATGTTTGTGCTTTCTCTTCATCCATGTCTTTGTGATCATATTAACAGGTTGGATGACAAATAAAAATTACTTTAGACCCTAGGAAGGTTTCAACAGTGAAAATCTGGATTTTCTTATTAGTAAATTTTAACCAAACTCATTCTTTTGAAAAATAGAAAAATAAGAATATATTAGTAAATATGGATTTTCTTATTAAGAAGAAAATGGAAGATGGATTGAAAAAATATAAAAGAGTTTTCATTATAAATAGATTAAGAGCCAATGATAATTATAAGTAGACTTGCAAGCAAAAATAAAGAATTTAATTTTTTTCAAAACATGGAAAGACTAATCAGTCCTACTTCTTATAACTTCTGCCACTGCTTCAAATGGAGGGACTGCACAAAGATTTGGTTAGGGAGACTACTGATGGTGAACTAGCAGCTACAACAAATATGAGAGTCACAAAGGTGAAAAAAAACATAAGGCGGTCGGTAAGATAAGATGCATGATTTTCCTTTTCAATTGTTAGTCATAGATTGAAAGTACTTGTTTTAATTTTCTTGGATGGATGATGAATGTATTTGGAAGTGTATATGAAAATAAAAAACTTATAATATATATATATATATATATATATATATATATATATATATATATATATGTTATCAATGGAGGATACATTATTTAGTGGGACATGAAATTCTTGTAGCTTATGGTATGGTGCCCCATATTGGTATGTTACTAGTATGTAGTAGATAATACTAGGTTCAATAGTAGATAATAGTAGAGAATCCCTAAACCTAAACCTACACCTAATCCTAATTTACACCTTAACCCGAATCCAAACCTAAACTTAAACTTATAACCTTAACCTAAACCTATTCTCAAATCCCAAAACCTATAACCTAAACCTATAACCTAAACCTAAACTTATAACATTAACTCAAATCCCTAAACCTTAACCTATAACCTAACCTAAACCTATACTTATGACCTAAAACTATTCTCAAATCCCAAAACCTATAACCTAAACTTGGATCCAAACACGAACCTGAGCCCGAATTCCTAAACCTTAACCTAAACATATAACCTATAACCTATAACTTAAGCCTATAACTTAAACGTAAACCTAAACCTATAACCTAAACTCAAATCCCTAGACCTTAACCTAAACCTAAACCTATAACCTTAACTCAAATCCGTAAACCTTAACCTATAACCCAACCTAAACCTATACTTATAACCTAAAACTATTCTCAAATCCCAAAACCTATAACACCTAAACCCGAATCCAAACCCGAACCCGAACCCGAACCTGAATCCGAACCTAAATTCCTAAACCTTAACCTAAACATATAACCTATAACCTATAACTTAAGCCTATACCTAAACCTAAAGCCTTACTTATAACCTAAAACTATTCTCAAATCCTTAAACCTAAACCTTAACCTAAACCTATAACCTAAACTCAATTCCCTAAACCTTAACCTATAACCTAACCTAAACCTAAACCTAAACCTACAACCTTAACCTAAACATAAAACCTAAACCTAAACCCAAACTTATACTTATAACCTAAACCTATTCTTATAACATAAACCTATTCTTAAATCCCAAAACCTATAACTAAACCTAAACCTATAACCTAAACCTAAAACCTAAACCTAAACCTAAACCTACACTTATTACCTATGACCTAAACATATAATCTAAACCTAAACCTAAAACCCAAACGTAAACCCGATCTCGAACTCGAACCTAATTTCCTAAACCTAATCCTTAATGTATTCTCAAATCCCTAAACCTAAACCTACACCTAATCCTAATCATAACTCCCTAACCTAAACCAAAACCAAAACTTGAAAACCAAAATCTAAACCCGAACCTGAACCCGATCTCGATTTCCTAAACCTAAACTTATGACCTTAACCTAAACCTATTCTCAAATCCCAAAACCTATAACCTAAATCGAAACCTTAACCTAAACCTATAACCTATAACCAAAACCAAAATCAAAACCTATAACCTAAACCCGAACCCATTCTCAAATCCCAAAACCTATAACCTAAACCTAAACCTTAACCTATAACGTAAACCAAAAATTATAACCTAAACCAAAATCAAAACCTATAACCTTAACCCGAACCTAAGCCCGAACCCGAACCTAAATTCCTAAACCTTAACCTAAACAAACCTTACTTATAACATAAAACTATTCTCAAATTCTTAAACCTTAACCTATAACCTAACCTAAACCTATACTTATAACCTAAAACTATTCCCAAATCTCAAAACCTATAACCTTAACCTAACCTTTCCCTAAACCTATAACCTAAACCCAATTCCCTAAACCTAAACCTATAACCTAAACCTAAACCTATAAGCTTAACTTAAATCCTTAAACCTTAACCTATATCCCAACCTAAACCTATACTCATAACCCAAAACTATTTTCAAATCCCAAAACTTATAACCTAAACCCGAATCCAAACCCGAACCCGAACCCGAATTCCTAAACCTTAACTAAACATATAACCTATAACCTATAACCTAAGCCTATAACTTAAACCTAAACGTAAACCTATAACCTAATCCTAAACCTATAACCTAAACTCAAATCCCTAGACCTTAACCTAAACCTAAAACCTAAACCTAAACCTATAACCTTAACTCAAATCTGTAAACCTTAACGTATAACCCAACCTAAACCTATTTATAATCTAAAACTATTCTCAAATCCCAAAACCTATAACCTAAAGTCGAATCCAAATCCAAACCCGAACCCGAATTCCTAAACCTTAACCTAAACATATAACCTATAACCTATAACTTAAGCCTATACTTAAACCTAAAACCTTACTTATAACCTAAAACTATTCTCAAATCCTTAAACCTAAACCTTAACCTATAACCTATAACCTAAACTTATAACCTATAATCTAACCTTCACCTAAACCTAAAACCTAAACCTTAACCAATAACCTAAAACCTAAACCTAAACCTAAAACCTAAATGTATTCTCAAATCCTTAAAACTAAACTTACACCTAATCCTAATCTCAACTCCCTAACCTAAACCTAAACCTAAACTTGAAAACCCAAACCTAAACCCGATCCCGAACCCGAACCCGATTTCCTAAACCTAAACCTTAACCTATTCTCAATTCCCTAAACCTATAGCTAATAACCTAAACCTAAACCTAAACCTAAACCTTAACCTTAACCTAAACTTAAACCTAAACCTAAACCTATAACCTTAAACTAAACCAAAACCTATGACTTAAAACCTTAACCAATAACCTATAACCTAAACTTATATCCTATAACCTAAACCTTAACCTATAACCTAAAACCTAAACCTTAACCTATTCTCAAATTCCTAAACCTAAACCTACACCTAATCCTAATCTAAACTCCCTAACCTAAACCTAAACCTAAACTTGAAAACCCAAACCTAAACCCGATCCCGAACCCGAACCCAATTTCCTAAACCTAAACCTTAACCTATTCTCAATTCTCTAAACCTATAACTTATAACTTAAACCTAAACCTAAACCTTAACCTATGACCTAAAACCTAAATGTATTCTCAAATCTCTAAACCTAAACCTACACCTAATCCTAATCTCAACTCCCTAACCTAAACCTAAACCTAAACTTGAAAACCCAAACCTAAACCCGATCCCGAACTCGAACCCGATTTCCTAAACTTAAACCTTAAACCTATTTTCAAATCCCTAAACCTAAACCTACACCTAATCTTAATCTCAACTCCCTAACCTAAACCTAAACCTAACTTGAAAACCCAAACCTAAACCCGATCCCGAACCCGATTTCCTAAACTTAAACCTTAACCTATTCTCAATTCCCTAAACCTTAACCTATAACCTAACCTAAACCGAAACCTAAAACCTACACTTATAACCTAAACCTAAACCTAAAACCTAAACCTAAGCCTAAAACCTAAACTTATGACCTAAAACCTAAATGTATTTTCAAATTCCTAAACCTAAACCTACACCTAATCCTAATCTCAACTTCCTAACCTAAACCTAAACCTAAACTTGAAAACTCAAACCTAAACCTATAACCTACACTTATAACCTAAACCTAAACCTATAACCTACACTTATAACATAAACCTAAACTTATAACCTAAACCTAAGCCTAAAACCTAAACCTATGACCTAAAACTTAAATGTATTCTCAAATCCCTAAACCTAAACCTACACCTAATCCTAATCTCAACTTCCTAACCTAAACCTAAACCTAAACTTGAAAACCCAAACCTAAACCCGATCCCAAACCCGAACCCGATTTCCTAAACCTAAACCTTAACCTATTCTCAATTCCCTAAACCTATAGCTTATAACCTAAACCTAAACCTAAACCTTAACCTAAACTTATAACCTTAGCTTAAACCAAAACCTATGACCTAAAACCTAAATGTATTATCAAATCTCTAAACCTAAATCTACACCTAATCCTAATCTCAACTCCCTAACCTAAACCTAAACCTAAACTTGAAAACCCAAACCTAAACCCAATCCTGAACCCGAACCCGATTTCCTAAACTTAAACCTTAACCTAAACTTAAACCTAAACCTTAACCTAAACCTATAACCTTAACCTAAACCAAAACCTATGTCACGCCCCAAACTCGAAAATCGGGCTTACAAAATTTTTGATCGCCGAATCCATCGTCGACAGCCTCCGTAGAACCCCATTCTCGGCTCCTAGCTCCCATTCACCAGGTTTCGATCCTGGGATGCTACGAGGAGGATTTTCAACGTCAGTTTGATTCGTAATAAGCATAACCAATGACATAACCCACAAACAACAACCAAGAACTCCATTACATTTCCACTATGATAAAAAACTTTACAAGTATAATGAGCATAAAGGGAAATACAATGGTAAAGAACAAAAATTCCAAAATGATCTGCAACGTGCTCCTGCCTTAGCGCTGCTGCGAACCAACGTCACCTGCAATGATCGTGCATAAGCTTATAGAAAGCTTAGAGGGTGGTGAAAGTGTATGCGCAAGGTAGTTATATGAACATGCAATATCAGAGTAATGCGGAATATGTAGATGGATTCATAATATCATGAGCCGTACCAAGGCTATGCAGTGCAAGACATGAATGGTATTGGCCATCCCAAGGCCATGCGATGTGCAATGCAACTCAAGTATACAGATCCTCATCTATGTCCACACATCAATACAGCTCAAATATGGGATATCACCGGGGTCTAGTACACTCTAAAGCAGATTTCCGCCACATCGCGCGTAATAAGGTAAGTGGAAGAGACCTCATTATCCGTTTGCCAATATCGGGCACGACTCGTCGATAGCGGACCCATTCCTCGAGCTGGTCAAACTCAGCCTAGCATTGCCCCCTACTCTCGGGCGGGTAAGGCCTCACCCCTTTCCAACCGACCACGACACAGTGAAGAGCACAGCTATCTGGTAATCGGCACTCAGCGCTCATCTACCCACTCGGTCTAGATGTTGGAGCAACCTCTTGGTACCATAAGGGTTTAGGGACTTTCACCCAGGGATATCTATAACACCCCATGTAGAATAAGATTTTTGGTATCCAATCCTGTCAACCATGATGCGTCTGTGGAGGCTACGGCCCTGATGTCGCTAGGGCGTACAATAACCATGTCACACAAATGTGAAATGCATGAATCACGCTATCCAGTCATGCAACCAATCCTGCACATATCGTGAGCTCATGTAGGGTAACACCGCCTAATCGGGGTCCCATAAACAATCTGCCCGAAGGCATATGCTATAATCAGTCACTCTCATATCAAGCATACATATGATGCATATGATCATGAGTCATAGAACTATACTAAACATGTAATAATGATATGAACTATCCTTACAATGCAAATGGGCCTGGACGGCCTATACACAATAAGTACGGGTCTAACAATGGACCCTAAGGAGAGTCGTAATGTGGACATCCAACCAACATTACACTCGCAATGTGGACGTGAAACCAACATTGCTCCCAAGGCACGATCTTTGTAAACATCGCTACATAACCCGTGTTGGAATCACACATTACAATGAACCTTAGGTACACTCCATTGGACGTTAAATAAATCAAATGGGCCTTGTCATATGGACCTTTTATTCTTCAATTGAACCACATGAATGGGCCACAACAATGGGCCTTATGTGCATTACAATGGGTCATAACCCGTGGCCCTTAAACTACATCAATTGGCTCTCGACTCATGGGCCTTAGACTACATCAATCGGGCCTAAATCATAGGCCTTATATAGATCAAGTGGGCCTAAACCCATAGGCCTTAACTAAATCAAATGGGCCTAATCCCGAGGGCCTTGGAATACTTCCAAATGGGCCCAATCTCATGGGCCTTAGAATGCTTCAAAATGGGCCCAATCCCATAGGCCTTTTATAAATCAAAGGGGGCCTAACTCATGGGCTTTTTATAATTCAAATGGGCCTAAACCCATAGGCCTTTTGTAAATCAAATGGGCCTAACCCATAGGCCTTTTACAAATCAAATGGGCCTAACCCGTAGCCCTTTTTACAAATCAAGTGGATGGACGGTCTGGATGCATCACGTGTATCATGGCGGGTCCCACTGCTGCTGGACAGTGGGGATAACGCACGCATCACGGAGGGCTCCACCGTCCGCTGGACGGTGGAGATAATACAACGTCAAGGTGGGCGCCACCATCCACTGGACGGTGGACTTAAAACACATACATCATTGTGGGTCCCATGTGGGGCCCACTGTAATATTTATTTGGCATCCAACCCGTTGATAAGGCCAAACAGACATGGTTGAAAGAAAATTACAAATTTCAGCTTGATTCAAAACTTCTGTGGGCCCCAGAATTTGTTTCAATGGTAGATGTTCATTCACACTATTTCCTGTGATGTGGGCCACTAGAGCGTTGGATCAGGCTGATCTTTGGAGGGGTCCCACTTGAGGAGGGGACCCACCTCATTAACCGGTTGGATGACAAACAACATCATGGTGGGGCCCACGGCAGCAGCCGTGGGTGGCTCGTTGTCCGCCCGCCCACCCCAATCGCTCCACGCAGCAGCGTGCAGCTGCTGCCCGTGACAGAGAGAGGCAGAGACTATGCCTCTTTCAAAAAAAATAGAGAAAACCATTTTTTCAGGGTTTTCATCGTGTGGGGTCCGCAACATGAGAATCCACTCCGTCCATTAGTTTCCCTGGCTCAAGACGAGCCCAAAGAGTCTAGAGTTTGAATTTTTTTGATGATTAGAAAATGAAATAAAATAAGAAAAGTATCCTTGAAAGGTAATGATGCATTCTTCGATGTTACGGCCCACCAGATCTTCCAACCAGCCCCATCACTTGGCTCAATGCCTAAAACGGGATGATTAAGAAGATGGACGGCTTAGATTAGGACTATACATCAAGGTGGGGTGTAAGCAAGTGGACCACCCCAAAAGTCCCCTTTTTCTTTTTTTTGTACAGGGACGTCCAGCGTCCCAGACGCTGGACGGTTTGGCCTTTTAGAAAAATACATTGTGGTGGGCCTATTGAAGTGGGCCACCACTGATGGATGATGGGGGTACAACATGCAAGGTGAGCCCCACTTGAAGGACACTTGGACAAAATAAATACCTCAAGGTGGGATCCATTCAAGTGGGCCACACAAACACAATATATATTAAAAAAAGAAAATGAAGTAGAGAAAGTGAGATAGAGAGTGGGACACGCTTGTGATGGAGGGACCCCGACATTATGGGCCCTCCCTTACAATGAATCATACATCAAGTGGGCCTTAAAACATGTGGGACCACCGAAATCTAAAATCAACGGTGGAGATCCTTTCCCCACCAACATGGACGATCTAGATGACCTTTGAAAAGAAAATAAACATCATGATGGGGTCCATGGAGAATGGCCCCATCATGGAATGATCACCTCTTAAGGTCCCAAGTGAGATCCAAACCATTGATTGGTTGGCCTCACTTGGCCCATCTCAAAAATATGAAAAACTACCATAATCTACCACCCACTGTCCGATCTTCTTGCTCCTAGGGGTTCCTTGGCACCTTAGCTTCAACTTCAATGGATGAGATGAGGAATGGAGGGTTGAGATGGGAGATGGTGGGGTAGGAAAGTGGGCCACTTGGAGCTTTAGAAGGAGAGGGAGAATTTCATACGTGAGATCTCTTTTTGCTTGGAGATTTTTGCAAATGAGAAAGAGAGAGAGAGTTGTAGAGAGAGATGGAATGATGGGTGATGGAGTGATGCATGTGGTGATGGGTGTGTAAGAGCGACTTTTTTGACTTTTGAGGCTTTTTGTGTAAGAGAGGCATGGGTTTGGAAGACTTTTGTGGTTGCTTGGAAAAAATGGTGAGAGTGATGTGTACTTAACATGTACTTGACATGTGATGGATTGATGGATGATTGATTGATGGGATTGATGTGATTGATGTGACACATCGTAGAGATTCTCTTGGGTTTCGCAATGCGCTGCGTTTTCCTCGCACCGAACGTTGACGCACATCTCTTGACCAGGGTATCGCCTTGACGCGCGAGTCATGGCAATAGAACCGCAGCGACGGTGCGGTCGCAATGGTACAGAACTCAGGTCGAGTCGAAACAGGTTGACGTCATATGAATCAGGGTCACGCGTCGATATCGGTTAAGGGTCAAAGGTTGCCAAAATTCGACCGGTAAGACCGCGGAAGTTTACGGAACAGTACGGAATAAGATACGGGTCTTACAACCTTTGACCTAAAACCTAAATGTATTCTCAAATCTCTAAACCCTGAACCTACACCTAATCCTAATCTCAACTCCCTAACCTAAACTTGAAAACCCAAACCTAAAACCCGATCTCGAACCCGAATCTGATTTCCTAAACCTAAACCTTAACCTATTTTCAAATTCCTAAACATAAACCTACACCTAATCCTAATCTAAACTTCCTAACCTAAACTTAAACCTAAACTTGAAAACCCAAACCTAAACATGATCCCGAACCCGAACCCAAATTCCTAAACTTAAACCTACACCTAATCCGAATCTCAACTCCTTAACCTAAACCTAAACCTAACTTGAAAACCCAAACCTAAACCCGATCCTAAACCCGATCTCGATTTCCTAAAGCTAAACCTTAACCTATTCTCAATTTCCTAAACCTTAACCTATAACCTAACTTAATCATAAACCTATAACCTACACTTATAACCTAAACCTAAACCTATAACCTAAACCTAAGCCTAAAACCTAAACCTATGACTGCAATGGCTTTGAATATTTCCCTTTCCTTTTTATGTTTATGATGTCAGGAAGCCCCGTTGTTCACCATAGTCTCCTGGGCATGGTTGGATGACGGTACCCTTCCTAACTTTCATACATGTGATTGGTTGGTAATTAGTTTAATTCTGTTGTTTGCCATAGTCTTTTGGGCACGGTTTGATGATGGAATCCATTCTAATTCATATACCTTTCATCTCTTTGAAAACTAGATCAATGGCAGTTCAGTAAATTCCATGATTCTTGAAGCAGGCGTAAGATCTCCCTGATCTCTACAAGTGGATCCTCTGAATCCCTAGTTTCCTTCTCTAATATCTCCTACGTTTTAGATCAATTAATCTACAATTATTTCACAATTATTACTTGATTTAGAATTCATCTTAGTTTAGTTCTAGTTCTAGTTAATTTTAGATAACGTACAAGTTTCAGTCCCTTGGGATTCGACCTCGGTCTTACCGAGTTTATTACTACATCATAACCCTGCACTTGGGGAGTGAACAAGTTTTTGGCGCCGTTGCTGGGGAGTTTATTACTACATCACAACCCTGCACTTGGGGAGTTTATTACTACATCACAACCCTGCAAGGTGCAGACACGGTATAAATAAGAACCGGATCAGATCAGCACCCACTGACCGTGTTTCATCGGTCCAGTGCATCTCTTGTACACGTGAGATGTGCATACTCACATCATGTAAAGTGGGTCTATCTTGATGCTTCGAGAAATCCACTCCATCCATCTGCTTTTTCAGCTTATTTAATGGGCTGAGACCAAAAGTGAAGCATATCCAGATATCAGGTGGGCACCAATTTGCCAGTTTGTAGGCTGATCTGTCTGTTGGGCCATTTACACAAGGATCCATTGGCCGAAAATTGACATGTACGGTTAATTTATGGCCTTCAAACCAGGTATGAAGTTTCGAGCCAAACAGATGGTGAAAACCCCGTGATCTTACGTTTTGGCTGACTTTCAGGCCCTTAAGCTTCAGTTTCTCGATTTTCTTCGATCCCTGGCATGTGATTCCGTCGATCTTAGCCCATCCTAGAGTCCCGTAACTTACCTTGGTGCTTCTTGAGCGCTAAAACCATGTTTTTAACACCTATTTTCAGTTCAAGCTCATAAAAACACCCTGCATCACAAACATGATTAAATCAGGCTATTAGACAGTACAATGCTCGTAAATCCAGGTAATAACTAGGGTCTAATATGCAATATTTGACCCTCAACACAACCCCTAACCAGAATTTTGCTAGTCCCGAACAAAATATGCGAAAAATAAGTTGAGAACTACAGGATAATTTCTATGAACTCGAGTGATATATGAAAAATAATTTGGATACTAGAATTCTAAAACTCATGAATGTTGGGCATTACTTTTGCTGGACTCAGGCATATGGTAAACTCATAATCAAGTTCAAAGTATTAATCCATAAATCAGATAATTTATAAACATTAAGATCCATGAGTGTATAGTGTAATCTCGGCTTATTAAAATTCACTTCTCTATTTTAGGATATCTTCGGTAATCAACAAGAGAATTTATGATAACCAAAACTTTCCTCACAAATCATCTTTTCATTCTTTCAGTTTTTGATTTGCCGTTAAAAGTAACACTAAGAAGGGGATCAAATTTTCACTTATAGGGAGCAAACCTATGATGAAACCGAACCCCTAGACCTTTTTCACATATCATTCATGGGGAATTAACTCAATACCTATAGGGAGCAAACCTATGGTGAAAATTATTTGCCCAAATCTTTTCAAAGGTATCTTCTTTCTCTTTTCATTTTTTTTTTTTTTATAATCATGATGGGCAATTTTCAAGCTGGTTCCTTCCATATTTTAATGATTATCAAATTAACCCTTCAATATCAGACTGAAACCTTAATATGAAGCAAGAGGTGACATGTGAACTCATGGCTCAATCAATGTTTGAAACGTCTAATCTTAGATTAATAATTCGAACTCAACCGTGGAATCTATCAGGTAGCTAAATTCAAGAGTCATAAATAACCAACATCACGTAGCTCGCAATTCTAAATCAAAGATAGATGTCAAAATCACATCAAATTCACAAGAAATTTTGAAAAAAAATTTTAAAAATTTTCACGATTTTTGCTCAAGACTAAGAAAGCACTGATTAGGCAACCTAATCTCCCACCTCCAACCTGAAATCTACATTGTCCTCAATGTAAAAGATATAAGCATGCAATGCATGTAGGACAACGAAAATAAATGAGAAGTGATGGGAAGATAGCACCTGGATAACGTATCGAGAGAGATTTTTCAAGAGATCGCTGGGAGAGAGCAGGTTAGTATGAGAGAGAAAGCAAAACAAAAATAACGAAAATAAAATCCTACCTATACCACTTTCGCAGGTGCTCTCAATTGCATTTAACGTATGCAATAAGCCTTTAAACCCCTAGGTTACCTCTAGTGGACGAGTTGTAGTCTCGTGAGGATTTACAGTAATGTTACCCACAAACATTGAATTATCTCCTAAAGAATGAAAAGGAATAAAAAGCTGGGTTGCCTCCCAAGAGCGCTAAGCTTACCGTCTTCAGTCAGACAAATAAAGCAAACTACCCTAGTCTTATGAAAACGATAAACCTACCTATACCTCCATCAGACTAGGAGATCAATCCTGGTAAACAGGAGCAATCAGACGCATGGACATGTCCTCTGAATCAAATGTCTCAACAAATGGCTTTAATCGATGTCCATTTACTTTAAACTCCTTGCCATTGTCGGGATCTCTTATCTCGACGGCCCCATGAGGATAAACAGTGACAACAATGTAAGGGCCGGTCCAACGAGATCGAAGCTTACCCGGAAAGAGATGTAGTCTAGAGTCATACAAAAGGACTTTCTAACCTGGCGTGAATAATTTTTGTAGAATATATTGATCATGAAACGCATTCATCCTTTCCTTGTAAATTCTCGAGTTCTCATATGCATCGTTCCGAATTTCTTCAAGTTCGTTTAATTTAAGTTTGCGTAGCGAACCAGCGTTGTCCAGATTGAAATTTAGATTTTTGATCGCCCAGTATGCTTTATGTTTCAATTTCACGGGCAAGTGACAAGCTTTTCCATTAAAAAGTCTAAAGGGAGAGGTTCCAATAGGAGTTTTAAAAGCAGTACGGTATGCCCATAAGGCATCGGTCAATCGGATTGACCAGTCCTTACGATCAGGGTTAACCGTTTTCTCTAGGATATGTTTGATATCCCTATTGGAAATCTCGGCTTGTCCACTTGTCTATGGATGGTATGAGGTACTCACCTTATAAGAAATACCGTATTTCTTCATTAAGCTCTCAAATGGTCTATTACAAAAGTGTGATCCCCCGTCACTAATGATGGCTCGAGGCGTTCCGAACCGCGACAGGATGTTTTCTTTTAAGAATTTAATGACCGTGCGATGGTCATTATTGCGGCACGGAATTGCTTCGACTCATTTAGTGACATAATCGACAGCGAGCAAAATATACAAATTTCCAAAGGATTGGGGGAATGGTCCCATGAAATCGATGTCATAGCAATCAAATACTTCAATGATAAGGATAGGATTCAAAGGCATCATATTTCGACGGGACAATGCTCTCAATTTTTGTCAACGCTCACAAGCCTTGCAAAACTCATGAGTGTCCCTGAACATAGTGGGCCAGTAAAAGCCACACTGTAAAATCTTGGCCGTGGTCTTTTTACAGAAAAGTGACCACCACAGGCCTGTGAGTGACAGAAGGAGATGACACTCTGATGCTCATCGTCTAGCACACATCTTCTTGGGATTTAATCTGGGCAATATTTAAACAAATATGGATCATCCCAGAAAAAATTATGTACCTTGGTAAAGAATTTCTTCTTATCTTGTAATGCCCAATGTGTCGGTATGGAACCTGTAGCAAGATAATTAGCAATATCAGTGAACTAAGGTGAATGGGAGACTCTGAACAATTGTTCATCAGGGAACATATCATTAATATGGGTCGTCTCAAGGGAATCAGAGGTATTAAGGCGAGAGAGATGATCAGCCACTACATTCTCTACTCCCTTTTTGTCTTTAATTTTCAAATCGAATTCTTGGAGTAGAAGGAACCATCGTATCAGGCGGGGCTTAGAATCATTCTTGGAAAGAAGATACTTAAGTGCCGCGTGATCTGTGTAGATGATGATCTTGGATCCGATCAGGCAGGACATAAATTTATCCAAGGTGAACACTACGGCTAAGAGTTCCTTTTCCATAGTCAAGTAGTTCACTTGGGCAGGATTTAGAATCCTACTGGCATAATGAATGACGTAAGGCCGCTTATCTTTTCTCTGGCCTAAAACTGCTCCAAGAGCATAATCAGAGGCGTCGCACATAAGTTCAAAAGGAAGACTCCAGTCGGGTGACTGCATGATAGGTGCAGTGGTTAACATGCCCTTAAGCTTAGTGAAAGCTTCTTGGCATTGCTCAGTCCACTCGTATGGTGCATCCTTTTGAAGAAGATTACATAAAGGACGAGAGAGGAGACTAAAGTCCTTTATGAATCGCCTGTAAAACCCTGCGTGTCCTAAAAAGGATCGTACATCTCTGATGTTCTTGGGAGGAGGTAGGTTAGAGATAAGATCGATTTTTGCCTTATCTACCTCGATTCCTTTGGACGAGATGATATGCCCAAGGACAATTCCCTTTTGAGCCATGAAATGGCACTTCTCTCAATTAAGTACTAAATTTTTTTCTTCACATCTTTTTAGCACACATTTAAGACTTGTTAAGCACTTGCTGAAAGATGAACCGAAAACAGAGAAATCGTCCATGAAGACCTCTAGATATTTTCTCATCATGTCAGAAAAGATACTCATCATGCATCGCTGAAAGGTGGCAGGGGCATTACATAGTCCGAATGGCTTTCTTCTGTAAGAAAAGGTGTCATAGGGACATGTAAATGTGGTCTTTTCCTGGTCCTCAAGGGCGATTTCAATCTGATTATAACCTGAATACCCGTCAAGGAAACAGTATTAGGAATGACTAGCTAGCCTTTCTAAGATTTGGTTAATGAAGGGTAAAGGAAAGTGGTCTTTCCTTGTAACGGTATTCAACTTTCTATAGTCAATGCACATTCTCCAACCAGTAGTAACTCTGGTCAGCACGAGTTCATTATTGGCATTGGCTACGATGGTGATCCCAGACTTCTTAGGAACTACCTGAGTTGGACTCACCCATTGACTATCGGATATGGGATATATGATGCCCACATCCAATAGTTTGAGAACCTCGGCCTTAACCACTTCCTTCATGTTTGGATTTAGTCTACGTTGTGATTGCCGAACAGCCTTTGCATTGTCCTCAAGATATATGCGGTGAGTACAAATCGATGGGTTAATTCCTTTGAGGTCCGCTATCGTGCATCATAGAGCTCCCTTATGCTCAATGAGAGTAGATATGAGCATACTCTCTTGTTCTTTCTCGAGGTGGGAAGAGATCACCACCGGGTATATCTCATCTTGACTTAAATAGGCATATTTTAAATCAGAGGGTAAAGGTTTTAGGTCAAGCTTCGGTGGCTTGAGGTTAGACGGTAGAGGCACTACATCAGTTTGGGATAACTCTTCAATTTGTAGCCTCCACCGGTTAACTTCAAGTACCTGTGCAGTATCTAGCATGGCACACGTCTCCCTAATTATATTATCATTAAGATCATGAGAGTGGGCCAGACACGTCTCTAAAGGATCAGAGGATAAGGTGAGAGGTGTTCTATCTTCCACAAAAGAATCAATCATGTTAATATCGTGAAAATCGTCATCATCCTCTAAGTTGCTGCCGTTATTGAAAAAGATATTCAATTCCAATGTCAAATTTCCAAAAGACATAGTCATGACACCATTCCTGCAATTGATAATTGCATTTGAAGTGGACAGGAATGGGCGACCAAGAATGACGGGAATCTGAGTGCTCGTGTCATTGATGGGTTCGGTGTCCAAGATGATAAAATCTATAGGGTAGTAAAATCTATCAACCTGGACCAACACATCCTCGATTGTCCCTCTTGGTACACGAACAGAACGATCAGCAAGTTGTAGTATGGTTTGGGTGGGTTTTAATTCACCCAAACCTAACTGTTGGTATACCGAGTTAGGAATCAGATTGACGCTCGCTCCTAAGTCAAGAAGTGCGTGATCAATTCGATAGTTCCCGATTACACATGATATGGTTGGGCAACCGGGGTCTTTGAATTTTTGTAGCACATCTTGTTTTAGGATGACACTCACTTTCTCAGTCAAGAAAATCTTCTTTTGAACACTTTTCCATCGTTTGGTAGTGCATAGGTCTTTCAGGAATTTAGCATACAAGGGTATTTGTTTTACGACATCAAGTAGAGGAATGTTGACTTTCACTTGTTTCAGCACCTCTAGGATATCCTGAGAGTTAGAGAGATGTTTTGGTTTAACCAACCGTTGGGGAAACAGAACAACTAGCTTTTCTAGAGGTTCCGGTTCAAATTTTTGTGGGGCGTCACTAGATCCATCATCGTTGTCCTCTTCTGGTTCTTGAGGCTTTTCGGGCCTAACCGGAAGGGTTTTATCAATAACCTTCCCACTCCTAAGAGTGGTGATGAATTTAGCGTGCCCCATTTAATTTGAAGAGCTGGGATTACCTGTCTCATATTGCGGTTTAGGATTGGGGATTGGTTGTGCAGGAAGCATCCCCTTTTCTATAGCCGTCATACGTGAATCTATCTTTTGTATAAAATCTCGCATTATCTGCGTCAGCTCTTGCACAGAATTTTGAACCGGTTCTTCTTGAAGTCTCCCCTGATTTAGATTTTGATTGAAGAAACCTTGAGGGGTAGCAATTTGTCCATTCCTCCAACTGAAATTGGGATGATTTTTTCAGCCAGGATTGTACGTATTAGAGGTTGTTCCATTGAAGGGTCTTTGATAGTTATTTACGGCATTAGATTTTTCATTCAATACTTCTCGAAAGGCAGGTATTGTAGGACAATTTTCAGTAGTATGAATGTTGCAATCACAGATGCCGCAAACACTTTCATTAACCTTTTCCTTCTTTCCTACCATGGCCTCAAATTTTCTGGTAAGATTAGCCACCTTAGCGTTAAGATCATTATCCTCTTTCAGGAGATATATTCCTCCTTTTTCCCTTAAATGAGTCGGCCTAGACGTAGTATTCGTCCTTGGGTAATAGTACCATGATTGTGTTTTTTCAGCGAGACTATCGAGGTAATCCCATACCTCGTCGACATTTTTATTAATGAATTCTCCGTTACATATTGTCTCGACCATTTGGAGCATGGAAGATGTTAGCCCATCATAGAAAAAATTCGTAATGCGTCATATTTCAAAGCCATGTTGTGGGCATGCATTAACCAGATCCTTGAACCTTTCCCAACATTGGAAGAATGTTTCATCTTCCTTTGGGCAAAGTTCATGATTGCTCTCCTGAGGGTAATTGTCTTATGATGTGGGAAAATTTTCTTTATAAATTCCCTCTGCATATCATTCCATGTGCCAATGGATCTAGGACGCAGTGAATGTAACCACGTCTTGACTTTTTCTTTCAAGGAAAATGGGAAGAGTTTCAGCCTAATTGTATCTTCAGATACATTAGGGAAATATAAGGTGCCTATGATTTCGTCGAACTCTTTCAGATGCAAGTATGGTTCTTCAGACTCAAGCCCATGGAACTTATGAAGGAGTTGGATAACCCCTGGCTTGATGTCCATATGTCCTGTATTGGCAGGAAAAATCACGCATGAGGGCGTACTCACCCCCGCCGGTTGTAAATAATCTCGTAAAGTACGAGGCGGCGGTGCCTGATGCACCTCATTCTTATCATGTACTTCCTCAACCCTAGGTTGGGGTAGTGCTTGAGGTTGATTTTCAGCCATAACCTCAACTAACTCAGGAGAATTCAAGTGGTGTCTAGTCCTACGATGGACAGTCAACCCCTCAACTAATCCCCCTTCAGTCACGAGACGTCGAGTGTTGTCGCGTGCCCACTGGGGCATAAAACACACTCAGCCCTCGATTTAAATTCTAACCTAGACCTAAGAGAAAAGAAGTAGAAATCTAGAAAGTAAAAGGGAAAGATGGAAAGAAGTTACCAAATTTGAAGTCCTAGGTTAAGAACCTGCAGAATAAACAAAACAAGTTAGTTTCTAAGAATAGAAAGTCCTAATTAAAAGTAAACTAATTTCTAAAGAAAAGAAGAAATTTCAAAGAAAGAGGAAATTAGAAAGAGCTTACTAAATTAAAAGTTTCCTACAAAAAATTTATATATAAAAAAAAAAAAAAAAATTCTAAAACAAGAAACAAGGTTAGGATCCGTAAAAGAATTAGAGTTAGAAAGTTACTAAAAAGAAGAAATAAATCCTAATCTAGAATAGAGAGGAAAAATTTAAGACGGAATTTACCAATTTAGAAACTATCTTAGAAGCCTACAAAATAGGAAAGACAAGTTAGGTTCTAAAAATCAAGAAAATCTAAACCTAATCTTAAACTAATCCTAAAACTAATTAATTTTAGAAAAACGTAGCCGACAGTCCCCGGCAACAGCGCCAAAAACTTGTTCACTCCCCAAGTGCAGGGTTGTGATGTAATAATAAACTCGGTAAGACCGAGGTCGAATCCTAAGGGACTGATACCTGTACGTTATCTAAAACTAACTAGAAATAGAACTAGAATGAGATGAAATCTGAATTGAATTATAAATTGAGGAATAATTGTAAACTATTAATCTAAAACTTAAAAACTTCAGAGGAAAGGAAACTAGGGATTCAGAGGATCCACTTGTAAAGATCAGGGAAATCTTATACCTGTTTCATGAATCATGGAAATTAACTGAACTGTCATTGATCTAGTTTTCAAGAGATGAAAGGTATATGTATTAGAATGGATTCCATCACCAAACCATACCCAAAAGACTATGGCAAACAACAAAATTAAACTAATTACCAACTAATCACATGTATGAAGGTTAGGAAGGGTACCGTCATCCGACCATGCTCAGGAGACTATGATGAACAACAGGGCTTCCTGACGTCATAAATATAAAAAGAAAAAGAAAATATTCAAAGCCATCGCAGACCTATTATAATTTCAGTCACAACAGACCATTAAAGACTAGAAACATTCCCTTAAAATCAAACTAAAATCAACATCATTCGATCTAAACAGATTGTACAAGCAACAAGTCCTCCCCTCACGCTTCAAGCTTCACCTCTTAGCCCTAGCTAAGAGATTCAGCCCACCATGATGGGCCTAGATCTCATGAAATTAAAAAGAGAAAAGAGAAAAGAGAAAATAGCAAAAAACAAACTCTCCCTGTCTCCCTTTCTCCATGTCTCCAAGCTCAAGCCAAGATTCCTTCACGTTTCAGCCTTCTCTCCCTCCCTGCTCCACATTCTCCCCCTATCTTTTTATAGGCTGGAGTAGGTCGGTTGGCTTAGAACCAACTTTCTGTACGCAAAGTGGTTCACAAAAACGCCTAACTGCGCACCTCTGTTCAATAAAAACCAAAAGATGGGCTTCATTTGGCGTGAATCTTAGAGGAAGGATCGCCCAATCTAGTAAATCTGACCATATAGGATGGTAGAAACTTGCTTGGCTAGCGAATGGACGGTCCAGATCATTAGTTTAGTCCTGATCTTGCTCACCCTTTGTGTCGGATAGTCCGGTTTTCTCGGACTGGCGTTCTTTACGCATCACCTGTTGTGATGAACGCTGTGGGTCCCACGATCTGGAGCTTTGGCTTGATCCGAACCTTCCATTAGGTTCCTCATGAAGTTCTGACCCAGAAGAAGAGGTTTTAGTTCCCAGTTCGAGGTGGCCCACAAAGTTAAACCCACTGCGACGGTTTGAATGCAGCAGAATAAGATCTCTTTTGACCGTTGTAGCAAACACGTGTGCATGCTTGGACACACGTGGTCAACATGGTTTTGACTGTTTCGACCCCCTCTGCATGATGGACGGTTTGGATTGATCTCTTGGGCCATGATGATGGCCCACTCAGATTGTCCGCTGCCTCTGTTTCGCAAACGAAAACAGAGGGCGCGATTATCTATGATGGTCGGTGGGCCCCACCTTGATGTTTAATGAGAATCCATTCCATCCACTGGGGTCCCCACGAAAAACCATCCGGGAATACCCACTTCTGTCTAACTTCAATGTAATCCACTGAACTTCTCTTGCTGCCTTCCATCCTCTGTTTAACGGCTAGGATCTTGTACTAGCCTACATGGTGGCAAAGAGACTCCTAGGTTACTGTAATACCCACCTCCTGAGACCTTTGAACGGTTCGGATCATCAAGCCGGAGGATGTGTGGGGCCCATAATGCAGCTCAGCGTTCGCAAGGTGCGAACGCTGTGTAAACAAGAACCGGATCGGATCAGCACCCACTGACCGTGTTTCATCGGTCCAGTGCATCTCTTGTACACGTGAGATGTGCATACTCACATCATGTAAAGTGGGTCTATCTTGATGCTTCAAGAAATCCACTCCATCCATCTGCTTTTTCAGCTTATTTAATGGGCTGAGACCAAAAGTGAAGCACATCCAGATATTAGGTGGGCCCCAATTTGCCAGTTTGTAGGCTGATCTGTCCGTTGGGCCATTTACACAAGGATCCATTGGCCGAAAATTGACATCTATGGTTAATTTATGGCCTTCAAACCAAGTATGAAGTTTCGAGCCAAACAGATGGTGAAAATCCCTTAATCTTGCATTCTGGCTGACTTTCAGTTCACTTAAGCTTCAGTTTCTCGGTTTTCTTCGATCCCTGGCATGTGATTCCATCGATCTTAGCCCCCCCTAGAGTCCCGTAACTTACCTTAGTGCTTCTTGAGCGCTAAAACTATGTTTTTAACACCCATTTTCAGTTCAAGCTCATAAAGACACCCTGCATCACAAACACGATTAAATCGGGCTATTAGATAGTACAATGCTCGTAAATCCAGGTAATAACTCGGGTCTAATATGAAATATTTGACCCTCAACACAACCCCCAACCAGCATTTTGTTAGTCCCGAGCAAAATATATGAAAAGTAAGTTGAGAACTACAGGATAATTTCCATAAACTCGAGTGATATATGAAAAACAATTTGGATACTAGAATTCTCAAACTCATGAATGTTGGGCATTACTTCTGCTGGACTCAGGCACATGGTAAACTCATAATTAAGTTGAAAGTATTAATCCATAAATCAAACAATTTATAAACATTAAGATCCATGAGTGTATAGTGTAATCTCGGCTTATTAAAATTCACTTCTCTATTTCAGGATATCTTCGGTAATCAACAAGAGAATTCATGATAACCAAAACTTGCCTCACAAATCATCTTTTCATTCTTTCAGTTTTTGATTTGCCATTAAAAGTAACACTAAGAAGGGGATTAAATTTTCACTTATAAGGAGCAAACCTATGATGAAACCGAACCCCTAGATCTTTTTCACATATCATTCATGGGGAATTAAATCCATATCTATAGGGAGCAAACCTATGGTGAAAATTATTCGCCCAAATCTTTTCAAAGGTATCTTATTTCTCTTTTCATTTTTTTTTTTTAAATCATAATGGGCAATTTCCAGGCTAGTTCTGTCATGCCCCAAACCCGAAAATCGAGTTCACAAGAATTCCGATCGCCGAAATCGGTGCCGACAGCCTCCGTAGTACTCCATTCTTGGCTCCTAGCATTCATATGCCAGATTCCGATCCTGGGATCCTACAAGGAGGATTTTTTTTTTATGTACATTTAACTAGTAATAAGCATAACCACAAGATTACCCAATTCACAAAGGCAACGTCATCATCACATATCCACTAATATAATCATTTTAATACAATACTGAAAGAAAAATACATAAATAGAGAATCAAGCTCCAGAAGACCACCGCACGCTCCAAGCTCAACACTGCTGCAGCCTAACATCACCTGCACGCATCTATCGTGCATAAGCTTATAGAAAGCTTAGAGGGTGGTGTAAGTGTGTGCACAAGGTAAGTGACAAGTATTCAATACAATGTCATAATCATACGATACCGGAAAACTAGTAATCCATAAACCATACAATGTTTGAATAAGCAGAAACACTGACAAGAGCAGGAATTATCAGAGTAAGCAAAAGTATGGACAAGTCCATACGTCAATCAATATCAGAATACGCAATATAGAACAACTATGCAATAAGGAGTAATAAAGAGTCAGATATTAATGCCGAGGATGCAATGCAATATACAAATCCTGCTAAGTTTGCCTAGGCCATATGAGTGCAGAAACATAGGAAATCAAAATGCCATATACCTGCAAATGTAATGCAATATGTGATGCGAACGGAATGGCCATGCTGGAGTGTAAAGTCGGGATGATAGTACGTAGTATCGCAGGCTACGGGGTCCACCACAAGGGACTTCTATCCAAACCAGTCCCATACCTAAATTTGGATAGTCAGACTCATCATGGTAAACTCCTGATCTCATGTTAGTCGCGTGCCCAACCGAAATATTTACCATAACGAAGGCACACAACAATTAGTTGCGCACCACCAGCCCGAGTGGATAGTGAATGAATGAATGAATGAGCATGCAACTCCTACTCAATAAGCCCACATATCAGTACGGTTCCTCTCTGGAAAATCACTGGGGTCTATTACACTCTAAACCAGATTGCCGCCACATCACATGCAATAAGGTAAGTGGAAGAGACCTCACTATCCGTCTGCCAATATCGGGCTCGACTCGTCGATAGCGGACCCATTCCTCGAGCTGGTCAGACTCAGCCTAGCATTGTCCCCTCCTCTCGGGCAGGTAAGGCCACACCCCCTTCCAACCGACCACAAAACAGTAGAGAGCGCAGCCATCTGGTAATCGGCACATGATGCTCATCTACCCACTCGGTCTAGACATTGGAGCAACCTCTGGAACCAAGAGGGTTTAGGGACTTTCACCTAGGGATATCTATAGCACCCCATGTAAAATAGATTTTTGGTATCTCATCTGGCCATCCACGATATGCCTGTGGAGGCTACGGCCCTGATGTCGCTAAGGCATATAGTAATCACAACACACAATGTAAGATGCATGAGTCATACAACCCAGTCATGCAACAATCCTGCATATACCATGCGCTCATGTGAGACAATCTCCACCTATCAGGGAGTCTCATAACAATCGGCACTATGACATATGCAATGGTCAGTCATATCTCATAATAAACATACAAATGATGCGTATGGGCATATATCATGATGCTATGCAGTCACATACTCATAATCGGTATCAATAACAGGCATTGACAATCGACATCGACGACGTGGACATTTAACCAACATTATCCCCCAAGGAACGGCCTACATAAAGCCTAACATATAGTGGACTCATGGTCTCACATAAGGGCCAAATATACAACACCATGGGCCTCACTCAAGAGTTTAATATACGTCACATGGGCCTCTCTTAAGGGCCTAACATACATCACAATGGGCCTTAAGGACGGGTAGAATGCACATCACAACAGGCTTTAAATACGAGCCGCATATAAATCGCATTGAGCCTCGACAATCGGAATCAAAAATCGGCCACGATAATCATAATCGGTCAATCGGCCATGACACGTACAGTCGACAATCGGCCACGTCAATCGATAATCGGTCACGATCAGTAATTGGTCACGATAATTAGCCACGATCGGTAATCGGTTATGATAATTGACCTCGATCGGTAATTGGTTAACCGGTCACGACAAACAGAATTGACAATCGGCCACATCAATTGATATTCGGCCACGATCGGTAATCAGTCTCGATAATCAGCCTCGATCGATAGTCGGTCAATCGGCCACGACACGCAGAGTTGGCAATCGGCCACGATCGGTAATCGTTCACGATAATCGGCCACGATCGGTAATCGGTCACGATAATTGACCTCGATCGGTAATCGATCAATCGGCCACAACAAACAGAATCGGCAATCGGCCACGTCAATCGACAATCGGCCACGATCGGTAATCAGTCTCAATAATCGGCCTCGATCGGTAATCGGTCAATCGGCCACGACACGCAGAGTCGACAATCGGCCACGTCAATAGATAATCAACCACGATCGGTAATCAGTCACGATAATTGGCCACGATCGGTAATCGGCCTCGATCGGTAATCGGTCAATCGGCCATCAGAATCGGTAATCGACCTTGATCGATAATTAGCAATCGGTCATCATAATTGGTCACGTCAATCGGAGTCGATAATCGGCCTAACAAAGGGCCAAAGGAAAGGTCACAATGTGGACATTAAACCATCATTGCCTATCAATGTGGCCATTTAACTAACATTGCTCCCAAGGGGTGGCCCACATAGGGCCAAACGTACAGTGGGCCCATGGCCTCACTCAAAGGCCTATTATACTTCACAATGGTCCTCACACATGGGCAGTGAATACATCACTTTGGGCCTCATCAATGGATCACAAATATACCACATTGGGCCCCATCATATGGGTCATAAATACATCATTGCGGGCCACACAAATGGATGGCATAGATATACAATACATACATCACGTTGGGCCACATACACGGACCTAATATACATCACCAAGGGCCGTGAATACAACTCAATGGACCACGCCAAAAAGGGCCATGAATACACATTAGGTGGGCCTTGCACATGGGCCCAATATACATAACAGGTGGGCCTTGCACTTAGGCCTCATACACGTCAAGTGGGCCGCATCAATGGGCTGCGCCAATGGGCCTCATAAGCATTACAATGGCCTACAATTACATCAAGGTGGGCCTCACAAATAGGCTATAAAATACATCAAGGCGGGCCTCATACAACAGGTGGGCCTCATATATATCAAGTGGGCCTGATGGGATAGCCCAAGGTCTAACGAAATAGATGGACAGCGTGGTTGAAACACATTCATCATGGTGCAGCCCACAACACACACACAGGTGGGCCTTATCCCAAAAAAAATGGACGGACGGCGTGGTAGACTCAAGCATGAAGGTGGGCCACTGCATAGACGGTACATATCCAACACTACATCATGATGGAGCAGTACACAACACTATCCAAACATTGCCCAAGTAAATCAATACTATCCAAACATCGTCCAAGTAAATCAAGACTGTCTAGCTATTGTCAGCACCGTCCAACACCATCTGGACAGTGTGGATGAAACAAATACATCATGGCGGTGTTCACCATCCCATGGACGGAGCGGATATACAGTACACCAACAAGGTAGGTCCCATCATCCCGTGGATGATATAAATGAAACACATACAATGTGTGGACCCACAAAACTACACAATAGGTGGGCTCCACCTTTTGGACGGTATAGACGAAACACATACAGTGTGTGGGACCCACAGAGTTACTGACATCAGACAGCTGGTAGACCCACGGAACTGCTTATGTCCTGTCAGATGGACGGTCTAGATGTGGCGCATGCATCACGCTGGCCCACATAGCTAGCTGACGTGCACAGCAGCTGCATAGCTGGTATAATTGTACACCAGCCAGCCCATATCATAGAGGTAGGTCCCATGTGGGGCCTACCAGATATATATACACATCTATATATAAACTATATTATATTTCATTATATTTTATTATAAACATCAACGTCCAACCCTGGACGTTAACTGATGGATGGCTTGGATATAGCACATGCATCACTGGGGCCCACAGTTGAACGGCTAGATGAAACGCATGCGGCATGGGGGTCCATGCATCGTATTTGGACGGTGTGAATAAATCACTCACATCACTGTGGATCCCACAGTCCTTGCTGGACGGTGAGGATTCCACACGTGCATGAGGTAGGCCCCATGAATGGACGGCCCGGGATAGATACATCATGATGGCGTCCACCGTCCAGATCACTGGACGGTGGAGATAAGGCACATATATCATAGTGTGGTCCACCGTCAGATGGTTGGACGGATAGGATATAACGCACTCCTCAAGATCAGCCACCGTCCAAAAAAAAGAAATCTGGACGGTGTGGATCTGAAGCATACATCAACGTGGGCTCCATCAGACGGCGTGGATCAAAGGGACCACAGAACTTGTTGGTCAGAAGTTGCAACAGCAGCTGCTGCTGCATGAGGTCACAACAGATGGACGGCTCAAAAAAATACAGTGCCATAAGGTGGGCGCCACCGTCCAAATCAAAGGACAGTTTAGATGCAAAAGACGTACATCAAGGTGGGTTACACGTGCACGCTGTGGGGGTTACACATGATGTAGATCACACATGTCAGCGGGCTCCACCATCCAGAAAATGCTAGACGGTATGGATATATAGATACATCAATGGTGGCCCCCACCGTCCAAGGTGTGGACGGTGTGGATTTTCCTTCAGATCAGCTAAGGTGGGTGGGTCCCACGTGGTGCCACCACAGATATATATGCATTCACATATCTAAGATATAATATTATATTATTATTATTATTATTATTATTATTATTATAAAATAAGATCCAGTCCAGCGTCCAGCGTCCAGACGCTGGACGTTTGGATGGACGTTTTATATGGCAGGTGCGTCATGGTGGGGTCCACACACGTGGCCACCTCACTTAGTATCACACGAATCATGGTGAGGTCTGTATAAATGGACGGTGGGGATATAATACAGATAGCATGATAGGGCCCACCATCCATAATGACGTCATTACAGCAGCTATTTAGCTACTGTAGGTACATCGGCCCTCTCTGCCTTCCCATATGAAGATAGGCCCCACGTGTAGGGTGTGTCCCACTGGATGGATTGACAGATGAAAGACGTGCATCAATGGTGGCCCATGACCACGCCCAGTAGGTTGGACGGTCAGGATAAAATCCATACATCTTGGTGTCCCTCACAGCACCATCCAACAATGGACGGTGTGGCTGCAAAATACACATTAGGTTGGCTCCACCGTACCAGCTGGACGGCTGGATGAAAAGCATAAATCAAGTGGGCCACACGGCATCACAAGAAGGAGAGAGAGAGAGGGGGAGAGAGAGAGAGAGAGAGAGAGAGAGAGAGAGAGAGAGAGAGAGATACGTCGAGTGGTGGAGTGACCCCGCCACTATGGACCCCTCCAAACAATGCGTACATCAAGATGGATCCCACTACAGGTGGGTCATCAAATCATCAAATCAAAGAAAAACCATATAAATCTAACCTTCCGGAAGCACCCACCTTTGATCGCCTATTCCTTCTTCCGCCTATGCACTCTAGAGTTCCAAGAGGACATTTTTAATGGTTGAGATGATGATCCAAGGGTTGACTTTTATGGTAGGAAGGTGGGTCACACATAGCTTCTCCATGAAAGCCATGGATGGTTTCTTGCTTGGAGGATGAAAGAGAGAGAATGAAAGAGAGAGAATGAGAGGGAGAGAGAAAGGGATGGGTGTGAGTGATGGGTGATGGGTACTTGATATGTAAGGGATGGGTTTGTAAGAGAGAGAGTTGACTTTAGAGGAGGGGTGGTTGTACTTGACATGATGTGATAATTGATGGGATTGATTTGACATGTTGTAGAGATCCTCTTGGGATTGCAAATACGCAACGTTTTATTGAACTGAATGCGGGCCCACATCTTCTGGCCTGGGTATCGCCTCAGTGCGTAATACGTGGCATCAGAACCGCGGCGACGGTGCGGTCACTAGGGTATAAGTCTCGGGTCGAGCCGACTCTAAATTATGGAATATGACTCAGGGTCACGCGCAACTGCTGATTACAAATCGCAAGTAGCCGGAATTCGACCGGGAAGACCGCGTAGGCTTGCGGAACAGTAAGGTCTTGGATACGGGCTTTACAGGTTCCTTCCATATTTTAATGATTACCAAATTAACCCTTCAATATCAGACTGAAACCTTAATATGAAGCAAGAGGTGACATGTGAACTCATGACTCAATCAATGTTTGAAACGTCTAATCTTAGATTAATAATTCGAACTTAACCGTGGAATCTATCAGGTAGCTAAATCCAAGAGTCATAAATAACCAACATCACGTATGTCATAATTCTAAATCAAAGATAGATGTCGAAATCACATCAAATTCACAAGAAATTTTGAAAAAATTTTTTAAAAATTTTCACAATTTTTGCTCAAGACTAAGAAAGCACTGATTAGGTAACCTAATCTCCCACCCCCAACCTAAAATCTACATTGTCCTCAATGTAAAAGATATAATCATGCAATACATGTAGGACAACGAAAGTAAATGAGAAGTGATGGGAAGATAGTACATGGATAACGCATCGAGAGAGATTTTTTAAGAGATCGCTGAGAGAGAGCAGGTTAGTATGAGAGAGAAAGCAAAACAAAAATAACAAAAATAAAATCCTACATATACCACTTTCGCAGGTGCTCTCAATTGCATTTAGCGTATGCAACAAGCCTTTAAACCCCTAAGTTACCTCTAGTGGACGAGTTGTAGTCTCGTGAGGATTTGCAGTAATGCTACCCACAAACATTGAATTATCTACTAAAGAATGAAAAGGAATAAAAAGCTGGGTTGCCTCCCAGGAGCGATAAGCTTACCGTCTTCAGCCAGAAAAATAAAGCAAACTACCCTAGTCTTATGAAAGCGATAAACCTACATATACCTCCATCAGACTAGGAGATCAATCCTGGTAAACAGGAGCAATCAGACGCATGGACATGTCGTTTGAATCAAATGTCTCAACAAATGACTTTAATCGATGTCCATTTACTTTAAACTCCTTGCCATTATCTGGATCTCTTATCTCGACGGCCCCATGAGGATAAGCAGTGACAACAATGTAAGGGCCGGTCCAACGAGATCGAAGCTTACCCGGAAAGAGATGTAATCGAGAGTCATACAAAAGGACTTTCTGACCTGGCGTGAATGATTTTCGTAGAATATGTTGATCATGAAACGCCTTCATCCTGTCCTTGTAAATTCTCGAGTTCTCATATGCATCGTTCCGGATTTCTTTAAGTTCGTTTAATTGAAGTTTACGTAGCGAACCAGCGTTGTCCAGATTGAAATTTAGATTTTTGATCGCCCAGTATGATTTATGTTCCAATTCCATGGGCAAGTGACAAGCTTTCGCATAGACAAGTCTAAAGGGAGAGGTTCCAATAGGAGTTTTAAAAGCAGTACGGTACACCGATAAGGCATCGGTCAATCGGATTGACCAGTCCTTACAATCAGGGTTAACCGTTTTCTCTAGGATATGTTTGATCTCCCTATTAGAAATCTCGGCTTGTCCACTTATCTGCGGATGGTATGGGGTGCTCACCTTATGAGAAATACCGTATTTCTTATTAAGCTCTCAAATGGTCCATTACAAAAGTGTGATCCCCCATCACTAATGATGGCTCGAGGCGTTCCGAACCACGACAAGATGTTTTCTTTTAAGAATTTAATGACCGTGCGATGGTCATTATTGCGGCACGGAATTGCTTCGACCCATTTAGTGACATAATCGACAGCGAGCAAAATATACAAATTTCTAAATGATTGGGGAAATGGTCCCATGAAATCGATGCCCCAGCAATCAAAATGCTTCAATGATAAGGATAGGATTCAAAGGCATCATATTTCGATAGGACAATGCTCCCAATTTTTGACAACACTCACAAGCCTTGCAAAACTCATGAGTGTCCCTGAACATAGTGGGCCAGTAAAAGCCACACTGTAAAATCTTGGCCGTGGTCTTTTTAGCAGAAAAGTGACCACCACAGGCCTGTGAGTGACAGAAGGAGATGACACTCTAATGCTCATCGTCTGGCACACATCTCCTTGGGATTTGGTCTGGGCAATATTTAAACAAATATGGATCATCCCAGAAAAAATTGCGCACCTTAGTAAAGAATTTCTTCTTATCTTGTGATGCCCAATGTGTCGGTATGAAACCTGTAGCAAGATAATTAGCAATATCAGCGAACCAAGGTGAATAGGAGACTCTGAACAATTGTTCATCAAGAAACATATCATTAATATAGGTCGTCTTAAGGGAATCAGAAGTATTAAGGCGAGAGAGATGATCAGCTACTACATTCTCTACTCCCTTTTTGTCTTTAATTTTCAAATCAAATTCTTGGAGTAGAAGGATCCATCGTATCAGGCGGGGCTTAGAATCATTCTTGGAAAGAAGATACTTAAGTGCCGCGTGATCTGTGTAGATGATGATCTTGGATCCGATCAGGTAGGACCTAAATTTGTCCAAGGAGAACACTACGGCTAAGAGTTCCTTTTCCGTAGTCGAGTAGTTCACTTGGGCAGGATTTAGAATCCTACTGGCGTAATGAATAACGTAAGGCCGTTTATCTTTTCTCTGGCCTAAAACTGCTCCAAGAGCATAATCAGAGGCGTCGCACATAAGTTCAAAAGGAAGACGCCAGTCGGGTGGCTGCATGATAAGTGCAGTGGTTAACATGTCCTTAAGCTTAGTGAAAGCTTCTTGGCATTGCTCAGTCCACTCGTATGGTGCATCTTTTTGAAGAAGATTACATAAAGGACGAGAGAGGAGACTAAAGTCCTTTATGAATCACCTGTAAAATCCTGCGTGTCCTAAAAAGGATCGCACGTCTCTGATGTTCTTGGGAGGAGGTAGGTTAGAGATAAGATCGATTTTTGCCTTATCTACCTCGATTCCTTTGCCTTGTCTACCTCGATTCCTAAATTACAGTTGCTTCTTATAGTGTGGTCCACTTGGGCCTTCAATATACCTGAAATTTGGTATTATAAGTTATAATAATGTATTAAAATTATTCATCAGAATGGATAGACCAAATACATCATGGTGGGCCCCACAGAGCCCCTGTCCGGACCGTCCGTGAGAAGACACCCAAAATTTGGGCGCGTGCTCAAAACAGAGCTGCGCCCAATGATGGGGTATTTCTCTCTCTCTCTCTCTATCTCTCTCTCTCTCTCTTCGTTCCCTAATCAGAGCGTTCCCAAAGCTCTTTTCCCTAATCCTCTCTCTCCCTCCCGATCTTTGCTCCATCTCTCTCATTCTCTTCCCTCTCTTCCAATGCATCAGCCGTGAAGAACACAGGCCGTGAACGCCCTCTTCTCTCTCTGTCTGTCTCTCTCTCCATTGTAGCAGCCGTGAATCTCCTACTCGAAGAAACACACGCCGTGAAGTTCCTCTCCATAGGTTTGATATCTTCTTCTACTTGTATCTCTTTTCCTGTCTTTTAGATATGATATGCGCTAACTGTTTGATAAAATGACATGCTATCTGTTTGTTAAAATGGCTGGATGAGATTTTAAAAAAAAATCTTCTGTAATTTTAGATACATTCTAGTGGGAAAATCAATGAGCAAGGTTGTTGTGTAAAGTGGATGTAGAGAAATACGTTGACTGGGACTTATTACTTTATTTGATGCGAAAGACGGGATCAAGGAATGCATATCCATGCATCCTTCTCTATCATGGCTAACACATTTCCCTCGGGCTTCTTCTCTAGCTCTAGAGGTCTCTGGCTAATTATGGTTACATGCATAGCTACTCTTACAAGTTTTCAATGTCATGAGACATAAAACAGAAAATTTATTACATTGATCAAATAAGATACCAGAGACAGATCCTTTGACTGCCCCTAGAATGCTGAAACTTTTACATAGAAAAGAAAATTGGGTTTCAACAAGGTCCTAAAAGCCATGTCAATAAAACACATGAACTCTTCCCTATAAATGCTTCATGATAAATGAAAACGCAGCATTTGTCCCCTTCTACAAACAGCTAGAACTGACTTGGATGTGCTGAGTTGGCTAAGAAATTTACAAGATGAATCGCTAACTGCTTTCTTTCAGAAGATATCCATATTGTAAAGACCAAAGAGAGCCACTAAGAAATGCAATTTGACAAAAATAACTGCAACTGTATTTTTATTTTGTAAACACCTAATGAGATGATTCTCTCATGAAATTAAAGCCACTACCTTGTTGAAGCATGCCACTCATCAGTCTGTTGGGTCCTTGTACACCAAGACCTCCCGATTCACTGTTAGCAGTTAAATTTATACCTGATGCAAGACCAGGCACAGTTAATCCTGGATATATAACCAGCTTACTATCTCTGATAGTTCCCCATTTTTTGGCAACATGCTTCTTGTGGATGAAATTAACAAGAAAGACATTGGAAATGTATTAGGGATGCTACATGTCCAGAAGTTTGATGTAAGGCTTCATTGTTTTACATTTCAGAAGATTCTTGACATTAACATATGGTTTGAGAGTGATATTGGCAATTTTGAATCCAATATTGTAGATTCCTTTTATTTCTACTTTTCGGAAGGAGCTCTGCCTTAGCCTACTGAAAGAGCTTGAGCAAGATTTGGCAGATGGTGAAGATAGAGCTGAAAGAACGAATAAGCTAAAGTGGCACAAGGTAATTCTCTTGCTCATGCATAGAGTGTGACTATTGCATTATGAGCTCATGGAGTGCTGAAGAGATAACTTCTACTTCTTTCCTTTTCCAGAAACTTTGGGCTGTCCAGAACCTTGATAAAAAGTGGTTACTACTTCAAAAATGGAAGAATGCTCTTCAATTGTACTACAATAAGCGCTTTCAGGAAGAGCTCGAAGGATTGACGATGAGACGAGGCTTGCATTGAATCAGCATCTTTTTGACTCTATTCTTGAGTCTCTTAAGGTTGTTGAATCCGAAAGAGAGGTTGATGATGTTGATGCAAATTTTAATTTGCATTTCCCTCCAGGTGAAGTGGAAGTGGAAGAAGGGCAGTTTAAGAGGCCAAAACAAAAATCTCTATATAATATTTGCAGTAAGGCTGGTCTATGGGAGGTAGAAAACAAGTTTAGGTTTAGTTCAGAACAATTTGGGTTGCTCCTAAATTTGGAAAAGATTGTATGTATATTCTTATCATAACCTTGCATTGGCTTTGAACATAAAGTGTAACCATGCCCCACTTCACTTGATTCCAGCGGGTGGATGAATTGGAAGATGCCAAGGAAACTCCTGATGAAATAGCTGCGAACTTTACTTGCGTGATGTTTGAGACTCCTCAAGATGTGCTTAAAGGTGATAGGCACATGGTATGAATTCTACTTTATTGTTGCCCTGAATTATAAGTTTCAATATCCGTGTGGAATTTACAGCATATTGTGCTTGGCATTTTTCGCATTTTCATCTTCTTCTCTCTTTTTCTTTTTCTTTTTTTTGCATGCTCTAGGCAGCAGTATAGATCAGCTGTGAGCCATCTTTCAGGAAACATGTTCGCAGTATATTCATGGAGAAAGTTGTGGTCTCAATTAGTCCTACACCTGATGGGAAAACTGCAATAGATTATTTTCATCAGTTTGCAACTGTCAAGTGATTGGATGAGAAGTCATTCTATCAATTCAAAGATGCACAGTGGCTTCTTATCCAAAAAGCGAAAGAAGAGAAACTCCTTCAGGTTACCATAAAATTGCCAGAAAATATTCAAACTAAGTTAATAAGTGATTCAAATGATTATTACATCAGTGATGGAATTAGTAAGTCTGCTCAGCTTTGGAACGAGTAGCAGAAGTTGAAATTGAAGGATGCTTTCTTTAGTTTTCTTCTTCCTTCAATGGAAAAGGAAGCCCGACCCGTCTTGACTGTAAGAGCCAAGGACTGGCTGCTTATGGAATATGGGAAACAGTTGTGGAATATGGGCCTAATGATTGCAAACTTTCGCAAGGTTGTTGCATGCTAATGCCTTGGCAGCAGGGCTTGTAGCTTCTAATCTTGCTCTTTATGCATTCGTATACACCCCTATAAAGAAAATACACCCAGTAAATACTTGGGTTGGAGCTGTTGTTGGCGCCATTCCTCCACTTCTTGGGTAATGCCTTCTCCTTTAGTTCACTTTTTTACTCTTGGTGGTCCTTAAATTGATTTTGTGTCTTGCTATTTACAGTGGAATTTGTTATTGTGGTCATATTCTGTAGGGAGATGAGTTTTGTTTGCATAATTGGCTCTATCTTTTCAATTGCCATTCATAAGTTCACTTGTGAGCACAGGTTGCTAGAAACCTCAACTTTGGGAGGGTAATAATCTTTATACTTTTAGAATAAGCTTTTTGCATCTTATGTTGATGTAATTTTATAATCTTATGGTTATTTCAGCCACTATCTAGTATGGGATGGCTGTCAATAGTTGGGGCCAACCACTGGATAATTTTCATAAAATTTTCATTTGGTGCTTAATTAGTGGCTAGTAAAGAGAATTGATAATGAACAGGAATTGATACCACAACTTTTGGCACTGTACCATCTTTCCCTCCAATATGCCACTTGTTTAGGAAAGTGCCATCAAAGCTAGAGGCCCCACCATGGTGATTACATATCCTCTCACTCGGTGGGCCACACTTGTGTGTTGAGTCAGTCCATCTTCTGTCCATTGATTCCAACGGCGTGGCCCACTAGATGAGCAGAGGTGATCTTCACGGTGGGGGGCCTACAAAAGTGGCTTGTTTTTACTGTACCACAAGTTGTGCCTCGCCTGCTGGTGATCAATTCACTAAATTGTAATATCCTATTTGCTACACAACAAGCGCTATCTTAAGGAAACATTAGAATATTGGAAAGGAGGAAATAAGCTGCTAGCCTAGTGGGATGAGAAGTAGCTAGACACCTAGCGGCTGGCCTAGCTCCCCAAGTTTGGGGGACTGGTGGCCCTTACAACAACTAGGCTCATGCTGCATAGTTGGCTGTTGTGGCATATCTAACCTAAGTTGTTAGTCTCCTACTATGTATTTTACTGATAAACAAAGATTTCTCAGAACTTGAACAAGAACTGAAATATGTTCAAATAACTAGCGGTATTCAGTTACTGAGATTTTGTAAATGTCGCAATATTATCATGAATTTTTTTTTTTTGGTAATTATTGTGAAATTGTCATGATATAGGACAATTTATTTGAAAGTTAAAATAAATCGTTTTATACCAATATATCCCAAAATTTGAAATCATTTAAAAATTTATTATAAATATTTTTAACGTTTTATTTTCTGTGAGAAAAATATTAGATAATACCAATATTTCCTGATATTAGATAATACCGTGAGAAATATATATATATATATATATATATATATATATATATATATATATATATATATATATATATATATATATATATATATATATATATTTGAAAATCTCCTAAGAAATATCTAGCCGAGAAATCTTAAAGAACGAGATTTGTCACTATGGCAGTATGATTGTTGTTACTTACTATCATTTGATGTTCATGGACATGTGGATGTGAAACTTCCCCTTCCTATTGTTCCTTTTCTCTACTTTTCTTTAGGTACCTGAATAATGAATAGGTTTTACACTCCTAGTGAAGTTCGTGGATGATGACATCATCACATAGCCTTGTCCCAGCTATTTGGGGTCGGCTGTTTAGTCTCTCACCTAATGATAATTTTAGAAATGGTTAAGTTAGGATTATGGACTCTCTGCATTTATGTACATATTCTGCTCACAATATATCTGTTATGAGTTTTCAGGTGGGCAGTAGCTTCTGGTGAGATTTCACTCAATGGGATGATTCTACCTGCTACCCTCTATTTTTGGCAAATACCCCATTTTATGGCCCTTGCATACTTCTGCCGCAATGATTATGCTCCTGGCGGGTATGTGTGCTACTACTTTTCAAAAGTTGTTTCTATTCAACAGATGCAAGGATCAAATGAATATGGCTTGTGCTTATTTTTTGTTGTTGATTGTGTATCCTTCAACTTTAAGATGATCTCTCTTGTTGATCCTTCTAGTCAGAGAATTGCCTTGGTAGCTTTGCGGAACTGCCTTTATTTACTTCCCCTAGGATTCCTAGCTTTTGATTGTGAGTTCTAATACTTGGCACTTCTACCCACTAAAGAAATAGACATTTCTCTATCTATGTTTCTTTCAGACAAATAATCAAATGGATCCTTTATTTTGGAAAGTTAATCCCAAATAGCTGGGGCAAGGCTGTCATGATGATGATGATTTTGGAAATATGCAATGTGCTAGTTCAATGTCATTCTGAATCATGAGCATGACTTACAGCTCAGGTTCAAACGTCCTTGATTCAAGCCTCAAAAATTTTCTATAGGAGATTGAGGTGGAACTGAGTAATGTACTAATTTCTAACATTGGTCGTACCATCTCTAGAGATGTAGATTGATTGCTTCCTGAAACTACAATATATAAACAAATCTATAGTTAATATGCTACCTGTATGATCCTCTTTTTTCTTTTTCTTTTTTCTTTTTCTTTTTTTTTTCTTTTATGGTTTGATTTTGATTTTGATTTTGATTTTGCTTTGTTTCATTTGTTTTCTTGTGTTGACCCCAATTTGTTGGGATAAGGCTTAGATGATGATGATGATAATCATCATGTTTGTTTGTTTATTTTTTTGTGGTTGAGTTCCCTATTCGGGCGGAGCTGGTCCATCCATGATGGGGGCTGTCAGATCAATGGCTTGGAAAGGCTAACAATGAGCACCACATATCCAAACCAAGTTTCGATTGGGGAAGTTCTCAGTTTGGAACAAACAGGGAACTTGGCCTCTCTCTCTCTCTATCTCTCTTGTTTTCTTTTTCTTTTTTAGGTTTTTAAAAGGTACCTATTTAGCCCTTGTATTTAAGAGTGTTGAGATGTCAAGATGTTGTGTTACCTTGATATGCTTCACCACCCATTTTTTTCATGTATCGATTTTTCACATCAGTGAAGACCAATACACCATACATTTCTTATAGGCTGATATTTTAAACTCTGAAACCAAACTGCATGTTTTTCGATTGGAACCGAAATCAATCCTAATTTCAGTTTTGGGGGATTGTTTTAAACCTTAACCAAACTCATTTTCATTCATGTATTGGTTACTGCACATCAAGTTAATATCATTTGGAAAGAGCAAACTCCTGGGCTTGCAAAATAATGCTGGAGATTATACATTCATGATATGGTTACGATGCATCATCTGTAGGAGTTGTACTTTTTTTTTTTTTTTTTTTTTGGTTTCATGATTTTTTATTATTATAGGTTTTTAGATTTCTTGATCACCATCTATGACCCATATCTTTCTTTCACAGATTGTTGATGTCAGAGAAACTCTTGCATTGTTTATTGAACTTCAAATCTTAGGGGACAGAGCTTTAAGGATGCTGGCCTTTTCACATGTTGTGCATAGTATTCGGTGTATGTCCTAACTTGACATGTTGCCATACATGTATGTATCTTTTTGTGCTCATCTTTTCAGTCTTATTGTTGCTTTGTCCTTCAAATAAAATTATTTGGTCATTTATCCCTGTAATGCATGCTTCTTTAGGAAGAGGATGAATTGAGAGAGAAAAGGTCTTTTATTGTACTGTGTGATCTTCACCGCCGAAGGGTTTGGTTTGATGATAGGACAGCTAATGCGAGTTGCACAGAATGCTTTCATATGTCTTCTAGGTATACATGTCCACTTTCTATCTAACTAGATCCTTGACATGTAGTCATCAACCTTGATTAGCTCAACAAAATATTAATATCTAAAATCTTCAGGATTATGGTTGCTGCTATATCTTTCCTACTTGGTTACGAGCGAATGGAAGAAGCCAAGGATAGTGAAGGCTCAAGCAGTGAAGATGAAACTACCATGTAAAAACCTCAAGTTGTTTTGAGTCGTGAGACTGTCTATAAGGTATTTTTCATAGTATATAGTTTTTTTGTCAGAATGGATTGAAACCACCTCTAGATTTCTACCTTTTTATAGTTTAACCCTTGAGATTTAAAAAAAAAAAGATGATTAAGCTGACTGAAAAAGTAGAAAACCCATATCCGAAATCCTTGCTTTTTTACTCTTCAAATCCTATTAAAAAAACTCACTGTTGAGATTAAAAGCAAAGCCTAACTTCGGTGTAATCGTCAGCAGTTTTTCGTCGTCTGTTTGGATGCGCATTGCGTACTACCCCACCTCTACGCCCATCTTTCTAGCCACCAATGGGCAGTTTTACGGGCCCACCTTGACATATCTGTTTATCCACGCCGTCCATCCCTTTCTCTCGTATCATTAAAAGTCATATACACAAAGATAACCAGATCCAACACTCAAATGTACCACACCAAATAATAAGCTTGGATTGTATTAGATGCACAAAGTATTAAACTCAAAAGTCATCTGTGATGTGATATATCGTTAGATTTACTTCATTTCTGCCCTCATATTTCAAAATGACATGAGAAAAGGGATGAACGGCATGGATAAATAAATATATTATGGTGGGCTCACCCACATAATTGGGCATTTGTGGCTAGAGCCGGGCGGGGTAGTGGTAATCCTCGTCCCTTCTGTTTCTCGTAAATAGAAACAATACCTTCTACATTAGTAATATTTTACACATAGCTACAATATTTTTTGCCTGTTGATATTTTATGACTATCTTTCAGGTGCACATGAGTGGAAACTGAAGAATAATTTATTTTTGTGAGAAATGATTGGCAATTTCCTCACAAAATTTTCAATCAGTTTTGTAGGTGGACTTGATTTGGGAGGAACTTGGTCAAAAAATAAAGGAACTTCTAGAGATTGGATAGTAAGGAGTTGTTGCTTCTGTCTTAGCTGCCTGTAAATGGCTTCATACACATGGACACGAGGTTTTCACCCCATCTCTCTGTGTTTGTGCGCGCACTCGTGCATGTGTTTATAATTTAATGATTCACATATTATAACTCTGTACATCTGATGGAAGCTATGTTTTTGAGGTTGCAGGAGTAAGTAATGGCAGATGATCAATTTTAAACTACTTTGATTGATATTTTTCTATAATTTTTTCAAAGAATGTGAATGTGGGATGCATTGTATGATTTGATTCTATTTGTAATAAGTACATTATTTTTTTTTCCTAATTACATTTTATGTACTATTCATATCATCATTAAGCAGGTTTTTGCAATGGAAACAGGCACCATTATTACAATTTTGTTAAAAAGATTTTAACATTAGCTACGGATTTCAGCCGTAGCATTTTTCCAAAAACCATAGCAATTGCTAAAATCAGCATTTTGCTACGGATTTCCATCCACTTTTAGCTACTAATATTATCCGTAGCCATACGTACATTTCGCTACAAAAAGTCTAGCTACTGCTTCTTTCCGTAGCTGATGTATCTATTGCTACGGATGTTATCTGTAGCTGTAAGTATATTTCGCTAGAGCAAGTATATCTACGGCCTTTATCCATATCTATTGATATCGATTGCTATATATTTAATCTGTAGGCGTAGGTACATTTGGTTACATAAATTATAGCTACGGCTTTTGTGTGTAGCTACTGATCCCTATTGCTTCCGTAGCTATTGGTTTTTTACTTTTAGCTACCCACCAATAGCTACGGACGTGCTACGGACTATATCCGTAGCAAAATGTCTTTAGCTACAGTTTTTAGCCCTAGCATTTGCCTTTTTTTTTGGTAGTGTTGGGTCAAGTAAGATTAACCCAACCCTGACCCATTTACTTTAATGGGTTACATTTCTAGCCTGAGCTCGACCTGTTATCCATTTATCTTAACCCGAAGGCCAACCTGACCCATTGTCACCTAGTTGACCTACAGGCCGCGTAGATCCATTACCACCCATAAGATAGGGTATCATGTGTCTTTGAGTCAAAGGAGGGGGTCCTGTATATGGGGATTTCATTTTAATCACTGTAGGTGATAGGAGCACTAAATTTACGGGGGAGACCACCATGTGTGTTCTTGCAGTTTCTTAAATGGTGGTAGCTCTTCCACCCTCTATGCTTATTTACATCAATCCAAACATTCCAGACCATCCAAATCGTAGGAACCATCACTGATGGAGAGTATGCCAAAAATCAAGTCTACAGGATGATCATAACCTTCCAATTTCCCTGGTAATAATTCAACGACCTCTATAAGATGGTCAAGATTTTCCAAAGAGTGCAATCTTTAGGATGTGCCCTCTCCAAGATGGGTCCTAAGATTTACAAGGTCAAAATCATCTTTCATGAACCGATCACATACAGGCCATGGCACTGTACGTAATCCGTACCATGCAAATGGTACAACCCATCATGAATCTCACTCATTTCCTAAATCACGTTAATCCACTCATTAGATGGGCCCCATCTGTAGGTTAAGTCATACAACCTTTTGGACATTGATACAAGGCTGTGGCCCATCTGATGAGCAGACTCCAGTGATTTTTCTGAGAGGTGAGCTTCATGATGATGCTTACTGTTTTCATCGTACAGATGTACTATACAAATGGCTCGATAGCAGGAAAATCCGGTTTGCACGACCAACTACGGTGCAGTCGCATGTAATTGGCCAATTCTTTTTTAATAATATATTTTATGCGACTTATATCTACGTTTTATTTTTTAAAAAATGTTACGAAACCGTCCCAAACGATCTTCGAATCAAAGTTATTACTTCTTTTTTTTTGTCTCAGTGTCCTGTAGCTTAATCGGACGGTGATCTGCGCCGCAACCTCAAGGCCCACCTACAATCGACCGTAGAGAGATCATATTACAACATGATTTACGACGTGATTGATCATGTTAGCTATGAGCATAGGCTTAAGCTGAAGTGTTACGATCAGACATGCCGTGGGGTCGGCCGCCTCCTGGTTGAGTTAAAATAAATGTAGATGGTTTAGCCTTGGGAAACTCAGGCCTTTCAGGCGGTGGGGGGATTTTCCGAGGAGACAATGGATATTTTATCTTTGCTTTTTCTGCTGGTTATGGTCATGGATCCAATGTACATGCGGAACTAAGGGCGTTTCATGATGGCATCTATTGGTGTTTGGCCAAAGGTATCAAAAAGGTGGTTATCCAATCGGACTCTCATAAACCTCATTTCGGGAGAGGCAAGTCATGGTTGGAAATGGCGAGCTTGGATTTCCAGAATCAACTCTCTAATGGCAACCGCTGAGATCAACATAGCCCATATCTTTAGAGAAGGCAGCGCTCCGGCAGACTCTTTAGCCCGTATGGGCAGTGCAAACCAAAGCTTCAGTTTCTTCAATGACATGCAGAGTCTACCGCCTAGAACTAGGGGTTTGATCTTTCTGGATAAGCTCAGTTTGGGAGCGATCAGACATGCTCATCCTCAGTAGCCTTCGGGTGCCAGCCTCGCCATGGTTATTCTCCTTTTGGTCTTTTTCCTTGTTTTTTCTCTTGCTCTTGTTACATGACAGGTGTGTCCTTTTTTTTTTTTCGCTGGGGGCACACCCGAAGGGTTGTTAATCTCATATGATCAATGAAAAAGAAAGAGAGAAATCTCTTTTTTAAAAAAAAAAAAAAAAGCTGAAGTGTTACGAAACACCGAACAAATGCCATGGCTGTCACGAAATCGGTTACGGGTCCAGATATCGATGCAAGCCATGCAACTACAATCTTCATAAGGATTGCGCGCTGCCCACACCACACATATCCCACCCTTTCTTTGAGAAATGTAACTTTGAGTTCTTCACACGTGTGCCAGGCATGCGCGAGAGATACTGCGACCGGTGCGCGCGGTAGGGACGTGCAAGGGTTCGTCTACCACTGCACGAAATGCGGGCGCGACTTACACCCATATTGCGCCAGCCTCCCACGTGTGATAGGAGACGACGAGTGAAGCTAAATCTCCACCACAAGGTCAGGTCCAAGTGCCACAAGTGTGTTTGGATGGAGC